>OW799228.2:10000000-11200000 GCA_941918905.2 Xestia sexstrigata | reverse complement strand
TGAATGTGCTGATACATTGGCCAAGGACGCATGCACCTC
The DNA here is from genome assembly GCA_941918905.2 of Xestia sexstrigata. Lineage (NCBI taxonomy): Eukaryota > Metazoa > Arthropoda > Insecta > Lepidoptera > Noctuidae > Xestia > Xestia sexstrigata. The sequence goes on along the minus strand of OW799228.2, from coordinate 11,199,961 downwards.
CCCAACTGCAGACCTAATTAATTAAAATTCCCTTCCCTTTTAACATATTCCTCCCCAGAACTGCTCCAGCTGCTGATGGTTTTTATCCGTCTTAATAATATTAGATTGTAAAAATGTTTTTATTCAACAGAAATTATCTAAATTTGGTGTGGGACTTACATGTTTTTAAAATTTTCATGTTAAGTACTAACAATTCTAATTTATATCTAAATATATAAAAGAAGAAACTGACTGACTGACTGACTGACTGACTCATCTATCAACTAGCTAACTATATGTCTACAGATTCCAAATTTGGCAAGTAGGTTCCTTATGTGGTGTAGGGGTGCACTAAGAAAGGATTTTTCAAAATTCACCCCCTAAGGGGGCTAAACGGGGCTCCAAAGTTTGTATGGGGAAATAAGATTAGTTAGACTATTTTATTCGAAACTTCACAGGAGTGCTCTTTTTGATAAATGAGTTGAAACGGGTTTCAGGGTTTTTCAGAATTCAACCCCTAAGAGGGGGAAATGGGGTGACAAAGTCCAAAAATCAATGCACAGCCTATGCCGCTGTGTCTAGAGATCCTAAATTTGGCACATATGTTCCTGAAGTGGTCTAGGGGTACACTAAGAAAGGGTTTTTTAAAAGTCACCCCCTAAGGGGGTGAAACGGGGCTCTAAAGTTTGTATGGGGAAACAAGATTAATTAGACTATTTTATTAAAAACTTCACAGGAGTACTCCTATTGATAAATGAGTAGACATTAGATTCAGGTTTTTTCAGAATTCAACCCCTAAGATGGGGAAATGGGGTGACAAAGTCTAAAAATCAATGCACAGCCCAAACCGCTGAGTCTAGAAATTCCAAATTTGGCACAAACGTTCCTTATGAGGTTAAGGGGTGCAACAACAAAGGATTTTTCAAAATTTACCTTATAAAGGGATGAAACGGGAGTCGAAAGTTTGAATGGGGAAACAAGATTAGGTAAAACTGTTTTATTCGAAACTTTACAGGAGTACTCCTATCGATAAATGAGTTAACATTTGAATTTCAGGTTTTTTCAGAATTCAACCCCTAACGGGGGAAATGGGGTAACAAAGTCTGAAAATCAACATCGGTATTGTTTGTATGGTGTATCGGGTCGGGTGTATCACAAAAACAACGATTTTAAGATTTAATGTGGCGGACCTGAAATGCCTTCATTCCCTGTTAGGGTGCGATGGGGTTGAAATGTCTAAAAATGAATATGGGTGTCGATACCGAGATAATCAGGGGTGCAGATTACGAATATGGCATTTATTTTGAGATCCAGAAGATGGCGGATTCGACTTCTATACAGGGTTATTGTTGATTTATTGTGATAATGATGATAATGATGATGAAGGTGATGATTGTGATTACGATGATAATGATTGTGATTACAAAGATGATGATTGTGATTACGATGAAAATGATTATGATTACGATGATTATGATTGTGATCACGATAAAAATGATTGTGATTACGATGATGAAGATTGTGATAATGATGATGATGATTGTGACAACGATGATGTTGATTGTGATGACGATTGTGATAACGATGATGATGATTGTGACAACGATGATGATGATTGTCATGACAATTGTGATAACGATGATGATGATTGTGATTGTGATGGTGATGGTGATGGTGATTGTGATGGTGATGGTGATTGTGATAGTGATAGTGACGGTGATTGTGATGGTTATACCGATGGTGATGGTGATGGTTATAGTGATTGTGACTGTGATAGTGATGGTGATGGTGATGGTGATTGTGATTGTGATAGTGATTGTGGCAGTGATGGTGTTTGTGATTATGATGATGATGATTGTGATTACGATGATAATGATTGTGATTACGATGATGATGATTGTGACAATGATGATGGTGATTGTGATTGTGACTGAGATAAAGACGGTGATTGTGATGGTTGTATTGTATTGTATTGTTTAACGGGCTGGTGTCCGCAACTCCACGTCAAAGCGCGTATTTTGCGTATGGGCTATAATCCACCACGCGGGCCCAGTGCGGATTGGTAGATGTCACATGTCTTCGAATTTTTGGTTCTAGGACATGCCGGTTTCCTCACGATGTTTTCCTTTACCGTTTTGAGAGCAGTGGTGATGAAATAAATTACACAAAGTAATGCCGCCTGCCTGGGTTTGAACCCACGACTTACTGTTCGTAAGTCGGGGCCGCTACCACTGGGCCACCGCTGCTCTCGATTGTGATGGTTATAGCGATGGTGATGGTTATTGTGATGGTGATAGAGATTGTGACTGTGATATTGATGGTAATAGTGATTGTGATTTTGATGGTGATTGTGACAGTGATGGTGTTTGTGGTAATGATGATGATGCGTGTGATAACGATAATGATGATTGTGATACCGAGGATGGAGATTGTGATGATGATGATTGTGGTTACGATGATAATGGTTGTGATTACGATGATAATGATGATGGTGATTGTGATGGTGATAGTGATTGTGATTGTGATTGTGATGATGATTGTGATTGTGATGCTGATAGTGATAGTGATAGTGATAGTGATAGTGATAGTGATTGCGATTGCGATTATGATTGTGATTGTGATTGTGATGGTGATGGTGATGGTGATGGTAATTGTGATTGATTGTGATAATGATGGTGATGGTGATGGTAATTGTGATTGATTGTGATAATGATGGTGATTGTGATTGTGATTGTGATGGTGATGATTGTGATTACGATGATAATGATTGAAATTACGATGATGTTGATTGTGATAATGATGGTGATTGTGATAGTGATGGTAATTGTGATAGTGATGGTGATAGTGATTGTGATAGTGATGGTGATTGTGATTGTGATGCTGATAGTGATAGTGATAGTGATAGCGATTGCGATTGCGATTATGATTGTGATTGTGATTGTGATGGTGATGGTGATGGTGATGGTAATTGTGATTGATTGTGATAATGATGGTGATGGTGATGGTAATTGTGATTGATTGTGATAATGATGGTGATTGTGATTGTGATTGTGATGGTGATGATTGTGATTACGATGATAATGATTGCGATTACGATGATGTTGATTGTGATAATGATGATGGTGATTGTGATAGTGATTGTGATTGTGACTTGATGAAACATGTGTGTTCTACGCTTTAATTATCTGTTACCATAGAGCATCTCCCTCTATACAAAGACAATATCTTGACTCTTCCTCTTGTCAAAAAGTCTTCAAGGTGAGAACACGTTTTTCTCTGATCTTTTATCTTATTCCTATTTTATGTGCCTAGTATGTTTTATGATAAATATGTAATTGATGACTCGCTATTCGTGAACTGCTTGTTGATAACAAGAAATACAGGAATAGTTACCGGAACATCTTGTTTTAATCTCACCGCATGCCACCCAGACTGCCCGTAGGAGCATAGCTACTTGTTCATTTACTTGACAGTGCAGACAACCACTCTGTTCAGTTAGTCCGTAATAACAGGTTATGGGCCCAGAAAACTTATAGGTAGGCAGAAAAAAGTGACTACGAGTGCACGTGTGCAAAGTCAAAACATAACCACATTTTATTATTACTGCTTTGCTGTGGCGCGGTGGTGATTTTGCGTAGGCGGTGTGCTTCAAAATGAGCTCCCCTACTCGTCAAGAAGCAAGCAATGGAAATGCTACTTTGCAAGGTAACTATGGCTTGTCATCATCTATAGAAAAGTTGGAAGGAGTATCTAACTATTTGAATTGGAAATTTGCTATCAAAATGCTGCTTACCATGGATGGCTTGTGGAATGCAATCGAAGGCACAGAGACTGATCTGACGAAAGATCAGCGTGCTTTGGCGCGTATAGCTTTGAGCATCAAGCCGGCACTTTATCAATATATCAGGAATAAGACTAATACAGCTAAAAGTGCATGGAAAAATTTAGCTGATATATTTGAAAATAAGGGCTTGTTACGGCGTGTGCTTCTTTTAAGACAGCTGCATAGAATTGAATATACTCAGTTTTCAAATATGTCTGAATACATACAGGGTGTGATGACCCTAGTGCAGCAGCTCTCGGATATTGGCCGTAAGACGGATGATGCTGAAGTCGCAGAGATTTTGTTGAGTGGTCTACCTCAGGAATTTGAATACTTGGTTTCTAATCTTGAAACAGTATGTTTAACCAATAATCTCACCAGCGAGATTGTACGAACTCGACTTTTACAAGAAGAGCTGCGTAGAAGTGATGGTGCATCGAACAATAACAACAAAGCTTTAATTTCGAAGAACTCTTATAAGAAGAAGACTATGGTCTGTCATTACTGCAATAAGCCTGGACATGTCATGGCCAAATGCTACAAGATGAAGAATGACAAGAAGAATGAGTCTACAAGCTTCGCTTCAGCTTTGTTTGTTCATCAAAGTAGTGCATGGTTCATCGACTCCGGTTGTACATCTCATATGACAAATTGTAAAGACAATATGGTGAATTATAAAGACTTTAATTGTAATCTAAAACACACTACAGTTGCTGTAGCAAATAATGAACAATTAAGATGTAGTGGTGTAGGAGATTTAATGGTTAACTTTGGAAATGAGGTAAGACAACTTAAAAATGTTTTGTATGTGCCACAGATAGCCACTAATTTAATGTCAGTAAGTAAATTCATAGAAAGTGGGCTTACTGTTGTATTTGATGGTAGTGGGTGCAGCATTTATGATGGTAAAGTCTCTGGCAACCGTATAGCTCTTGTGGGGTGTGAGAATGGAATTTATAAACTAAATTGTAACATTGTAAAGCCTTTGCACAATAAGGTGTATTCTTCCAAACTTTTGAGTAGTGTGCAAAAGACAGGGAGTACCGCAGTAGCTGTGTCTACTGAGCTATGGCATCGCAGGTTGGGACATTTAGGTCTGAGAAGTGTGAGTACTCTGAAAGGTCATGTGTCTGGAGTAATGTTTCAGGATAATACCCAGGACAGTTTGAAGGACTGCATACCCTGCTTTGAGGGGAAGCTGTCAACACAGCCGTTTTCCAAAGGAGAGGGCAAGCGGGCCGAGCGACCATTGGAGTTGGTACATTCGGACGTCTGCGGACCAATGCGTGACTACAGCTGGGGGGGTGCAAAGTATTTGGTTACATTTACAGATGATCACACAAGAAAAACTTTTGGATACCTAATGAAGTATAAATCTGAGGTAATGTCCAAGTTTATTATTTTTAAGGCTATGGTTGAGAGGCAAACTGGATTAAAGATTAAATGCTTACGTTCGGACAACGGTGGCGAGTATGTCAATCATAGGTTTTCTGGATTCTTAAGTAAAGAAGGTATTGGACATCAGACTACAGTTCCTTACTCGGCCCAGCAGAATGGTGTTTCAGAGCGTCTTAACCGGACACTCATTAAAAAAGCGCGTTGCATGCTGCAGGAATCAGGTCTTAGTAAGCCTTATTGGGGAGAGGCAGTAAATACTGCAATTTATTTGAAAAATCGGTCCCCTACAATGGCTTTGTCTGGACAGATTCCTGAGCACCTGTGGTCGGGATCTAGGGTTGATCTGAGCCACTTAAGGGTTTTTGGTTGCATCGCTTATTCTTTGGAGCCTAAGCATAAGCGTGGTAAGCTTGATGCTAAGAGTAAAAAGTATATTTTTGTGGGGTATAGTGAGACCTGTAAAGGGTATAGACTATCAGATCCAATGAATCCTAGAAAAATTGTGTTGTCAAGGAATGTTGCATTTTTGGAAGATAGGTTTTATAATAGGAATGTAAATGAAAAGGATAATGATGACATAATTATAATGAAATTATTTTACAGAATAATTGTTTTGACAAGAGCAATGAATTGGTTATAAATAATGATAATTTAAATAATTCTAATGAAATAAATTCTAGTCAATTAAATAATAATTTAAATAATTCTATTCAAATAAATTCTAGTCAAATTGATTTACTTAAATGAATGTAGTAATGAGGATATGACTATTGACAGAACCAATTCTTTGGAACTAAATGATGGTTCTCAAATTTTAGATACCACAGATGAGGAGCATTACTGCACAGGCAGTGAGGATGAGTCCCGCTGTGCAGACTCATCGTCGGCGAGCCACGAGTCTGTGACTTCGTCATCGCTGGACGCATCTGTTCAAGGGGAAGGAGAGACAAGTACAGAGGTACCCCGGGCTGAGGCTAATACCCGCCCTGTACGAAGTACTCGTTCAATTCCACCATTGAGGTATCGTGATTATGACATTTCAATGTATGTCTGTAATAATGAGGAACCATCTAGTTATGAAGAGGCTATCTCTTGTTCGGAAGCCACTGAGTGGCGTGCAGCGATGCAGAGTATGATTCGTTAATGGCGAATGAAGTATGGAAGATCGTGAGTCGCCCTAAAGGGAAAAATGTTATTAAATCAAAATGGGTATATAAGCGTAAACACGATGCTTCTGGAAACTTTACAAAGTATAAAGCGCGATTGGTTGCCAGGGGGTTTACACAGAAACATGGGGTCGGTTATAATGAGACTTTTTCCCCAGTGGTTAGGCACTCTACTATGCGAATTTTGTTTTCATTGGCAAATGATTTAAATCTCAGCATAGATCACATTGATGTAGCTTGTGCTTTCTTGAATGGTAACTTAAACGAAACAATATTTATGGAACAACCTATTGGTTTTTATAATAGAGATAACTCCAAGGTTTGTTCATTAAATAAGAGTATTTATGGCTTGAAACAAGCTAGTAAAATGTGGAACAGTAAAGTTCATGATTTGTTAAATAATAATGGTTATGTACAAAGTCAATGTGAACCATGTGTTTATGTAAAGAAAGAGAAGAATGATTTAACCATAATTGCTCTTTACGTTGATGATTTCTATATATTTTATACTGAGAAGAGTGTCATTCAAAAAGACTTAGTAAACTTATTGGAAAAGGAATTCAATGTAAAGAACCTTGGCCCATTAAAAAGCTGCCTTGGGATTAATGTAACAAGAGATAGGACAAAAGGTATTTTAAAACTGGACCAGACTGATTATATTAAGAAGTTATTATTGCGGTTTGGTATGGGTAATTGTAAGACTGTATCTACACCTATGCCATTGAATTGTAAATTACTGAAAGCTGAAAATGTAAGCGAGAGCAATGATAATTTCAGGCAATTGTTAGGCTCATTAATGTATTTAGCTGTATGCACTAGGCCTGATATTGCTTATGTATGTAGCCAGTTGAGTCAATTTAATAACTGTCACGATAATAGTCATTGGCAAGCTGCTAAACGTGTTTTACGTTATTTAGCGGGGACAATTAATTATAGCTTACTATTTGTAAGAAGTAATAAATTGAGTTTGGCTGCTTATACTGATGCAGACTGGGCTAATGATGTAACCGATCGTAAGTCTTATACTGGGTACGTCGTGAAGCTAGGTAATAATACAATAAATTGGGAGTCACGGAAGCAACGCTGTGTTATCTACTACGGAGGCTGAATATATTTCAATTTCTGATGTTTGTAAAGACATATGTTTTATTAAGAGTCTGTTGTCAGAGATATTCTGTTTAAATGTAGAGTCAGTTGTTTATAATGATAGTCAAAGTGCAATTAAGTTGTTGGAATGTAAAGAGTACTGTCATAAACGAACAAAGCACATAGATCTCAGATATCATTATGTAAAGGACCTAATAAATAATAATATTGTAAATGTAAATTATTTACAGACGGAAAAGATGATAGCAGATGTGCTTACCAAACCGCTTAGCTCTAAGAAACATGTAGATTTTATTAAGGACATGAATTTATGTGTTGTGTAGCATGTCTGTGTGTTGTTAAATATGCATTTATATGTTGACACTGTTTAATAATGTAAAGCGTAAGGGGAAGTGATGAAACATGTGTGTTCTACGCTTTAATTATCTGTTACCATAGAGCATCTCCCTCTATACAAAGACAATATCTTGACTCTTCCTCTTGTCAAAAAGTCTTCAAGGTGAGAACACGTTTTTCTCTGATCTTTTATCTTATTCCTATTTTATGTGCCTAGTATGTTTTATGATAAATATGTAATTGATGACTCGCTATTCGTGAACTGCTTGTTGATAACAAGAAATACAGGAATAGTTACCGGAACATCTTGTTTTAATCTCACCGCATGCCACCCAGACTGCCCATAGGAGCATAGCCACTTGTTCATTTACTTCACAGTGCAGACAACCACTCTGTTCAGTTAGTCCGTAATAACATGACTGAGATAAAGACGGTGATTGTGATGGTTATAGCGATGGTGATGGTTATTGTGATGGTGATAGTGATTGTGATTGTGACTGTGATATTGATGGTAATAGTGATTGTGATTATGATGGTGATTATGACAGTGATGGTGTTTGTGGTAATGATGATGATGCGTGTGATAACGATAATGATGATTTTATGATAACGAGGATGGATATTGTGATGATGATGATTGTGGTTACGATGATAATGGTTGTGATTACGATGATAATGATGATGGTGATTGTGATGGTGATAGTGATTGTTATTGTGATTGTGATGATGATTGTGATAGTGATTGTGATTGTGATAGTGATGGTGATTGTGATAGTGATAGTGATTGTGATAGTGATGGTGATTGTGATAGTGATGGTGATAGTGATTGTGATAGTGATGGTGATTGTGATTGTGATGCTGATAGTGATAGTGATAGTGATAGTGATAGTGATTGCGATTGCGATTATGATTGTGATTGTGATGGTGATGGTGATGGTGATGGTAATTGTGATTGATTGTGATAATGATGGTGATGGTGATGGTAATTGTGATTGATTGTGATAATGATGGTGATTGTGATTGTGATGGTGATGATTGTGATTACGATGATAATGATTGTGATTACGATGATAATGATTGTGATTACGATGATGTTGATTGTGATAATGATGATGGTGATTGTGATTGTGACTTGATGAAACATGTGTGTTCTACGCTTTAATTATCTGTTACCATAGAGCATCTCCCTCTATACAAAGACAATATCTTGACTCTTCCTCTTGTCAAAAAGTCTTCAAGGTGAGAAACTGAGAACACGTTTTTCTCTGATATTTTATCTTATTCCTATTTTATGTGCCTAGTATGTTTTATGATAAAGGAGGCTCGAAGGACCAAAATGTACGTCCACCCTTAACAAATGTCACGTAAGGCCGCAATACTGTCAAGGGTGTGACGGTACATGAAAATATATGATAAGTTAAAGGAACCTGCGAAGACCTACAAGCCTAACAGTCCCTACGACCCTAAGCCCTATAAGCCCTACAGCCCTAACCTACCATATACCTAGTGTGATAAATAAATATATAAATAAGTTCAGGATGCCTGCACCATGCGACCTAAGGTTACAGACGGATAGTAGACAGGAATACCAGGTTCGGGAAGGGTACACTCACTGCCAGTCCCGCAGACTCACGAGACTGATCAGAGATGGCTAAAGGTGTCTTGGCCACAGTGAGGGGTAATGAGACAAGAATATAAAATTCAAATCTGATTTATTTACAAAACGTTCTGCTTATATACTACTTATTTCTTAACACACACTATTATACAAAGTCTATGTGTCCTATGCGTGTAAGATGCAACCAAATCATTCTTTTAACTGGGCCGCGCGTCAGCCAGGCCGAGTGCTGAGTCAATGTCCAAAGGTAACATTGAACATTCTGGCGACTCTCAGGATACTCAATACATCATAGATGAAACGCATTGCAACGAATTTTATCACCATTTAAACGAAGAAAAAACGAAATTTGAGACAACAAAGGAATACCTAACAGAGATAAAGAAAAATAGGAAGAAACGAGGTTTTTTGGGACAACTTTTAACATCGGTGTTCGGAGTTAATGATGAAGTATACAGGGACATAGATACATTAAATAACAATCAGCAGAAGCTTATAGACGCTGCTAATCATCAAACAAAGATAATGATATCTACCATCGCAGGTGTAAACCAAACTGAAGAACAAATCCAGAAAAAGTTAGAGAAGTTCCAAGCAAAACTAAATGAAGCAATATCGTTCATGAATAACCACAATGTTTGGTATAAATCGATTGGCAAAAATCACATCAAGATACAAGTAATGCAAACCTACGAGTTAGCAAACAATTTTATAAATGAAATTATGGACTACTATAAAGGATTACTTGAAATTTATTCACAAAAAGCAACTATATACAGTATACTAACACCAAAACACATCAGCAACATAATAAAAACGGCTAATCAAAAACTACCATCAAATTTAAAAATTATTCAGAGTCAAATAATACAGACTGAGATGAATGTAAATACTACGCACATAAGAGTGTACGCTTACTTCCCAATACACGATATAACAAAGTACACTCTGATACACGTAACGCCAATTCCAGAGAGAAAAAGAGATGGATCATACGAGTGCTTAACTATTCAGCAGTCATTCATGGGTTTCGATTACAACAACGAGCGTTACTTTGAACTAAATCAAGAAGAATTTAAAGACTGTCTTCATAGTAATACAGAGTTTGTCTGCTATCCTGTAGCTGTCAAGAACATGCAATTAAATAAAAATTGCATAGTTGAACAACTCTTTAGAACAGAGAATTACACCCATACTCAATGCACGTCAAAGACCTACAAAATATCGACTGATGTTGTATGGAAGCAATTATACATGCAAAATACTTGGCTCTTCATTACAACAAAACCGGTTGCCATATCGATTGTGTGTGACGGTCAAAGAAAAGAAATTACGATTCAAGATGTCGGAGTTCTACATATCTCCGAGAATTGTATCATTAAAACACTTAACAACATACTTGCTGCAAGACGAACAACAACTATAACAGTACTAGCTTCTTATTTTAAAACAACGCACTTCTCCCTTAATACGCAGATCCTACCATCAAGTATAAAAGATATATCCAAAGAAGAATTAGTTTTAGACAAGTCAAAAGGAGTTTTCGACCATTTAGCCACATCCGAAATAAATTTACAAACTCAGCTAGATAACACGATTTGGAAACAATTAGAGTCTCATACATACATCACTAGCATCAGTACTTCACTTGTTATTATAAGTTTAGCATGTGTTCTAATTTATTTCGGTCCACAGGTATTGAATAAACTTCGAGCCACCATTGCAGCAAGAAGGAAAACTGCGCCACCTGTGCAGCAACCAACGATCTGCACACCACACACGCAACCAACACAACAGCGGTACGGCATACCACACAGCGGGCCCACCCAGTCACAACAAATCGAAGCTGAACAAGGCCAGGCCAGACCTTACGAGACCATCGAGCTGTACCAACTGGAGTCCCGTTCCTGAGAGTCGCCAGAATGTTCAATGTTACCTTTGGACATTGACTCAGCACTCGGCCTGGCTGACGCGCGGCCCAGTTAAAAGAATGATTTGGTTGCATCTTACACGCATAGGACACATAGACTTTGTATAATAGTGTGTGTTAAGAAATAAGTAGTATATAAGCAGAACATTTTGTAAATAAATCAGATTTGAATTTTATATTCTTGTCTCATTACCCCTCACTGTGGCCAAGACACCTTTAGCCATCTCTGATCAGTCTCGTGAGTCTGCGGGACTGGCAGTGAGTGTACCCTTCCCGAACCTGGTATTCCTGTCTACTATCCGTCTGTAACCTTAGGTCGCATGGTGCAGGCATCCTGAACTTATTTATATATTTATTTATCACACTAGGTATATGGTAGGTTAGGGCTGTAGGGCTTATAGGGCTTAGGGTCGTAGGGACTGTTAGGCTTGTAGGTCTTCGCAGGTTCCTTTAACTTATCATATATTTTCATGTACCGTCACACCCTTGACAGTATTGCGGCCTTACGTGACATTTGTTAAGGGTGGACGTACATTTTTTTTTTTTTTTTTTTTTTTTAATTCAAATCTGATTTATTTACAAAATGTTCTGCTTATATACTACTTATTTCTTAACACACACTATTATACAAAGTCTATGTGTCCTATGCGTGTAAGATGCAACCAAATCATTCTTTTAACTGGGCCGCGCGTCAGCCAGGCCGAGTGCTGAGTCAATGTCCAAAGGTAACATTGAACATATGTAATTGATGACTCGCTATTCGTGAACTGCTTGTTGATAACAAGAAATACAGGAATAGTTACCGGAACATCTTGTTTTAATCTCACCGCATGCCACCCAGACTGCCCGTAGGAGCATAGCCACTTGTTCATTTACTTCACAGTGCAGACAACCACTCTGTTCAGTTAGTCCGTAATAACATGACTGAGATAAAGACGGTGATTGTGATGGTTATAGCGATGGTGATGGTTATTGTGATGGTGATAGTGATTGTGATTGTGACTGTGATATTGATGGTAATAGTGATTGTGATTATGATGGTGATTATGACAGTGATGGTGTTTGTGGTAATGATGATGATGCGTGTGATAACGATAATGATGATTTTATGATAACGAGGATGGATATTGTGATGATGATGATTGTGATTACGATGATAATGGTTGTGATTACGATGATAATGATGATAGTGAGTATAGTGATGATAGTGATTGTGCTAAAGATGATGGTGATTGTGATAGTAGCGGTGATTTTGATGGTTATTATGATGTTGATAGTGATTGTGACTTTGATAGTGATGGTGATTGTGATTGTGATACCGAGGATGGAGATTGTGATGATGATGATTGATTTACGATTTCTACAGGCGAGTCGCAAGAAAAAGATAGTTTTGGAGACGTAGATTTAATTAGACAAACTTTACATGAATATTAAACATAAAAATTAAGTTATACAAGTGACCATGATCGAAGTTTGATTCATAATGAGAATCACACAGGTGTTCCTCAATTCGGAGAGGTGACCGTGAGAAGATGTCGCCGTGAAGAGCTGACGTTGCGTTGCCGGGTGGTCCATATGCACAGCCGCGCTGGGTACAGTGCAAGCGATGCGATGCGATAGTTAGCTTAGCGTAACACCTCCCCCCGTAGAACAGCGACTATTGAAGACAGAAGTCGTAAATTGAGCTGGAGGTTGATTTGTGTCTACTCTGGTAGCTGGTACAGTGAAGACTCTTTGAAATTCCATCTGGTTGCTTGCAGGTTCAGCAGGTGTTATCATTGCTTTTCGTCGTAGAAAGTATTTTCGATAGAGCAGGACACTGACGATTGCACAGGCGATGATCACTATCACGTACATCGGTATAGTGGTGTGATATACGCTGGAGTTGCTGTCTTCAATGAGGGTAATTGGTGACTGCATGGACAACTTCCTACTAGTCTCGTGTAAATGGTCCAACTTGATTGAGTTTAACTTAAAGATTGGGGCTGAAGATGTCGTCTGCTGCCAAAAAGTCAAATTATCGGCTGGGATATCGATGATTTTCAACGCTTGTCCCTTGAGGCGGTCTTTGAAGTTGTAGATCTTAAAGTGCGGTGTTTCAAGAGAGCATCTCTGAGGTATTATAGCGAGGTAGCTGCCTTTTAAGGTGTCATACAGGTCACGTCCGCAGGATAAATGCACTTTCGTAGGCGTGGGAAAGCTGATACCGTAGTGTCTGTCATCGAGCTCTTCATAAGCAGGTTTCTTCAGGGATACTGTCTTAGGATTGCATGAAGTTGTTCGTTGTTGAGTGGTGATCAAATGCTGGATACAATCTGGTGCTGTCTGATTGTGCATAGTTTTCAACTCGTTGCATAGATACCATTTGCTCGTCTTCGGACATTCTGTCTCTATATACTTGAAGTCTTTCTTATGTAAGGCAAGAAAAGGATGTGGGGGTGATATGACTTGATTTAATTTATTAGGAATCATACATAATTTATAAAAATCATAGGTTAAGGGGATGAGGATCGGAATTTTATATACTATAACTATTTTATTTCCCGTATAGTAGGAGCCTAGTCTGATTACATCATATATTTCCCTTACATCTAAATCTACTATATTATCTTTGTTATATATTCTAGTTAAGTTTTTAATTATATCCTTAATAGTAATTAAATCTACAACTGCATGATGAGCAGTAGATATTCTTATAAATGCAAGAACATTTTCTAATTTATTAAGTTCTTGCGATATATAATCTATGTTATCGCTAAGAATAGTAAAAACTTGGAAAAGATGAGCATATTTAATTAAATCATTTTCTCTGGTAGCTTCTGTTTCACTAATCTTTTTTACTAATAGTTCTATCTTGTTCTGATTATCTATTATATTATCCAAAATTTTTGAATGTTCAGCTATCCAGTCTTTTGATAAACTAACGTGTGCATTAAGTTCTGAAGCTATCCTATTTTCATTATCTTGCAGGGATTTAATAGCCTGATTATAGTGCAATGCATCTGTGTAATCCAAATTTCCAGTAATACTTTTTATAACAGACCCGAGACCATCTACGAGTCCTCTTTTATTACGAGATAACTCAAAAGTTTCTAACTGTCTAAGTACATTATTAAGCTTACTTTTCAGATAAGTCATATGGGGCTCGAATAAGAATCTCGTACGATTATTCAGTTCAGGGCTTACTGAATTTAACTGATTATTAATAGATTTAACTATTTCGTGTATATCGCCAAAGTCAACATAACGTAGGAAAGAATGATAATGGGAAACGATTTTGGCAGGCCCGAGTTTAAAAGGTAAGATACCTGGTCCGCTGTCAAGACTTTCAAGTTTTATCTCCTGCAGCATTGCTGGAGTCAGTAGAAAGAGGAACATCAGCATCGTCCTGCAACAATTGTGCGGTTTTAGGGACTCTCTTAAGTCTAGTTTTGGCAACTGGACCTCTCTTTTTCTTCGTATAAATGTGAATAGGGAGGCCAGTCTCAACTACGTCGTGGGTATATCGGGGAGCTAACTTTTGCCTCGAAGCAATCGGATTTTTCACGAAAATCTGTTGTTCGGGTGGATAGTTTACCTCCGGTTCACGGGTTCTATTACGAGCATTCATCAGATCGGAACGAGAAGCGTTGCAAAGATCTTCGATAGTATTATAAGCGAGGATCATCTTGTCTTTATGATTATGCATATACTGCTGTAATAAATGCGAAGTTAAATCTATGTCAAAAGGATCTCTGGGGTCAAAGTGACCCGTAATTACATCTAAGGGTTTGCATTTAGTAAAACTATGAATACTACTATTGTAAGCCATAAGGGCATACGGCATTAGGTTATTGACTGATTCAGATTTTTCAGATATTTTTAATATACGTAGGTGCTCTAGTATCGTTGAGTGGAACCGCTCAACAATACCATTTTCATTAGGAGCATGGGGGGCTACTCTATGATGTTGGATTTTATGAATCCTTACAAATTCAGCTAGCAATTGATTGGTGAATTCTGTACCATTGTCAGTTACGATAGTGATAGGCATGCCGTGATGAGTACAGAAATTTAATAAGGCTTGAATGACGCTAACTGCAGTTCCGTCGCGTAAGTAATATGCTTGACCATACTTGGAGAAAGCATCTACTATGGTTAAGAACTTTTCATTTTGAATAGTTAGTAGATCTAAATGTACCAATTCAAAAGGTCTTGAAGATGAAGGGACTACTTTTAGTTGTGGTCTCACAGGATTGCGGTCATACTTTGCCTGTCCGCAAATTACGCATTCATTTATAAATTTAGTTATTTGTTCGCGCATTTTTGGCCAAAAGTACCTATGCGATAGAGCAAGATAGCACTCATTGATGCCCCGATGGTTCGTTTTCCCATCATGATACTTGTTAATGATTTCCTGCTGTTTAAGATATTCCCTGACGTTATCTAATTCTCTTTTTGTTAAAAATAGGTTCATAGATGAATTCTTAAATGTTCTTTGTATTATAGGTATTATATTATACATTTCTAAATAAGGATTGATTAAAATTCCAGTTTTAATTTTAGATTGTACATATTCTTTAATAGCGTTAATAAGGTCGTTTTCTAGGTTAGATTTAGAGATTTGCATCGATACACGTGTATAGTTATCAAATGGTTTAGTTATAACTGGTCTACTTTTTATATCACCTACAACATTAAATATAATTTGCTTAGAGAACTTATTTAAGGGTTCATCTGTGATAGGTATTTCTAAAATAGGATTTTCGTTATCAGTATGTACAGTAGCGGTATTAGAGTTACTACAATTATCTGAAGCGGTTAGGGTTCTTGAACTAGTGTCATCTATAGTAGGAGTCTTATCCGATGCATTAGCAATAACGGATATGAGTTCTTCATTGTGCAACTCAATGCGAGAAAGGGCATCTGCATTTGTGTTAAACTTTCCCTGCTTATATATTACCGTAAAGTCATATTCACTGAGCTTAAGTCGCCATCGCGTGAGCCGGGAATTGGGCTCCTTAAGACTCATGACCCACTGTAGTGGCTTATGGTCGGTCAAAATTTTGAACTTTCTGCCAAAGATGTATGGTCTAAAATACTTGCATGCCCAAACTATAGCAAGAAGCTCTTTCTCGATTGTACTATAGTTAAGTTCACTAGAGTTCAATGTCCGAGATGCATACGCAATGGGCTTGTCAGAACCAATTATACCCTGGGATAGTACTGCACCAATGGCCACGTTGGAGGCATCCGTGGTTAAAATGAACTCTTTACTGAAATCTGGATATTGAAGGATAGGATCGTTAGTAAGGAGGGTTTTGCAATGGTTAAAACAATTGGTATAATTTTGATCTAAGGTTATTTTAGAACCCTTTTTGAGGCACTGTGTAAGTGGTTTGGTAAGATTTGCAAAATTGGGGATAAATTTACGATAGTAGCCTAGAAGACCAAGAAAACGTTTAATTTCAGTGGGAGTTTTGGGTAAGGGGTAGTTTTCTATTGCATTAATTTTATTAGGATTAGGTTTCACACCGTCCTTACAGATAACATGTCCCAAAAATTCGGTTTCTAACTTCAAGAATTCGGATTTATCCATTTGAATCTTGAAATTAGATTCCCGAAGTCTTTTGAAGACTTTTTCAAGATTAAGGATATGTTCCTGCAAGGAAGTACTGAACACTATAATATCGTCTAAATAGACGAGACAGATACTTTGTAGATCTTTAAGAAGGTTATCCATCACCCTCTGGAAGGTAGATGGCGAATTTTTAAGTCCCATGGGCATCCTTAGAAATTCATAATGGCCGTTTTCAACATTAAAAGCAGTTTTATGAATATCTGCGCTGTCCATTTCGACTTGATAAAATCCAGATGCCAAATCTAGGGTAGTAAAATATTGGCACCTGCCGAGTTTGTCTAAGACATCTGTAATATTAGGTATATGGTATTTGTCGTCGATCGTTTTTTCATTAACCTTTCGGAAGTCTACCACGAGACGCCACTTAATTTTTCCTGAAGCATCAGGTTTTTTGGGTACTATCCAAATGGGAGAACTCCATGCAGAGTCGGATGGTCTAACAATGTTCTGTTCAAGCATCTTGTTAATTTGGTCCCTAACTTCCTGACGATGAACGTACGGATATCGGTAGCTTTTGGTATGTACTGGAATTTCATCTGTAGTTCTTATCCTGTGTTTGATCTTGTTGGTGAAAGTAAGTGCTTCTCCATCAAGGTAAAACACATCTGCATAATTTTCACAGAGCTGTTCTAAATTAATACGTTCTTCTTCATTTAAATGTTCGGTACGGAGACGCGATAAAACTTCAGCTGTACGATTTGATGAAATTTCAGTACTGTTACTATTAACTTCAAATATTACAGCTTCTACCGGCCTATCCATTGAAAATATGACATCATTAGATGAAGAATTGCTCAATTCAACCCAACCTCTATTGTTCTCTACTTTGGTAAAACAATCAGAAATAAAGCAATTACAGATTATCTGACTTTCAACAAATACCTCACCATCTTTTGCATTAACTGGTACTCTTACTAACTTCTTAGAATTTGCTGGTATAATATCCTCATACAAGTTGACATTACGAGAATCGTACATCTGAATAGGTACTGTACTATTTCGTGTAATAAGTATTTTATTTTTTAGGTCAATAGTAGAATTCCATTCATCTAGTAAGTCTATTCCTAAAAGGCCATCAAAATAGTCGTGAAATTTATAGATGAAAAGCGTAATATCCTGAGACTCATTAAACTCTGAGAAGCAAGGCAAAGATATAGAGTAATCATTTTTACTAGTTGCATGAACCGTAGTAATTTGAAAAGGTTCATAGTTAAGGGGTAGATGATTGAAGTATTTTTGCACGGCCTCAGGGCTTATGAAAGACTGATTAGCCCCAGTGTCAATTAAAAGCTTAAGTGGAGGATTACTTATCTGGACATAGACTAACTGTCTTTGAATATGAAAATTTAGTTCTATTTTGGCTTGACACTTTTCGAAACCTTCTGAAAATTTTCATCATTAGTAGAAGATGGCGTTTGATTAATTTCCTCCATTACAGGTACCTCTGAGCGATAGTCTATTTCATTTTCACAGCTGTACTCATTGACATGTTCATAGTCATAGCACTCATAGTCCGGATAGTTATAATCATTGTCATAGAAATCAAATTCATTAAAATTAGTCTCACGCGATTTGAAATAATTGTTCGGTGGCGGATTTCCAAATCTACGCCAATCGTGCCCACTAGGCGGTAAAACTTTAGGATTAAAATGGCTTACTCCACTCATTGGACGAGGGGTATTACCGGCACCATGTGGCTGATGAGCTTGTGCTCTATTCGGCAATCTAAAGACATTGCTTTGAGGGTTGTAATTAGGAGGGTATGTGCGCATGACCTGTTGAGTTCGTGTCAGACCCTGAGGGGGTAAAGCTTGCGAAGGAAAGTTAGGTCTCCAGCCTTGAGCAAGTTGTGGTCGGCTACCATATTGAGGAGCTGACCCAAAGTTGTTAAATCCATATGGTTTTGATGGTCCAGGCATACTAAGCGGCATAGGTCTAGGTGCGAAATTATTCAAGGGTAGATGCGTGCCATGTAGAGTAGGACGTAACAAATCTTTCCTATTAGAGCCACCATCAGTACGTTGTTGCATGTAAAGCGTGTTAAGTTCATCCTGAACATACTCGAGAGCTTTCTCAATACTATCAGGACGCATGCAACGGATCCTGGATCCTAGAGGATCCTTAAGTCCACGTAAATAGGCCTGAAGAGTAAGCTTTTTATAAAGAGAGCGCTTTGCCTCTATTGTAGTATTCACAGACTCGTGTAAAGACACATAGGTCATAATCGTGCTGAATAAATTTTGACATCGCTCATAAAATTCTTGCGGCGTGCTAGAGCCTTGTGTCTGCAATGATAGATCACTATATAGCGCGGTCTCGTCACGATGGTCTGCGAAGTTGTTGATTAGCGCACTTCTAATTCCTTGCCAATTTTCCGGTATCCCATTAGAATTGATAAGCCTAGCTGCAGATCCAGAAATTTTATTTAAAATGCCATTAATTAGGGCTAGGTTAGTTAATTCGTGCCCAGGCTCAGTTCTAAAATGCGCAAGTACCAATTGATCGCATAAATTTATGAAACGGGTTAATATATGAGAATTTCCATCAAAATCTGGAACAAGTCTAAGTGACTTATAGATTAAATCTACTGGATTACTATTATTATTTGCCATATTTTCTTCCAAATTCGCGTCTAATTCACTATCCTCTAAAATATCTCCTAGATCCCTGCGTTGATCTATCGATCTATTTCTATTGCTATTCCTATCACTAGCTAACCTATTATTCCGTGATTCTCCCGGATGGAAAATCTTGACGGCTATACGTTAAACTAACACCAAAAAATCACTCGCGAAATATTAAAACGCACACTTAAAATAGATATATAATATACTAGGAAGGACTAATGTAGGAAAGCAAGGACTAAGAAAGATTCAAAGTACTTACTGCATAATGCTCCAGTATCTTTCTCCTGCACAATCAATGTTCAGATCACTCACTGCAAAAATCAATGTAGGTTCGGTAACTTGTCTATGATGTTCTAGTTTTTACAAGTATCCTGTCGGCTGCGCCATTTACGATTTCTACAGGCGAGTCGCAAGAAAAAGATAGTTTTGGAGACGTAGATTTAATTAGACAAACTTTACATGAATATTAAACATAAAAATTAAGTTATACAAGTGACCATGATCGAAGTTTGATTCATAATGAGAATCACACAGGTGTTCCTCAATTCGGAGAGGTGACCGTGAGAAGATGTCGCCGTGAAGAGCTGACGTTGCGTTGCCGGGTGGTCCATATGCACAGCCGCGCTGGGTACAGTGCAAGCGATGCGATGCGATAGTTAGCTTAGCGTAACAATTGTGGTTACGATGATAATGGTTGTGATTACGATGATAATGATGATGGTGATTGTGATTGTGATGATGATGGTGATTGTGATAGTGATAGTGATTGTGATAGTGATAGTGATGGTGATTGTGATAGTGATGGTGATTGTGATTGTGATAGTGATAGTGATGGTGATAGTGATAGTGATAGTGATAGTGAAAGTGATAGTGATAGTGATTGTGATTGTGATAGTGATTGTGATTGTAATTGTGATTGTGATTGTGATAGTGATAGTGATGGTGATAGTGATAGTGATAGTGATAGTGATAGTGATGGTGATGGTGATTGTGATGGTGATGGTGATGGTGATGGTGATTGTGATTGTGATTGTGATGCTGATAGTGATAGTGATAGAGATAGTGATAGTGATTGCGATTGTGATTGTGATGGTGATGGTGATGGTGATAGTGATAGTGATTGTGATAGTGATGGTGATAGTGATAGTGATAGTGATAGTGATAGTGATAGTGATGGTGATGGTGATTGTGATGGTGATGGTGATGGTGATGGTGATTGTGATTGTGATTGTGATGCTGATAGTGATAGTGATAGAGATAGTGATAGTGATTGCGATTGTGATTGTGATGGTGATGGTGATGGTAATTGTGATTGATTGTGATAATATGGTGATTGTGATTGTGATGGTGATAGTGATAGTGATTTTGATTGTGTTTGTGATTGTGTTTGTGATTGTGATTGTGATTGTGATTGTGATGGTGATTGTGATTGATTGTGATAGTGATGGTGATTGTGATTGTGATAGTGATAGTGATGGTGATTGTGATTGTGATTGTGATGGTGATGGTGATGGTGATTGTGATTGTGATTGTGATTGTGATAGTGATAGTGATAGTGATAGTGATGGTGATTGTGATAATGATTGTGATAATGATGGTGGTTGTGATAGTGATTGTGATTGTGATGATTATGAAATTTGGCACATAGATAGTTCATAACCTGGATTAACACGTAGGACACTATTTATCCCTTTAATATGATCAAGTGGGACGGTTACCGAACTTTACGCGGGCGAAGCCGCGGGCAACAGCTAGTAATTATATATTCTTGTTTGTTTTAGTGCTGTCCTACTAACCCAACAACAAGTTCTGCAATAAGTTCAGCTATTTAATTGTTATATTACTTCTCTCCTTTTTTTTTCTGTTCTCTAAACATCGCTTGCTTTCTCATTCATTTCTGACATTGGCAGAATTGTCGACATTGGCATCGACAGCATTTGTCATAAATAAAAATAGAATAGAATTCTAATTCCGTTAACTGCCAAAAACTTGTAAAATAAATCAAGAAATTACTAAAAATATAATAGGAAGATTAAGATACAGGTAGGTAGGTATTAAATTATGCCAACGTTAAAACTTAGGATTGTCTTTTTTAAACTTTCACGATCAGTAGGGCTATTACGTACCTCTGTTGACAGCTCGAAATAATAATAATAATAAATTTATTCAAATAAAAATATTGTAGTTTTACAGATTTCCAGATTTTACAGGTAACACAGAATTGTATTCTACAATACGGTGGGTGAAGCTCTGTCCTCCTAGCTAGGCTACAAAATAGCCTGTGTTTAGGAGCCACAGTTTCGATCCCCTAGGTAATAATTGGGTCTGGTACGTGTTACAAGTGCAGATTGGCAAAAGTGATAATAATTAACTGATTGCTATTCAAGAATAAATCTACAATGGTAAAAGAAAAAGAAAAAAAAGAAAGTAAACATTTTTAAAAACTAAATTGAAGCATGCAAATAAATGTGCAGGTGTTTCGTGTAAGTACGTGTGAGTGTGTTTTGTGAATGTGTGAGTGTGTGTGCGTGTTTATTTGTGTATAAAGGTGTACGTGCGTGTGTGTGTGCATCTAAGAAATTATAGTAACTGGGCTCAGTGTCCATCAATTAATTGTCAAAAGGTTAGTTTCGTATTACGTATGACCAGTCGCGATCAAATATGACGTCATTGGTTGTCATCGTGGCTGATAGTCACCGTAACTCATTTTGACAGGCGCTTTCGTATCGATAATTATATTATTTCGATTATGTAAGCATAGTGGACAACAAATTGTTGACAACTGAGTTTGAAGTGGCTTTCGTGAAAGACGTTACACCGTACCCGGGCAGTTAGTCACCGTAAAGTGATATCCACTCAGTGTGTTACGTAATACCAGTAATATGACATTCTCAGTTGTCATCAAAGTTCGGTGTACAACCGAAGCTTGATAGTCACTGGAATCACTGGATATCAGAAAGGTACGTAAAAGGCCTACATAACACATTATAAAACTTATGTACTTACGTGATGAGCACGGACATTTGTTTCCGAGTCATGGATGTTTATATGTACCTACTACTCTGTCAAGAAAGTACCGGGAAAAGATCAATAATACACAAAATGTCTGTTATTCATCCAAATTTATTTTATCACCTTCAAAGTATGCTCCTTTAAAAACGATACACTTGCGCCAACGAATAATCCATTCATCAAAACATTTTTTAAACGCTGCTTCCGGAATTGAGTTCAGTTCTCGCCGCGAATTCTCCTTTATGTCTTCTATCGATTGAAAACAGGTGCCACGAAGTGGTAATTTGAGTTTACGAAAAAGAAAAAAGTCAGCAGGAGCCATATCTGGTGAATATGGTGGTTGCTGGATGGTATTTGTTGAGTGTTTGGTCAAAAATTCGTTCACAATGATAGCCTTGTGCGAAGGCGCATTGTCGTGGTGCAAAATCCAAGAATTTTCTTTCCACAAATCTGGCCTTTTTCGTCGAATTTGCTCTCTTAAACGCCGAAAAACGCACAAATAAAAAAAAAAAAAAAATAAAAAAAAAAAAAAAAAAATTACAAGCTAGTCTCATCTTTCTCAAGACCTCACCAACGGCGAGGTGGAACCTGCATAATGGTTAAAAAAGACCTTGATTGTAAACCTATTCCTAACTTGGTAACGCCTTTAGTATATGATTTCGAATATTGTGCAATAGAAATTATCACGCTAAAAGTCATTGTTATCTGTATTTACCGTACTCCAAATTCAAATTTAAGTCTGTTTTTTAAAAACCTAGAGGATATTTTAAGGAAAATAACAAAACGAAATAAAAATAAAATAATACTATCCGGAGATTGGAACATTGACGCATTAAAAGGTAACAATAATTATAAAGAATTAGAATGTATATTACAGAACTATAATATCTCTAACCACATTACTAAACCCACAAGAAAATCATCATGTTTAGATCTCATCGCAAGCGACATACCTAATGCCCAGCCTCAAATACATACCCTTGCATTATCTGATCATGAGACCGGTCAGTCCATTTGCTTCCATTCGTCTGTAGATACTGCAAGATGCAGAAAACAATATTGGTTTCAAAAGAGAAGAGATTTGAGTCAACACAACATAGAAAAGTTTATATCATGCATAGCGTCTCTTTCCTTTTCAGAAATATACGAGTCTGATGATACTGACATAGCATTCAATCACTTTCATGATACGCTGTCCCTTTTTTATAATCTCTGTTTTCCCATACTCAAAGTAAAAATTACAAACAAACCGCCAAAAAATAAATGGATAACAAAAGGAATAAAAAGATGTTGTGTCAAAAAAAGAAGTATGTACCTAAAATATAGACTATTAAATTCTAATAAATATCAAAACCTAAAGAACTACCAAAATTATACTAGAATCCTCAGACGATGTATATTACATGCTCATAAAATTGATAATACTCGTTATATTCTTCAATCGAACAATAAATGTAAAGCCGCCTGGGATGTTATTAAAAAGAATAGTGTAAATATTGATAATGACGCTGAAATTACCTCTATCACAGATGGTCAGAGCACATACACTAATGCCGATAAAATTGCCAATAAATTTAATGACTTCTTTATAAACATGACAAACAAACCTAATATCCCTAATTCTGAAACACACAATGACTACAAACATACAATCACTGACATATCGGATACCATTTTCTTGACTCCAACTATGAAGACACTGTGTATAAAATTATTAATTCTTTAAATTCAACTAACTCAACCGGGTATGACGATATCAATACGAAAATTCTTAAACGTTGCTCTAAATACATATCTCAACCACTCGCCCACATTATTAATCTATCATTATTTCAAGGTGTATTCCCCGCTAGACTAAAATTTTCGATAGTCAAACCTTTATACAAAAAAGGAGATAAAAATGACATGAATAACTATCGACCGATTACTCTAATACCAGTAATTTCCAAGATTTTTGAGAGAATTATGTACGATAAACTGCACTCCTTTATAATGAAACACTCAGTTTTAAAAGAGGAGCAGTTCGGTTTCAGAAAAAATAAATCAACAACTCTGGCATGTTTCTCTCTTGTGAAAATGATTACCTCTAGTCTGAATGAAAAAAGGCCAATAGCATCGGTATTTCTAGATATGTCGAAAGCATTTGACTTCGTGGATCACAAACTGCTTCTCTTCAAACTGAATCGTTATGGTATTAGGGGAAACGCATTACAGTGGATAGAATCTTATCTAAACAATCGCCAACAATGCGTGGAAGTGTCGAGGAGTGCTTTATCAGAGAATGAAATTCGAATACATAGATCCGCTTATCGCCGAAACGCGTGTGGTGTCCCCCAGGGCAGTATTTTGGGACCCTTTCTGTTCTTGATATATATCAATGATTTGCCCAACGTAACCCCATTTTCTTGCATTTTGTCCGCCGACGATACAACTCTTAGTATTGAACTCACCGATAACAATATCAGCAAATACGAAAAAGAGATTAATGACACATTAAATAAAATAATAGAATGGCTAAAAGACAACAATCTACATGTCAATATTAGTAAAACCAAACTTACAATAGCAAACGTCACCAATTGGAAATTAAATATGCAAATAACGCTGTAGAAGAGGTTGAAAGTGCTACTTTTTTGGGGATAATATTAGATAAATACTGCAACTGGAAAGAGCACATTGATAAGTTATGCACTAAGCTGCAAAGATTTGTATTTGTTTTAAACCGAATAACTCGCGTAGCTGGTATCAATGCAGCACTTTATGCTTATCATGGTTACGTAGCTTCAATTCTCCGCTACGGTATCATTATATGGGGAAATTCTGTTGATACTATTAAAGCATTTCGAGCCCAAAAGAAATGTATTCGATCAATGACTAAAGCCCAACCATTACAAAGCTGTGTCCCAATCTTTAAAAAATTAAGAAATTACCACTCCCATCTTTATATATATTCGAACTCTGTATCTTTGTACGTAAAAACTTAGCTTTATTTCAAGTACATAATGATGTTGTTATAAGGAAAAGTCGAAATATCCACAAATTATGTGCACCCCAACAAAGAATTAAACTATTTTCGAATAATGTTTACTGTAGGTATGGCAATTCAAATTTATAATAAATTACCTAATGTTTTTAAAAGTCTTAATCTCATGACATTTAAAAACAAACTTTTTAAGTTTCTATTGCAAAAGTGTTACTACTCAACGAATGAATTTTTAAATGAAAAATTTGATTCAAAATTTAAATTAGACGATGAATTACCTCCTAATAATTGAATGAAATTTCATTTCTTTGACATAGTATTGAAACTTTTCTTTTTTCTCCATTGTATTTAATAATTCTTGACATTATAATTAGAAACCCCTGACATTGTATTCTTGACATTATTACTAGAAACCCCTGACATTGTATTTAATCATTCTTAACATTTTAATTGATAACCCCTGACATTGTATTTAATAATTCTTAACATTTTAATTGATAACCCTTGACATTGTATTTGATAGTAGTTAACGTTTTTCTTATTCTCGACTTTGTATTGTTTATTATTAATTTTAATTCTTTGAAATATTTGTACGCTGGAAACAGCAGAATATATGGATTTCGAATTATGTGTAACATCTGTGTAACAACAATATTCTAACAAATAAATTTATTATTATTATTATTATAATAATATTCTTTATTTACCGTTAGACCTTCTCGTAAGAATAATCTCGTAATTCAGAGTGCACAACACCGCGATAGTCAAAGAAAACAGTCAACATGACTTTGACTTTTGATCGACTTTGGCGTGGTTTTTTCGGTTTCGGTTCAGTTGGAAGGCGCCACTTTGAAGCTTGTTGACTAGTTTGCATGTCAAACTCGTAAACCCACGTCTCGTCACCAGTAACAATGCGTTTCATGAATGTTGGGTCCGAACTGACTCGTTCTAGCATGTCCTCAGCGACTTTCATGCGATTGGGTTTTTGGAGAAAATTCAGATCTTTTGGGACTAGCCGAGCAGCAACATGTTTCATACCCAAATGATTAGTTAAAATGGTACGGATCGACTCGTGAGATACAGAAAGTTCGGCGGCTATCTCTCTCAGAGTTGAATGGGGATTTTCAGTCACTATTTTCTTCACTTTTGCGGTGTTAACTTCAGTTGCAGACGTTGACGGCCTACCAGAGCGAGGCAAATCTTCCATCACATCTCGCACCGCTTTTGAACGCTTTGAACCACTCATAAGCACGAGTTTTTGATAAAGTCGATTCACCGTAAGCCTTCTGTAACATTTTCAGTGACTCCGAACACGAAATTCCATTGGCGATGCAAAATTTAAGACAAACTCTTTGTTCGATATTTTTGTCCATTATGAAATTCGCAATACACACTATACATGATATTACTAAAACCAGCACTGTATTTAATATAAATAACAGATGCAACTCAAACTCCGCGCCAAAATGGAAAACAGTTGTGCCAATCTAACAACTACAAAAAAACAAAAATTTGAATTTGGAACCATAAACAAATCATCCATTCCCGATACTTTTTTGACTGAATGTATAGTAAGTATGTATTTACAAACAAAAAGTATCTATGTAGTATATCAACTATCTGGTGTCCACGACACAAGCCTCGTTGCTTAGTGTGGCGCTAGATGGCGCTGTGTGTAATGTCCAGCGATATTTATTTATTTATTTTCGCGAATTTTACCTTTATTATAAGCCCGACGTTTCGACCGGACCCTTTTTTTTTGCTTTTATTTAACTTGCCTTGTTTGTTAGTATATATTATTGGTCAAACCTTGCAACTGAATTTCGAACCAGTTCCCCCCCACCAATTGAACTGAAATCTGAAATTTTGCACACGATTGGCAAACGAATTACATAATTTTGCAGCCAGGATCGTCTCCTCACGAGAGAACTCCTCAACCATTAATAGCGTGAGATATCACGCGGGCGAAGTCGCGGGCATAAACTAGTACTTTATAAATGTGAATTGCGAGCACATTCCTAATTTAAACTTTGAAACAAAAAAGTTAGGTTCTGTCCGTGCGTTTACAGTTGTACAGTTGAAAACCAATTCTCCTGGTTCTTTTTTTGTTCTACACCATACCTGGGAACCTTCTAGTTACGGAGATATTTTGGGTCAAAGTTCCAACTTTTTGACAAGTTTTTTTAAAAATAATTACAAGTTTTTATCGTAAGATTTTTACTTTAAACACCTCCTCGACCCCCGTACTATTCAATCCATCCACCAGCACAATGTATTGAGTGCGTTACATTGAGTTCAACAAAAAACATGATTTTTCACCCAAAAAAAAAAGTCGTTTACCAGCAATAATTTTTGCATATAGTTACTTAGTTTGATGTACAGAATGGTTGACGGCTTCGTGGTGAGGTTGTTTACACCCTATACGTAAGTTTTTAAAAGTAAGATAATTCTCAAAATGTTGACTTACGAGTAGAAGCAAGAATGTTCTTTTTTGTTTTGAGATTAGAGATTTTTATGTTTCTTATTATTTATAAATATCCTCTTGATGTCAACCAAAAGCAACGAATGTTACACTACATGAAATTATTTAAAAACACACACTTACAATTTATTTTGGTTTTTTAGTTTTTTTAGTTTTAGTTTTTCAATGCAAGTCGCATCACCCCGACGATTCAGCTGATGTCTCATGTGTCAAAATCTTGTAGTGCATAATGGTACTGTTTTCGTCTTTTGTTGAGATTAACCGACGCCTTATGATAACCTATTTATAAGTATTGTATTTGTGAGATGATCACAACAGAATAAAAATGTTTTAATAAAAACTTTTTTGCAAAAAATAAAACCGACTTCAAAAACACAACAAAGTGAAAAATAACTTAAGCTTCAGAAGTCGGTGACTTCTGTGTGTTTGATTTAGTTTCTTTGCCACCGACTTCTGAAGCTAAAGTTATTTTTCAATTTGTTGTGTTTTTGAAATTTTTTGCAAAAAAGTTTTATGTTTTTCCATTTTTAGTTGTATTATCCTATACAAATATTAACTATACATTTATTTTAAC
The DNA here is from genome assembly GCA_941918905.2 of Xestia sexstrigata. Lineage (NCBI taxonomy): Eukaryota > Metazoa > Arthropoda > Insecta > Lepidoptera > Noctuidae > Xestia > Xestia sexstrigata. The sequence goes on along the minus strand of OW799228.2, from coordinate 11,171,306 downwards.
ATAACATAAAAATCACGCCTGTAATCCCCGAAGAGTTGGGCTGAGGTGTACCCAATAGTATACGACCTACACCCACATTTCGCCAGTTATGTTTAAGTCCCATGTAATAGGGGGCGAGCGCTGCCGCAAATCCAGACTCCGTGGCTGCTACTGAGAAATTCCTGATGGAAAAACCCAGTAACACTTTGCCCGACCTGGGAATCGAACCCAGGATCATGCTGAGTAGTCGCCACCACTAGACCAACGAGGCAGTCATTTATTTCATATTGTTAACAATACATGTCATGGCAATAGGCTAACCCCCAATAAAATGGAACCTAACATACCTAACTGTCGAAATAGGGTTGTACTGTACTCATCTGCGTACCCTCTCAGAGCATACAGGCGTGATGTTATGATGTTGTGAAAACAACAAACATCCAAGCGATTGCAGCAATCACGAGCGATTTGATGTCTATAATTGAAGAGTTCCGTTGTATTTCTCCGAAGATCACTACCAGGTCTTCACCAAATTTAAACGGGACCATCGCGAAGAAAATTTCTTCCATACAAAAAAGAATCATTGAAATCGGTTCACAATTGGCGAAAAAAAGGCAGAACATACACACAAAAAAAAAAACAGACGAATTGATCCAAGAGCTAGATCAAATAAACTCTCTAAATTCTTTCGATTTAGCTCTTGGACTATACCTTACTAATTGAACTCTATCTTCTAACCCCAGACATTAAATATGTGACTTGGCGACAAAATATGGAAGAAAACATATCTTCGCTAGGTACCAGGCAATAATTATTATTTGTCGTTGATTGTCGTAACGTTCTGTTACACTAGTAGTTTTCGAGATATGAATGTGACCAAGCTCTCAAGACTCTCCAGATCGGCCACCTATAAACCCTTATATCTTTTGAACCAGTGACCGACAAATTCTGCTATTTGGCGACAAATTTCGAATAATTAGCGACATTTTTTTTTTTTTTTCAAAATTAAAATCCCTGATGGTGGCCAAGCCAGTGTCATTCACACGTCCTGAGTCCCTATTCATACATAACATCACGCCTGTAATCCCGGAAAGGAAAGGGCAGAGGTACCTATACCTGATAGTACGGTCGAACAAGCTATTTGGTTTACAGTTTAACCCACAAATTACTTTGCCAAATGTAAACCAAATAGCTTGTTCGACCGTACATCCACATTTCGCCAGTTATGTGTAAGTCCCATGAAATAGGTGGTTGAGCCTATTATCATCAACCGGGCACAAATGTAGCCTCCGTGGTTGTTGGTGTGTATGTGTAAACGCGCGCAGCTTAACAGGATGCAGTTTGTGTACATAAATGACCTACCCCATTTATTTAACAACCACCCGCAATTGGTGTTGTTTGCTGACGATACTTCTTTAATATTTAGGATAAACAGACGTGCCACTAATCTTGACGAAGTAAATAACGCCCCACTGCAGGTTCATAATTGGTTTACCTACCGCTATTCATTTAGTAATAGATGGGAAAAAAACAAAGTGCAATAAATTTGCTTTACCGAATGTCAAAAGTAGTGATTGTAACGTAGTATTGAATCAAGAGAAACTAGAATTTGTCGATAAAATGGTTTTCTTGCTTGGGAATTACGCTCGACTCAAGGCTACAATGGGGTCCTCGTTTAACATCTCTTGCAGGACGGCTGAGCTCAGCAGCGTATGCTGTTAGAAAAATCCGTCAATTTACTGATAATGATACGGCGAGGCTAGTCTATTTTAGTTATTTTCATAGTATTATGTCATACGGTATTTTACTATGGGGACGGGCTGCAGACATCGAGTCTATATTTATTCTGCAGAAAAGGGCCATCAGAGCCATATATGAATTACATAGAACGCGATTCTCTTAGAGAACTGTTTAAGGAAATTAATATCATGACAGTACCTTGTCAATACATCTATGAAAAATATCATGTAAGTACGTTTGGAAAAATCCGCATTTATTCAGTAAAAGAGGTGACAGACACCACTATACTACTAGAAATAGGGACCAACTAGTTCAGCCAGGTTTCAGGCTTGCTAAAGTAGATTCATCTTTCATGGGGTACTGTTTAAGATGTTACAATAAAATACCTCCCCACATTCTACAACTGAATGAGACAAAATTTAAATCTTGTATAAAACGCACACTGTGGGCAAGCAATCAAGCATACTACAAGTTGGGAGAGTACATTGATGATAAAATAATTTGGCTCAATGCTGGTCCTGCTCAACAACCATAGGGGAAAACATAAAACGCCTTCAAATAATAATTTACTCATTTAAATATATATATTTATATAATAGTAATCTGTTACGTATTTTTACATAGCCGACGAGCGCCGACGATTTTACAATTTATAAATAATTATTACTTACAATAAATTATTTTGTATTTATCATTAATACAGAAACACTACGATTTAGCAAATCTTTGGTTAAAATTAAGATTCCCGCGAACTTTTCAAGTTAAAAACAATATAACAGTGATAAAAAATATAGAAAAAAGAAAACAACTGCGCTGTAAGTCGCGTTTACATCGAGTTCTGAAGCCGAATTCGGTTGCACTGACATCAGACGCTTCAGAAGAGTAAATGGTTCACTTGAGTGAACATTCACTTTTGTTTCATTTCATTCATTATTGACAAGAATAAACGTAGGGAAGCGTCTCATTACGGCATGGCCTAATTCGACTTTCGGTCACCGAGGCCGAATGGCACATAGGGCTAGATTTAGCTATATTTTTACACTACTTTGACTAAGGGCGGATGTAAGCGCGACGTCAAAGCATTATTATCTAACGCCATTATACAACTAGGTTAGAAACATTTTTGTAAAAATAGATAAACGACACATCCTTTATGTCTTACACACGTATCCAAAGATTTTTGAGGAAAACTTGTCTAGAACACAGCTATATTCAGAGTCACCGAGGTAACATTTAATAAACATCAGGCCTGTGGTACACATTTATGTGGCATGTAATATGGGGCGAGCTCATTGCCATACAACAGAGCACGTATCACTCTGCCCAACCGGGAATCGAATCTGACACAAATATTCTGTACATAAATATTCTTAGAATTACAAGTAAAGGTGTACCTATTTGCTAGCTAAGGAGAATCTAATTTTATTAATACTATCAATTAAACTAATAAAAAATCTGTTTTGTATAGACAATTAAATAAGGCGACAGAACTTGTACAAAATAAAAGATTGACTAGCTAGAGAAACAAAGGTAAACAAAAGGAAAACAAAGGTACTAATAAATAATATATTAATAATTTATTATTTTAATATTTCGAGTTTTGTGTTTATTCAAAGTAATTTTCTTGCACTAACCTTAACTTGGACGGGAGAAAATTTGTATTTTTATTTTTGTACATGTACAAAGATAAAAAAACAATAATGTCTATTAAAAATAATACTTTAATTTTTCCTCCGAACAGAGAAAAATAACATAACAACACGCCTGTGTACACCACAGGCATATACAGAAAGGTATAAAGCGAAGTTATTCCCTTCAAAAATCTATGAATACGTATGTAAAAACTTATGAGGATCCTTATCAATTTACAAAATACGTTTATTTATTTTTAAGCTAAGTTGCCAGCGGTTCCGTATATCGAGACAAGCATTAACAATTCGTATAATATATATATATATTTTATTTTTATATTTTGAACACACTATTCTAACCCGCCGTTTTGAATTATAAACTGTCATATTATTTATTTTTATGATACTTACAATATTTATTAATAACAAAATCTATCACACACTTAAATAAATAAATTAGAAAACAATAATTTGTACAGAGTGTAAACTGATCCTTCACGAAGCCGTCAACCAAGCGTTCTGTACATCAAACTAAGTAACTATACGCAAAAACTACTGCTGGGAGACTATTTTTTGGGGTAAAAAAATCACGTTTAACGGTAGGACTCGATGTTACGCACTCAAAACATTGTGCTGATGGATGGATTGCATAGTACGGGGGTCGTGGAGGTGTTTAAAGTAAAGTTAAAACATCAAAAACTTGAAGTTGGAACTTTGATCCCCAATATCTTGCCAACTAGGTATGTGGTCTAGAACAAAAAAAAAATCGCAACGACTTTTACACCCATTATAATAGGTAGCCCACTAAATGGATAGCAGTTTACCACCGTCAAAACCAGAGAAAAAATATGTAAAATAGAGGATACTGTATGAAATATAACAAAGATAAAGACATGTCTCACTTCTCAGATGTTTGCCTATAGCACCTCTACATTTTCCCAGTAATTGACGAAATCTACTACTAAAATAAATATTGTATCATAAAACATCAAAATAATATAACAGTCCAAAACTGTCGCCCCATCGTATTCAAATATCGGTCGATATTTGAATGCTATGGGTCGAGAGTTTTATTATGATTGGTAATAACATGATTTTACATTATTTTTTGTACCATAATTATCATTTTAATGGTAATATGTAATTACTAAAGCACTTAGTAACGTAAATACCATAATTTATATTGACGACGGATTACGCGCGGACGCGGATCATCCGCGGCGGATCGGTCAGTCGCCGCTGAACCTCCGAGTGAGTCGCACGTATATTTATAAATAGTAACAAAATGCCATACGTTCGACATGTAACATGATTTTTTAAACAGTTGAAGTGTGAGGAACTTTTATTTTTCTTGGCTACCTGTTTTTCAGTTTTTTTTTTTGTTTAAATAATTAAATGAATAAACTATTGAATAAAAAGTCAATATAGCCTAGGCAATAGCTTACATTTTTATAATGAAATAAAAACGCAGGTACTAGATAGTTAGATTTTTAACAAAAAACCGTAAACAGACAACCAAGCATTTTAAATAACAGACAATAATAAAAATGCATAATAATATCTATCTTACAACCACACGTTTACTTTCGAAAAAGCGCTATCTATAAAAATTAGAAAAAAAAACCATTAAGTATAGTAACAATCATTATAAGTATTTTTTTTTTGTAAATAAATTATACGGGGAGGGTTGTGAAAAATGGCAACGATTTAAGTGTTGTGTCGTATTTTTGCCTCATTCACTCTTAATTGAAATTAAATAGATCTATATCCATTCCCAATTACAAAAAAAATAGGACTTATATGTTAGCGTTGCCACTAATTATATTTATCTTAGTGTAAATACTTCAATTATACCGTTTCAAAAACATGCGCTTACAGATTCAAGTAAATTAGCTAGCATGACTTCATAGACCTGTCGAATTTCACTTGCTAATTCAATTGACCCTGTATAGTTTCAATAGTTTCATGCACCCGCAAAAAACCTTAGAATATTTAAAAAAAAGTGCGTTTTCCGACAAAACCACGACACATCACTAGTAAAAAATAATAAATTAATACAATTATTATCATTTAAATAATTAATTAAACATATGTTTAGCTATCTAATCAAATCTGTTCCATAGCTCTTATATATTGATTGTTAAGTATATCTTGGCAAAACATCACATAAGAATTAAGCAGAGGTGAATAAGCACACACATATTTCGCCAGCTATGTTTAAGTCCCATGTAATAGGGATCGAGCCCATTGCCTTGCAGATCTAAATATTAATCTAAAGACGCTTTTTGATTAAGAATAAGGGAAAAAATAAAATTATATCTGTCTTTTTCTCCCTCAAACTGTTCTCGTGTAAATTATTACCAAGACATACTAAACAATTTCATTGCATTGACAAAGTTTAATAAAACAACAGATTTTGTAACAACGCCATCAAGCGACCAGAATCGTCAACACAATTTGTAAAAGCGCCATGTCGTAGTCAAAAGAGTACTTCTGTTCGTTACAAGATCGACAATCTCAACAAATAGCTTTTATCCGATTGTTCTCGAAGGATGGTAATGTTTCTCGAGAATTCTTGTTTATTTGGTTTTGGTTGAGCCTAAAAATAATTGGGAAAACTAGAAATACTAGTATGATAATAAATGATTTAAATAAACTATCAATTAAGTTCAGTGATCATTACTATTAACTTCTTTAGTTAAACTTCTGGCTACAAGATGGCGCAAAAATACTAAAGGAAGTAAGAAGACGGTTAACATGTATGTAAAAAGGCTACACATTTAATATCTGCAATCTGTTAAGTGTAAAAATAAATACATTTGATGTACTGTTGCTAAATACTGGCTCAGTATATGTAGTGATACAAATATAATATAAAATATGTGTGAAAAAAGAGAAAAACTATGGTCTATTCATTTCTTAGCAATATAAAAGCCACATGTTTTTGTACAAAACCTATTTATACTTTATTAGTTTGGTGCCAAACAAAGTGGTAATAGCGGTCAATGCCCTTTTCAAATATCTGAACGATTTTCATTAGGGAAAAATCTTGCACCTGTTTGGGACACTGACTACCTGTAACGACTGTCAAAGATCTACAAATGAGAGCCGGGACCAACTGCTTAATGTTCTTTTCGAGACACGGAGGAAACTCGGTGTGTAATGGGTGGTCATCTCTACGGACCGACCCAGCTAAGCGTTGCTTACTTAACCTTTGAAAATTAATGAAATGTAGGCGGGTCAATGACCACTATTGCCATTTAATTTGCCACCACCTACATTCTGTATTGCCGCTACGAAAAATTTGTATCACTACAACCAATACCTAATTAGGGTTCGGTCAAACCGGTCCGGACAGATTGCGGACACTGGACTGACTGAAGTAAAGATATTCGATTTTTTTTTGTTACTACTTAGTAACAAATCGTTCTGACTGGTGTCATACGTTCGTGTGTCAAAATAGTAAATGTTCGAGATCAAAGTTTTATTGGATGACAAAGTATCTGTTATTGTCCGATGTCCGTATAGGCTCGACCGGTACGAACAGATTACGGACACAGTTTCAGAAACCAGACTACTTACTAAAGTAACTGTTAGTGTCCGGTGTCCGCAGTCTGTCCGTTTTGGTTTGACCGGTTCGGACTTATAGCGGACACTGGTCCGGAAAGTGAACCCTGACAGATGTTCTGATGCATAATTATGTCAGTGTCTCGTGACTGCAACTTGTCCTTACAGTTTCGACCGAACATATACTCTTTGTAATATTTTCTATATACCATATTAATATTGCTAGCTTGTACAAATTTCGTCATAATCTTCTTACTTGTCCTATACTTTTACAATTTTAGTATTTGCAGTCACATGGCGACCTACGAGACAAGACTTGGCCGGTGTGGTGGGACAACGTTCTAGAGGAGTAAACACTTTCAAATAACTCTTAGCACTTAATACTTTGGACACTTTAACAATTGAATTTTCCGAAATCTGAAAAACTTATTGATGACTCATGAATTCTCAAACACTACATGTTCGGGTCCGGCACTATGGGTCCTCCACCCTAAAATTAGCAAATCTATTTGTGACTTCGTTTGAAATACTGTTAGAATAAAGTTCTAATCAGCTTGCACTACAAAGTGGTTGTTACGTCGCGCGTCGGTCACTGCGGGTCGAATAGTGCGAAATGAGTGGTTTTTATTTAATTGTAGCCTAATAAATCATTCGATCAAAATGCCAATAATTGTACACTTTCTGAAGAAAAAAGAAGCAAATATTTGTGTGAAAAAAAAACAAAAACTTAATGCCGTTTAGGAGTAGTTACGAAACTTCAAAGAAAAAATGCTTCACTTTGAATATTTTTTCATATAGTAATAATAATTTCAATTGTACCAATTAAAGTTTAGAGTCTAATAGGCAACATATTTTTTTTTGCACATTTATATTCACTCATCAAAGAGGAGTTACACGGAGAAAGCTTCTCGTTAGCAGATCCCCAACCTTAAGGTGAAAGTGTCGCGAAATTCACATTTTTTTACGTTTTTTGCAATTTGCCGGTCAGTGTCAGGTATTACGTTGAACAAAATTTACGATTCGCGTCCGTAAACAGTACCTGTGAGTTTTATGCCGCCCATGGGCCTCTGACTTGGCTTTACATGCCGTCAAGAAATATCTCTCAGGCATGCTGGTTTCCTCACGATGTTTTCCTTCACCGAAGCAAGTGATAATTATACGATACGCACATGAATCCGAGACATCAGAGGTGCGTCTCTTGGGTTCGACCTTGAGATCTATGACTTGGCAGTCCGACGCTCACACTGCTGATTTAGCGACACAGACCGAAAGCTGGATGTTGTAATATCTTCAGCTCGGCTTTGTTATTATTTATCTTTATTAATATTTTGATTTTTTGTAGTTATTATACTCTGAAGCGTTTGAAAATTCACGCATTTAGGTAACTAAAAATTTCCTGCAGAAAACTTACAACTGCATCCATTATAATATGTTACCGACTAATTATTGCACTTTGTACTCAATTACATTGATTTTCACTGACATCATTTATGTCAATTCTATAAAAAGCTAACGAGTTTGACCGTCAATGAGAAACTACTCAATCAATTTGTTGCTCTCTCTACCAAGCCATAAAGTCCTATTTACATTCTCCAAGTGTTTAGCGAAGGAGATGAGTACAGTGGTTGTCAACAATCACTGCACTACAGTACTTGATCAATGTAAATCGGGCCCAAGTCCCGCCACACCGGGCCCACGTCCGTCACTACCTCGCAGCAGGATCAAGCTGGAGGGGCCCAGGGGCCCGCGGGGCCAAACTCTAGGGGCCCGCTCGGGGCTCACTTGGCGAGTGCTACGTGTGCCGCTGCAGCTCGTAGAACAACACGTACGCTTCTGAAGACACCACGTTGCGAGCGGAGATTGTGCTCACTCTGGAACGAGAGACATTGAGCTCAGACATTTACCAAAGCAAGGCTGTATTGACAAACACATTGAATTAGCGTCAGGCGCCAGGCGCATCGTAAAATAATTGACAGCACGACGCCTCTCACTTGCCGCTCTTGACGCTCTTGGCTCTCGCGCTGCATTGTGCAACGTATTCTGAATTCTCACAATGAAAATGCGTATCTTTTCGTGGAGTAAATAAAGTTATATTTTGAGTCGCTCTATTAAAATGTGCGCGCAGCATCGCGTCGTGTCTCGGTGTGAACTGTGCCTTAGACATACATCCAACGAAACACACGCAACTATTTTGGTCCTGTACGAGTCCAATACAGGGGTATATCATGGTGCTGTAACATTTAAAATGTCACAGCGCTCATATCCTGATAGGATGGGCCCTATGTGTGTGTGATGACAAGTATGCAGATAAAATAACTTTAATCTTTTGAACGCCAGAGCATAAACGCACGCGCATGCCACAACAACCACTACAATTCACACACACAACACAATCACAACAATTCACCACAATTTCACCTACCATTTTGTCACATATTTGTGTAGTTTGCCATACAGGGCACGCGCTTGCTTGTCACGTATATGTGACAATGGCGTTCAAAAGTTTAAAGAACAAGGGGTAGATTTACAAATACGTTACCTGGAGTCGTTGTACTCGTGCCAGTCGCCGTTGTAGGGATGTTTGCAGTACGCGGTGTAGTGACCAGAGTACGTCGTACCTGACGAAAGAAAATTGTGTTTATATGGCTTTCAAAACACCTTAAAAATTGTACAAAGTAAATAAACAAACAAAACTGAGAATGCCAAAAGGGCCTCAGCTCAACATAATGCCAGATGGCAACACAAAATGTACCACCTGACGATGATTTTTAGCTGCAGCCCACACAAATATAAAAAAACACATAAACCTAGATCTAAACTGAGACACCTCAAAAAAAGTCATTTTTCAGGAGGCGAAAAAGACGTATATCTGCATTTTTTTTTAGGAAAGTTACACAATTTAATTTGATGCTAGATAATAAATAGCTTGTTAAATGTCACTGTATATAAACTGGGGCTACAATTCAATTCTTTTTGTCAATAATCGCTGTTTTTAGCTACAGCCCACAAGTGCGTTGCGCTCGAAAATATAAACAAACACATATAAAAGTCCTGCAATCAGACGAATCCACACTTATATAATATTTATACAATTCATTTAAACAAATAAATAAAAGCGTCTGTTTGTAGTATCAAAATAACAGCGTTTTCTAATGAATGCATATGAAAATAAAGGGTGTAAGTAGACTCTTCTTGTTCAAGAGAACAATAACTTACTTATATTGATATTTTCAGGAATATAGGCGTATTCAGTGCTCTAATATAAATACATTCTAAGTAAAAGTGACTGATAAAGTGGGCCCTAATCGCAACTTATATGCGGATATGTCTCATATACAATAGTCCTGGATAAATGATGGTTCTAGGATTAAAAACCACTTTTTGCTAGTTGAAGGAGATATTGACGGTCAAACTCCCAACTTTTCCACAAGTTTTTTTTTTAATACAAGTTTTTAATGTTATAACTTTACGTTAAATACATCCATGAAACGTTTACTACTCAATGCAACTATCTGCGCAATGTGTTGAATGCGTTACATTGAGTTACACCGTAAAATGTGATTTTTTACCCAAAAAAAAGTAGTTTCCCAGCAAACATTTTTGCGTTGAGTTACTCAGTTTGATGTACAGAATGCTTGGTTGACGGCTTCGTGAAGGGTCCGCTCACACGTCGTGTGTCCTACCTGAGTGGTTGCTGACGGCGTACAGGTTGTAGACGGCGGGGTTGCCGCGGGTGGCGGCGTAGGGCGACATGTCCAGGTTGTTCAGCGGGAACTCCACCAACACGTTCAGTTTGCCGCGGAAACGCTCCGTTGGGGAGAATCTGCAATGAAAATTAGCCACTTTACAAATAGACTCAAATATGAATTTTAATTCTTGTTACAAAAGTTACTTTTATAAACAAACTTCTAAATAAGTTTTAATAAAAAAAATAGGTTTATCTTTCAATATTAAACGCGTATACAAAGTTTCGTGTCCGTGCTTTTAACCGTTGAGGAGTTCTCTTGTGAGACGATCCTGGCTGCAAGATCAAGTCATGTCTGCCCCAAAAAAAAAACTGCAAAATTTCAGCACAATCGGAAACCGGGAAGTGGGTCAATTTTAACTTCTAACATTTTGTTGCACAATTACAGTCATTCATATTTAGTTTAGCGCCGTACTATACAGTTTTTTCCGTTTTTATCTTCTAACTCGCAACCATAGAAATTATTAAATAGATAACAGAACATTGACACAACATAATTATAAAACTCTTTTACATCCGTAACCTCTTTCATCCAGGTGAACTAATTGGACCACCAGCATCGGGCACTAGTTGCCCGGCATTTTGCTGAACTGGGCCTATTTGGCGCAGCCGTAACGCACAAAGTGTTGCTTTTCTTGTTTAGATTTAAGCTTTTTTTTGTGTGCACTTGTGGCATGTGTGATGTGAAAAATAAATGTATTTTCTTTGTTTTAGAGAGTAGCGTTACCTCTTGAGATGTAATACGAGGACTTGCGGGAACTTCTGGACAGTGAACCACTTGAGGCACTTTCTGCGCACGCCGCACTTTGAACAGGTCTGAAACATATAATTATTGAATGTTTAGTGCCCATTTCAGACTTTCTCGTGGTGTGGTTAGTGTATGCCTCTGACTTGGAAAAATATCCCTCAGGCATGCCGACTTCCTCACGATGTTTTCTTTCACTGAAGCAAGTCATAATTAAACAATACTCATATGAATCCGCGATATCAGAGGTGCGTGTCTTGGGTTCGAACTCGAGACCTATGACTGTGCAGCTAACGTAACACCAAGCCTAGGATTAGGCAGTGTTGTACCTAATAGAACATTCACTTTTCGCCAGTTATGTTTTTAAGTCCCACGTAATAGGGATCGAGCCTATTGCCATCAACCGGGCACAAATTCTCCCGGGCAAAAGACTCCGTGGCTGTGACTGAAAAATTCCTGATGGAGAAACCCGATAACAATTTTCCCGACCCGGACATCGAACCAGACCATGCTCAGCAGTCCACCAGACAACTGGGTTGTGGAGGTCAGATAGGCAGTCGTTCCATGTAAAACACTGGTATTCAGCTGCATCCGGTTAGACTGTCGACTGGAAGCCGACCCCAACATGTTGGGGAAAGGCTAGGGAGATGATGGGATCTAGTTACCCCTCCGTGGTATACGAGCGTGATGTTACGTACCGGTTTCTCGTCGCCGTCCATCTCCTCCTCGCGCGTGAAGTGCGACAGACACTGCTGCAGCTTCATGTTACCCGTGCGCGACGGGATCGGCAAACTGACACGACAGATAAGTTCATAGATAATGATACAATCGTTATTTTTCGCGAAAATTGCTTTTAAATCTAGGAGAGTGTATAGCGGCCCTACAAAAATACTACATCAACATAGAACAAAAAGAATTTGAAAATTTAGAATTTGAAAAACAAGTGTAACCCGATTGAATGAATTTTCCATGAAAAATCATTCAATCGAGTTACATGAACTTGGAGGGTTGTATTGATGATTTTGATGATTATATTTTTGTAACTACATACGTCTTACAGTCGCGAACAATATTTTAATCAACATACAACCTAGCTAAATTTTTAAAAAACGTAAGAAAATTTGAAAGATCGCGGGCTACCCTGGAGCATCAGCCTTAAGAGTAAAAAATTAGATGTAAACAACAGAGGGAAATGACATCAACCGCTATGACATGAATGGCCGCGACAGTCACGGACGTTTGAACTGTCGTAGAAAATTGTAGAAGTTTAATTTTTTTTTTGAGCGACAAGCATTCGTTGATCTTAACTTTTAATTATTTTCTTGGGTTGATAGTACTGTACTTTATTGATTCAAGTGTAGAAAAAATACATGCATATTCGGTATTACTACGTACTCAGTACATTGAAATTGATCGACGGTAATGGGAAAGGAAACTGTGGAACTAATGGCGCTAGCATAGCTGGTTCCCAACATCGTCATTGGTTGAAAATGTGATATTTTAATAGTACATTACGATATTAGTGCGTTAAGATGGTTATAACATGCGAGGCGGAATTTCAGCCCGAGCCTAAGGCGAGGGCGTAATTGAGCCGAGCATGTTATAACCAATACGCACGTATATCGTACGACGTTTTTTAACACATTTGTGAGGAAACAGAAAAAAAAACATTTCACAATACAAGTACAAAGAAAAGAAAATTTGAGAAAAATGGCGCGAGGATTATTTTCTGCCGTGGCTGTGTGAAAATGTTGGCAAAGACGCTAGAGCATTCAGCCAAGTTTTTAAATTACCGAATAAACTGTTTTTTTTTTATATTTTTAATGAACTCAATCTGTGAATGCACACTGTTGCTTTCCCGCCATTTTAACAGCGCGCTGCTCACTAGCTGGAGTCGTGCGGCGGCGATCAGTTCCATATTTGAAATGGCAAATAATACTGTTATGGAATTCGTATGTACTATAACTTAACTATTTGCTTTGGTAACTCACGCGTTTTTTATGACCCGCTTTACATATTTAAAACCGGTGGAATTACATCAGCTTTACGAGCAAGGGTGTTAAAAAATAGCTTAACCTCATTGGTCAGATTGAGACCAGCTATGGTGGCCATTAAAACAAATACATTGGAACATCGAACCTCCTACTTTTTTGAAGTCGGTTAAAAATATCCGCTGCGCACATTTTGACTGTGTAGGTATTCAACTTTTGAAAAAGAAGATTTTAAGAAAAATAAATAACCCAAGATAAAGGAGAGTGGGAAACAAATGTATGGGGTCTGGGCCCACCCTTCAATAGTAACATTTGATATACCGTTGGATAGGGCTTTTTAACCAATTTGAAAAGAGTAACCATGGAGTTTCTTGCCGGTTCTTCTCCATGGAAACGAACAACCCGAATAGTGCACCTTTTTCGACGTTATATAATAGCCCATCTAGGCCAAACTGAAATATTTTTTATTGATTTTAAATAAAACTACGGTCAAATGTTAGTACATTCGGAGATACGACGTCTTAAAGTCGTCTGAGTCTAAAATATTCTTTATGGATATTTATAAGTTAGAATAGTAATAATACATGTATTTCACTTTAAAACAAAAAAAAATATTATTCGTCCTGGACTTTTAAACTTAGTCGTAATACTAAGTTTTATTCTGCATAAAAAAACTACCTATTCATTAATGAGTATCTTATTTCTATTGAGAGGTGCCCTCCATTACTCATTGTCCTTTGTATGTGGGGGGCTCAGAATTATGTGCCGAATGTTTCCTTCCACCGTGAAAGTAGAACATGTCTCATATCCACGTCAAGGTCAGTCGGTAAGTTACCTGAGGTCCCAGAAAAGGTCGAAGGTCAGTGTCACCTCAGGTTCCGGAAGGGGTCGAAGGTCAGTGTTACCTGAGGTCCCAGGTCAGTGTTACCTGAGGTCCCAGAAGGGGTCGAAGGTCGTGTTACCTGAGGTCCCGGAAAGGGTCGAAGGTCAGTGTTCCCCGAGGTCCCGGAAGGGGTCGAATGTCAGTGTTACCCGAGGTCCCGGAAGGGGTCAAAGGTCAGTGTTACCTGAGGTCCCAGAAGGGGTCGAAGGTCACACTGTCGTGGTTGCAGTGCGTGCAGCGGAGGGTAGACTTGAGCTGTCCTACGAAAATGTCGCCGATTCGACTGTCCTCCATGCGCAGGTAGCGGTTCCAGGCTTCGGAGGCTTTAGCTGCATCGCTGGAAGAGAACAAGGTCATTTAATAAAGACTAATATAATTCAGTACTAACTGGGATGTCCACCACCAGGACCTGACCTCCAGGTCAGATAGGCAGTCGCTCACAACATACTTACTGGTATTCAGCTGCATCTGGTTTACTGGAAGCGGACCCCAACATAGTTGGGAAAAGGCAGGCAGATGAAGGTTATTTTTTTGCAAAAAGCTTTTCAAAGCTTTCACGGTTTAAAACTGAACTTATATTGTCATTTACGGGACATCTTCCGTGTTTTTTTATTATTATTAACTATTTTGTTACGTGTTGTTATTGTTTCTTAGTGTCGAGTTCCAGTAGTGCGCGTAGCAAAAGACAAAGAAAGAGGGTAGACAGATTTGTTTGCTCCTAACAATTTATTTTCCATCCACCCACATTCTTCAGTCATCCCGCGATCGTGGCGCTTGCAGCAGCGTCGAAATATCGAGAACAAATAATATTCACAGAAGATATCCCGTAAGTGACAATATAAGTCAAGTGATATAAAATTTTAACACCAGGGGGCCACCTCCACGAGCGAGAATCGCGGCGATATTATCGTCCTTGTCACGTTTTTCTATACACTCTTTTTGGGTCAAGAGCACACGTAGATATTCCTCACACCCTTTATCAATTTTGCAAATAGGTTTTTACAAACACTTGTACACGTCATATTTTTAATAACCCTTGCGGCTTTGCCGTAGTCGGGTAAAAACTAGATAGGGCCGGTGTTTCGTACCTAGCTAGTCCGAGAAGAAACACCCAAAACAAACTAAAAGGTCATAGTCTCTTTTAAAGTCCAGACAATCTTGCTCAACTCACATGAGAACTTATGCAGATTAGTCTCTGAGATGGTCTTTTGAAGAACGAACCACACAGATTTGAATGGACCTGTCCCGTCAGTGCAAGCATTTGTCAGTTATCGTATAGCTCGACTTATAACTCAAGGAGCTCTAGTGATTGTTATACGTACCTCAGACTGTCGTCGATCTCGGTGAGGATGGGCTTAGGCTTGGTGGTGACGCGGTTCACGTCCTCGTGCAGACCTTCCAGCAGGTAGCGGAGGAACTCCTACCAACACAACAATACTCTCAGTAAGATATACGACCTTGATAATCATAATGTACAGTAGCGGGTAGCTTAAACTTAAGGGGAAGATTTATAAAACGATGGTTAGACCTGTTGTCTTGTATGGATCAGAATGTTAGGCCACAAAAGGGATGAATGAAAGGTATTTGCATGTGGCTGAGATGAGAATGCTAAGGGGATGTGTGGTGTTACACGAATGGATAAAATAAGAAATGAGTAAATAAGAGGAAGTCTGAAAATGGCGCCGGTGACTGAAAAGTTTTGTGGTAAACGGATGGCGTGGTATATGTTATGCGCAGGAATGAGGAAAGTGTCGTGATGACGGTTCTGAGTATGAATGTGGATGGGTATAAGAGTAGAGGAAGACCAGAGAAACGATGGACGGACTGTGTGGAGGATGATACGGTAAGAAAGGAGGTGTCTGATGAGATGACGAGTAATAGAGAAGTGTGGAAGAAGACGACATGCTGCGCCGACCACTAATGAATAGGGAATATGCATAATTTTTTTTTTTTTTTTCGATACGGAACGTTAAAGTACTATAAAAAAATGACAAAAAGCGAAAACAAGACATAAATCGGCCAAACAACACTAAACTTATAACCATTTAAACTTTTGTTTCTATATCTTTCTAGATAAACGGAATTTAGTAAGGATTTTGTACGTCAAAGCAGTGAATGACGTCATTCGCTGTATCGGATCTCTCTGTACAATCAGCAGTTTCAAATGCTTATAACTTAGTATTTTTTATAGATATTAAAAAAATAATTTCACTTTGCTATTTCTGATGTTAATACGCTTTGTTTAGAGCGTGTAGAGTGTTCTATTGGAATACAGGCAGGAGAATGATGCTGTTGGTAAGACATAGACTTTGATCATCATAACGTACAGTAAGGGGTAAGCAGGTGTAGTCTTACACATGACGCAACGTAACCCTTCCACACCCACGACTCCACGAGCGCATGGGTATTTATTAACTCATATTAATACCCATAATCGGTGTAACAAAAGAGCGGATGACCTTGAAACAGATGAACTGAGTTTGTTAAAACATGTGTAAGAACCACCGCTAGAATGCATGCTTTCAAATAAAACCGCATCCAAATCGGTTCATCCGTTTAAGAACTACGGTGCCACAAACAGACTCATATACATAGCGGTCAAACTTATAAAACCCATCTTTTTGCGTCGGGAGTTAAAAGTACCCTTAACGAAGCCGAAAGGCACTTGTTCTCCCCGTCATTGCGATCATTTTTTTGTTCTAGACCATACCTGGGAACCAGTTACGGAGATATTGGGATCAAACTTCCAAAATTTTTATTAATTCATTAATTTAAATACCTCCAGGACCCCCGTACTATTCAATGCATCCATTACCACAATGTTTTGAGTGCGTTACAATTAAGTTCTACCGTAAAATGAGATTTTTCACCGAATTCAAAGTAGTTTCCCAACAATATTTTTTGCGTAGAGTTACTTCGTTTGATGTACAGAATGCTTGGTTGACGGCTTCGTGAACGGTCCGTTTTCACCTTGTATTACACCCTATCATACTCAGGTACGTACTATTACTTGATTCTGTACCTATCCTAAAATGCTTCGGTTAATAGGGAATAGGGAATAGGGAATTTGTGAATGTATTTTTTCATCAATTAAGTAAATCAATAAAATACAGTACTATCAACCTAAGAAAATAACCAAAAGTTAAGTTCAACTAAGTAATTATAAACTCCTATAATTTTCTACGACAGTTCAATCGTCCGTGACTTTCGCGGCCGTTCATGTCAAAGCGTTTGACGTCATTTCCCTCTATCTGCCTTGTTTCCATCTAATATTTTACCCCTATTACAATATTTTTTCTAAATGTATGTGCTTTATTCAAGCAAACATTGCAATAACAATATTAAAATAACATATTTTGTGAAACTTTAAGTAGTTTTCAAATAAAAATATTTCTTTGACACAAAGCGGTTGACGTCTCTACCGGCGACGATGTGTTTTGGATTTGCGTTCCGTTTCAACAAAAAACACGCTACATAAAATTATTGTTGTATTAGAAAATTAAAAAAGTATAACTACTACAATGTTTATATGGGCCAATACAGAGCATTTTAAGGAATAAAAAAAGTTTGGAATGTCTTGCATATTC
This sequence comes from Xestia sexstrigata, assembly GCA_941918905.2. NCBI lineage: Eukaryota > Metazoa > Arthropoda > Insecta > Lepidoptera > Noctuidae > Xestia > Xestia sexstrigata. The sequence continues at coordinate 11,153,438 of OW799228.2, read as the reverse complement.
CCTATTACTTTATCCGCCAGAGGTTACCGACATCGCCCGAACAAATGCCAAACTTAACAGGGCACATTGCTCGCAGAACGGATGGCCGTAGGGCCGAAACGTTCTGGAGTGGCGACCGCGAACTGGAAGACGTTGCGTTGGAAGGCCTCCCCCCACTAAGTGGACCGATGACCTGTTGAAGGTTGCGGGGATCCGCTGGATCCAAGTCGCACAGGACCGAGACATGTGGCGACACTCGGGGAGGCCTATGTCCAGCAGTGGACGTCACACGGCTGAAATGATGATGGGATAGATGTTACCTGCGCGTCCTGTTGACTGTATCCCATGAAGCGCGGCGCGAACCGCTGCACCTGTGACTTGAGCGCCGTCGTGTTGACCACGCCGTCCTTCTCGCCGCGGCACCACAGCTCCTTTATTACTATGCCGAAGGCTGCAACAATATGTACATGTAGGTCAGGTTATTATGTACGCTAATACAGACTACAAATAGAACTAAAATAATAGTAAAAATTTAGACTAAAAGTAAGTAACGACGACAATAGGACACTTAGGCGTCAAAGTACTCCTCCACATCGCTGTCATCCGGAAACGTGCCCAGAAGACTGGCAGCATTGCCACGTTGAATGGCAATAATAAGTCGATAATTATACAGGTTGGATACTTCCAACGGGGCAGTACGGGAAACTGCCTTAACCATTGCAGTTACACGGAAATGGTCTTGGGAAACAATCCATTATTACTTGAAATTTTGATCCCCATTCACAGATATTCGAAAAAAATTACAGTTAGCAAGAAAATGTCCATTTTAACCTTTTTTTTTTTAAATCGATCCTGTTTCTCACACTGATCACAACCTTCTATCGGACCAACCACCGTTGGAGTACTAAAAACACTTAACAGAATTTGCTACAAATGTATTACTATTTTACCCCAAATAACCAAACCAATATTATCCCAAATAACCAACCAAATATTATCCCAAATGCCAACCCCATATAAAACATTAGTTTTTAATTATAATTTGATCTCACCTTTCATAAGCGCCCCCTTCATACAAGACAGTGTGGTATTGATATCGTCCGTATACTTGTCGTCCGTCAAGTACTCGAGCAGCGGCTTGGTGTTCGACAGACATTGCAGCACGCTGTTCATAAAGCATGTGTTGCCGATGTTGCGGAGTCCGTTGAGGCCTGCAAACAGATGGGTGGCCGTTATTGTAAGTGTAGATACGGAGCTGATTTATCGCTAACCACAATATCGTTGAGAGTTGACTAGAGAGATGATAAAAACCGGTGAACTAAAGACCAGCGCAGACTGAGTAGCATAATAAGGTTTTTTCTAGTCCAGCTTCGAGATGTCGCTGTATATGACTTAGTGTAAAAAAATTGTTTTCGGTGTCCGGTCGCAGCCACATCAATTTTTTACGAGCAGCAGATATCGGTGTCCAAATATTCAGTGCCAGGTCGTATATTATAGAAATTATAGCCAATATTAAAAAAGTTGGTTCCAATGCAACAAAAACGCAAATCGAACGATGAAAGACGAACGCACACAAACTAGGAAAGAAGACTTTTGTAAAGCAATGAACGCCAGCTCTATACAGCCAAACAATTTTTTTTACACTGGTCATGTACAGCGCCATCTATCGTTTTTTGGTGGAAGCTGGCATAGAAACACCTCATTGTAGAGTGCAAATAACCCCGCTCGAGCTTTATGCTGATTTTCCGTGCTGACCTTACTGCCTGAAATACACCTCCTAAAAGTCTCAGGAGGTGTATTTCTTTCTTTGAGATGCATAAAAGTCCCTTTAGAGGGACTGCTTCCCCATCGACCAACTGGATGGCACAACTAGTCGTGCAGTGGAGAATGCTATTGCAAGATCCTTCTCCACTACAGAACCAGTTGTGTAGTTTTATATTTTTATAAACAAAAGTTTTACTTTGAATGAATGAATGAATTTATTTAACTTCAAAAATCTTACAACTAAGTACAATGCCCCACAAAACTGCTTACGCAGTTTAACTGTGAGATCGATGAGTCTCTTTACAATAATCTTAAATAATAATAAGGCACATCCATAACTTATACAAAATAAATATTCTTAATACCTACAAAGTTACATATTGTCTAATAAATATATTTTTAATTTGCGTTGCGTTTAATTTTAGAATAAGAATAATGGTTCCGTGCAAAAAAAAAACCCTTGAAATTGGTAACTAAATACGATTCAAAAAGGGAAGTAATATTTTTTATAATAATTTCATGCGGACGAAGGTTGCAAGCAACAGCTATTAAATGAATAAAGGTGAGGGGCACGCCCACACTTCGCCAGTTCTAAACGTACATCACTGCGGGATGCGTCTGTGGGCATCGCAGCAGTCCCAGGCGAAGACAACAGGACTTAAGGGGGCAGCCCTCCGCAAACTGACAAGATGCATTCAGCACTTTATTTTGAATCATTTCCACCGGAATTTTCCCCCGGAAAATTTTCATTTGTTTATCGTTTTTCAAGTTACTATTCCTTCATTTCAATGTAAAATTATATTCTCTGCACGCAGCACTCCATTTATGTAAATAATACGGCAAAAATAAAACCAACAATGGATGTTGAAAAACTAACGAATGACGCATGAAATCAGCAGTTCACTTCCTGCCTAGCTACAGAGTTCATCGAACTCTTCGTCGCGCTTGCCGTTCGCTACGTGCGTTTTGCCAAGGTACCGATACATTGCGTATGAGGAAAGAAAACAAATTATTTGGACTCCCATAACTTTCCTGAAATAATTTCTTGTAGCAGTCATCTTCACTGAATTCACCCTATCAGTTTGTGAAGGAGTATACAGCATTGGTGCACACACCGTCAAAGCAGAGAAGAGTGGAAAAAAGAAAGGAGGAACATAAATAAATCAACTAGGGTCTTACCACTGCTGTGACTAGACTGCTTCTCGGTCCGCCCTTCCGACACCGACTCCGACCGCTCGCTGCTCCGTCGACGCCCGCTAGGCCCACTCTTACCCCCGGCCAACTCCTGCCAATCAGATGAGTGATAGACAATATTTTTTGTCAAAATTTAACACGTCGTCGTCAAGATTTTTTGTCGCTTTTTTTACTCTAAGGGAATCACAATTCGTACGCACGGGTGACTACTTAAGAGGGAACATGGCATAATTTTCTCCTTACGAATGTATTCCCCTTTTTTCTTCCTGAATAATGCCTCTAGAGCAACGGTCGGCATACTTTTGAGTCGGAAGAGTCAAAAATTACAATTTACAAAATTTCAAAGTTTCTAAAGAGCCACAATTTTTTTCGTGCCTATAATAAATAGTACTTGCATAAATAAAGTTTTTTGATAAAAAAAAAACGAATCTATTTATTCATATAATAAAAGTAAGTAGTTTTTTCATAACAAATTAAATAATATATAATATATACATATTATAATTATGGTATTATTAGATAATCACTTATTATTTAAGTAAAAAATTAAAACAATCGATTCAGAACTATTTTTAATGTTTTTTTTTTTATAAAATATTAAATATTTACGTATGGACTAAAGAGCCGCAGCTTCACATCCAAAGAACCGCACGTTGCCGACCCCTGCTCTAGAGCAATCGTAATTTTCTCCTTCCAAATGTATTCCCCTTTTTTTCTTCCTCAATAATGCCTCTAAAGCAATCATATTTTTTTTCCATAAACTCAAGGTCAGACACATCCCTGTCATTTCCTTTTTTCAGAAACTAATAAGTAAAGAAAATATAACCCTACACAATTGACAAAATATGCCCTATATTTACGGCCATGATAAGAGGACTACCACGACAAATTCGCAGTTTTTAACATAAAATAAATTAATAGGAACCTAGACATACTTTTTCTTAAAATTTTAAAAATAATTTAATCGGTTTAGTTTTCGAGGAGAAAAAAAGGGAATTCGAAACGTCGATCTCGTCAATTTTTTTGTGATATAATTAGCTGCAGTGCGAGCAGCACCCGTACAGTACGGGTCTAGAGGTCCTATTCCCTCTTAAAGCAGCGATGCTTTATCCCGCAGTCGATTGTAAACACACTACTTAGCGCAGAAAGTTGAAAATACAGTGCAAGATAACAAAAAATCGCATTAAAATTGATCCTGGCGTTAAGAGTGAGATCTCCTTAGTAAATTAGCCTACGTCAGCAAGGACGATTCACTTGAGCAGAGCGCAGATCAAAAGCGCACTGTCGGGGTTTGCAATTCCAGCGCGCGAGAAAAAAATCGAATTTTTTTTTTTCTCGTGCGCTTACAGATTTAAAAGGCTGCGACAAAAAATCGCACGACTTAAAAACCACACTAAATGCACATGCGTTCCACTAAATACACGAAAAACAACGCAAGTTAACAATAATTGAACGCAACAGAATTTATTTAATATCGGGAGTGGAACGAAGGGCATCGAAAAGCACAAAAAGGGGTAAGTGATTAAACATGCATGCTAAACATAAAAAAATAAACTAAAGGAAAACACAAACAGTGCAGTCTAAGGTATAAGCTTTCAAATAATAATAGAACTGTCATGTTTGATAGTAGTGACTTCTGTCACCTATGACAGTGACGTTTGATCTGTCAAACAAACGTCAAATGCATAGAATGCGCTGTAACACGGATATGAAGTTGGAACAAGTCAGTTCTATTCTTATTTTGAATGAAAAGTAGGTAACTCACCCGACAGTCTTGGAGTACTTACCGAAAGATGTTAAAAGTTTTCATTCATACAAGAGATGACAAGATAAAACGACATTTTAGACAAAATCGACAATGGAAGTCGAAAACAGTTATCTCTCTTCAGACAAAACGCTTCAATACGCGCGTTTCCTTTAAAGAAAATCCTATAAAATCCTACAGGTACAGAAAATAACAATTGAATGACTTGTTGACTAAAAATATCGACAAAATGGATATGTGTGTGTAAAAGTATTCACAAAAAATTAATATCGTACATAATATGGGGTAACGATTTAGATTATTATAATTTTCTAATACTATAAAATCATGTTATTAAAAAATCAATCCAAAATGCAATATATTAGTCGACGAAATCCACACAACCTAATATCGCTGCGACAAGGTAAGAAGGACGAGCGGCAAACCCAGCGTCACTTGCGCCGCTCAAAGTTATTCGACTAAATCATTGGGTTTCATAGCGACATCTTCGTCATTAGGACGATCCCAATCCAATGATACCACCGGCCACGACCGCGACCGACCGCTATCCTGTACAGACGCCAGCACATCCGGCTACTACTATCTGTCAAAGGACTTTGCCAAAAATTTTATGAGCCTGTACCCTAGAATGACCAGATTTAAAATCTATGTCATTTAATAGTAAAAATCTTCTATCACATAAATAAAAAAAGGTGCGTATTGCTAAGCAGTTTTGGACAAAAGTTACAAAGGTTTAGAAGTTGTTTTTGTCACTACGTCTAATAAAATGATAATAAAATAAATTATAATATTTATTATATTTTTAAATATTTTTTTATATTAATATTTTAAAATGTAACAAATTTGTTTAAAAATGAATTAAAGGAAATAAATATTGCTGGACATAACGATATACTGGGAAAAAGCAGGTATTAATCTTTTTTCTTTACACAAAGAGATTTATGTCTGGCACAAAACAAAACATTCAAATTAAAACAACATACATATAGGTCAATTAAATTGACATTGACTATGAAATAGGGTTACCAGCGTAATAAAAATCTATACCTATATTTAAAATTTCTTTGGTTTTATTTAAAAAAAACTTTTTCTGTTCAGAAACCCCTAACTATTTATTCAATAAATAAATCGATTTATGGATAATAAAAGATAAAAAATGATAATAATGTATTACATTTTAAGTTACGATGAGTTAGGAATATTTTACATTTTAGGCCCGGTATGAGTTTATTTTCCTCTGTTCTGTTCTTTGTTAATATTGTATGTATCGATTATGTTTTTTGTTGCTGCGATTACTTAGATAAATCCATCGTAAATTACCTGCCTTCAGATCATAGTGGTCAGACCGTTACTTTCGCGTACAATATACAATTACAAAGAATTCAAATACAAACTAGACAAATAACACCCAGCAATCTAGACAAATTTAATAATAATTTAATTAACAAGTTAAGTATACCGGGTCATATTAGAAACAATGTAAATGTATTTTATGAAGAATTATTTTCGGTAGTGCACACCGAATTTAATAATACTTTAAAAAAGAAATCTAAAACTATTGGCCCAAAGTTTATTTTCAGTGACTGGGCAACACAAGGTATTAGGAAAAGTAGGGAACGATTGTTTGAGCTGTACGGCCTTAAGCCTTTCATCAACACTGAAGCTTTTAATAAATATGTTGCTACTTTCTCGAAATTTTTTAAAAACACTTGCAAGGTAGCCAAATCCTTATTCATTAGCAACAAGATTAAATCAGCCGACAACAAAATAAAGACGGTTTGGAAAATTATCAACAATGAAACAAATAGAAATAAAAAACAAGGTAATGACTTCACACTAAAGACATCGCGTGGCCTTGTGAGCTCCAACAATGAAGTTGCTCAAGAATTTGTAAATTTCTTTACCAGTATCCCACTTAAAACTACAGAAACCTTAAATTCCTCTGCCTTGCTCTCTATTGATTTATTGAAAGCGAACGTTTCAGCCTGTCCAAATGAATTTAAATTTCAGCATATAAACCCCTTAACAGTCATAAAAGGTTTTAAGCAAATCAAGATCAAATTAACGGAAGATCTATGGGGTATGTCTACCAAAGCTTGTACCTCAATTATTGAGACTGTAGCGCCGTATTTAGCCTCAATATTTAGATTGTGCGTGGATCAAGGGGTCTTCCCAGATCTAATGAAATTCAGTAAGGTAATACCGCTTTTTAAATCCGGGGACAGTAAGGACACCAATAACTATAGGCCGGTATCCGTGTTGCCGGTTTTCAGCAAAGTGTTTGAAAAGATAATGCTCAATCAAATGCTTAACCATTTCAACACCAATAAAATATTACACGAGCAACAGTATGGTTTCACCAAAGGACGTTGTACAACTGACGCCGGTGTCACTTTATTAAAACACATATTTACTGCGTGGGAAGAGGCACAAGATGCCATAGGAATCTTCTGTGACCTTTCGAAGGCATTTGATTGTGTAAATCACGAAACCCTGATCTTGAAACTTGAGCATTACGGTTTAGGTAAACTTGCGCTCAGTTTAATAAAATCGTATTTGAATGATAGACAGCAGCAGGTACAAATAAATGGAGTCAACTCAATGGGTTTAAAAGTAAAAATGGGTGTACCACAAGGTTCGATATTGGGTCCCTTCCTCTTTTTAGTGTATATTAATGACCTACCCCATTTATTTAACAACCATCCGCATATGGTGTTGTTTGCTGACGATACTTCTTTAATATTTAGGATAAACAGACGTGCCACTAATCTTGACGACGTAAATAACGCCCTACTGCAGGTCCACAATTGGTTTACCGCCAATAATTTAGTACTAAATGGAAAAAAGACTAAGTGCATTAGATTTGCTCTACCAAATGTCAAAAGTAGTGATTGTGACATAATATTGAATCAAGAGAAACTAGAATTTGTCGATAAAACGGTTTTCTTGGGAATCACGCTCGATTCAAGGTTACGATGGGGTCCTCATTTAACATCTCTTGCAGGACGGCTGAGCTCAGCAGCATATGCTGTTAGAAAAATCCGTCAATTCACTGATATTGATACCGCGAGGCTAGTCTATTTTAGTTATTTTCATAGTATTATGTCATACGGTATTTTACTATGGGGACGGGCTGCAGACATCGAGTCTATATTTATTCTGCAGAAAAGAGCCATCAGAGCCATTTATGAATTACGTAGACGCGATTCTCTAAGAGAACTGTTTAAGGAAATTAATATCATGACAGTACCTTGTCAATACATCTATGAAAACATCATGTACGTTAGGAAAAATCGGCATTTATTCAGTAGAAGAGGTGACAGACACCACTATAACACTAGAAATAGGGACCAACTAGTTCAGCCAGGTTTCAGGCTTGCTAAAGTAGATTCATCTTTGAAATGTTAGAATAAAATACCTCCCCACATTCTTCAACTGAACGAGACGAAATTTAAATCTTGTATAAAACGCACACTATGTAGGCAAGCATATTATAAGTTGGGGGATTACATTGATGATAAAAATGCTTGGCTAAATGCTGGTCCTGCTCCACAACCATAGGGGGGGGGGGGGGGGGGGGCAAATTAATTGATTGTTTGGGTCGGGCATTATTTGAGTCCATCGACACGTAAAGAAGAAGATGAAGAATTGATTCCCATGTTAATGTTTTGTGGAAGCTGCAGAAGATTGTAAAAATATACTTGCATTATATAGATTCCAGTTCTTAGTATTATATAATTGCATAGCACATGTGTGAGTACTTTGTACTGTTCAGCCACCATTTACATTTATTTATATTTCATTGACTTGAATATGCCTTGGTGGCTGAGAGAATGTCATGCTCACTTAAATGTCTCGCTGATGGTGGCGGGTGTGTCGGGTCATTTAGTTCCCTTCAATATGGTTGAGTTGAATGGCGCCGGTACATGCGTCATGTTTGTGAACGGGCGCTGTCAGTTGGGACTGGTCATCTCTTAGCTGCCAAGGTTCATTTTAATTACTTTATTCGTAAACTGTTGATCTAATCTTTTACTCTGGACGCTCTTAGTGTGCACGTCTTTCTACATCGTTCTCACATATATGTATAATCTCAAAATTAAAGATGTAACCAAGGTTTTGTAACAATATTTTGATTTTAAAAGAGTGTCCATGGAGTTTCTTGCCCGTTCTTCTCCATAGAGATCTACGCTAGGGAATGGGCAACTACAGTACTTTCTCAAGTTATTATGCCTTGTGACTGGGACTGTAGCTTTGATTTTCTTTTTTGTATTTTTGACATTCAAAAGTGCCGTAATGGTCTAATTGAAATAAATGCTTTGAGTTTGAGTTTGTACGACAAAGTTGAGGGACAAATCTGACTTTTCGAGTGAAATCAAAAATACGTTTTGAGTTCTATTCAAAATCTGGTATCGTACGTTAATCATTTTCCAAACTTCTTAAACTTTTTTTTTTATAATTTTTTATTTGTAATACTTTTATTTTTGTTCAATTGGGGCAGGATTTGTTCAAGTCCTTTCTTTAATAGATGTTCATTAGGTTCAAGGTTGATTGGGAACATTTGACAGTTTCGGTTAGCTTGATGTGCTGGCGTCTTTACAAAAACGGACATCCGATCGTGCGACCAAACTATCTTCCTGGTTAACTTACCTACGGCCAAAAGTCATGCTCGTGGCTGCGTAGTGTGCGACCTACCGAAATTTCAATGGAGGGTCCAGAGTTCCAGACAAATGAAAATCGCATTCAAAACGCTTCGTGTAATACAACGACTTCAGAATTGACTTAGCTTTTCCGTGGCTTATGTCAATCCCATACATTTCTGTCTTTCCCATGAGCGTTATTACTGGTAGAATGTCACTGCCACTATTTCTAGGCCCTCTGAACTCAGCCACCTAACTGTTTGGGAGCCCGAGACGAAGTTTTTGTACGCGCGAAACCAATGCCAATTCGTCACATAACTATCTCAATTAGAGAACGACGTTGACAAACGCCATTGGCAAAGCGTATTAAAAAAAAAAAAAAAAAAACAAATTATTTAATTTCACCCAAATTCAATTCTAGAAAGGTGTAAAAAATAGGAATAAAAAAAATGAGCACAGTAAGTCTGACGCGGTGGCGAGTCGGATGTTCCGAAGCGTGTATTGACGAATTATTTGCTTTTATTGCATGTTCATGAAAATGTTTTCTGACTGGCTTGAGCCGAATTCGCGCCGTAATTTTAGTCACTTCCTAATCCATTTTTCCTTTGGTCAACGCAAATGACCCTGCGTCTACCCCCGCGCTCCCCCTGCCCGCAGCGAGCGTACCATTCGCGCGAACGTCACCGCCGCGAGCCGAACCGCGTAGCGGCTGTGCTCGCGACCGCTGAACACCACCCGCCGAGACATACGAGCGTTATCGACTTGGTGCGTCTGAGGTCGCTCTTAGAAAGAAAGGCATCGAAGATACGTTATATTTAAGTTATCGATGGTTTTAACTGTCGAACGTTGCAAATATAACATGTCCACCATTCAACATTAAAGAGTTTTTGTACTCTTATATGGAATACACGAAATACATTCTCATTAAAAGTTGATCTCTATGGTACAAGAAGCCTATACAATGCTAGGTCAGCAAAAATTCAGGCTTGTTTGTTAATTTCCGGTTTTTTGACAAGGTTTTTCAAATTTCGAAATGGTGACCCCTTCAGCGAAGTACAGGGTCTTGTAGGACATCTTGGAAGATGCCTATGCAGTGCGATTACATTTCGCAAAGGGCTTTCTCCAAACCTTTCTACTCTATGAACTATTAAACATAAGCTAGCCACCTGGTATGCTTTGACCCCATAGGTGCGCCCCCCGACAAGGGGTAGGCGCGGCTGCGTAGGACGCGGTTGCGTGCGCGGCGGCTGCGGCGGCGGCGCGACGCTCCGAGGTCGCGGTTCGAAGCACCGTCGACATCCACGCCTTGGCCGTTGAGAGTAAGAGGTGTGAACGTACTTGGGTGACAGGAGCTTGGGATACGCACATATACGCAGCGCTTTCGAGGAAATTAATCGGAGAGGTCTGTATTAAGTTAGTGAACATAGGACACGAAAAAGCACTGCCGTGAATTAGTGTCGAGTTCCAATAGTGCGCGTAGCAAAAGACAAAGAGGGTAGACAGATTTGTCTGCTCCTAACAATTTATTTTCCATCCACCCACATTCTCCAGTCACTCGTCGTGGCATCGTGGCGCTTGCAAGAGCGTCGAAATATCGGGTAAGTGGCAGTATATGTTTAGATTTAAACCGTGAGAGCTTAAAGCAGTGTCCGTCCAGTAAAGTTTAGATTAGAATAGATACCATTTTCATTCCCAGGTATGACCCAACCTAACACCATGACGGTTCTGATGAGTTCGTCAAGGGTACACTTGTTAAAACCAGTAGCATATCATGGAACAGAAAATTCGGAGACATGACATCCCGAACTGACTAACGGAATTAGCGTTTGTATATGTGCGTATGTCAACAAATGTCAAGTCCAAATACCAGGAACAGTAAATACTACTTACCTCATGGCCCAGTGCGATTAGACCCGTTGTCAAGCATGCTAAAATCACCAGGGCCTCGTAGTAAGTTAGCATTGAGTACTTGACGACAAAATGACAACTCCTTGGTAGGGGTTCTTTTTTTAGACTCGTTACGGAGGTAAAATTCGAAATTTGAATGAGGTGGGGAGTGTGGTTGTAAGTTTGGGACGGTAAAGGAGGTTTTCAAACTTGAATTTTTTAGAATAGATCAAGAAAAATTTCGAAAATGGAAGGTAGGGTTACAAAGGATCCAAAATAGGGATGTCTTTGTCAATACTAAGAATTTTAAAGATGGAAACTTCGCTAAAACACCACTTAAAAGTTTAACTAGAGGTTATACAACTAATAACGAAAAATTACAATGTTTAAATATTACTTCAAAATAAAATGTTTAATTGAATTTTTGTTGAGTAAAATCCAGTTTAAGAGTTTGTTTAAAAAAAAATGTTTTTAAATAGTTTATCTAACCACAAACTTTGGACAGCACAATAATTGTCTATGCACAAAAAGTTTACATCTCAAACGTTGGTCTTCGATTTTACAAAAAGTTGTCACACACTGTAAAAAAGCGCCTTTTAGCACGCATCGTAAAACTTTCAATTTTCAAAGGGCAAAGCCCTAAAAGAGGTCACATATAGAAAAAAATCAACACTTCGTTGTCTTTGAACACGAGGAGTCGGTCACTGTCAGTTTTGACAGCAGAATGCGCGGGAAAATGGCGTTTAGGTTATACCGGCGGGAAATTGCATTTTCACAATTATTTACGTCGTATTTAATACTAAATCGAGTGACTTTCGCTACGATAGTTCGACGGTGACTACTCAGGCGCCGTAAGGAGGGTGTAAGCCAAAACACGATGCCAAATTTCACAATCATACCACGTAACGATCTGTGATAACGTAGATAGAGAATGCTGTAGATGTGTTAGCGTATACCCTTATGAGATAGCGACACTCTTGGACACTTTAATCTAGCATTATCTTACTACCTACCTCTATGGAAAGTGTTCCCCGACTTTAGTCTTGTCGGGGCTTGAACAAGAGCCCACCATAACGTTTGCATACGCAAAAGTAACGGAGAAAAAGTATTTCGTTTACTCCTAGCACTGCTCTAATAACATAACATCACGCCTGTAACCTCGAAACGGTAGGGCAGAGCTGTACATACAGGGTGTAAACGGACCCTTCACGAAGCCGTCAACCAAGCATTTTGTACTTACATCAAAATAAGTAAACCTACGAAAAAATTATCGCTGGGAAACGACTTTTTATTTAGGGTGAAAAATCACGTTTTACAATAAACTCAATGTAACGCACTTAAAACATTGTGCTGATGGGCGCATTTAATAGTAAACGGGTTATGGAGGACCTCAAAAACTAGGATTTGAAAAAAAAACTTTTAAAATAGTTGGAACCTCTAATATCTATGTAACTAGAAGGTTCCCAGGAATGGTCCAGAATAAAAAAAAACCGTAATGACGGGGAGAAACAAGTGCCTTTTGGCTTCGTTTAGGGTCTATTTACACCCTTTATAGGGTGAAGTCGTAAAGACCGGCCGGTACTGGGTCACAAACTCACGACACGACCGAGAAATGTTAAGAGGGAACACGGCCTGCGAGGAATTTGAAGAAGCCTAGCTGCCCCTGTAGAAAGCGATAGGCGATAGGGACAGCTGCAGCTCAGACCGATTGTATCACAAACATTTTGACGCGACCGACGCGGCGACGCCGACCGCGACATTTCGTATTCCCCTTTTTTCTTCTCGCAAACTGAGCCGACTCAATGAAGAATTTTCCAGTGATGTTTGTCACAACGCTACAGTATTTATCAAAAGATGGCGCTGATCAGTCTTAGGAATATTTTTAAGCGGCGTTCTAGTAAAATCCAATGAAAAAATTATTCATTACGTATTATAATATAGGTCAATGGAAAAATCTTTTAGCAGGGCAAAAAAAAAACTCTCCTAGACACATGTCAAACTCATTGTATAGTAAAATTTCTTTACTATTCATTGTTGTATATAAAGTGAGAACTGTAAAGAACCTTTTTTCTGTCAAACATTTTGATCCTAAAAAGTCTACTGTTCTTTTGCATCAATGAACTGAACTACAAGTTTTTGCATGGTTTTTGCTATTGTTCTTCTGAGTGTTTTTGCGTTACGCCTAAACTCCTGGTGCGTCGAGTCGAGCTTAGGTTCCTCCGTACTTCAGTTAAGGCTTTGAGGACGTGAAAAACGACAGAACTCTTAATTTTGTTTTATCGTGTTCGCATTGGCAAAGAATTAATCATTTTACCTAAGCCTTGTTAAACATAAGTAGTGATCTGATCTGATCTGATCTGTAGTGATCTGTCAATGTCATTTTATATTTCAAAATAGTTTGACCTCATTGGTCAGATTGGGTCCAAGCTATGGACGCGCCATCTACAATCAGCCTTCCCCATTGTTTTGGCTTGCACTGGCAGCTCAATATCACTCAGTGTTGCTATTTTATTATTCCCAAGATTGATTAGCGCCATCTAGTTCGTTCATAAAAAGCACTTGAAAATTCCCCATTATTTTTGACGTTAAAATTTAAAAAAGAGTATTATTAGCTTCCTAAGTTAAAACCTCTTCGAATTTGTCCGGTAGTCTTCTAATCACGGCTGTAAAAATGGGTCATTTTTTGAGGATCATATTTTCTTTACTTATTAGTTGCTGAAAAATAGGAAATGACAGGGATGCGTCTACAGCAGACTTTGATTGAAAAAAAAAAAAGATTGCTCTCTAGAGACATGACATGATTCAGGAAGAAAAAAGGGGGAATACATTTGTATGGAGGATCGCAGCCCCTGTTCCCTCTTAAAGCAATAGAAGAAGAAAAATGACAGCAGTGGTTTGGGACATTCAGTTGATAAGTACTTTATCAAGCGTTATAAGTACACGGAAACGGGCCACGAAAGTCGAAGAGTTATCATTGAAGCAATTTAAAAAATCAGTTACTAAAACATAGCCTTTTAAAAATTCAAATAAAACCTTGAACATCTATAAAGCAATACACGCTTACAGATCGATATAGTATCCATGGATATTTTGAATAAGACCTTATTTCCCAACCTAACTTTAATATTATAAATGCGAAAGTTTACATATATAATGTCACTTACAGGATAATTATCTTCCGTGATTATTGTTAATTTTGAGCTCCCGAACCGTGAAAGCTCCAAATAGTGTATGCAAAAGTTTGTTTGATTGTTACCTTTTCACGCCTAAACCACTGAACTGATCATGCTAAATTTTGCACATACGTTGTCAGGTGTACAAAAACGGACATGGGGTAGGTACCATGGTACGTCGGACTCGCGCATGAACGGTTCCGTACCATCGTAGTGGATCTAACACATCTAACCATTTGATTATTTGAACAAAAGTCTATGCAATTTCGTCTGTACCGCACAATTACAGAGCTGACCCATTTCAATTATGACGTAATATCATTATACTATGGATGAATCAACTGTGTCAAGGATCATAATGCCAAGGCCAGTCGGTTAGTGGTCCATGGTTAGTGATTGTCGGCTTCAGAAGTAGAGAGTTTTGAAGGGTCACGCCTGTAATTCCCGAAGGGTAAGGCAGAGGTATACCTAACAGTACTCCCACATTTCACCAGTTATGTTTTAGAAGGCGAGTCTATTGCCAGGATCATCTGCCTGCCAGTCTAACCGGATGCAGCTGAATACCAGTATTTTACCTGGAGCGACTGCCTATCTGACCTCCACAACCCAGTTGGTGTTGGGTAATACGATACCCTGGCCACTGACTACCTGTAACGACTGTCAAAAATCTATACAAATGACCGCCGGGACCAACTGCTTAACGTGCTTTCCGAGGCACGGAGGGAACTCGGTATGTAATGGGTGGTCACCCATCCACAGACCAACCTAGGCAAGCACGGCTTAGCCTAAAGATCGACCCGAGCGGCTTTATTATTTAGCCACGAGCTCCTCCGAGCCTATTGGTAGCAGCCGGGCACACATCCAAACTCCGTGGCTGCTACTGAGAAATTCTAATGGAAAAACCTAATTACACTTTGCCCGTTCCGGGAATCGGACCCAACGTGACAAACGAAATGAATATTGCTTTGTTAACAAAAAACGCAAATTGACCTTGAAAGTGTTATGCAACTCAGGTGTCTTGTGTCAGTCATAGGGGAACCCAAGACTCAAGAGTATAAGCAATAAATATAAGAAATAATGTTTTTCTTTTATATATATGATTAAAGCAGTCGTGTTTCCGACCCGTTAAACCAACGTAGCAGATGAATACAGGTCACGACAACTAATACAAGGTGTAAACGGACCCTTCACGACGCCGTCAACCAAGCACTCTGCACATTGATCAAACTATACAACACTACGCGAAAATTATTGCTGGTTAACGACTTTTTCTTTGGGTGATAAATCATGGTTTATTACGGTAGGACCTCAATGTAACGCACTGTAAACATTATACTGATTTTGATGTAGTTTTGAAAACGTTGGAACTTCGACCTCCAACAACTACGTAGCTAGGTTCCCAGGTCATCAAGTAAGGTTTCGAACAAAAAAAAATGATCGCAATGACGGGGAGAACAGGTGCCTTTCAGCTTCGTTAAAAAACTTCTTACACCCAGTATATTGTTTACGTTTAGCTACAATTTCGAGTAAAACATAGGTCCTTAGCTAAAATAACATACCAACATAATCTGCAGCCATAAAACCGGCAAAAAGTCCCACTTCATCATCACATTCCTCAACACCACCAGCACAGCACTCATTGTCAGTCCTCTTACGTCATTTGCGTCTATGACGTCATCAAAGTTCATTCACATCTCAATTATTATAGTACACAGATCTTTTGGCGCGTGGCCATAATCGGAACTTACGACGCCATCTTGTTTTAGGGTTCCGTATCTCAAATAGGTAGAAACGGAACCCATGTAGGTACACTTTGTTGATTGTTTACCGGTGTGTTAAGACTAGAGACCCCATTTCAATACGATTTCCCAAATTTAGCTACAGTACGGCCTCCGGACAATGTCATTTATGCGCGTTGCAGCACTGTATGTGGAAAAATCGAGTTCTGCTCTAGTTTTTTGGCGGGAGAAGCAAATTTATTAAGAATTATAAAACCCAACAGGATAACGGTATTTCACAGGTCTATTATCATCAGCTTAGCCGTTTCCCAACTATGTTGGGGTCGGCTTCCAGTCTAACTGGATACAGCTGAATACCAGTATGTTACATGGAGCGACTGCCTATCTGACCTCCACAACACAGTAAATAGATAACACGATTTTACGGTATTTTACTGGTACCAAATGAATTTCTGAAGATCCTTCTATTTACAGGACGACAAAATTAAATGCCTTCTAATTTTGGCACTCTTTTTGATTATTTCAGTCTAGCGACATTCACAATTCAATAGCAGTCTTACATAAAAACGAGACAGTGAATCTTCAAATTCACCGACCTTGAACTCAAAGTCGCGTCGCGTCGGCAAAAACTTGAATAAATTCTTCTAAACAAGACTGTTGTTTTTTTGACATTGGACTTTGATTGGATTCATTGGCGTCATTTCCTAGTCATTATATTTTGATAAATACAACAATAGTTTTTGTACCTCTGTTTTATCTTTTTGAAACTACACAACACAAGTCCAAAATTAGTGTTTTATTCTTCTCCAAAAATTTAGAAACTAGCACAAGCGACAACTAAATATCTTTACACACTTGGAATTAATTAATCAACTATAAACACTAAAATGAGGGTTAAAAATCCGACAATGTCTTAAGACTTAGGCATTGATTTGGGTGTCCTGTAATTTTAGTGAAAACAAGCATACGTTATGTTATTTAGTTATCATTTGTACAGGTTGTAAGAATTTAATCGTGACGAAAACAGCAGTTTTTTCGAGGAAGTCGAATAAGATAAGAACCGTCTTTAGGGTACCCTATTACCTACTAAGCCTCCGCTTTCCATCCGTCTGTCTGTCAGCGAGCTGTATCTCATGATCCGTAATAGGTAATCAGTTGAAATTTTCTATTAAATATTTCTGTTGCCGCTCGCGCTCTAGCGAAAATAAATTAAACAATTAAAGGGGTTCCCCTCCCTACTACGCGATGCTACGGAACCCTTAATGCGCGAGTCCGACTCGCACTTGGCCGGTTTTTTCGAGAAAAATTTTGACACCCGTCAATCTTGGGACTTCCATATTTGATCAGATTCTTGGGGAGGGCCCTCCCCACGGGTGGGAGATGGTATGGTCACCCTATAAAGAATCGACCTCGGCAAGCGTAACGTAGCCATGGAGAAATACCATAGTGGCGCGGGTGGTACTTTCACAAGCCGAAAAGTTTGACTTGCCCACTTACTCTGTCAGGGTCAGCATGCCCTCCTAGGGGCTTGCCGTATTGTTGGCCCCTAGCCACGACACTGAAAGACCCGTACGGCTGTTTTTATTAAAACATCGATTCAAAATCGCTCAAAACGCTTAAAAACTAAAGACGTTCGTGGATAATCGAACAGCTAATAACAATCTATTTACTTTGAAAGTTTACGATGTTATCAAGAGAAATCGTGGGTGTTTAGACGATCATCGTTGAACAATGATGGCGGCCACATTTCGAGAGTATGATTAAGATGAGAATTCCTTTAATCATCTTCCACACTTGCCGATCTGGGATCGTTTTACTAGACGCAGCTGAATAACCATGACTGACATTATGGGAAAGGCACCGAATCATCATCTGGCAGCCTTTTTCCCAGCCAAGTTAGGGTCAGCTTCCAGTCTAACCGATTGCAGCTAATAATTACCAGTATTTCACATGGAGATACTGCCTATCTGGCCTCCACAACCCTGTTAGTACTGGGTAATACGATACCCCTTGGTAAGGCTGGTTGTCATCTCATCAGACACCTCCTTTCGTGCCATAAAGAATCGATAGATGGACTGTGTGAGGGAAGATAATCCTTCACACAGTTCATCTATCGTTTCTTTGGTCTCATTTACTTTAACACTCAAAAACTTTCCTCACGTCATTCTGCCTGTAGCCTTAAGCTGGTCTGTGTGTTATAACCACACGTGGTAGAAATAGGAAATACAATAGGGAATATGCATAAAATACAAAACTCTTAAAAATGCCTTGTATTGGCTCATAAAAACACCGTCGTACAATTGTTTAAGTTGCTAATACATCACTTATTTTACAATTTACTGTTTTATGAAGCATGTTTTTGGTGAAACGGAACGCATTCCTTCTCAAAACGCGTCTTCCTCGATAACGCCAATAGTGACATCAAAGTCTAGGTGTCAAAAAAACACTTGTATGAAAAGTGCTTAAAGTTTAAATAAGATTTTATTATAATATTGTTATTGCAATTTTTACTTGAATAGAGCACATACAATTAGTAAAATTATTCTAATAAGGGCTAAACATTAGATGTAAACAAGGCAGATTGTGGTAAATGACGTCACATCATGGCCGCGACAGCTACGGACGTTTGAACTGTCGTAGAAAATTGCAGGAGTTTAATATTATTGTTAAGCGACAAGCAGTAGTTGAAACTATTTTTTAATACTTTTCTTGGGTTGATAGTACTGTATTTTATTGATTAAAGTGAAGAAAAGAATACGTGCATATTCCCTATTACTAAAATTGCTATGCAGAATATCTCCCTTCTGGAAAGACCAAGTCAAATCTTCAAGCCAAATGAACGGATTCCAGCAACGACATAATTACAACGAACCACGATCACATGTTGATGCGTTCTCCATCGCATTGTCGATGACGTGAGCCTACGTCAGCCGCCCGTACAAGGTCAGCTCACCGCGTTTGACGTCACTAGGTATACATCAATGAACATCACCTGGAGGTTGAGACTTGTGTTTAGAATTTAGAGCTTATGTAGAGAGTAGACTTTTTTGTGCGATCACGTGCGTTTAGACAATATAAGGTGTGAACGGACCCTTGACGAAACCGTCAACCAAGCATTCTGTACTTATTATTCGGCAATAATGTTTGCGTAGAGTACACTACGCAAACATTATTGCCGGGAAACGACTGACGACGTGAACGCAGTCCGCACCGAGCTTTCCAGGAATTCCCCCGTTCTAAAAGCGATTGAAACAAATTCATAAGATCAGAAAACCTGATATCAAATCTCGTGTTATCTGTTGCGATTGGTTCAAAATAGCAACAAGCAAACAAACAAACTGTCATCAGATATGGCAAAAGATAACATTAAAAAACCGAGACTAAGAAAATTACAACGGAGATTTCAAGATCAGCTGTTATATTTGAGGCCACCAAAACTACATTGGCTGCAAATGAACATCATTCTTCTGCCGTTATCCCAACTTATTTGGGGACTGCGCAGTATTTCCTCCTCTATAATTCTCGTCATCTCAATAGTCACCCCCTTTCTAGCCATATCATCCCACGCACAGTCCATCCATCGTTTCTTTGGTCTTCTACTCTTACAACCATCTACATTCGTACTCCAAGTTTTTGAGGACACCGTCTTGTTTTTACTCTGAATTAAAAAGGTCTACGCCCGATAGTAGACTAGTATAGACTGTATTGATTGAGAACATACTTATAGTGTCAAAAGGCCACTTTCACATTATAAATCCATCGTTTTTTTTTTGTCTATAACTCCTAATAAAAATGATGTAAGTACATAAATTAAAGTCGAAGAGCAGTATTCAAGACAGTAGCCGAGGATCGGGATAAAAGACGTGCGTTTGGGGAGGACTATGTCCAGTTGTGGTCTGCTAAAAGCTTATAGGTGTTTGTGTTACTTGGCGAAATGCTATTTTTTGCACTTGAATAAGTAATGAGCAACTTTTTGTTCGACAAGTGAGCTGGTGCAAGCATTATCGATTTACCTAAATAGATCTAGTTACAAGTGGTTGAACAGGAAGGGACGAGAACCCAGCGTCGAATACCCAAATTATCAAACTAGTTAATCTAGCTAGTCTGTGCAAACATTATACATCTAATTCTTATACATCTAATACTTAATCTTTTAATTTTACAATATACCCGGCCATGGTTTGAAGTACCGTAAGACAGTAGTAGGTACGCCAATAGCATTAATCTATCTTGAATGTTACTAGATTTGCATTCTAAAACGTGGGTTTTATAGAACATCGCAATCGCAAGGAATAACGATCTTGGGCACAGTGCCATATTATCTACCCCCAGCTATGTCGCAGACCAGCCAGCATGGACCATTGTGTGTACGGCACGCCACGATGTTGGGAGACCGAATGGGAAGCGAAGATTCTACCCGTAACACTTCTAAACAATTCTATTCTTATAACTACGTAAAAATCGCCATTTTTCCGTGCAATTCTGCTTTCAAGACATAAAAAAACAAACAACCAACTCCTCTTACCGGATATAACGAAGAAATCACATTTAACATTTTAAAAATATCACAATTACAAAGAAAAATATAGATTGCAAAAAATTGTATCGAAAATCTCAAATGACATTATACGTTAGAATTGACAGATTCTAAGGCTTTTGGAACGCTCCGTCAAAATTTACAAACGGCCAGTTTCGGACCATAGACGCGAAAAAAGTTTCGATCACAAAATGGGTTACCTATGTACGCAAACGTCTAAATTTTAGCGCCCTTTTTTACAAAATGGCGTCAAACACGTGGTAGTTTAAAAAGCGCGGCAGTCGTCTGCCGAGGACTATTTAATTTCCCGCGTTATTTTATTTCTAGACGTTACATTTCGCGCTGTTTTATTTTTAGCCACGAATTTCTATCGGAAAGGGGACGCCATCGCCAGGTCGTTCACTAGATATTGTCGCTTGCTTATATTGACGCGAAATGTTTTCTGGCAGTAGCCAATAAGTATGCGGTTTTAGATAGTTCGGCGATGAGTCTGAATAAATTGCTCGGTAGAAAACACAAGTAAAGCACTTAGTTCGCGCGGATGACTGAGAAATGGCGTGTTTAATATGACCAATATGAACGTAGACGAGACTAAATAAGTATGTGAGGACTGTAGCGGCGTTCTGCAGTTTCACCAGTTATTTGTAATCATCAGGTTCTATTTTAATAAACGATTATATTTCATACTACCAATATCTAAGTTATATCTGCTCATCCTCACCTGCCTGCCTTTCCCCAACTATGTTCGAGCCGGTTTCCAGCCTAACTGGATGAATAAAAGTGGTCTTTATTACCTTCAGAATAAGATTGCTGTTCGGTTACTGTTACGGGCAAGTCAAAATTATACTGAACTTTATTCTCAACACAGTAAGGTTGATGCTGTTAGAGTAAATAACCAGTAAAAGGAGTATACGAGAAGGGCATCAAGATATTTGTCGCAGTTTTTGTCGAACATACAAAATCTGTCTCAACTAGTGACATATCTCGCCATTAGAGATGACATTATAAACGTCAGAGCTAGTCGATATTTTTAGTATATCGAAGTTCAATGATTTGGCTCTAGGAATGTACGATTTACGAACACAATAATTGTATTAGCCAACTATACCTACTAAATCTTGATGTGTTTGTGTTAGAATTTTGAACGAATTTTGAAGATGAAAAAATGTTCCCAGGTGGCCACTTCAACATCATCATTTCAGCCGAAAAAGGTCCACTGCTAGACATAGGCCTCCACCAAGTGTCGCCATATTACCCAGTCCCGTGCGACTCGCATCCAGCGGATCCCCGCAGCCTTCACCAGGTCATCGGTACATCTAGTGGGAGGCCTTCCAATGCAACGTCTTCCACTTAAGTGTCAATCTGGAAGAAGTTTAGGCAGCAACTATGCGGGACCAAGGAGGGTTTAAGAAGAAAAATCCGTTTCCCACATGTTAAGAATCTTGCCAGTTTTAGTTGTCTTTAACTAAGTATCGGGGTTCCCCAATACCCCCATCACAGGGCAAGACTTCAATAGCCAAGGCTAAGCTAAAACAGGTCTTTGGGTCGTAAAATTGTGTTCTATGTTGACCTTGATCTGACTGGATATCCAGCTCCAGCGTGGGAACACTCAAAAATTGCGAAAAACTAAATTCCGAATTTAGATATTCCGATTATCTAAAGTCCGAATTTCATAATTCCGAAAAATTATAATGTCTATTATTTAAAATCCCGAAATTCATAATTTCGAATGTCATATAATAAATACGAATTGTTTGTTGTCCGATTTTCATATGTCCGAAGAATCAAATGTTCGATGGATCGTTAGTCCGAAAAACGATATTCCGATACTTCGAATAAACTGCTAAAATTGTCCTAAGTCTTGCTAGCTGGCATGATGAGCGTAGGTCGAAGGCGGAGGCGGCGGAGTGACGACATTTGTGACAGAAAGTGGGTGTGTGATGTAAAATGCGAGCATAGCGAGCGCGCGTCATGGAGTCGTAGCAGGTTCCAAATTTGCTTATATTTCGAAAATGGTGCGTCCTATCGCATGAATAATGAAAAATATCTAACGTAATAACCTCCGGCCGCGTAATTCTCGACATGCAGGTAAAAAAAAAAAGAAAAAAAAGAATTAAAATATGAACCGTACATTGTTAACTTGCCTTATCTATTGTTTGTTGTTAGAAAGTGCCATTTGAGGCCACATATCATTCAGTAAATGACTGCTGCACTGTCTATTTAACTGCATGAAATAGGGCTTGCTATAATTTACAAAACAACTTTTGAGACTTCCCAAACCCTGTGCAACTGTATGAGGGTTGAACCAGGTTGCTTAGTACAGACGCCAGCACATCAACCTACCCGAAACTGTCAAATTTTCTTAATTAACCTTGAACCTAATTCTTCAGCAATATAGTTGAAGATCTATTACAGAAATTTGACGGATTGTAGTAGCTTGATCTGTTTGAGTCTGTACATCATCATCCACCTAGCTTTTTCCCAACAATGTGGGATCGGCTTCCTTTCTAACTTGGATGTAGCTGAATACCAGTATTTAGTAGATGTTATTGTTAACACTTACGGGACATAGCGGCAGCGATAGCAAAAAGAAAGGAAGTGGGCGGGCCAAATATACCGTAGACTGGATGGAAGATGGGGCTAGAAAGAGCTGGAGTGGAGACCACGGACGGACGGAGGAATATAGGAAGACAACCGACTAGATGGGCAAACGATCTCATTAAAGTGGCCGGAAGAAACTGGATAGCCATGACCCAAAACCGCTTGAAGTGGAGAAATTTGGAAGAGACCTGCACTCAGCATTGGGTGGCCAAGGGTTGAAGAAGAAAAGAGTTTGTTTAAGATTTGGCTAGATTAAAACCTGCTCAATATTTCTAGCAAAAAAAAGCTCTGAACGCGACTAGAAAGAATTTATCAAATCCCTACAGGTGTTAATACCTCGGCAGTTCATTGGCATTTATATTGAGGTCATGTATTTGTGTGCGTCGCTACGAGTGGCGGTATATGTATGTATGAGTTTTTAAACGGAGTCTATCTGCTTCGGTTCATGACTTCCTGGTATACGCTAGCGGTACAGGGGTAAGCAGGGAGGTAGATAGATGGGTGACATTTTTAAATCAAAAGTTTTTTTTTGCTAATTCCGCATTTGCATACTTTTAGGTTGCGGGAATCCGCTGGATGCTAGTCCCACGGGACCTTTCAATGACACTTTGGGGAGGCTTATGTCCAGCAGTGGACGTCTTTCGGCTGAAATGGTCATGATGATCTTTTCGAAGACTTTTCATCAATGTTGTTGTACAGACCCCAGCACATCAAACTACCCGAAACTGTCAAATTTTCCCAATCAACCTTGAACCTAATGCATTAGCGATAAAATTGAAAATCTATTAAAGAAATTGGACAGATTGTAGCTATATAGAAGTTGTTAAAAGAAGCAGTTTCGGGAGTACTTTTACACACACAAATATCCGTTGGTAAACCTTACTTTAACAGAGATGCAGGAGTACTAACCACCTTGAAAGACTGCATCATTCATTTGTTTTGTGTTCATCAATGCAGTACGGAACGGCTAAATAAATTGTGGTTAGTGCTTAACCTGCAGGCCTAGCCAAGGTACAAACGTTTCGTATCGATTCTCTTTCTACAATCGTAAACGCCTCGGCGTAAGCGATTGTAGAAAGCGCTAAATTGGTAGCCAAGTTGACACGACTGAGTCGATAGCTCGTTCTCTAATGTCTGTAGAAAAAACCTACACTTTAGTCTATGGTGAGCGTTCCTACAAAAGAGTTTAGCGATCAACATTGTAGAAACGATAACATTCTATTCTATCATAATAATGTAAACTTGTCTACGAATTTTCTATTCGTTTGTGTTGATCACGTGATTTAACGTTGAGATGATGTCATTCCCATTCATTTGGATAGTTTTCTACTAGCGTTAACGATTGTAGATTGTCAACTTGGCTAGGAGTGCTGGTCTCACGAGTTTTTATGCCGCCCATGGGCCTCTGACTTGGCTTTACATGATGTACTTTGAAATGCATAGGATTTAGAGACCCATGTTTAGAGGCCAAACTTAGTAATTATAGAAGTAGGCGAAAATGCAGGAGCTAACATTGAAGTTAGAGCTAACATTTTCCCCGAGCAGAAACTTCTACATCAACTAACAGTTATAACAAAAAATTCCACACTAAAATTGAAGACGAAAAACCTAGTACAACAAAAAACTAAACACCTTCTATGGTAGCTGAAAAGGACACAAACATATCTATAAACTAACACACACTAATAAAAATAAATTTGACAAAAACAAAAAAAAACTCGTGCATAAAAGAGCCAATATAAATGAGGTGCTGTGTTTCATGACTGCTTCGATATTGGCGGCAAAATACTATAAATTGATGTCTAAAGGTAACTTGGAAGTTATCAATTACAAAAGGAGTACAAACAGAGAAAAGATCAGCATCTTGACAACAAAAAATAATTTGAAAATGAAGGTATTGGAGGTAAATATTGAAAACTAACAAATAATAATATAATTGATACTTCCAGTATAACGTATCTGTTAGTTAAAATAACATACTCTCAAAGACTGTCACCACGGCTGTTAGTGATATTCAAGGTAGTTTGGAATACAAAAAGATGAGGTCTAGTACGGAAAATAATTAAAAAAATAAAACGGGAAATAATAGGTATTGCAATACTCCAAATCCTAGCTTATTTTTTTTCCTATAATCTTATCTTTTATCGAGGTCAATACTTTGCAATTAACTTCCCAAGATATCAGCGAAAAATCCAAGATTTTATACAACAATTTAAACGAGAAATTCACAATGGCCATCGAAGCAACCGCGAAAGATTACAAAACAAAATGATAACTTACCCCTTTTATTTCTTCCAAATCCTTCGTATCTAAAACTCTTCTTCTCGCAGATGGAGTTTCAGGACTCAAATCTTCTGTTGGTTCACTGATCGTGCTTTCAGTACTCGTCTCCATAGACTTGACATCTTCTAAATGATTGGTTCCCTCTTCACTCTTCTCTGTTCTTTTCTTCAAATAATTCTCATGTTCAAATGTTTTATTCTCAAACCCGGTACCACTAGGAGATTCTATATCATTATCCAGAAGTATTCTTTCATCTTCTGAATCTATATATTTCAAATTGGCTTTACATTTTCTCGGCTCAGATTTAATATCATTTTTAGGAGCTTCTTCAGTAATTGTATGATTAATTTCTGTCTGTTTTTTCGGCGTTGTCCCTGACGAGACAGGCTGTGAAATTTGAATGTAGGAAGCAAAGTTAGATGTATGTTTTGGCGCCTTAGTTTGCTTCTCTATATCACTTTTAATATCTTTGATTTTATTTCCATCAGAATTAAGTTTCTTGTAATCTAAGTCACCGTTTTCGACGTGGATGACTGTGGATTTTTCTAGGATCTTCCCTATAGGGTTGTTTGGGTCTAGCTGGCTTTTAATACTGGCTAGACGATCGGAAGGAAGTTTTGAAGTTAAAGATGTGGACATGGAACTATTTCTATCATGTAAAGGCTTCGCTATGCAGACTGGCTCGGATATCGTCTTACTTAATGATAGGTCCGAGTTAGAGTTTGATCGGGAGCTCGACGATCCTATCTCCCATCGCAAGCCATTTTTTTCGTACGGCAAATGAACTGGTACTGGCTTCTCGTCCTTAGGGACGATTTTCGTATACCCTACTGTACCGTTCTCGCAATCTTTCAGCTGGTTCAGATATTGTTCGGTGTACCGCGAATCGTTGGCTGGTAGTTTGGTTACGGTCATTTTTTGGTCGAATCTCTTTCTTATCTCCGAGACAGAAGGTACTTCGTTTCCGTTCGTATCTTTGACACCGTTTAGCATCCCCCTCTTGTATCCCGGCGAGGTGTCCTTATACGATCTTCGTTCCGGTCTCTGGTTTTCAAAGTTTATGCTTATTTTTTGTTCTTGTGACGAAAAAATGCGACATGTGATCAGTGTGTGTTAGTCCGACATTAAATTCATGCTTTGCTGTAATACCTGGTGTATCATTCATGGTACTAGCTTGATTACTGAGTACTAAGATGTTAGAAGATAGCAGGATGTAGCATCAATGTTACACGTGAATGGTATTACAAGCAAATATCGCATCTATGTTACTACGGTGCCACGTTTTGAAAGGTTATTTTTCGTTGAAATTTTTTGCAGTTAGGGCCTTTCAAATCGGTGCAAGTACTACGTATTTTGGAAGCTGTCAATTGAATATATGGCTCTTTCTTTAGTGCGATGTTAAGAACGTACACACACACTCACACACGCACACATTATGGTTGCGTGCCTGCGAAATTTTTCTGACAGAAAAAAAACCAGTTGTTTGTGGTTTTTGGTATTTTTTGAAGAAAAGAACATACTGACAAATTGACGATGACGATATTTATGGTCTTAGTGAAACCAAATTTGCGAAAGTGATATGATGAAAATATGATAATGGTAAGTGTTAAAAAAATGTTCAGTCACGAAGGGTTTTTCGGGGTTGACGAATGAACGAAAAAAAATATTTTTTTAACACAAATGATTGAAAGATGACTTTTTAATAATTTTACTGAGAAACTATGTGTGCATTAACTAATACATTTTTTAGAATTCAATTTCTTTTACACCTACCTTACCTATAAAAACTCAAAAACAAAGAAAAAAACAGCCAATCATGTCACTAGGAGGCTTAAGATATAAAACTTTTTGCATGCTGTCATAGTGACAACTGACAGTGACAGAAAACCACACAAACATAAATAATCTGTAGAGTGGGAGCGTGACAACATAGTATCTGTCTCTTTTACTCTTAGGAGTAAGGTATGAGAGAAAAGAGTAGAGATTACAGTGTGCAAAAACGAGTTATTTTGAAAATATTGAGTAATAGGTGGGTATATTGAGCTAGGAGATTGAAATAGACAGCTGTATTCCCCGATGGGGAAGAGGTGTTTATTACACCTACATGTTGCCAGACGTGTTAAAATTTTTCATGTAATAGGGTGCGCGTGCCATCAACCGGGCACATTAACAGAGATGTAAGGATAAGTTGAATTTATTTATTTATTTTAATGCTTACGAGAATTTCCTTTTATCACTCACTAGAATCAATAACCTCTGAACGTGGTGTTCAGAGGTTATTGATTCTAGTAGTAGAAATAAAAATGGCTAAAATCGATTCCTGATCAGAAATTAGTTTTTACTGTTATTTCAAAGTATTATCACATTTCAAGGTAACATTATTTTAGTAAAAGAAGAATTACCTAGCTTTTGTAAATAATAAGTAGTTGCCTATCATCATCTGCTTGCCTTTTCGCAACTATGTTTGGAGTCGGCTTCCAGTCTCACCGGATGGAACTTGGATCGAGGCTTATTTACTCTACACAATCCAGTTGCTGGATAACTTTGGGATGTAAACAAAAAGGGCAACTCGCATGAATTCGCCGCTAGAGGCGTTCGGGTAGAGTAAGGTATGAAGAAATGTCAGATGTCATATTGTTCGCGCGTTTATACAATTGTCACTCCCCCACGCTACAGATTGTTTCAGTTAAATGTGTCTTGTGTAGTGTATTGTATTTGTAGTCTTTTATGCTGTTTGTATTGTGTTTTTTAACGTTTTTTGTTCAGTTTATTTACATTTTTAAATTTACCTATGTGACCATTTAGACATCAAAAAGTTTTAGACTTTTTAACCGACTTCTTTATTATTATTTTGAGTACTTTCTTGAAGATTTGTATTTTTTTTACAAACGGCGGAGGGCTTCCGGCGTGGTATAACTTTATTTTCACATTTATTACTAATTGATGTAAATTTTTACCCGACTGCGGCGAGCCCAAAAGAAGA
Organism: Xestia sexstrigata; assembly: GCA_941918905.2. Taxonomy (NCBI): domain Eukaryota; kingdom Metazoa; phylum Arthropoda; class Insecta; order Lepidoptera; family Noctuidae; genus Xestia; species Xestia sexstrigata. The sequence goes on along the minus strand of OW799228.2, from coordinate 11,124,896 downwards.
GTAATGCTTTTGGTAGGTACGTTTTTTATTTATTATTAAAACCTAAATAACATTTCTACTTAACGTAACCTTGTTGCATATTTTGTACGATTTGTATTAAAGAAGTCGTGGCTTGTTTTCAAACTTTTCAGGTCAAGGCCAAACATAATATAATTATAATCAAGTGTTTGAGTGTTTTTATTCACTTATTTTTATTTGGTATCAAATCAGATTTTTAGCTTTCCCAGACAATACATAACAAGTGTTTTTTTTAGCTTTTATTATTAAAATCCATTTTATTTTTCGCATAGACTAAAGTTTTTTCTTATTAAGAGAATTTTAGATACGTCAACGGTACGTGGTTTTATGAGTATTAATTTGATTCAACGCTAACCAGTTTTTTAATAAATTTAAATCTTATGAGAACACAAAAAAGAAATTCCGAATTTGTTTTTAAAACCTACCTACTTTTATCAACTAAAAATCATCAGAATATGCCCACAAAAAATAAAAATAAAAACCAAATCAACTACAGTGTAAAATTTCGCAGACACTCAACATAAACTTAAATAAAAAGAAATATAATACATAAAATAGAAAACAAAACAGTAAAAATTACCTCTGAAATTGTGGCTGCTGCGTTTCTTGCCTTCCTTGCCAGTCTTGACGGATCAGCTGCTGGTGGTCTACCAATATCATTGGATATGGATTTAGACCTCGAAATCTCCCCATAATTCTGATTCTGTTGCTGCTGTTGAATTCTTTGCGTTAGAGGAATATAGTTCGCTGGTGAATACTTATTGTACCAGTCAGCATGAGACATGGCCAAATCTGCAGACGTTAACATTGGTCTCCGAGTCCTCGGTAAGGGGTCACTTGTGGTCTTACTGCTCTCACTCCGCGTAGTAGATATATCCCTAGACCTAGATTCACTTCTATCAGACCTATATCTACTGCTGGAGACTCCGCTGTCCGAATCAGCAATGCTCGGTGCTCTTGAAGATCGCTGCCGTTCAACGATGGTCTTCCTATCTCTATTGCCATCGATATCAGAGAATCTAGAACGGTACTCTGACCGTTCATAACTGCGTAAGGTATCATAATTCCCACTTGTGGATCTGTAGTAAGGTTTTTCAACGGTGGATGATGTCAAGGTGGACCTATAAGACCCTGAGAGGGTCGATGAGGTGGAGTTGTACCTCGAGGGTGATACAACAGGCATTTTGTAGGTTTTTCTTGGAGCTTGTTCCTAATGTGTTAGACACATATCCTTAGTATACGGTGTGCTTATGCTATCCTAGTCTAAATTAACTTTAATTCTGGACGGCGGACGTTTTCTTTGCATTGTTTTTATTTAATTTCTCTTTCTAGGATTTGGTTTGGTTTGTTATCTGTAACAAAAGAGAGAAAATAATTACAAACACATTCAACAAAAAAAAACTGTTCGCTTTTATCACGGCAGATCAACCAATTTTCCAAGTGGGCGTAAATGGGCAAATCCGAAACTATGAGGAACAACAAAATGGAGACTCCTTTGAGAGAAAATGCTCAAAGGAGTCTCGAGCCCGATATCGATGATAACTAAATAAAACTGTATCATTCGATTTATGAAAAATCAATAAGTATTCCAGGAATCGAACCCATTGATTTTGAAAAAAAAAACCACACACTGATACCATTCGATAGTGTCGCTAACAAGGGTCAAATTCTGGGAAGTAATTACATGTAGGTACCCTACGGCAATTTTATTTTACCACTTTATCGGCGTAATTTCTATTATTCATGCCAAATTATAGTTTTCTACTACTAAGAGTCTTTGAGCTAACCTCAAGACAGACGGACGGACATGGCGAAACAATAAGGGTCTCTTTTTGACTACGAAACCCTAAATAGCTCTTAGTCAATATTGCCACAAAATCGGGTCATTATCCATAGTTGAACGTTAAGGGAAGCTAGTAGAAATACAATACGAGTTAGGTTTGCCAAGAAACAGTCATTAACGATTGCCTTGAATATTTGTAGTCAATATTAATATACAGAAACACACATACAAGGAATGTTTTATTATGTATTCTGAGGTTGAGAAAAACCAGTTGAAATACCAAAGAAAAGAAGTATGGACTGTGTGAAGGATGATATGGCTAGAAAGGAGGTGACTGCCGGGATGATAGAGAAGTATGGAAGAAGAAGACATGCTGCGCCGACCACTAATAAATAACTAAATGGAAAAACAAACATTGTAAGCTTAATGTCAAGTTACTGTTTGTACCTACCCCTTTTTTTTTCGGATGGGAAATCATAAAATGACTTCTCCCGCTCTGGGCGGAGCAGGAGGGAGTGTCAGACTTTTACTGACTAAAACCCATCCATGTTCCTTCATCGCCCTTTGTGTTCCGGGGCCACGGTATCTCTTTCGAATAGTCCCGCAACCCCGGTTGTACCTACCCCTTGAGACATCAACTGAATGCAGCTAAATACCATGCAGTATTTTACATGGAGCGACTGAAGTCCAATCTGATCTGAAGTCCGCAACCCAGTTAGTACTGGGGAATACGATACCTCTTTCTTGGTAAGACTGGTTGTCAGACTTTCGGACCACTGACTACCTGTAACGACTGTCAAAGGTCTACAAATGACAGCCGGGACCAACGGCTTAATGTGCTTTCCGAGGCACGAAGAAACTCGGTATGTAATGGGTGGTCCCCACCACCCATCCACAGATCGACCCGAGCGGCTGTTATTATTTAGCCTCAAGCGCCTCATTCACACACTTGGCAAAACTGATAGTGTGACACAAGACTGGCTGACAGACCTTCAGGAGTCTGTCTACCTTGGTACTCCTTGAGTACAGAGTCAAATTCTGAATTTAAGGCGACTACAGGAGCTAAACGCGAGTTTTATAATGCAAAAAAGCATGATTCACTGCAATAAACAAAACCAGAAAAATATATGTTATCTTCAGGATATATGCTAGTATGATAGTGTTTTGAAAACATAATACAACTAATTTTACTCGATAAAAAAAATCACTAACTTATCTCTAAAAATGTCTTTTAATTAAGGAGTAAAAACCATATTCAAATATAGGTATGCGGTCATTCGGATTTTTTGGCAAATAATTCTACAAGCAACCTATTAGCATCATAGTGTTTTATTTTTTAAGTTTTAAGATTTTTTGTAAATCGCAAAAAAACATTTATTTCGCACTATTCGGCCCGCAGTGACTGACGTAATAACCACTTAAGTAGTGCAAGCTGATTGGAACTTTATTCTTACAGGATTTCAAACGAAGTTTGAACCACCACAAATAGAGTTGCTAATTTAGCTCACTAGCCTTAAGAAAAACTACTTACATTACAATCACTAACACAGTATTGTTGACAATATTAAGTATTTAAATGTTTATATTGGTTACCGTAGTAACCATTGGGTTATATTGATCAATAAAATTCTTTGTTATAACAAAGCTAACAAGAACATGTTTGATCGATTTTGATAAAGTATTTCCGACATGTCACACAAATTGATAATTTTGGTAAGATAAGTTTTTTTTTATTATAAAATTATGAATGAAAATATTGCTAGGTCAGGAATTTCTTAGCAGCAGCCACGGAGTCTAGATTTGCGCCAAGATGATGACAATAGGCTCGCCCCCTATTACACGGGGCTATTAGGTGCACCTCTGCCTAACCCTTCGGGGTTTACGGGCGTGGTGTTATGTTATGATTATGTATGACACACTAACTATGCAATTAGGAAAACATAATATTTGATTTCCTTAATTAGCACAATTTTTCCATTAATTTTGTTTATTGGGTAATATTTATATGACCATAATCAAAACATGTCCATATTTGGGTTTTAAATAAAAGATTCCTTGTATGACTATTGGTCTACCAACCTTTCTGACTGACTTAAAATGGCTTGAAACAAAGGCTAAAAGCAGCTACAGCTGTTCACTTCCTGCTTAGCTACAGAGTTCATCGAATACGTCGTCGCGCTTGCCGTTCGATACGTGCATTTTGCCACGGTAACGATACATTGCATATGAGGAAATAAAACAAATCAAATTGATTGGACTCCCATAACATTCCTGAAATAATTTCTTGTATTGTATGATATTATGCTGAATTCAGGGGACAGCCCTAAACAAACTAATTGGTTACATTACGTCCTGTCTACTAATTCCTTTGGTAATCTTGTGAAATAGAAATTGATTTGGGGTTTTTCATTAATAGGTATAAAATTGACTGCCTCATTGGTTTAGCAGTCACAAGCAACGACTGCTGTGCATGAGTACCGGGTTCGATTCGAGTCGGGCAGTGTCATTGGGTCTTTCTTTCATTTTCTCAGTAGCAGCCACGGAGTCTAAATTTGTGCCCGGTTGATGGCAGTAGGCTTGCCCCCTATTACACTGGCGAAATGTGGGTTTACTATTAGGTACACCTCTGCCTAACCGTTTGGGGATTACAGGCGCGATATTATGTAGGTCTAGAATTACATAATTATATGTAAAACAAGTGCTTTGATTTATTGTGAGTATGAAGAATCAAAATTACACAATATTACATTTTCAATAGCAATTTTGGTTCATTTTGTAGTTTCTGCCTGATGCCTAATGGTAAAAAGGCGTGAGTTTATGTACGAGTTTACATACATCGGTATGTTACACAATATTATATACCATCGCATGGATGGAGAGCAACGGTGGCTCAGTGGTGGCGGCCCCGACTTACGAAAGTAAGTCTTGGGTTCGAAACCAGACAAGCGCATTACTTTGTGTAATCTACTTCATCACCACTGCTCTCAAAACGGTAAAGGAAAACATCATGAGGAAACCGGCATGTCCTAGAACCAAAAATTCACATTATCATTCATTCATTCTACATGTGACATTTACCAACCCGCACTGGGCCCGCGTGGCGGATTATAGCCCATTCCCTCTCATTGAGAGGAGGCCGTGTCCCAGCAGTGGGAACATTATAGGCTGATAATGATGATGATTTAAGGATGCATTAAAAACAAACCCATTGTCCATTATAATCAATACTATTATATAAGTAATACTATTATATAAGTCAAATTTGTTTGTAAGTAGGGGGTAATCTCTGGAACTAATGATTCAGTTCTAAAAACAATTTCACTGGTAGAAAGCTACATTTTTGGCGGGCGCTATAAGCACATTATATTATATATCACATTATATTATTATATTGATATCATGCATATTAGCCGAGCTATCACATTTTGGGCAAGCAAGTGCTAGTTGTAACTAAAAGAAGACTATAATTTCTAGCTTACCGGTTCAACTCATCATTTATCAATTTCTAGCTTACCGGTTCAACTCATCATTTATCAATTTCTAGCTTACCGGTTCAACTCATCATTTATCAATTTCTAGCTTACCGGTTCAACTCATCATTTATCTATTTCTAGCTTACCGGTTCAACTCATCATTTATCTATTTCTAGCTTACCGGTTCAACTCATCATTTATCTATTTCTAGCTTACTGGTTCAACTCATCATTTATCTATTTCTACAAAACAATGAGAGGACTATTAAAGCATATTGTGTCTGTTAATGTAATCACAAACACTTCAAAAATGAATGCTGTAAATTCCATTATCTAGGTTTGATGATCGAGTAAAAATAAGGAGCTTGTGGCTAAATAATAACAGCCGCTCGGGTCGATCTTTAGGTTAAGCCGTGCTTGCCTAGGTTGGTCTGTGGATGGGTGACCACCCATTACATACCGGGTGTCCTCCGTGCCTCGGAAAGCACGTTAAGCAGTTAGTCCCGGCTATCATTTGAAGATCTCACGACAGTTGTTACAGGTAGTCTGTGGCCCAAAAAGTCCGACAACCAGTCTTACCAAGGGGTATCGTATTATCCAGTACTAACTGGGTTGTGGAGGTCATATAAGCAGTGGCTCTATGTAAACTGGTGTTCAACTGCCAACAAAGTTGGAAAAGGCTGGGCAGATCATGGTGATCAAGTAAAAAACATCTCAAGTCATTCCACAAAAATATTTCATACAGCAAGTTTTATTATTATTTTACATTTAGTTATTTACCTTTGAATTGAAATAATCTGCCAGCAATTACATGAATAAGTGTATGAACCTGAACAGCTGTCAATGACAAAACAATAATATTGGATCAGCTGTTTTAATATTTCTGATAACAGTTCTACAAATGACAATTCTGCGAATGTTTGTGAGGATGGATGGATGTTACTCTTTCACGAGAAAACTACTAAATGGATTTGGATGAATCTTAGCACACAGATAGTATATAACCTGGAGTAAAACATAGGATACTTTTTATCCCAGTAGTGTGATTCCGTGGGACCATTATAAGCTATAAGCTGGCGAAGCCGCGGGCTTAATGCACACTTTTTGAAATGATTAGGAATGTCAAAGGCAGATTAGGCTGTCCTACTTTCTGTTTTTTTATTTTTCATAGGGAAAACTGTTGTTATTATATCTTGCATGATTGTTATTGTTTATTTGACCATTAGATTTCTAATTGAAGACATGAGACAAGATAATAAGAAATATGTACACTCAACCACAAATTAGTGGTAACATTTCATCTTTTATACATCAAAAATACAGCTGCCCGAGTCTTAGCCAACTAGGTACTCTAAGAACTAACAGCCGATACAAACTCCCGAGTCTCTTATAAAGGTCTACATATAATCGTCTGAAGACTATGCAGAATAGCACAGGAGATGGTACCTCTACTAACAAGTGTGATATACTATGAAAGTAATGTTTAGCCCACCTTTGTGTATCTGAAATGACCTAGAAAATAAGTTTTATTGTCAATACAAAAGATTGTTCAACAAATACTTGATCCGTGTTATGCTGCAAGTACAAAAATTACATACAATAACATTGGAATAATGTTGCCAGGTTAATTGGTAGTACCTTTAAATTTTGAGTAAGTTATTTAAAATTTCAGTGTTTTTTTTGGTTCGGATGTGTTTTGTTTTTCTAGTTGTAATGCTTTTTATTTTCTATATATTAGATTAGTGTAGAATGTACAGTCCTGATGTAATTTATCAATAGCTTGTGTAGTTTGAATTATTCTATATATATATTCTATATATATAATTTATTTTTTTATTTCTCTGTTAGCCAACTGAGCCGTAAATTAGGTAATGTAAGGTTTTGCTGTTTGAAGACTAGCAAAATAGGTTTAAATATTTAAAAAGGAAAACGCCTTTTTAAAAGCACTAGTTATTGCAAGCATCGTTTCATAAAAAGCGAATGTTAAAAGACAACATTGCAAAATGCGACAGTTTTTGTGCATCCATTCTCTTACTCTTTATCAACAATCTCCTTACTAGGACACCGAAAATTTCGTAACTGGTAACTCATGTTCGTAAAAAAAATATTGCCGTGTACGTTCAAGTAAAACACGGTTAGCGCGATGCGTATTCTGTTATCCAAGGTCATGCACTAAGAATTGATCCAATTAAACCTTCTACGGACATTCCGCGGACAAAAGAAACCACTCTATGAACCATACAGTTTTAGAAAGAATAAAATGTTACCTTTGCGTAAAAAAAATGCGTAACCCGATACCACTGCATAAAAAATTGACTTAATACTTCAAGGCCACACGGTTTAGAGCATTTTTTATAGCGTAATTACAACTTTCACACGTCTTCACTGCTTTGCAGTCGCAAAATTGCCAAATATATTTCCAAAAATACATTCCAGAGATATATTTAGCGATATAGCATGACACAGCCTATGCTCATATAAACACACATATAATCCGTTTATGCACGTTACATCACGTGTTTGGTACGGCATAACGTAAATATCGATCGTTAATAACCAGTTTTCGTGTGGAAAATACATTAGATACTCACAAAATATGAAAAAAGTCTCCGGTAACTTGGTAATTATAATCACACGTTAGAACTTCGGCTGTCGTGTTTACAACTATTGTTTCATTTAACACTCGCGTCGTACACTTTTATCGACACTTTTGTATATTTAATTGTATTAAAATGGAGCGTATACGTCGGATAAATATATTTTCTTGAGCTCCCATGTAATTTTAGAAGTCTCACTCCATGACTCCAATGGCCTGACGTCACTCAGATTGTTGGCAATCCTATTTTTATGCCACTTCCTACTCAAACGATAAAATGTCTTACTAACTTTATTTTACGTGCAATTTTAATCCTTTCCACGATGCAATAAAGTATAGTTTAGAATTACTTCAAGGATTATAAACCTGTGATGGAGAATTTTAGTGTTGCCATAACGAAAAAGATTTTTTTTTTACTTTTTATGCGTGACCGAACACCAGCTGATTGTTTTCTGTGTGTATTTTTATTCATTGCCTAAAATATCTTTTATTTCATATTTTACAGTGAAATGATTATAATATTTTTTATTTGTTGTAAGTTTTAATCTTCAATGTAAATAAAAACAATCATTCATTTGTCAGTTTGCTTCAAGCAGTATAGCTACTAGTCACTAGATGGCGCTATTTCAATTAGTAATTTAATTCGGTATACGATGTCGCTATATGTTTGTTGGAGCAAAAATCATCTAGGTGCAGTCGTGCACTGTTGGTATGTAACTATGTGGGTCTCAAGTGTAACTAGCGTTTGTATTGTATTAAGTATCTAATCAATAGATGTAGGAATCACGCTTTGACATTAGTTCCATAAGCAGCGCCGTGCCGCAACTGGTATCCTAATCAAGCAGGTCTAAATTGAACTGAAATTGAGTGATCATTCAGAAGTACCCAACTGAAAAGGCAGTCAATAAGCGATAAACGTTTACATTTTTTTTAATGTCGGCCCTAAACATGACCTCCTCCTTTTTTAGAACTTGATTAAAAATATCAACCATAGCATGTGAACTCACAACCCTAATAATTATAAGACCTTGAAGGCGCGAATGGCGGGCCTCTCAATATATGGAAGGTGCTGAGCAACCGGAGCGATATTTGATTGGAGAGCAGGAATATAAACCCGGAGTTAAGTGTAAACTTTGTACTGAAAATGTATGTACTACAACCTTAATGTAAGTAGGTACCTGTTTTTTCTGTTCTGTGGTAGGTTCCATGTTTTACACCAAAAAATATTTTCCATTCTATTCTAGCCGAGATGCTTTTTAATTAAGTACTTAGTTGTCGTAGGTACTGAATTTATTACGGAGCCGAAACGTGGACACTCCCGGTTTGGTTGGTCTATAAATTCAAGGTCACTCAGTGAGCTATGGAACGGGCTATGCTTGCAGTTTCTCTGAGGGATTGCATCTGGAACGAGGTGATCCGACAAAGAACCAGAGTTATCGACATAGCTCACAGGGTTCCCTATCCATTTGCATAAAATTTTAAGACCTAGATAACTTGGCATACTTTTGTTACTCCTAATTATATTTTCGCATAATATTATTTACGCATAACAGCTTACGCATAAGTTTTTTAAGCATAATATCTCTAATGATTAGGCATAACAATGATTAAGCATAATATTCCGAAGCATAAATTCATTTACGCATAATGATATTAAAACATACTTTTTATAGGCATAACAAAGGCATAATTATGAACTCCTAAAATTTTACACACTAATACACATTTTTATAAAATAATGCTGTAATGAAATTTGTAGGCAAGCAAGCATGCAGTATGCAAGCAAGCATGCAGCAAGCATGCAGCATGCAAGCAAGCATGCATCATGCAACATGCAGCAGGCATGGTATCTGTCACGGCTCCGGCACTCCGGGGCTCCGGCGGTCCCACGCGAGCTTATCGTCGCAGATGTGTTTAACGCTCACCACCGCAGCTTCGGCTTGCCGGCCAGCCTCAGCTGCGGCAGCGAGTGTTACAACCCCCTGCTCCTCAACTCGCGGGCCGCCTCGCCCCTCCGCGCCTACGCGATTGTAAATTACACTCTCGGGTTAGGGCAGACAAGATTATGTGGTCGGTTTTGCAGTGATTCGTTTCTGTCACTAACTTTTATAACACAACTTTATGAATTTTTAGTTTAAAATAAATACGTAAAAATAACTTAAATTTTATTCCGATATTTATATTAATTTGTATGCCTAAATACTATTATGCTAATAGTCACTATGCCTAGTAACATTATGCAAGATTCAATTTATGCCAAAACAAATTAGCCTTCAAGATGATTATGCCAACATAAACAGTATGCCAAAAAAAATTTGACAAAGTATTATTATGGCAAAACAAATTATGCCAAAACTGTTTTGCCAAAGTACACACATCAACACGGTCTAGGGATATTTTTAAAAAAGCGAATTACTATCAATGTGTTAATTATTTATATGACATGTATATATTTAAAAGATACGTTATTTAATATTCTACCATTTTTTAATAATCGTTAAGGTATAGATTAAAATTTCAGGATTTTATGGAAAAAAATGAAGCATAGACGGAAACCGTATATGAATGAACTTTTAATTTGTGAGTAAAAACTGAAAAAAATAGAAAAATCATTTAATTTGTGTTTATAAACTTGAAGTTAGTAGTCTGAGAAAGCGCCCATGATGTTCATAACACATCGGCAACGATTCGGCATGCTCAGAACAAGGTTGTCAATGTCTTGCTGCGGAATATTGTCCCATGTCCTTCTGAGGTGCGCAAAAAGTTGATCTTCTGTAGCCAGATTTTCAGGAACTTCCTTCAGAGCTCTTCTTTGCAGCATATCCCATGCTCAATGGGATTTAGATCTGGCGATTGAGCAGGCCAGTCTAAGGCCCTAACATTATGTGTATGTAACCAAGCTGCTACCGTTCTCGCCGTGTGTGCCCGGGCATTGTCGTGCATGAGCAGGAAATCTTGCCCCATTTGTGTTCTGTGGGGCAAGATTACGGGCCCCAGCACCTGTTGGACGTATCGTTCTGCCGTCATATTGCCCCGCACCCAAACGAGATCCGTCCGTCCTCCAAGACGAATTCCTGCCCAAACCATAATTGTTCCTCCTTGGTATGGGTGAACTTCCTGAGGGTTCTGGAGACGGCTCCATCGTCCAGGAACTCGCCAAACACGCGTCCTTCGTGAATCTGGATGGAAGCCGAACCTGGATTCATCCGTGAACAGCACATTGGACCATTGGTCACGGCCCCAGTCCACGTGGTTCCGAACCCATTCTAATCGTCGTCCACGATTGCCTCTCCGTAAAGGTGGGACCCGGAGTGGTCTACGAGAGCGTAGATTGCTTTCATGCAGTCGCCTTCTTACAGTTTGGTCACTCACAAGCACTTGGTGTTCCACTCGCAGCCTTTGGACCAATTGAGTCGCCGTTGCATTTGGTTGTGCTCGCGCAGTAATTTGCAAAAATCGGTCTTGTCTGGGGGTAGTGATGCGACTTGGCCCCCGGTGCCTCTCCGCTACTTCACCTGTGGCACGATAGCGTGTCCACAATCTTGAAATTACATTTTGATGGGTCCCTATGGCCTCAGCAACATTACGCTGAACAGATCCAGCTTCCAGCATTCCCACAGCTCGTAACATCTCCGCCCTCGTCAAATGTCGGCGTTGCATGGCTACAATACCTCAATTTTAACTTTATCTTTCGTTTAAAAATGAAAAAAAACTGTAACTAAACGTAATTCGTATTGTTTTCTAAATTTCGCACAAATGAAAATTCCCTCTCCTATACATCAAGACATTTTTATGCCACCGAAACAAAATAATTTTCAAAAATTTGAACTTGGAATTAGTCTGAGATAAATTACAAACAAATCGGTGTATAAAAGATTCCAATGCGGCCAGTACTTTTCGAGTTATTTAATTGAGTATGAAATATCCCTAGACCGTGTTGATGTGTGTATATTAGGAAAAAGAACATTATGCAAAAAGAAGGGATCCCAGCTCACAGAATAAGTAAGCTGAAGTGCAAGTGGCACCAGGCCGGCCGTAGAACCGATCGATAACTATGGGATAGAAGTGTTCTTGACTGTAGACCGCGAATCGGCAAGCATACGGTGGGACGCCCTCAGGCGGAGAGTTGCCAAGAATCGAGTTGAGTGGCGTGCGATTAAAGAGGCCTTTGTCCAGCAGCGGACTGTTGTAGGCTGATGGTGAGGTACCTATTTTATGAGAGATTGTTACCATCTTTGTCCTATCCACGAGTTACCTACATCTTGAATGCAAGAGTATTCTCGTACCATGCAAGGATTGGTCATGTTATCAATAGTAAATACTTATAAGTCTGTAATAGTCTTCTCACATCACCTGCTCGAAAATGTCAAATTATATGTCAAGCAACCTTAACCTAAAGTGAGTCATTAGTGGCCGTAGTAATCGGCATTTATTCAGTAGAAGAGGTGACAGACACCACTATAATACTAGAAATAGGGACCAACTAGTTCAGCCAGGTTTCAGGCTTGCTAAAGTAGATTCATCTTTCATGGGGTACTGTTTGAAATGTTACAATAAAATACCTCCCCACATTCTTCAACTGAACGAGACGAAATTTAAATCTTGTATAAAACGCACACTATGTAGGCAAGCATATTATAAGTTGGGGGATTACATTGATGATAAAAATGCTTGGCTAAATGCTGGTCCTGCTCCACAACCATAGGGGGGGGGGGGGGGAAATTAATTGATTGTTTGGGTCGGGCATTATTTGAGTCCATCGACACGTAAAGAAGAAGATGAAGAATTGATTCCCATGTTAATGTTTTGTGGAAGCTGCAGAAGATTGTAAAAATATACTTGCATTATATAGATTCCAGTTCTTAGTATTATATAATTGCATAGCACATGTGTGAGTACTTTGTACTGTTCAGCCACCATTTACATTTATTTATATTTCATTGACTTGAATATGCCTTGGTGGCTGAGAGAATGTCATGCTCACTTAAATGTCTCGCTGATGGTGGCGGGTGTGTCGGGTCATTTAGTTCCCTTCAATATGGTTGAGTTGAATGGCGCCGGTACATGCGTCATGTTTGTGAACGGGCGCTGTCAGTTGGGACTGGTCATCTCTTAGCTGCCAAGGTTCATTTTAATTACTTTATTCGTAAACTGTTGATCTAATCTTTTACTCTGGACGCTCTTAGTGTGCACGTCTTTCTACATCGTTCTCACATATATGTATAATCTCAAAATTAAAGATGTAACCAAGATTTTGTAACAATATTTTGATTTTAAAAGAGTGTCCATGGAGTTTCTTGCCCGTTCTTCTCCATAGAGATCTACGCTAGGGAATGGGCAACTACAGTACTTTCTCAAGTTATTATGCCTTGTGACTGGGACTGTAGCTTTGATTTTCTTTTTTGTATTTTTGACATTCAAAAGTGCCGTAATGGTCTAATTGAAATAAATGCTTTGAGTTTGAGTTTGCCGGGGGCACAGCCGGTCAATAATGTTGTACTGGATTTCATTATGACCCGCTGGTCAATAATGTGATTTGAATTTGGAATCTCACATGCTCAGCTAAATTGGCAGTATAGTACTAACAAACACCCTTTGGTGCCAGAAAGAGGAAAGCTCTTCCCGATACTTACTACGCGTGAATGATATTCTCGATTTCATACAAAATCATAACGACTGCTTCTTCATATTGTTGCCATGTTTTCGAAGACATAATATTGTAAGAATAATTAGATAACTACGAACCATTTTTTAAAAGGAATGGAATAACATTAAAACTGGCGTTAATAATAACAAATACCGTACCGCGCCGTATTATTTTCTCACAGTAGGTGTAAAAAGTATAGTATCCTCCTCTGGGCTAAAGGTGTATTTGCCTTGGGCTAGCTTGAATCGCTCGCTGCATCCAGAATTCTTGTATTAACTCCCTCGCTTCGCTCGTGAGTTAAATCCCGAATCCTTCATTGCGCTCGAGATTCAAAATGACGCCCGTGACATAAGACACAACTTTAGCCCCTCGGTGCATAATCTACTATTCTGTCTTCTTTATGACAGGTTGAAGGGAACTGAAGCCGGACGGGTGTGTTGCCCTTTGTTTATTTAATTTAAAAAATAAACAGTATGGCGAGGACACCGACTCTAAAACCCTTACCACGTATTCAGTACATCATGAATCCGAACCCTTCCCCCACATAGTAATAAACAGCTTTTCAAATTTACTAATCGTTTAATTCGTGTTAAGACATCTTTTTTTTTTTCGGATGGGAAATCATCAAATGACTCCTCCCGCTCTGGGCGGAGCAGGTCAGACTTTTACTGACTAAAACCCATCCATGTTCCTTTTTGCCCTTTGTGTTCCGGAGCCACGGTATCTCTTTCGAACAGTCCCGCAGCCCCGTGTTATGACGTCTTAAACAACGTTAAGAGCTCGTGGCAATAATAACAGCCGATTAAGACGATCTTTAGGTTAAGCCCCGCTTGCCTGGGTTGGTGCGTGGATGGGTGACCACGCATTACATTCCGAGTTTCCTCTGTGCCTCGGTCCCTGTTTTCTTTTAGGAATGTTACTTGTATTGTATGTGATGTGATGTAGGTAGTCACAGTCAAAACTCTCAATACCTAATTCAAAACTACTTTTGACTGGTTAAAACTAGGCAAAACTACTTTTGACCGGTGAAAACTATTTTAACAAAAACTAACATATACTTAGAAACTTATTAGGTTGTTAGGTTTTTTTTGTAACCCATTATAAAACATAATTTAATTCTAGGATTAAATAATTACAACTGAGGCGTTTTAGAACAACATATTTTTTAATGTAGAAAACACATTTTAACTTCTTACGGGTTTTGACTGAAACCAGTATTAAGTGGTTTTGACTGTAACATACATACCTATCTACCTAATAAAGAATCGAACGCAGGAATTGAACCAACGTAATATGCCGCTAATAAAAGGGTGTAACAAGACCCCAAACGAAGCCGAAAGGAACTCCCTGTCATTGCCTTCTTGTTACGGAGATATTGGGGGTTATTCAACATGTTTTTAGTATTTTTTTACTTTTAACACCTCCAAGACCCCCGTACCACAGCCCGTACTATTCAATCTATCCATCAGCACAATGTTTTGAGTGCGTTACATTGAGTCCTACCGTTAAACGTGAATTTACACAAAAAAAAAACAAATGAAAATTTTTGATGTACAGAATGCTTGGTTGACGGCTTCGTGAACGGTCCGTTAACATATTGTAGGCCTAGTAGTAGGTACCTTTAGTTAGTTTTTTAGGCAATTAAGGTTTATTAAAGTAGCCAATTTGTCAAGCGTTTCATATTCTCCACCAACTAACATTGAGCTTTGAAAGTTTATCACCCGTATCTATAAACAATCAAAGTGATTACTTGAGAAAAAGTAATTACTGAGGAGACGATTCTGTAGTAATAGAGTAATTGCTTGAAGTTAGAACTGTCAAAAGTTAGAATTTATAGCTTTGCTTTTTCTGACGGTTCATATTTCGTTTAAACTCAAACTCAAAGCAAATATTTCAATTAGACCATTACGGCACTTTTGAATGTCAAAATTATAAATAAAAAACAAAGCTACAGTCCCAGTCACAAGGCATAATAACTTGAGAAAGTACTGTAGTTGCCCATTCCCTAGCGTAGATCTCTATGGAGAAGAACGGGCAAGAAACTCCATGGACACTCTTTTAAATCAAAATATTGTTACAAAATCTTGGTTACATCATTCATGTTGAGATTATATATTATTATGTGAGAAGGATGTAGAAAGACGTGCACACTAAGAGCGAAGATTTAATTCTTGTCTATTGCATAAAAATGTTTGCAAGTAATTACTTGAACTCAAGTTATTACTTTGACTTGACTATAGAAACGGGTGTTGATGTGTAATCAAAGTTAAGGGTAGTAAAATAAAACCAGAAACAGTGTACAAATAAAATTTATATATTTAAAATTTAGTTTTATTTTTAACAACCATAGGTACGCATTAGACATTAAAAAAAAATATTGACGACAGTTACAGAGACACATACATTGGAAAAGAAGTCGTTCAAAATTCTCAGAGTAATTGAAAAAAATAAATTATTTATAATTTATTTTAGATTTTTTTGCATATTATTATATCAATCACATTTTGTCAGTTGCAAATTTATTTATTTGACAAAACATGAACGTCCCAACCAAATAAAATCAAAGCTACTGCACGGTTTTTATATAACATCACGCCTGTAATCCCCAAAGGGTAAGGCAGAGGTGTAGGTATCTAATAGTACACCTACATTCCGCGAGTTATGTTTAAGTCCCATGTAATAGCGGGCGAGCGCCGGTGCAAATCCAGACTCCGTTGCTGCTACGATTAGAAATTCCTGATGGAAATATCCATTAACACTTTGCCCGACCCGGGAATCGAATCCAAGACCTCATCATACTCAGCAGTCGAGCTTCCGAAAAGCGAGACGTCTCGTGTCAGCTATTGCCTCAAACATTATACCAGTTTATTAATTTATAATAGGTACATTACTGTAAAAATCACATAGAACACACAGGAAAAAATAGTTCTTTTAGAAAATAATCTTATACTTATTAAGAAAAAACAGTTCCGTCAAAAGAAAGTCACACTAGAAAAAAACAGTTCAATTAAGGCGGATGTTCCGGTGGCCTGTCTGTCTTTACATTTTTGGTTCGGATTATACTCTTAACAAAGACACAAAAACATAGAAAAAAAATCTTAACCTAAAAAAGTTCGCCATCTTCATTCGTAGGGTGACCAAGTGTTCAATGTTGTTTAGTCCGCGAACCAGGAAAGTTAGTAGGCCGTACAGTGTCTCCCAAATGTTGTAATACTGAACTATACAACCTACTACCTCAACCAGTTCATGGCGTTATATTCTTCTCTTGAGGTTCTTCATAATCATCTCTGTTGCTAGCTAGATTGGGGGACGTACAGTTGCTAAATGTAAAGGTTATGCAGTGTTGTAGGGTTTAAGGTTCAATTTAGGTTGTGCAGGCGAATCAACGAAACAAACGTGTTTTTATCAAGTTTTAATTTGCTACTACTCTATTAGAAGACAAACACCATATTAAATAGGAAGGCGGCCATGATATGAATGAAATAATTGAGTTGACGTAAATGTGGACTGTATGGTTGTGACTAGGTATCTACTAAAATCAAATTATAAAGGGTGTTTAGACTTTTAACGAAGCCGAAAGGCACTGGTTCTCTCCGTCATTGCGATCATTTTTTTGTTCTACACCATACCTGGGAACCTTCTAGTTACGGAGATATTGAGGGTCAAAGTCACAACTTTCCACAAGTTTTTCTTTTTGGTATTATTTTTAAATTGTTTTTCAAAAAGGATTATTTAAATA
Organism: Xestia sexstrigata; assembly: GCA_941918905.2. Lineage (NCBI taxonomy): Eukaryota > Metazoa > Arthropoda > Insecta > Lepidoptera > Noctuidae > Xestia > Xestia sexstrigata. The sequence continues at coordinate 11,107,641 of OW799228.2, read as the reverse complement.
GAATCTATTCTCGATACCTAACGATACCTACCTTCACGGTTCGGACAGGGTTTTTTTTTTAACAAATTGTAAGTCTTGTATAATTGCATTTTGCTAGTAATAAGATTTAATATTTAAACACAATTTATTAATAAAAGGCACATGAAAGCAAAAATAAGAAAATGAACAATAATATTTTCGTTACTTACATACTTAGGTATAGAGAAAACTTCCAATTGATAATGTGGAAAGCACACAGTTATGAAATATAAACATACGTCTTAACTATGCTGATAAGCTTATAAAAACGATTTCAGCCCAAAATTTAAGTACTTACAAACAGCACATCAAGCGACTACAATGTCTTTCTTTAATAGATTTTCAACTTTATCGCTAAAGCATTAGCTTCAAGGTTGATTGGGAAAGTTTAACAGTTTCGGGTAGTTTAATATACTGGCGTCTGTACATCAGATAATTTATCTGAAAATCTGGTGCATATCCTGTAAATAATCAATATGTGCGTTCAATCTACTCGGAACATGGACACAAGTATATGTATATATAACATAAATGAACTTTTAAAATAAAATTAGAAACTTAAAGAATTAAAATAAAAAAAACAAGTAAAAGTCTTAGTCATTAAATGCAAGAGAAACAAAAAATTAAGGTTTTACTAAAGACAGCTACATGTAACACTACAAGAGATGTGTTAACTAACACTGGTGTCGATTCTGTTGTGCACAAACTAAACTTAATTTGGGCTATTGCTATCTTTTACTAAAAGGCAGTGCGAGAAAAGGACGGCTATAGCTATGAACTAAGTTAGAGATGTCAAACTAGTTTATGCCTTGCGCTTCACCATGTTTTTAGTCGACACGTTTTTACGTGCACCCTTCATTTCTATGGAAATATTAGTTCCAACTAAAATTGACAGCTCTAAATTACGTCTGTCTCTTTCTCGTTTTATTAGAGAGAAAAAGATAGCAATAGCCTACATTAAGTTTAGTTTGTGCACAACAGAATCGGCACCAATAATATCTACTATTTAAAAGTGCCCCAATAAATTAATAAAAAGGTAAAAAAATATAAAAGGGTGTAAACAGACTCTTAACGAAGCCGAAAGGCACTTGTTCTCCCCGGCATTGCGATCATATTTTTGTTCTACACCATACCTGGGAACCTTTAGTTACGGAGATATTGGGGTTCAAATTTCCAACTTTTTCAACGAGTTTTTTTTTTTTTAATACATGTTTTTAATGTAATAACTTTATTTTAAACACCTCCACGACCCTCACACTATTCAATCCATCCACCAGCACAACGCTTTCAGTGCGGTACATTGAGTTTTACCGTAAAAAGTGATTTTACACCGCAAAAAAAGTCGTTTCCCAGCAATATTTTTCGCGTAGTTACTTAGTTTGATGTACAGAATGCTTGGTTGACGGCTTCGTGAAGGGTTCGTTTGCACCTTGTATTATACAGCCGTTTATCGACATCGAGTTTCAGAAGAATGGACCGTACACTGTATACTGCCAAGATACATTAGAGTACAACACATCCCTTTGCGATCAAAATAAGAATAGGATTTTTCGAAAATTGAAACTATTTTTCTTCATCTAACTTCAGTTGCTTTAATTCATGTAAAAAATAAAAAAATGTGTTGACAAAACTATTTTGATGGAGCACCATTCAACTTAAAGACATTTTAAGTCCGTGTCCCAGCAGTGGGAACATGACAGTCTGATTATTCTTAAAGCTCTATTCTTATTTTAACAGCAAACAAACACTACACAGTAAAAAAGAAGTAATGAAAAAAAAGAAGAAAAAACAAAATGGCGGAGAGCGACGAATTCCCGCCAAAACTGCGCCCGCGTATCACCAAACTTGTGTGGGGTACGCACACACTCGCGACTGAACGATCGCACGACAGAGCCACGACTATTTTGCCGCTAAAACTGTTTTTTTTTTAAGAATACCAGCAATATTTGTTTGCATATTACTTGTATTCTTTATAACTCCTCAAAACCAAACCGAATTTTAACGGTAATATACATAACATATCACCTATTGAATGACGGAGGTTTGTATTACAACAGAAGTCGCAAACACACGACAGAAGTCGCAAAAATACGACATAAGTCACAAAAAATCGGACAAAAGTCGGGTCTGAGTGCGACAGAAAAGTCGCGCAGTCGCGTCTCCCCAACGGTTAAACGCACAAGTTCGGATCTACGGGTTCCAGTTGAGGGGGCCAATTGAGCTAAAAATACATAGACATTATAAATAATAATAGTTTTAGCACACATTACGACTTTAAGACTACACTTCAGTTAAAAGAAATGATATTACTCGTTCGAGAATTTCAGTCTTAGGCCCGAGTTCGCCACAAATTAGCGTTAGGCTGCGTTGATATATGTGTGGAACTGACCAATCACACAGCTAGAATAGCTCAAGCTGTGAAAAAGAAGCGATACTATTGGTTAGTGTCACACACATCCCTCGCTACGCATTCTCGTTCATCTTATCTATCTCCGTCATTTTCAAAAAAATTGCATAGACGCAATGTTACAGACGCGTAAAGGTACCACTTGAAACAACTTGAAAAAAAAAAAAAATAGTAAATTTAAGAATTTTAACATTTACTTCAAAGTCATAATGTGTTTTTAAGACATGATTTGCTTAACAAAAAAAAAAAACAAAAAAGATGTGCTACAAAATTAAGCCAAGTTTTAAGGAATAGTTACATTAATTAAGAGTTGGTTGGAGGAGCTCGTGGCTAAATGATAACAGCCGCTCGGGTCGATCTTTAAGTGAGGAGGAGGGTAAGGAACCTAGGCCACCACGGCTTAGTGCTTGCCTAGGTTGGTCTGTGGATGGGTCGAGTTCCCTCCGTTGATCCCGGCTGTCATTTGTAGATCTTTGACAGTCGTTACAGGTAGTCAGTGGCCCGAAAAGTCTGACAACCAGTCTTACCAAGGGGTATCGTAGTACCCAGTACTAACTGGGTTGTGGAGGTCAGATAGGCAGTCGCTCCATGTAACATACTGGTATTCAGTTGCATCCGGTTAGACTGGAAGCCGACCCCAACATCGTTGGGAAAAGGTAGGCAGATGATGAATTAAAAGTATGTTGAAGTTCCGCCCACAGCGTGAGCCTGTCTACAGACACGGAAAATTGATCATATCTGACACAAACAACAATAAGTCTGTATAACCAGCATGGGAATACGTCTGTTTATGGGTTAAATAAAACACTTTTTGCAAAAAAAAAAAAACTATTTCCAAACAAAAACCAAAATAACTTCGCTTTAGGAAGTCGGCGACTTTGTTTGTTTCATTGTATTTTTTGCCACCGACTACTGAAATTCAAATTATTTTAGACTTTTTTAGTTTTTGTTTGGAAGTCGTTTTTTTTTTGCAAAAATGTTTTTTTAATTAATATTTTGAACGCCTACATCCTGATTTGGTCGGCGCAGCATGTCTTCTTCTCCCACACTTCTCTGTAACTCGTCATCTCAGCAGACACCTCCTTTCCAGCCATATCATCCTTCACACAGTCCATCCATCGTTTCTTTAGTCTTTCTTTCTTACAAAGTGAAGCCATCCACATTTATGAGCAAAATATTAACATTACTAATATCTATTCTTTCCACCAGCCCACTCCCTCTCATAGAGAAGAGACCTGTGTCCCAGCAGTCAGTGGTTCCGAACCTTTCTTGGACCAGGGCCCACATTGGTGTATTTTATTGTAAGCAGGGACCATAAGGTCCAAGATAAACATTGACACCGACTGGATTATATCTAGGATGTAGTGGTGGGTTAAATATTCACCATATTTAACCCACACAATGCAAAAATTGGAAAATAAGATGTAAACCATTAGAATTTAGACTATTAAGATATTGAAGGATATATCAGAGCGATCGAAGCGAGCTCGAAAAATTTAGCAATCATTCATACAGAAATAGGAATCAGTCGTAGATTGTTTTACAGAAATACGTATGAATCTTGCAGGAGCGAACGCAGCAAGCTCAAAACATTTTAGCACCTCGCCTCTGATAGGTTTTTAATTAGGTTGGGATGTACGTGCATCTTCTGTGCTAGTTAAAAAGTACAGATAACATCATAGCCTTTCGGGGACCATATTCGAAGTTCCTGCGGACCACCGGTGGTGGTTTGGGACCAATGCGGCAGTAGGACGATATATGCTGATCATACTTAAATATGTTGAATATAGCTAATTATAAGGTACTGAGTAAGCGCGCAAAAGAGTTTATTTTTAATTTAATTAATAAAAATTATATCATTTAATTTTCAATCAATGTATTTTTTTTTCCTTAGCACACTCTCATTTTTACATAACATTACGACTATAATCTCCTATGAAGGTTAAGCAGAGGTGTACAGTATACCCACATTTCGCTAGCTAAGTTATTGCTATCAGTAAAAGATCAGAATCTGGAGTTGAGTCCGTTTGATGGCGATAGGTGCGTCCCATATTGTATGGGATTTCAACGTAACTGGCGAAATGTTGGTGGACTATTTCACTTCTGCATACCCGACAGGGAATTACAGCCGTAATGGTCTGCTATTGAGGATTCCTCTAACGCAAAAGTAGTAGCTGTAACATTTTGCCCGATCTGGGAATCGAACCCAGAAAGTACACTTACAACTCGCCGTAGCTGGTGATTCTGCTCTCATCAAAAGGCCACATCGAGGCCCTCAGTAGAGAGCATCCAGTCCAGTCGGGAGTCTCCCATCGCTTGACCTGAAAATTATACGGGGAAACGGTGTAAAAGTATTCTTAACGAAGCCGAAAGGCACTTGTTCTCCCCGTCATTGCGATCATATTTTTGTTCTAGACCATACCTGGGAACCTTCTAGTTACGGAGATATTGGGGGTTAAAGTCCGAACTTTTTCACAAGTTTGTTTTTAAGTATACTAGCTTATAAGGTTTTTTTTTGTCTTTCTGTCTGTTTGTTTCGGCTTCGAAACGGCTGGATCGATTTTAAGGGGAATTTTGCTGCTTTTATTTTAGAAAAAGCATTAGAATTTTATTAAAATCCTTAAAATTGTTAACAAAATCCGATTAAACAAGGGAAGTACCTAATATTTTTATAATAATTTCACGCGAACGAAGGTCGCTAGCAACAGCTGGCATTATCTTAAAAAGTCCGTACAATAACAAACACAAAAACTTCTGGACATTGTTAATTTGTTAAATTATTATCATTGAAGTAAAACAATACAGTATTTTGATTGTTTATGTCAAACTGATTAACTTTGACATTTCATATCCAGTACCTACTTACCTAGTGATAAATAAAAATATTACATATTTTGTCTTCTCGGCCGTACAAAATCATTAACATTTAAGAAACAAGCCTAGTAGTAACAAGCCAAAAACCGTTTATTTTGAAATTACAACCGGGCAATTCATTTTTATTTAATTGTATAGATATCTACTTATTTGTACCGACAATCGTAGCATCCTATGGCCCTTCTAACCCTAAAATTAGCTACTCTATTTGTGGTGGTTCAAACTTCGTTTGTTAGACTGTTAGAATAAAGTTCTAATCAGCTTGCACTACAAAGCAGTTGTTACGTCAGTCACTGCGGCCGAATAGTGCGAAATGAGTAATTTTTTGCGATTTACAAAAAATGTATTGACTGGACTAAAAAAATAAAACACATAAGACCTGGTTTATAGTTAGTTCAGTTAGTATGCAAAGTTTCATGATCTAATTTCAAGTACTTTCTAATACCAGCGGTTTATTGTTCGATTCGAAGGTAACTTTGGTTTTTTTTTCTATCGAGACATGTTTATGGAATCGTGTTTTCGTCACACATAGGACTTAGCATTAATCCTCAACTTTACCATATATTTATTTCAAAATTAATGCTGCAGTATTTTAGGAGTAACCCCGTTACTCCTAAAATACTGCAGCAGGATCATGCTAAGCCAATTGAGGGATATAAACTACTAATATAGAAAAATCCCCACCCATAGAATTTTCAACAAATCGAGGTGCGTCCATGAACAAAGCCCTTTAAAAAAAATACTGAGCTGATCGTAAACTATAAACCCTTAACGATTATGCAAGAAAAGAAAAAAAAACAGTTCCTAAATCAAGCCATCAACTTCCTACATTTACCGTTAACTCCCAAAGCATTCTTCACTATTTAAAAACGGAACTAATCTACCAAAAAAAAAACTAGCTACTATCATTCCATAGTTAAATACTTACTGTATCAAACTGAGTTTTAAACTCATTGACATAAGGTTTAACGTCAAAGGTAAAATAACAGTGGACTTGAATAAAACCTTTTTTTTGTGCAAATTTCCAAAAAGTCACCGGTTTTTTTACTTTTTTATTTTGCACGGCGCGAAACATCTGTCTTGTTTTCTCACGGTTCAACCGTTTTTTTATTCTTTTTATAAATTTTGGCGTAAGAAAGCTTTTGCCACCTGTTATACTTAGGGGACGCCATTTTGAGTTTTCAATAAAAAAATGTTTTTGCTTGTACTTAAAGTTATTACTTGTGGAAAATACTGTTTTGAGGTTTTGCTGTTTATAATTTAGGACATTTAAATATTCTTACAGGATAATTTCTTTAAAGTTATTTATAATTGCTAAGTATTGGACGAAAACAAAAATTACGGTTTTTACCAAAAAAAAATCTTAGATATTATCAAACTAACTTTTAACGTTTTCATAAATCAATATTTACAAAAAACTGGCTCTTCAGAAAGGTCAGGTGCGTAGTACTCACAATCGGCGTGCGTGTATGACCAGATGTATGAACGCGGACGAAGCAAAAGGAATATATGTGAGGATCGTTGCAGGTGACGTTCTGTGGTTTCTGCCGACCCCCCATGGGAAAAAAGCGTAAGCTTCTGTATGTATCTTCGAAAATGGGCACTTTCAGTCGAGTTGTTACTAGGATTTGGATTGGTATGTTTATTAAAAGTTCTTTTATAAAAATATATAAAAATGTAAATACAGGGTGTAAACAACCTCATCACGAAGCCGTCAACCAAGTATTCTGTACATCAAAATAAGTAACTTTACGCGAAAATTATTGCTGGGAAACGACTTCTTTTTTTGTGGTGAAAAATCATGTTTTGTGGTAGAACTCAACGTGACGCACTCAAAACACTGTGCTGATGGATGGATTGAATAGTACGGGGGTCGTGGAGGTTGTTAAGGAAAAATCTTACATTAAAAACTTGTATTTAAAAAAACTCGTCAAAAAGATGGAACTTTGACCCCAATATTTCCGTAACTAGAAGGTTCCCAGGTATGGTGTAGAACAAAAAAAATATGGCAATCACGGGGAGAATAAGTGCCTTTCGGCTTCGTTAAGAGGTATTTTACACCCTTTATTTAAATACATAATATCATGCCTTTTGCCCATAGAGGGTAATCAGAATCTACAGAACACGACCTGTTGACAATCCTTACATACATACTTGCTTGTTTCGTCCAATTTCCGAAGTATTTCGTTTCAACCATTTTGAAGGTTGATTAATTCTCGACATATTCAAAACAATATTTGTTTACCCAAAGACAGATTTGGTTCCAAAATAGCCGGGCAGGTGTAGCAGCGGGGGCGGGGGGAGGGGTGTCTAGCAAACGTCTAGACGGCGGGGGGTGAGGGTAGGGGGCGCGGGGCACGTCTAGCCGTAGCCTCATCGACTCGCCTGGTTGCTACGTTCAACTTTTTAACTTCCACGGGGGTATGGGAGCCTGGTACTTTGATAATGGGGAGATAGATTTATGGATGATTTTTAAGGGTTTATTGTTATTAATTAATTTGTAGTCCTTGTTAGTTTAGGGTTAAAATATAATATTTACAATAATCTTTGACATTAATGACAATTAATCTTTGAGAGTCGTTACAGGTAGTCAGTGGCCCGGAAGTCTGGTAATCAGTCTTACCATCAAGGGGTATCGAATTACCTAGTATTAGCTGGGTTGTGGAGGTTGGACGGGCAGTCGCTCCATGTAAAATATTGGTATTTAGCTGCGTCCGGTTAGACTGGAAGCCGACCCCAACATAGTTGGTATCAAGGCAGGATGATGGTTTGGTTCGATCTTTAGTGCCAAGGGCTTAGGGCTTGCCGTAGTCCCCGAAAACTCACCTATGGACTCGTGAGACTGCTGGTTACTATCTTAGTTAAGGTACAAATATTTACCTGTAAAAGTTTTAGATATCGAGATTTTCTAGCTTCATGAAGGTGCCATGATTGTCTTCTTGAAGTCTTGTCTTGTCCATCCAGTCTTCAGGAATCCTGAAATGAGACAAGAAAACAGTAAGTGGAGTGTTAATGTTTTCATTTAAATGATGATTCTAAGCCTTAGTTTATGTAATTGGGTCCAGGGTACAAAGCAGGAATTCCACTTAGTGATTACCATGCCTAATAAGGCCAACTGGAATACCAGAAGCAGCCTAGATGCATAGCTTTCCCAAAATCAAAACTGAAATATTTCGTGGGGCTGTTTCCCAGCAATAAGTTTTAATAAAGATACTTGGTTTGATGTACAGAATGCTTAGTTGACGGCTTCGTGATATAATAAAAACATGTAAGTAAATCTACTTTAATTCTACTTCACTTTTGGAAAATGATAAAACTTTTGTTGCTTTAGGTAACGACTTAATATTTTTACTCAATACATTACGTTAAGTCTCCCCTAGTGTTCATGAATACGGACATAAGTAATACCTAGAATGTTGCTTGATTCTCACATTTCTATGATCTGTGCTCACATAGTACTTATAATATAATTATACAAAGTAATTCCTTCAACATTTGACGACAATTCGGTGAACCGCCTCATTTTCCTAAGAACTAATAATAATACTGAATAGTGCGCCATATCTGTCGTGTCTACTTTATTTCCGGTTATTTCGCGTATTATTATTATTATGTCTACGGCGCTATTAATAATGTGTGTCTGTGTATTATTATTAAGGAGGAAGTTTGAGATCGTGGTATGTGAGTCATTGCGTCAATAATGTCAGAATATGGTTAAATTAAATCAATGTGTCTATTTTACAGAATTTAGTACAATACAATAACGTAAAACTTACCAACTTCGTATACTGATTTAGAATGTTAACTGTACAATTATGTTGGGGTCGGCTTCCAGTCTAATCGAATGCAGTCGAGTACCAGTATGTTACATGGAGCGACTGCCTATCTGACCTCCACAACCCAGTTAGTACTGGGTAATACGATACCCCTTGGTAAGACTGGTGTCAGACTTTCGGGCCACTGACTACCTGTAACGACTGTCAAAGATCTACAATTGACAGCCGGGACTAACGTTTGGTATGTAATGGATGTTCACCCGTCCTCTATTCGACCCAGGCAAGTGCGGGTTAACCTGAAGCTCGACCCGAACAGTTATAATTATTTACGAGTGTTTGGTTTCCACATAATATAACATCACGCCCGTAATCCCCGAAGGGTTAGGCAGAAGTGTACCTAATAGTACACCTATATTTCGCCAGTTATGTTTAAGTCCCAAGTAATAGGGGACGAGTTTATTGCCATCAACCGGCCACAAATCCAGGCTCCGTGGCTGCTACCAAGGAATTCCTGAAGGAAAAACCTTCCCCAGCCTTTAATATCGAACTTAGGTCCTCACGCTCAGCAGCCGCGCTTACAACCACTACACCAACGAGGCATTCATTATCAGACATCATTTTAAATCACTCGATATTACGAATTTAACCTATCTTGCCTCGGTTAAAATTGAACCGCTCGATCTATAAGTAAATACGTTACTGCATAGATTGGTTATCAGTTAACTATTTACTATTTAAACATAGATAAAATACCAAGTTCCTATTGGCTGACGGATAGCTGATAAGTTTACAAGAAGCCGACCAGTGACGCTGTGTCTGATAAAAGTAGCCGTTGTTTAATATATACTCGTACAGCTCGAGTTCAGTATACGAGTTTAGTGCTGTGATGTCATTTTATAGTTAAAGTTATTGCGAGCCAATTCATGATTGTTAAACTCAAATTCACTTAACTCAAAGCATCATCTGTCTGGTCTTTTCCCAACTATGTTGGGGTCGGTTTCCAGTCTAACCGGATGCAGCTGAATACCAGTATTTTACCTATCTGACCTCCACAACCCAGTAAGTACTGGGTAATACGATACCCCTTGGTAAGACTGGTTGTCTGACTTTTTTGACTACCTATAACGACTGTCAAAGATTTACAATTGACAACCGGGATCAACTGCTTAACGTCCGAACCAGTGGGGAAACTCGGTATGTAATGGGTGGTCACCCATCCAAAAACAAACCTAGGCAAGCGCGGCTTAACCAGAAGATCGACACGTGCGGCTGTTATTAATAAACCACGAGCTCCTCAAAATTATGTTTTTATTTTTTATTATAGTATACAGCATTTATCAGAACGGCGCGGCGGCGTAGTCATATCTAAGGATTTTTTTTTAAATCTTTATTTATTATATAGTTTGAATTTAATGTTATATATGGTAAGGGTTATAGGCCATCAAACTGAATAAATTTGTCCACGACACCTTATAGTTTTTCAGCTCAATGATCACACACACTGAATAGACACGAACAATTCATACTAAATAGCTCTCAATGCAATAAACTCCACTGTTGCTCTAGTCTAGGTTATATCTAGTCTAGTTTCAATATATGGAACAGTCAAACGCTCTTTAGGAGAATTTTTAGAATTACTTAGTCTTATTTTTCAGTATTTTTGCTCTAATATCTTAAAAGACTTATTGGCCATGCGTTTAGTGAGGTGCCAAATTGATTCTTATTGTGGGTTCCGTACACGAATTAGGAAAGGTTGAAAGTTTTTAGGGTCGATTTCGTGATTATGCTTAATATGTGTTTTTTTATGTGGCCCAACAAATGGCGATTCATGGAGTTGTTGGGGTAACAAAATAAAATGTATGGAACTAGTTGTTCTTTTGCTCTCAAATAGAAGTCAAGTCATAGTAATTATGAATTAATAAGTTTCTAGTTATTTTTTATTATTTTTTTCTAATTTGGTCTTTGTTAAAATATGTATTAGGAAGTTTATTTTATTTGTTCATGTGTATTAGTATCAATATAAGTATATACATTCTCGTAAACAAGAAGTTAGTTTTTTAGACATTATTTTGAACCTTATCACTATGTTTTCCTATTTAACCCAAAGGTTGACTGGTAGAGAACGAATTGTGGCATTAAGTCCGCCTATGTACCACTCTTGTACATGAAGTTTAAATAAATAAATTCATCAGCGACCCTTCCAGATATTTTATCAGAGATATCAAAAGTTCAAGGCCTCGGCTAGCGAGTGCATTGACCCCGTTAGCCAGACTGAAGCCAGACTGAGTTTTTGCCTGGACTCAACAAACCGGTTGTTGATAATGTTGCTGGGAGTTTGTTCCGCCGTTTCTTGTTTCTAGCTTAAACACTAGGAAGTGCGAAGGCCGGGCCTTATATATACGCTTATTAACCCCGAGTCCCCAACGCAAAACGACGAGGTGTTATAAGTTTGACGTGTCTGTGTGTGTGTCTGTCTGTGGCATCGTAGCTCCCGAACGGATGAACAAATTTTGATTTTGTTTTTTTTTTTGTTTGAAAGGTGAATTTTTGGAAAGTGTTCTTAGATATATTTGATGAAAATCGGTCCAAGATGGCCGCCGCCACTAAATGGCGCATTAAATATTATTACTTTTTCATAACTCCCTCAATATGGGTATCAAATGAAAGTGCTTGACAAGTAGAATACTATACAGTTATACACTATGATAAATTTCAAATATCCAAGATTTCGTCGGTTAAAAAGGGTGGCGGTTCTCAAGTCGACGCGTTTATTTTTCACAACTCCTTCAATATGGGTATCAAATAAAAGGGTTTGACTAGTAGAATAATGTACACTATATTGAAAGGGAATGAGGAATATTTAGGTACTAACGAAATAAAAACTAAAAATTTGAAAAGATTTTTTTGTCTGATCAATGCCCTAGATTGATGAGGAAAGTGGAGTAATGACTGGTACCTAGGTACTGGTAGTCTTGTACCTTACGAATTACTTTTTATTTAGCTTAAAACGCAAGCTAATAAAAGAAAAAATAAATAAACCACGGAGTCTGGATTTGTGCCCGGTTGATGGCAATAGACTCGCCTCCTATTAAATGTGACTTAAACATAACTGGCGAAATGTGGGTGTACTATTAGGTACAGCTCTGCCTCTCCCTTCGGGGATTACAGGCGTGATGTTGTGTTACGTCCTGGTGTTTAGAGTAGCAGTTACTTATGAGGTGTCCCACTTTCTCGTTTGCCCTCCCAGCTTCCAGCACAGTTCAATTTTAAGTTTAGCAAGAAAAATCTTAGTAACTAAACATAGAAACGACTTCACAGAAATCAAACGATGAAAAACTAAAGAAATCATCAAAAAAATACTCACTTATATTTTTTACGTAAATATTAGTAAATGAAGTGTTAATAAAACTAAATCATTTCCTAAAATAATATTCTACTTAAACACTTTACGTAAAATAACTCCGCATAGCTCGATATATGGCGTTGTAGTCGAATTAGATCTCACTATGGTTTCGTTCCTTCGTAAAATATAACACGGGCGGGTCACGATTAGAACTAACACCATAGTTTTTTTTAGTTATGCCCCTGGCTGGAGGCCTTAAATTTAAGGCATCCACAGGACTAGCCCGGTTAAGCAGTAGCCAGTCCTGACTGAACTGCGTGATGCCATACATAGAAAAAAAAAAAAAATTAGAACTAACACTTGTTTTGCTGTATAACTATTTAACAGTAAACTAATTAATATATTTTTGTTAGAGCAAGTCCTGTCGGTGCCAACCTGAAGGACATTTATATGCTCTTATAAAAAGGATGGATTTTCTTTTCAATAGTTTTCATCTTCATGTAGAGGTAGACAATAGTCATTATACATGTTTTTTTTTTCGGAGAAAAAAAATTACGTGCAGCGCCATCTATTGGAAATTGGAATTCAATCAATGGAACTATTCTGTCATGTGAATGTTCTGAGATAGATAATTTTTAGGGTTCCGTACATGCTCTGTGGAGTGTGATGCTGTACCTATAAAGAAAAAAACGGAACCCTTATAAGATCACTTTCTTGTCCGTCTGTCCGTCCGTCTGTCACCACTCACCACCGTCCACCGATTTTCTCAGGAACGGGTGGTCCTAGTAAGTTGAAATTTATACCACATACTGAGGTCTATAGTCCCTATTAGGTGTATAAAAATCAAGGTCCTGACTCCTGAGTCAACACGATAAAAAGATATGGGCAAATTTAGATTTTCGCGAAAACTTGTAAGTACCAAAATATACCTTAATTTTCAACATTTTTTTACAATATGTTAAAAAAAATCCCGTTTCCTTAAGATGTTTTCCTTCACCGAAGCAAGTGATAATTATACAATACGCACATGAATCCGAAAAATCAGAGGTGCGTGTCTTGGGTTCGAACTCGAGACCTATGACTTAACAGTCCGACGGTCACACCACTAGGCTATCACTGCTTAAAAAAATATCAATTTGATTCTTAGTTTAAATATGTAATTTTGAATGGTCGCGAAACATATTTTATTAATGTGCAGACATTTTTTTCATTATTCTGATGAAAACGCTCCATTTTCATAGCAAAAACATTGCCTAAAAATGTCGTAGACCATTTACTACGGTGTAGCAATGTTGCTACGACGTTTGCTACGAAATTCACAAAAATGTTTTAAGCTTGTAATTCACCCACGAGAGCAGTGACCCAGTGAGAGCAGCGATGCCGAGTGAGAGCAGCAGTGACCCACTGAGAGCAGCAGTGACCCAGTGAGAGTACTGGTGACCCAGTGAGAGCAGCGGTGACCCAACGAGAGCAGCGGTGACCCAGTGAGAGCAGCGGTGGCCCAGTGGTGGCCGCTGCACCTTACTTGCAGAAAGTCGGTTCGAAGGCGCATTACTTTGTGTAATTCATTTCATCACCACTGCTCTTAAAACGGTGAAGGAAAACATTATGAGGAAACCAGCATGTCCTAGAACCAAAAATTCAAAGACATGTGACATCTACCAACCCGCACTGGGCCCGCGTGGTGGATTATAGCCCATTCTCATAGAGAGGAGGCCGTGTGTCCCAGCTCCCAGCAGTGAGAATATTATAGGCTGATTATTGAATGCATAATCAGCCACGTTAGGCTGATTGCAACTGAGAAATTATTGCTGGAAAAACCCAATAACACTTTGTCCATACTGGGAACCGCACCCAGGACCTCACTTCAGCGGTTGCACCTGCGACCACTAGACTAATGAAGCGTATTTTCTTCATTGTAGATGGAGATACTTGTTCCGAATATTTACGAATTTGCCCGATGTTTACCGAACACAATACACCAACAGATGGCGCGGTATACGCTTATAATTGTTACTACCCTTTGTTAGGAGGGGGTTAAGCTTTTTTTAGTTTTTTCGCAATATGTAAAGATTAATATGGATGTGTTTGCAAAGTAAAATTGAAGGGTGAAACATTGGCAATCGATAATCGGGTATTTTTTGTAGGTTGATATAAAATTTTATATCATTCCTTTTTTAAACACGTAGCTTCGTTTTGTTGCGCCACTTCTTTGTAATCTATACTTCTGTCTATACTAAAATTATAAAGAGGTATAATTTGTTTATAAGTTTGTATGTAGGGGTAACCTTCGTAACTAATAATCAAATTCTAAAAATTCTTTCACTGGCAGAAAGCGACATTATTCGTGGGTGCTATAGGATATAAATTATATTTATATCATGCATTTTAAACGAGCTATTACAAGTGAAGCGGACGAAGTCGCGAGTGAAGTGCTAGTTGTAACTTCAAACACAAAAAATTTAACCAAGGACGGGGGTTTCAAAAGTTTTCACGAAGAGGTAATGTTCATCTCAATATTTGAGTTTATTTTAGTATTATGTTCCTTTGTTTAATTTTTCTATATGAGAGTGATCTTTTGATCTTTCAGGTCTTATACTAGCTACCATTGGAAACTGCTCCTGATTTCCTAAAAGGCCTTTATCTTAAAAAAGTGCTTGTAAACTTTCTGCTGCTGCTCGAAGATCTGTCAAAATGACGCCATTGCATAATGCGCTGATTTTCACAGACTGAAGATATATATAATGAGAACTAACAGTAACTTGATATTGAGTTGAGTGTACCCAGTACACAGTTGTGTGTATATACATCATACGGTAATGACCTATTAACACAAACCCGCCATTAAAAAACACTACAAAAATAACGTCCACACTAAACCAACATTCGCAACTTTTAGCCATTTAAAAAAAAGAATTAATAGGAAAAAAAACCGCCGTCATTGTACCGCATCCCTTTAGCATTAAAAAAAAGTTTAAAAAAACCTCCTTTGTGAGTCTTCCATGCTGGCTGAGCAGCTGATTCCTTTGCCGGTGGCATGGCGTAAATTAAAAAAAAAACTGTCAATGCGCGCGAACCTAATTATTTTTTACGCGGATAATAAAAATGTAAGGGATTGTGTTACTGAAATGCAGTTTTTTAATGCAATTTTTGGTTGCACGGTTCCGTATGTATTTTCAATTTTTTAAATGAAATGCAGATTAATACTTATTTATTAAATGAGATTTGTTACCTAACCATAAACAACTGACAAATTATCATAAAAATATGGAACTGCTTATTCTTTAAAGGTAAGAAAGCGCGTAATGTTTCACTATCACTATCATCACTACATATTATAAAACAAAGTCCACCGCCGCGTCTGTCTGTCCCTATGTATGCTTAGATCTTTAAAACTACGAAACGGATACTGATTCGAGTTTTTGTAATAGATAGAGTGATTCAAGAGGAAGGTTTTAGTATATTATTTGTCTAGCGGGCAAAGCCGCGGGCATCGGTAATAAATAATTTTGAATAGCAAAACAAAATGACAATAGATAGAATTTGAAAGGGGTTGTCTCGACTTCGAATGAAGTTAAGGCCAGCTTGTCAAGTTCAAGGTTTAGATGAGTCCAGACGCTGTTTACAAACAAAACTACGTATGTAATTGTCTTGACTGCTACGAGAAGTTAAAGGCACAGTTCGTGTTTTCTTTCGTATGCCAATAGGTTTATTTTTTTAATTTTTTTTTTATACCAATGCTTTAAAACAAAACATTTTCCTCATATTTTGCACAAGACAATCTTTTTTCAATCTTTATTTTAAATAGTTAAAAGTGCTCATTTATTAATTTGTAACAACAATCTCCCAAAACTGTTACGGAACCCTAAAACAGGGGTGAATTTCAACCCGTCACGCACCAAGTATTGATTTTATTGATTCTGCACAACTATTGTCAACTGTAATGTTTCAATTGTTCACATTTTGTATTAGGGTTATCAAATAGGGTGGCTAATAATAAGCTTGGCGGATTTTTTACTTTTTTTTTTTGTAAAAAAAATGCAATTTTTAACTAGCTCGCTACAGTTGTCAGTATTATTAGCTTTTTTTAAGTTTTTGTACTTTTACTTTTTTGGGGTTATTATTGAAAATGTGCCCTTACTTATTTCACGAAAGCCGTTGGTCCCGGCTGTCATTTGTAGATCTTTGACACTCGTTACAGGTAGTGGCCCGAAAGTCTGACAACCAGTCTTACCAAAGGTATCGTATTACCCAGTACTAACTGGGTTGTGGGGGCAGCTAGGCAGTCGCTCTATGTAAAATACTGGTATTCAGCGGCATCCGGTTAGACTGGAAGCTGACCCCAACATAGTTGGGAAGAGGCTAGGCAAATGATGATTATGACTCATTTCACGAAACTTTAGAAGTGAACAAAAATTAATATAGCTCTAGATTTTGTCTTTGCACTTTTTGACTTGATCAAAAGTGCTTCTAGCTGTACTTACATGCCTTGGTCAGTTTCTAGATGGGTGAGCAAGGTGACAGCTCCTAATTAAACAGAACTCGTGTTCTGCAGAGATGCCCCTGCGACGGTAAAATTTGGAGGACTGTAAAATAAGATGTCAAACGAACCCTTTACGAAGCCGTCAACCAAGCATTCTGTACATCAAACTAAGTAACTTTACGCTAAAGTTATTGCTTAGAGACGACTTTTTTTTTGAGATAAAAAATAACTGTAGGACAAAAATTCAATTAAAATATCGTTGGACATTACTCACAGCGCCATCTAGTGCCACACTAAGCAACGAGGCTTGTGTCGTGGACACCAGATACTTGATATACTACATAGATACTTTTTGTTTGTAAATATATACTTATTATTATACATATAAACATTCATGACTCGGAAACAAATGTCCATGCTCATCAATGTAACACACTCAAAACATTGTGCTGATGGATGCTTTGAATAGTAAACGGGTCATGGAGGTAATTAAGGTGTTCTTAAATGTTTACCTTAAAAACTAGAATTAAAAAAAAAGCATTAGAAAAATTTGAAACTTTAACCTCAAATATCTGCGTAACTAGAAGGTTCCCAGGTGGTGTAGAACAATAAAATTTTTTTTTTTTTTTTAATGAATAATATATTTTTTTAATAATATTATTTTATATTATTTTATTATTTAATAATATTTTTTGTAAAAATATGATTCCTAAAACACAATGTTCGTAACAACATGAAATTTTAATCGGAACAGTAGGAGAAAAACACTTTTAAAAGTTGGTGCTCTTGTCTGTACAATACACCCACGTTTACTTCGACAAAATCGTGGCAAATGTTATTCTGTTTTACTACTTAACCTCATGGGAATAAGGCATGATAATATATGTATATAGATAAATAGATTGATATATAGGTAGATAGATAAACAGTTTATTTAGTGCACACAAAAGACATAGCACAACACACAGAAGTACAATTAAATGAAACAATATGTAAGTGATATAAACAATATCAATGGCCCCAAGTACTTATCATCAACAATACAACATAAATCATGACTCTATATAACTAATACGTAGCTATTAACTTATCGTCTATGTGTCAGTCGTTCTCGCGGTTGTCACGTACTTACATACACACACCACATTTTTCTTTGTTGTGTTATACGTTATGTCATTATGGAAGATTATTATTAACACGTTGAACGCCAAATGAAAAATCGAGTATTTCCATTCAGGCCACAGGGCTCACCGGTGAGCCTTATCTTACTGAACCATTCGAGCCATGGGGGTCACCCGTGAGCCGCGTGAAAGGTCCAACATAAACGCTTCCTACGAGCCACAGATTGCAGCTATCAAACAAAACGCATATGGAAGTGAGCCGCGTGGCCCTGTATCCGAACCGGACGGCGTGGTTTTCAAACCCAACAAAAACTTGTAGTTTTAATCAAGGTTATTGCAATGATGCTAGGGTTATTCCTAAAGATACGATAGAAAATATTATTTCGATTTAATAGCTGTAATTAAACTATAAAATACTTTTAAAATATTTATTAAAAATACAAAACAACGTAACATTTTCTACATTACCAAGTAAAAATCGGTGACATTATTTATTCATTACTTGACAAACTTCTATAATATAATCAAAATAATTTATGAATTTGAATAATCACAACTATGGCACTTCTTTTTAATATCACATTATTAAATAATCAGTCCTAAACGTGAGCCGTATCGTGACCCCTGCGGCCCCCGCTAACGGAAAAAACATAATCCACGGGACCAACTTTTACAATATTTTAAAAACTAGACGGTAAAAGTCGCTCATTTTTATTTTCTGTACCAATTACCGCATTTTATAAACTTTACAATGAAAATCTCAAGTTGATGAAAATTACCGATTTCCTGATTATGACTTGGCCCGAATGGTATACTACGGTAGGCCCACCGGTGGGTCGTAAAGCATACAACGTGTTAAATACTTTGTTCCATCATTTTTTTGCCCTAATCCCAATTTATAAAAGGTCGGCGCAGCATGTCTTCTTCTCTGTAACTCGTCATCTCATCAGACACCTCATTTCCAGCCATATCATCCTTCACACAGTCCATCCATCGTTTCTTACATACATACATACATACATAAAGTATTTTACAAGGAGCGACTGCCTATCAGACCTCCACAACCCAGTTAGTACTGGAAAAGATCCCATGGTAAGACTGGTTGTAAGACTTTCGGGCTACTGACTACCTGAACCAAAGCTTAACGTGCTTTCACCACGGAGAAAACTACGGACCATCAACCTAGGCAACCGCGGCTTAACCTGAAGATCGACCCAAGCGGCTGTTATTATTTAGCCACGAGCTCCTGATAATTTTCACTATCTTTTTTTTTTGAGGTTCTAGACAAAGTAACAATCGCTTTTCGAACGACAGTAACATTGACATAATAATTTCGATACCATAAATCAGTTCAATACATTTTTGACATTCCGTGTCGATAGTAAACTAAATTGTGTTGGCAAAGAACTGAGCTACGAGTTTGGTGGCTTCAGTAGTGTCCATCAGTTCCTGTAGTGAAGTAACAACAGGACACACAGGATACGATATTAAGTGCGACATCGTTTGTGGAACAGCACCACATTTAAACTCTAGGGTGGAGTCATACATGAATCTCCACCTAAGCAGGTTTTCCCCTGATAGACTAGCTGTCACTTTGATTTAGCCCTCTGTTTCAAAAGTGTACAGGAATTTTACGAGGCTGTATTTGAAGTTTAGTAGCGTTGCTTGTTTGCTTATCGTGTGGTTACAAGCCCGCCACACTGTTCCCAAACCACTGTAACTCCTGAAAGCCAGAATCGACAGTGGCGACCACCAGAAAAGCGCCGAGACAATGAAGCTCGACGAAGTCCCAGAGAATGAATTTAACTGTCTTGGATCCCACAACGAAATTAATCAGAAAAGTATAGTGGAGGAGTAGGAAAAAACCGTAATTTCCACTTCCCTCCATTTCAGCAGGAGACAGAACGAAACAAGGCCAATAGGCACAAAGGGACGTTTACAACTGGGATAGGCCCAGTTGCCTAGCACCACGGATAAATATTAACATTAATGGGTCCTAAGTTGTGAGCTGTTATATTTGATTCCAATAATAGGTATGGCAAAAACGCTTGAACGCACGGAAATTTGTTCTAGTTTCCACAAGGTCTGTATAGTAAATAACTCCGGATGTAACCTGTACACTATCCAACATAATGTTGCGTTCATTCTGCCAGAGACTGCACTCCCATAAAATGTGATGTGCTGATTGTTCATATTCGCAGTCAGATGTGGAACATTGACAAAAAGGCGAGTCAACAAGCTTGAAGGAAAATAATTTACTCTTAAAGTTACCATGACCGGTGAGAAATTGGGCAACACAGTGATCAACATCCAACCATGTCCTGGCCAGCCGCTCACGAACGGATGGAAAGAACTGGTGGAGGTGTCGGCCCTTGATGGAATTATCCCACCTACCTTGCCATTCAGACAAAAGTTCTACGTTACGTACGTACGTTTCAATTTATCGTGTGGTTAGTGCCGCCTACCCTGGCGTCAGAGTTTTTATGCCGCCCATGGGCCTCTGACTTGGCTTTACATGCCGTCGAGAAATATCTCTCAGACCTGCAGGTTTCCTCACGATGTTTTCTTTCACCGAAGCAAGTAATATTTATACAATACGCACATGAATCCGAAAACTCATATGTCTTGGGTTCCTATGACTTGGCAGTTCCTCGGTCACAGTGTGATAGCCTAGTAGCGTTGACCTCCATAGTCTATCTTGTCTATGTTTTCTTATTGCTCGACTAAGAAGGCAGTCTGCCCTAACGCAAGTAAGATCCTTATCAGTCAGACTTGTCTAGCATACTAATGTACAAGACCAAAACGGACAGACAGACACAAAGACTAATAAATAATTGATATTATTTTAAGTACTATTGATTTGCAGTGCGTTCACGTTTTAAAAGTGGCTTGTTTAAGGTGAATGCGCCTTTTTGCAATTTGCAGGTCAGTGTCATGGTTGTATGTTGAACAAAATATGAATGTAGTAAAAACACGTAACTAAAATCATTAAAATCATCAATCAATCCCCCTAATTAAGTTCATTTACACTTTAACGACACAGTTTCAAAATCGGGCAGCTTTTTTATTTATAGTTGCCGATAACCTGGCGGTAAAAGTTTAATTGGCAGTCGCTCCATGTAAAATACTGATATTCAGCTGCATCAAGTAAGACTGGAAGACGACCCCAAAGCGCATCTCACGCAACTCGAGTAAATTCCCAGTATAGCATAATCAGCCAATAATGTTCCCACTGCTGGGACGCACGGCCTCCTCTCTATGAGAGGGAATGGGCTATAATCCACCACGGGGGCCCAGTGCGGGTTGGTAGATGTCACATGTCTTCGAATGTTTGGTTCTAGGACATGCCGGTTTCCTCACGATGTTTTCTTTCACCGTTTTGAGAGCAGTGGTGATGAAATAAATTACACAAAGTAATGCGCCTGCCTGGGTTTGCACCCGCGACTTACCGTGCGTAAGCCGGGGCCGCCACCACTGGGCCACCGCTGCTCTCAATTCCCAGTAAGCCACACTTTAACAATGTACTCTGACATCGCATGGCAACAAGTACCCCACCACACATACACGCCACACATATAATACATACATGTAGGTACACAGTTGTCTCGTCACAGCCGAGTGGGCCAGAATCGGTCAGACGCGTTGACGCGCTCATGTGACCCGTAACGTGTCCTTGAGACAAACAGCGATGGGTCAGCAGAGCTGTAGGTTCTTTTATCTTTGTCAGGTTGCTGGATAGCTAATATTTCGTTGGGGAGTTCAGTGGTTGGTGATAGGTGTTTTTGGGACGTCCTATCTAGAATTTAAGTCTGGAGAAATATCTCATAGATTACCCGACATGGGATCGAACTTTGAACCGCTAGTTCTTGAGGTAAGTTTGATGCTTATGTTTGAGCTCGTGGCTAAATAATAACAGCCGCTCAAGTCAATCTTTAGGTTAAGCCGCGCTTGCTAAGTTGTTCCGTGAATAGGTGACTACCCATTACATTACTTCCGTGCCACGGAAAGCATGTTGAGCCTTTGTTCCCGGCTGTCATTTTAAGATCTTTGAATGAGTCGTTACAGGTAGTCAGTGGCCCGAAAATCTGACAACCAGTCTTACCAAAGGGTATCGTATTACCAAGTAATAAATGGGTTTTGGAGATCAGATAGGCAGTCGCTCCATGTAACATACTATTATTCAGTTGCATCCGGTTAGTATTTAAGCCGATCTAAACACAGTTGGGAAAAGGCAGGCATATGATGATGTTTGTGAAGAAGCATGTCTTAAGGAAAATGATGGGCATGGTGATACTAACCATCAACATCAATAGGAGTAGAGAGAAGCAAAAGAAACGATAGCTTACAAGTAGATTGTGAGTTGTGACAAGATGATATGGGTAGAAAGGAGGAGTCTGCTGAGATGACGAGTAATAGAGAAGAAACGACAGAAGATACACAGCAGGGATCGGACTGCCAAGTCATAAGTCTCAAATACGAAGTCGAACCCAATGCACGCACCTCTGATTTTTCGGCTTCATGTGCGTATTGTATAATTATCACTTGCTTCGGTGAAGGAAAACATCGTGAGGAAACCAGCATGCCTGAGCGATATTTCTCGACGGCATGTAAAGCCAAGTCAGAGGCCCATGGGCGACATAAAAACTCTGACATCAGGTTGGGTACTAACCACACGTTGTAGATAGACCATCAACTTGGCGCAACACAAAATAGGAGTAGAGGAAAGCCAAAGAACCGATAGATAAGTAGATTGTGTCAAAGATGATATGGCTAGAAAGGAGGGACTGCTGAGAAGACGAGTAATAGAATCCGAATCGAACCTGGGACCCTAAGAACGTAAGGCAGCCTCAGCGCCATTCGGGTCGTCTGTGTAGAATGGAAGAAATAAACGTGTTGCGCCGACCCTATAAGTAACATGGGACAAGGACAGAAAAGATAATGATACGTTCTCAAAGAAGAACATGATATTTTTACAGCGTTGGTTTTGTGGACGCACGTGGTATTACCTAGCTGCTGCTACTGAGGTGCTGGATTTGATTCCCAGGCTGGACAAAGTGTTGTTGGGTATTTCAATCAGGAATTTCTCAGCTTAGATTTTTGCCCAGTTGATTACAATAGGCTGGTCCCTACCACATATGTGACTTAAACATAACTGGCGATATATGGGTGTCACTAAGGCATACCTCTGCCAAACCCTTCGGAATCCCTGAAGGGTTTGGCAGAGGTATGCCTTAGTGACATATGATGATAGGCGTGATGTTATGATATATGATGATTTTTCGGAGTTTAGGAATTTCTCAGTAGCAACCCTGAGACTATATTTGCCCCGGCAATAAGCTCGCCCCTATGACGAAATGTGGGTGTAGTACTGAGGCACACCTCTGCCTCACCCTTCGGGAATTACAGGCGTGAATATAGGTGTGTTGCTCTCCAGTTATGTAACCTTGGTCAGTGTACTACGTTCACTGACCTCATGACATGACCTACGACAATATTTTTTAACCTTGCTCCTCGTTTGAATAAGTCGTAAAAAATGTCGTCGTTGTTACGAGAATTGCACTTAATTGACGAGCTCCTGCTGTAGAGTACAGTCTTTCTGTGGCCATGTAATGCCAAGTCGGAGGCCCATGGGCGGCATAGAAACTCTGACACCAGGTTAGGCACTGACTACACGATAATGACAGAAAGACTGGCTGTGGGCCGTGGTTTTACACGTATCCTGAAGAAACTATTTCATGTACCCTGTTAAAAGTATTTTTCTTGTTTGTGCCTAGAATCTAGACCAGATTATCTAAGCTAGACTTAATCCTAGATCATCATAATGGGTATATCTACTTCTTCCATACTTCTCTATTACTCGTCATCTCAGCAGACACCTCCTTTCTTGCCATATCTTCCTTTACACTCGGCTAATATGCAAGATATAAATATAATATATAATAGCCTTTAATACGCACAAATAATGTAGCTTTCTACCGATGAAAGAATTTTTAGAATTGGATCATAAGTTCAGGAGATTTCCCCCTACATACAAAAGATTTCAGAGAACTTGATGAACATAAACCGCACAAGAATTCTCAATTTTGAGATTCTATAAAAATTAAAATATCACAAACTACCACTGTTTACCTACATAAAATCTCCACTTTACAAACATCACGTCATGCCTGATTTCTCCGAGGAGTAAGGCAAAAGTGTGTCTATACTGCACCAATGTTTCGCAAATTACGCACGTCCCATAGTAAAAAAAGCACTAAGTACCTAATTATTCCCAAAAAATAAAACCCTCCCAAACAAAACCTACCTTTTCCAATCACCATTTCTACAAAAAACACACATACACAGTTATATGCAACACTAAAACATCACAAAACATTCAAAAAGCACTATTTCATTTGTGTCAAAAACTTTCAATTCACGAAACGTAAGAACCAATGACTAAAATTTTCGCGCGAAAATTTAAACATGGAGCGTGCATCCCCCATGACAGTTAGAGAGAAACTAACGAAGGCAAAGGCAACAAGCGATAGACAGCCTGCTCGCGACGGTGTTGCTAGCTGTACTGATACTGCCCTTATCACCCTTGGTGGAACCTATACCGATTGCTTATACTCCTTTGTGTTTCGAAAATATAATTGGGGATTATGTTTTTACGTTAGTTTTATTAATAAATTGTTTTTTTTAGAAGAACTTGAGTGATCAATTTGAACGTAACGAGATTATTTGTTACCAATAAGATATATTAATTAGAAAATACTTTTTTACGAATAAGAAATCTGACACACCTCTCTATCTTGTTAGTCAGTCACAAGCGTGACTGCTTAGCATGAGGTCCTGGGTTCAATTCCCGGGTCGGGAAAAGTGTTATTGGGTTTTCCATCAGGAATTTCTCAGTAGTTAGTAGTAGTTTAAATTTGGTTGATGGCAAAAGGCTCATCCGCTATCACATGGGACTTAAACATAGCTGGCGAATGTGGGTGTTCTATTAGGTACAGCTCTGCCTAAACCTTCATTGTAGACGTGATGTTAGATCCTGCACAATGATATTCTAACAGCATAGCATGACATAAGCTATGGAAAAGCTCATTTCGATACCGTTAATTTTTGTAGAAAAACGAAACGTTTTTAAAGCGATTGCCACTTTTCTAGGCCCTTAGGTATGCAAGTTTATCAAATAGGTCAAGAAAACAAAAAAAAAAAACATGTGGTACTACAACTAAACCTTTGTCTAGTCCAGTAGTGAATATCAGTGTGTGTACAGAAAATATAAAAGTAAAACAAGATTTTAAATATAGGTGTGACGTATTTTTTTTCTTAATCTTGTCAAAAAAATAAAAAAACAAGCTAAGCTACTGTCACAGACATAAAAACTTGACAAAGTAGTGTAGTTGCCCATTCCCTAGCGTAGATCTCTATGGAGAAGAACAGGCAAGAAGCTCCATGGACACTCTTTTAGTAAGCCTAGATGATAAGAACAAAACTGGAGAAATAGAGCAAAATAATAACGGACTGGTATTCTAGAAATCATCTGGCTAGACGCGGAGATGGCCGATGGAGCAAGGCTTTGACCGAGTGGTAGCCAAGGTTAAGCCAAAGAAACCAGGGCCGTCCTTAAGCTCGTTGGGTCGACGATATCGTCAAAGTCACGGGAAACACCTGGATAAGGGACGCACAGAACCGGGAAGTGTGTCAGAAGAAATGACAGGCTTATACCCAGCAGTGGGTGATTCTGAGCTGATATGATGATCCTGGAAATAGCAAAGGGAGCCAGAGATCACCTCTTAGGAGATGGGAGCATGAAATAAGACTTACAGCGGGCCCTTACTGAAGGAGAGTGACGAAATAGAAAACAATGTATACAGCTAGAGGAGGCCTTTGAAAGAAAGAAAAAGCATTTAAAACACACATAAAAAATGGTTAAATTAACAGTACAACTAAATTATTTATAATGTAAACATAAAAAAAGCGAACGAAATTGGTCCTGTACGAGACCAAATCTCAGCATGATGAAAAAAAAAGCGCTGGTATTCTGATAGAGCCCAAAGTAATGCCAGTCAGATACGAATAAGAATTAATATAATAAAAAAAAGGTTTGATTAACAACACACAAAAACATAGGAAAATTGCAGAAGAAAACGGTTTATAAATAAGTGAAATGGCAAGCCAGGACACTACGGACACTTGGCACTAACAAAACAAAAAAAAACTTGCAGAATAACAAAAGAATCTAGTAAAAATCTCCAATCCTACATAAATTATAAATGTGAATGTTTGTGTGGATGGAAACTGATATGTATGAAATTTAGCACACAGATAGTTTATAACCTAGATTAACACATAGGATACTTTTTATCCCGATAGTATGATCCCGTGAGACACTTACCGAACCACAAGCGATCTAAGCCGCGGGCAACAGCTAGTATCCCATGAAACAGGTAAATCGTCCCCACCTGGCAACACACGCACATTTTCCTCAACTGATAACGGTCTATTTTGATTCGCTGGTATCACTGAGTCTATTTATAGAGCCAGACACAACAATATGTCCTTCTCAACCCATGGACAGCGGTTGAGGTGACTTGTCTGGAGTACCTTCAGTTAAAAAGAACTCTTATTAGAAACCATCTCACTATAACGTTAAAGGAACATGTGTTTGTTAGTTTGTTCACACGATGTATTATTGATCTACACGGTATAAGCGGACCCAAGCATTCTGTACATCAAACTAAGTAGCTCTATGCAAATATTAATAATTGCTGGGAAACGACTTTTTTTGTTGTTGTGTAAAATTACGTTTTACGGTAGGACTCAATGTAACGCACTCAAAATATTGTGCTGATTGATGCATTGAATTGGGTCGTGAACGTATTTAAAGTAAAGTTAGTACTGGGTTATACGATACCCCTTGGTAAGACTGGTTGTCAGACTTTCGGGCCACTGACTACCTGTAACGACTGTCAAAGATCTAGAAATGACAGCCGGGACCAACGGCTTTCCAATGCACGGAGGTAACTCGGTATGTAATGGGTGGTCACCCATCCACAGACCAAGCGGCTATATCCTCTGAATTATAAGGGGGGTATCGGGTAATTTCCTATAAGAAATAATTTAAATTAAATAAAAAAAATTTGAAATCTAGGCAGCCGAAGATGTGGACAAAACAAAAGGTGTCTTGTTATTATGACTTATAAGGGTGACTTTCTCAATAAGATCAAGCTCAGTTTCCAAGAAGATTCCAACCTTGTATACTCGTAGACATAATAAGTCAATAACTAATTAGTTGTGAGAAAGAAGTAGATTTTGTGATAAACAAAAAATAATTACACTGTGGGTGTACTGTACACCCCTGCTTACCTTTCGGGGATTTCAGGTCAAAGGCTCTGTGTTATGTCTAGAATCTTTCGTTTATTTATTCCTAGCTAATGCCTGCGAGCCAGCCCTGGATACAAAGCTGACCAGGCGCCTTCTGCGCCTGGACAGAGATAGCCTGCGTCTGGTGGCGGGGATCATCACTGGACACTGTTCACTGAATAAACACTTCCACACCCTAGGAATCGCATACAGTCCCCTGCTAGAGCATGCATGGAGGCGGAGGAAACGGTGGCGCATGTGCTCCGAGAGTGCACAGGCGTTACCAAGATTCGCGAGGAGACCCTGGGAGCACTAAGATCCCTTGTGGATGCCCTGAGGAGACCGAGAAATCTGATCTGCGTCTGGAGGGAGGTGGGCTGGTTGGAGTAATCGGCCACCATGGCCACCATGTCCACTTCAAGGACTAAGTGCGGAAACCTAAGCCCCATGATAGATAGATTCCTAGCAAATGCCCGCGGCTTCGCCCGGGATCATACTACCGGAATAAAAAATAGCCTATGTGTTAATCCAGGTTAT
This sequence comes from Xestia sexstrigata, assembly GCA_941918905.2. NCBI lineage: Eukaryota > Metazoa > Arthropoda > Insecta > Lepidoptera > Noctuidae > Xestia > Xestia sexstrigata. Next base: position 11,079,731 of record OW799228.2, on the reverse strand, counting down.
AAACTATTTGTGTGCTAAATTTTATACAAATCCGTTCAGACGCTTGAGTGTGAAGGAGTAACACACAAACACAAATACAAACTTTCGCCTTTTACAATATTTGTGTGATTATTGCTACACTCAGATACGTTGCTTTAAAATCAATTCCAGGATGGGTCAGGACAGATAGGTCAGAATCGACACTCAGTATGTTCCTGAAGACGGCCGTGGTCACCGAGGTAGGCCCAAGAAACGCTGGCTTGAGGATTTGGCCTCGTTCCTGTCTGATTGGCTGAGAAGGCTGAACACCGAGATAGTTGAAACAAAATGGGGGAGTCCTTTACCCAGCTGCGGAACACACGAGGCTAAATCAAAACTTTGTGTGTAGCCCTCATCCCAATACATTAGTGGTCGGCGCATGTCTTCTTCTTCCACACTTCTCTATTACTCGTCATCTCATCAGACACCTCCTTTCTACCCATATCATTATTCACACAGTCACAGTCCATACATCGTACATTTTCAATTATGATCACCTAATAGAACTAAAGCCAGTCAATTATAGTGTACCTAGAACAAAAAAAAACATTGCAATGACGGGGAAAACAAGTGTCTCTCGGCTTTGTTAAGGGCCTACTTACACCCTTTATTTTAGCTAAGCGTTATTTCTGTCTCTGCCACACAACGGTCAGACTACAAGTTCAAGATTCAGGACAGAAAGATGTCTGTCTAAATAAATAGGACGGTCTTTAAAAAAAACTCAATATAAAATTTATAACCGTCTCAACGTACACTGCTGCCCACCCTGTCTGCGTTATCAGGGGTTTCGTCTCGGAGAGGTCAGCGCCCCCGCTGTCTAGACGACGAAGCTTAGCTCTCTATCTACCCCCCGTGTTTACGTCGTTATAGAGGCTTCTTTTGTCTGATGCATATTGATAGCAATATTACTTTGTTTGGGAAAATACTTCATTAGTGAGAAATATCTCTATCACTAAGAATGTGGTGTGACAAGAATGGATAAAGTGAGGAATGAGTATATTAGAGGAAGTTTGAAAGTTGCACCAGTTACAGAAAAATTTAAAGAAAATCGATATGTGATGAGGAGGGATGAGTCGCATTTGATTAAAAGAGTTATGAATATGAATGTTGATGGATGGAGACGGAGAGGAAGACCAAAGAAACGATGGATGGATTGTGTGAGGAATGATATGAAGGAAAAACACCCTCCAAGTTCATAAAGGTGGAAATGACTTTTTCTGCTTTGTTTTGGTTCCTACACCATTATGAACTTGGAAGGTTGTATTGATGATTATAATTCTGTAACTACAAAGATCTTACAGCCGCGAATAATATTTTAATAAACATACAACAAATGGCTTGCAAATTGCTAAAAACGTAAGAAAAATTGAATTTCGCGGGCTGGTTGGAGCATTCACCTTAACATCATATTATCACGCCTGTTATCCCCGAAGAGTTAGGCAGAGGACAGGTGTGCCCATCGTTCTTCCACATTTCGCCAGTTACATTTGAACCCTATTTCTTTAATTAGTGCACAAACCTTTAAAAACTGCTTCTTGTAGATTTAAATGGAAGCCGCCAAAGATGATGTGTCTCGTTTCCAGTCCTGCGAAGTTCCATTTTCATTTCTATCTGTAACAAACAAATATGCACTTTTAGTAAAAACTCCCTAAGACGTTGGAGAAAATAATTGTTAAACAAATAAATTTATAAATATCGCTGGACATTACACACAGCGCCATCTAGGTGCCACACTAAGCAACGAGGCTTGTATCGTGGACACCAGGTAGTTGATATACTTACTACATAAATACTTTTTCTTTGTAAATACATACTTATTATACATAAAAACATCCATGACTCTGAAACAAATGTCCATGCTCATCACACAAACATTTGCTCCTACCGGGATTCAAACCCGGGACCCTAAGAACTTAAGGCAGCCTCACCTCACCTTTATCTTCTGTCCTTTTCATAATGAAATAGAAAGAAAAAGATGCATTCAACTTAAATTTAGTTTAGTTTGTGAACAAGGGAATCGGCACCAGTACCTGTTATCTATAAACTTACATAACCTAAAAACGAAACACTAATACCTATACAAAGCCAAACATACGTAGGTCCATATTTCAAACCTTACTCAACATTGAATTGGGGTAGGTCAGGTTCATTGGCTTCTCCTGACCTATATTTCAGAGAGAGCGCGACAAATGTTACTAGATTATTATAAAGAGTGTAAACGGACCCTTCACGAAGCCGTCAACCAAGCATTCTGTACATCAAACTAAGTAAATTTGCGCAAAAATTTATGGCTGGAAAACGACTTTTTTTTGGGGTGAAAAATCATGTTTTAAGGTAAAACTCAATGTAGCGCACTCAAAACAATGTGCTAATGGATGGATTGAATAGTACGGGGGTCGTGGAGGCGTTTACTCATAAAAAAAATGTATTAAAAAAAAACTTGTGAAAAAGTTCGGACTTTGACCCCCAATATCTCGGTAACTAGAAGGTTCCCAGGTATGGTGTAGAACAAAAATAAATATCGCAATGACGGGGAGCACAAGTGCCTTTCGGCTTCGATAAGGGTCTATTTACACACTTTAATATTATACTCTATATTTTTTAATGACTACCTCATAGGTGTAGTGGTCGCAAGCACGACTGCTGAGCATGAGGTCCTGGGTTCGATTCCCAGGTCGGGCAAAGTGTTATTGGGTTTTTCCATCAGGAATTTATCAGTAGCGGCTACGGAGTCTGGATTTGTGTCCTGATGATGGGAATAGGCTCGCCCCCTATGACATGGGGTTAAAACATAACTGGCGAATTGTGGGTGTAGTATTAGGTCCACCTCTACCTAACCCCTAGGGGCTAGCAGGCGCGATGTGTTCTTTTGACAATTTATATTTGATCTTTCACGAAATTTACAGTAACATAACCCCCATGCTTTTAAAATAAAAATTGAACGTCTAGGATATGAACCCACGACCTCTCGCCTAGACAGTGTCGGTCGTTAGACTCATTGTCATCTACTACTGACTAATAAATAAACTAAAGGTCAGTTTGGAGTTCAATTAATCAGGATCACTAGAATTCAATTGTTTCGCAAAACCCTAGTTAGGTTTTTTTTTTTGTTTAGAATCAAGAAAACAAATTGATTGATTTTAAATCAATTCTATAAAATTAAATTAAATTGAAGTGTCTGTTTGTAAATTCAAAGTCACAGCTTTATACTGCACGCATATAAAAGTATATACGTTATTTAAAACAGAAAACCATTATTTAAAGTTTTTGTCTTTCTGTCTGTTCCGGGTAATCTCCGGAACGGCTGGACCGATTTTAACGGGACTTTTACTGGCGGATAGCTGATATTATAAGGAGGTCTTGGGTTCGATTTCCAGGTCGTTCAAATTTTTATTGGGTTTTTCCATCAAAAATATCACAAAAACAGCCCTGAGTTTAATTTGTGCCCGGTTGATGGTAATAGGCTAGCACCCTATTACACGGGACTTGAACACAACTATCGAAATGTGGGTGTACTATTAGGTACACTTCTGCCTAAGCCGCCGGGGATTACAGGCGTGATGTTTTATCAACTAAATCACCGTAAATCGTGACGTCACAATCAAAATCAAACCTCGCCTGGTGCTATCCTACAAGGATGTATGTATGGATGTATAAAAGGTACGCACACATGGATACCCAGACAACGCACACTGACGCGATGTACTGTGTATAGACATGAGTTTACGCACACCGATGTAGGTTGAGTCTCCGTGTGGTATACAGGGCGTTAGATTTTCGGAGGAAACTATTTAATATGATTTTCCTTCTTATAGCATCATCTTTCTACCCTTGTTCCATGTTACTTGGGGTCGGCGCAATACGTGTTTTACTTTTATTCTCCACTTTTTACCTTCAGATCCTCACACAATCCATCCATCGTTTCTTTGGTCTTCTCCCTCTCCATCCATCAACATTTATATTCAACACTCTTTTAGTCACAAGCGAATCATTCCTCCTCAGCACATGTCAATACCAAGACAGTCGATTAACTTTCAACTTTTCTGTAACTGGCGTAACTTTCAAACTTCGTCTAATATACTCGTTCCTTATTTTATCCATTCTTGTCACACCACACATCCACCTCAACATTCTCATCTCCGCTACATGCAATCTTTTTTCATCCATCTTCTTCACAGCCCAACATTCCGATCCATACAGTACGACAGGCCTAATCACGGACTTGTATATTTTTCCCTTTAACTTGAGGGGCATCCGTGGGTCGTAAGTTGTTCCAGTGACCTGTCGCAATTTCATCAATCCTGAGTTGATCCGGTGCGTTCCGTCCCGGTCTACTTCGCCATCCCCCTGAACAAGCGACTTTTATGTTCTGTTAAACAAAACCATAATGTTTTGTGTGGGTGTTGTTTATTATTATGATTGATAGTCATTTCGTGGTTTTGTATGTTAGCTGGTCGGTAATTGGCAGCTTGACCTTTGTAAGTGTGTCATGTAGGATTATGAGCAGTGATAGTCTAGTGCTGTGACCGTCGGACGGCCAAGACATAGGTCTCGAGTTCGAACCTAAAACACGCTCTTCTGAATATAATTTTTCGTATCCATGTGCGTATTGTATAATTATCGCTTGCTTCGGTGAAGGAAAACATCGTGAGGAAACCAGCATGCCTGAGAGATATTTCTTGACGGCATGTAAAGCCAAGTGAGAGGCCCATGGGCTAGGTACTAACCACACGATAAAGAAGACGACTATGAGAAGATTTTATTAATAAGAGGGGTGTGTCAAATACATATTTATAAACTAAACTAAATGAAACAGAAATTGACATAATTATCTCAAAGTCATCATCTGCTTAGCCTTTTCACAACTTTGTTGGGGTCAGCTCGCTTGCTTGGGGTCAAGTTTGTTGGGGTCAGCTCGCTTGATTGGGGTCAAGTTTGTTGGGGTCAGCTCGCTTGCTTGGGGTCAAGTTTGTTGGGGTCAGCTCGCTTGCTTGGGGTCAAGTTTGTTGGGGTCAGCTCGCTTGCTTGGGGTCAAGTTTGTTGGGGTCAGCTCGCTTGCTTGGGGTCAAGTTTTCCCCAATGCAGCTGAATAGTAGTACTTTACATGGAGCGACTGCCTATCTGACCTCCACAAGCCAGTTGGTACTGGGTAATACGATACCCCTTGGTAACACTGGTCGTCATGCTTTTAGGCTACTGACTACCTGTAACGACTGTCTGAGATCTACAAATGACAGCTGCGACCAACGGCTTAACGTACTAATAGTATTATATTTTAGTCATGTTTAAGTCCCATGTTTCAGGGGAAGAGCCTATTGCCATCAAGCGGGCACAATTCTAAGACTCCACGCTGTTGCTGAGAAAAAAGCTAACACTAACAATTTTACTATGTTTTATTACTCCATAAGCTTATTAATTATTAACATACTCGGAATATCTACTTACCATGTATTAGAAGTAGATTAATCATTCTCTTCCCCTTATCCCAATTCATAAGTGGTTGGCGCAGCATGTCTTTTTCTTCTCTATTCCTCGTCATCTCATCAGACACCTCCTTTCTACCCATATCATTCTTCACACAGTCCATCCATCGTTGCTTTGGTCTTCCTCTAATCTTACACACATTCATACTCAATAATTCATTCATAGATTATACCAAGTTAAATTTTATCACCAAATGGCGTAGGCAAGTCTAGCAATAAATAATGCAACACCTTGATAACCTCCAGAACAGTCTCCAAACGCGCCAATTTATTTATTGACAGATTTAAAAAAACTTTCTGGTAAGATGACAACCAATCACCAAATCTTATAAGAAAGCTCATCAATATTCATATAAGAATCAATCAAAGTATTATAATCCAAGTGGATAACTCCAACTAGAAAAATACACGGAAACATAAACTCTCATCAACATTGACGTCCACTGCTGGACATAGGCCTCCCCTACCTACGTGTCGCCACATGTCCCGGTCCCGTGCGACTCGCATTCAGCGGGTCCCCGCAACCTTCACCAGGTCATCGGTCCACCTAGTGGGGGAGTTTCCAACGCAACGTATTGCATAATTATATATTTAACACTACATCAAACTTATCACAACAACAAGTGATCATTATTCTAATCCGACAACCCGAATAGCGCATTGGTAGAGATGCTGCCTTACGTTCTTAGGGTCCCGGGTTCGAATTCCGGTAAGAGCAAATGTTTGTGTGATGAGCATGGATATTTGTTTTCGAGTCATGGATGTTTATATGTATTTACAAACAAAAAGTATCTGTGTAGTATATCAACTATCTGGTGTCCACGACACAAGCCTCGTTGCTTAGTGTGGCACTAGATGGCTCTGTGTGTAATGTCTAGCGATTTTTTTTTTTTAATCATCTATCTCTTCCCCTTATCCCAATTCATTAGTGGTCGGCGCAGCATGTCTTCTTCTCCCATACTTCTCTATTCGTCATTTCAGCAGTTACCTCCTTTCTAGCCATATCATTGTTCACACAGTCCATCCATCGTTTCGTTGTCCTTCCTCTACTCATAAAGCCATCCACATTTATACACAATTGTGTATCATTACAAGTTCCTCATCAAACAAACTACAACTTACCATCAAACGTCAAAAAATCAATTTACAAAAAACCCACAGCCTGTATAACCACAGTCTGCAACACACACAAACTCCACCCTGTAGCTACGCGTCTGTCTCACTCACACGTCTACAAGGCGTAGGAGTAGCCGCACACGGCCACAGATGTGTCGTTACACGTCTGGCACGCACACTTAGTAACAGATGCTCTCACTCACACATAGACGGTTCTGTGTTCATGAAAGCACACACAGAAACGTTTAGCTCAAAGTCGGTACGTTTAGGGTTGTCAATCGTACTCTACTACAGAGTTATATCTCACGCGGGACTGTGTTCTTTCTTTCTTTATCGTGTATAGTTAGTGTCTAACCTGGTGTCAGAGTTTTTATGCCGCCCTTGGCTTTACATGCCGTCGAGAAATATCTCTCAGGCATGCTGGTTTCCTCACGATGTTTTCCTTCAACGAAGCAAGTGATATACTCGTATAGGTACAATACACACATACATCCGAAAAAAACAGAGGTGCGTGTCTTGGGTTCGAATTTAAAACCTATACGGGAATACGGGTATGTATTATATAAAGGGTGTAAATAGACCCTTAACGAGGCCGAAAGGCACTAAAACTTGTTCTCCCCGTTATTGCGATAATTGTTTTTTGTTCTGGACCATTCCTGGGAACCTACTAGTTACGGAGATATTGGAGGTCAAAGTTCGAACTTCCATCTGCCTCACCCTTTCTCCACTGTGTTGGGGTCGGCTTTCAGCCTAACCGGATGCAGCTGAATAAAAGCATTTTACATGGAGCGACTGCCTATCTGACCTCCACAACCGTTAATGAAAATACAATACTCGTACTCCTTGATAAGACTGCTTGTCAGACTTTCGAATCGGTCCACTGACTACCTGTAAAGACTGTCAAAGATCTACAAATGACAGTCGGCACCAAAGGCTTAACGTGTTCCCGAGACCGAGGGCACTCGGTATGTAATGAATGGTCACCCATCCAAAGATCGACCTCGGCAAGCATTGCTTAACCTTGAAGATCAACCCATGTGGCAGTTATTATTTAGCGACGAGGCTCTCTCAGTACTCTAGTAAAGAGTATTGTACTCTATTTCTATATTTTTTACTTTATACTACCTCGCTGGTGTACACAGTCGTACTGTCCTGGGTTCAATGCCCAGGTCAGGCAAAGTGTTATTGGGTTTTGCTATGAGAATGTTTAGTGGCAGACCGGAGTTTGGATTTGTGCTCGATTGATGGCAATAGGCTCGCGCATTACATGAGACTTAACATAACTGGTGAAATGTGGGTTTACTATTAGTTATACATCTGCCTAACCCCTTTGGGGATTACAGGCGTAATCTCTGAAACCACGGGACCAATTTCTATCAAATTCTTTCACCATTTGAAAAGTCAACGTCATTCTGGAGACAGAGACATCACACCAATAAATGCAAAAGTTTGTACGTGTGTTACTCTTTCACGCAGAAACTACTGAACGGATTTGGATGAAATCACACATATAGTTTATAGCCTGGATTAAAACTAATAGGATATTTTTATCCCAGTAGTATGAACCCGTGGGACAATTATCGAACTCGACGCGGGCGAAGCCGCGAGCATTAAGCTAGTAGACATAATACTGGCTACATTTGATTCGAGTAGCACGCAGGCGAAGCCGCCCGCAGAAGTTAGTCTAAAATAAAAATAAAAATGACAACCCTATAGCTTACACACACACGTACACTTCAGTACGAGTATACACACACAGACACAACTCGGTTCATTGACCGTCCGTCGGTTTTTGCAATGAAGCAAGATTTAAGATTTTTTAAACGCCCAATCATTTGTTACTGAATTCTAGACTTTAGGACTGAAGACATAAAGTTTGAATTGGTTGTAGTGTGATGACAAGGAATATATTTGATTGATCAGCTGATTCTTATCCTAAGAAAGTTAGAGAAAGAATAAAAAAATTAAAGCTCTTTTGAAAGCATATCCTGGTTAAGAAACAGTCTCACCGAGAGGTATCGTATTACCCAGTACTAACTGGGTTGTGGAGGTCAGATAGGTAGTCGCTCCATGTAATATACTAGTATTCAGCTGCATCCGGTTAGACTGGAAGCCGACCCCAACATAGTTGGGAACAGGCTAGACAGATAGTGATTATGATGCTTATTAGAGGTTGTATAAGAAAACAACAGCATACATAGCCTAGTGGTGTGACCGGCGGACTGCCAAGTCATAGGTCTCGAGTTCGAACCCAAGACACGCACCTCTGATTTTTCGGATTCATGTGCGTATTGTATAATTATCACTTGCTTCGGTGAAGGAAAACATCGTGAGGAAACCAGCATGCCTGACAGATATTTCTCAACGGCATGTAATGCCAAGTCAGAGGCCCATGGGCGGCAAAAATACTCTGACACCAGGTTAGGCACTAACCACAAGAACAAGAAGAAGATTAAGAAAATTATTATCGAAATAAATAATCCATGGAAACGTTTATGTCTTTATATCCCTTACACCGTATAATGGGTGTATAAAAAGTACCCTCATCATTGCGACCCCTTTTTTTATTCTGGATCATACCTTGAGGAGCTCGTGGCTAGATAATAACAGCCGCTCAGGTCGATCTTTCGGTTAAGCAACACTTGCCTAGGTTGGTCTGTGGACTGATGACCACCCGCTACATACAAAGTATCCTCCGTGCCTCAGAAAGCACATTAAGCCGTTGGTCCTGGCTGTCATTTGCAGATCTTTGACAGTCGTTACAGGTAGTCAGTGGACCGAAAGTCTAACAACCAGTCATACCAAGAGGTATCGTGTTGCCCGGTATTAACTAGGTTGTGGAGGTCAGATAGGCAGTTGCTCCATATACTGGTATACAGCTGCATCGATGCTCGATGATGGAATTGTTTCGAGGTAAAGAATTGTCTAGACTAGACAAATCGATCTAGGGACAGTTATTTTGAATTGAGTAGAAAACTAGTACTGAAACATTTAGAGTGGCAAAGTATCAGGAAACTTATTATTTGGTAAGAAGAATAGCTATTAATTTGTGGACGCATGCAATAGTGCGACTCATATTGCTTCACAAATTCAATATTATCTAAAATTCCACGTAAAAGTTAAAAACGTATAAAATCAATCAATACGATATACGGCCAAGTGCGAGTCGGACACGTGCATGAAGGGTTCCGTATTATCCCGACGGAAACCTTTTCTTTTTTGATTTTTTTTCTTTAACTTTTAAGTAATTTAATTTTTATTATTTGTTGTTATAGCGGAATCAGAAATACACATTCTGTGAAAATTTCAACTTTATACCCATTACGGATCATGAGAAACAGCCCGCTGACAGACAGAAGGATGGACGGACGGACAGCGGAGGCTTAGTAATAGGATCCCGTTGGTAATCCCTTCGGGTACAGAACCCTAAGAAAGATAGCGCAGACGGGAATGACTAGGTAAGAGCATTTTTTTAAATCGTTATAGTCATAAATTAAAACTTGCTCGGCATAAAACCTGACTCCCTATTAAAACTATGAATTTATCCAAGAGCCCCTTAAAAATCCATACACCTTTTTGAGACATTATTGGCCACTTTATTTCGTTTTTTCTGACCCACCCTTTATTATAAGGGTGCGTAGGCCAATGGGAACGCATCCTAACTTTCACCCCAAGCTATTATTATTAGAAAAAAGAAAGTGATTGAGGGTAGAATGCTTTCAACCCCTTTTTGATATATAGGGGTGCATTTTTTATGCTTTATTTTTATACTGCTTTGCTCAAATTTGGAAGGACGTGTATTTTTTTTGTGTTTTAATGTTTTAATCTCATTTTAACCGACTTCAAAAAAGGAGGAGGTTCTCAATTCAGTTGTATTTTTTTTTTTTTTTATGTTTGTTACCTCATAACTCCGTCATTTATGAACCGATTTGAAAACTTATTTTTTATGTGAAGGATATACTTCCCGATTGATCTCGTATTGTCATCTTCTTTATCGACTTGGCTTTACATGCCGTCGAGAAATATCTCTCAGGCATGCTGGTTTCTTCACGATATTTTCATTCACCGAAGCAAGTGATTATAATGCTTTACGCACCTGAATCTGAAAAATGAGAGGTATTGGGTTTGAACTATTTATTTATATATTCGATTATCCTATCACTGGAACGTTACACATAGCAATTACACCAATGGAGCACATGAGTAACTAAATTGATTCTGCTGTTTTTACTGCTATCTTTTACTAAAAGGCAGTGCAAGAAAAAGACGGCTATAGCTATGAACTAAATTAGAGATGTCAAACTAGTTTATGCCTTGCGCTTCACCGAGTTTTCAGTCGACATGTTTTTACGTGCACCCTTGTATGGAAACATTAGTTCCAACTAAATTTGATAGCTCTAAATTACGGCCGTCCGTTTCTCGTTTTATTAGAGAAAAAGATAGCAATAGCCTAAATTAAGTTTAGTTTGTGCACAACAGAATCGACACCAATACCTCTAGAAAATTCTTTTTTAGGAAGATATGATCATCTTCTCCTTCCTCCCCTTGTCCCGTGTTACTTGTGGTCGTTTTTATCTTCCATGTCAACCGTCACGATATCATTCCGTCCTTTTTCATCATCTACCCCCCTTTATTGGGGTCGGCTTCCAGATGCAGCTAAATACCAGATTGGCACATGAAGCGACCGCCAATCTAACCTCCACAACCCAGTACTGGGTAATGCGATACCCCTTGGTACTACTAAGACTGATTGTCAGACTTTTTGGGCCACTAACTAAACTACCTGTAACGACTGTCTACAAATGGCAGCCGGGACCAATTGCTAAGCGTGCTTTCCGAGGCACGGAGGAGACTCGGTATGTAATGGGTGGTTACTCATTCACAGACCAACCTAGGCAAGCACGGTTTAACCTTAAGTTCGACCCGGATGGCTGTTATTATTTAGCCACGAGCTCCGGCCTTGATTCCGTCCTTTATACAAGCTTTTATTTAACTTGCACTGTTCCTATGTATGTAAGTTGTCTAATTCTAAATTTTTTCGACAAATTTGGCATACCCCTTTGGTTCTAGTGACAATACATTTTTATGATAGACATGACTTGATTCTGCAGCCAGGATCGTCTCCTCACGAGTGAATTCGACAACGGTTAGTAAGACGGAAACGAAACTTATAAGCGTTCAATGTTGGAAGATAAACTTAATTTTCTTCTTTTCTTTAAAAGTTTTTTTTTTTCTTTCTTAACATTCCTCACACAATGCATTCATCTTGTCTTTGGTAGGTTAGAAAAAATCACTGACTCTCTAAAAATACAACTTACATAAAAAAAACCGTCATATTTTTTGAGGTCAAGAAAAGCCTCCTTAAAGAAATTCAAAGCCTAGAAGGAAAGACATCAACGCGTTTTAAAAATAAAATTATTTAAAAATAATAAAAGTGTGATCATGAACAGAACTTGTGACACCACCTCATACAGCAGGTTTACTTTTCTGTCACATCGTTGTGGGAATGGGTGTACTCGAACCCTTCGCGAAGCCGTCGACCAAGTATTCTGTATCCAAACTTATGTTATTAACTAATATTATCAATGCAAAAGTAAGTTTGTTTGTTTGTTACATTTTCACGCCTAAACCACTTATCCGATCATCCTGAAACTTGCACATAGGTTGTCAGATGTACAGAAACGGACATAGGGTAGTTTTTTTGAACCTTTCATCCCGAAAAAAAGTACTGTTCCCAAGAGAAACAACAATAACGTTCTTTTGGTAATAGATGGCGCCACGTGTCTTTCGAATCATGATTGAATTATATTATTACAGGCAGAGTACATTCCAAATTGATTGTCAAATTCTAAATTAACGCGAAATAGCCACGGAGTCTGTAATTGTGCCAAGTTTTATGCGACCTAAACATAACTGGCGAAATGAAATGAAATGAAATGATGTTTATTTTTGCAAGTAGGTTCTTACAAACACTTTTACAGGTATTTTTTTTTAAAACTAGATGGGGCTGGTGTGTTGTACCTGACTACTCTGAGAAGAAACAGCCCAAACAAACTCAGAGGTCATAGTCTCTTTTGAAGTCCAGACATAATCTTGTTCAATTCAGATGAGGACTATGCAGATTAGTGTCTGAGATGGTCTTTTGAAGAAAGAACCACACAGATTTGAGTGGACCTGTCCAGTCAGTGCAAGCATTTGTCAGTTATCGTGTAGCTCGACTTGTAACTGAAGGAGCTCAACGAAACGACGAACAAAACCAAAGAAAGGACATTTGGGTAGGTCGCTTATAGTACTCAAACTGCCAAAGTCGTGGGGAAAAAAAAAAAAATACCCACACGGTCCTCACATTCACAATAATTAAATAAAATTAGCAGTAATTTACAAAACGAATGTCAAAAAAAAAAAAAAAACATTAAATGTCACAATAATAATAAAAAAAAAAACTTAACAAAATAAGTATTCATATCAAATCAATACATGTCACATAAAATAATGTAAAATAACGAAAAAAAAAATACTAAACTAAGTATTCATGTCAAATCATTCAATGTCAAAGTGTATAGTGTATATTGTAAGAGTAAAAGAAAGGAATTAATAATAAACAAGCGAAATCCGAAATTTCGACATTCACAGAGCAAATTTCATTGGAGCAGCTTAATTCCAAGCCTTTTTATCTTCGAGAAGGTGTGCTTTATACACCTCTGCCTCACCGTTTGAGGATTACAGACGTGATGTTATGTAATGTTTATGTTGTAAATTCCGACATAATGCAACGGCTATGCAATAAAAATCCCTGTAATTTTGTCAGGAATACAAAGAGCTATAGTATTATTACTTTAATAAAAAATAAAAAAATTAAGCAAAACGATTTTTGTCACTCATTCGCTCAACGTTGGGTTGTATTTCACCCCTTAATTTAACTCCTTTTGAGGGGTGAACGACATTAATAGCGTCCCGGGTTTATCCCCATAGCAACGTCCAATCAAATGATAGGAAAGGGTGACACTACATTTTTCTACTATTTAATAATATAATCTGTGCCCGCGTTTCAGCCGTTGGTCTTGGCTGTCATTTGAAGATCTATAATGCCAGTATTTTACATGGAGCGACTGCCTATCTAACCCAGTTAGTGCTGGGTAACACGATTTTCCTTGGTAAGACTGGTCGGCAGACTTTCGGACCACTGACTACCAGGAACGACTGTCAAAGATCTACAAATGACAGCCGGGACCAAATGCTTATCATGCTTTCCAAGGCACGGATTAAACTCGGTATGTAATGGGTGGGGCCACCCACATCGACCTCTGAACAGAGGCCACGAAACATGAATACAAACTTGCTTTTTCAATAATTAATTGTTATATATTACACCTTGCTACTATGTTCGTTTAGCTATGAAAGCTATGTTTAAGAAAAACCGGCCAAGAGCGAGTCGGACTCGCGCACCGAGGGTTCCGTACAAACTTTTTAAGGGACAAACTTAACTTTGCTGTTCGATCTCTACAAACGGCTTTGCACCAACCGCAAATAATAAGTTTGTAATAGTAAAAACGCTTTTTTTTTTGTTATTTAACTACATATTTACGGTTTTCAGTTATTTTCCTTGTGCTGTAAGACCTTGCTTTTTGCCAAATTTCGTGATTCTAGGTAGGTAGGGAACTACCATATAGGTTTTCGACCCAAAACCTATAGGGTACTTCCGGTTGACCTAGAATTGACAATTTTGGTTAAAAGCAAGGTCTTACAGCACAAGTAAAGGGAAAATTCCGAAAATTTAAAAAAAAACGTTGAAAATTAAGAAAAATTTTAGTACTTACAAGTTTTCGCTAAAATCTAAATTTGCCCATATCGTATCGTGTTGATTCGGGAGTCAGGACCTTGATTTTTATACACCTAATAGGGACTATAGACCTTAGTATCTGGTATAAATTTCAATTTGCTAGGTCTACCCGTTCCTGAAAAAATCAGCGGACAGACGGACAGACGGACAAGAAAGTAATCTAATAACGGTTCCTTTTTTTACCTTTTGAGGTACGGAACCCTAAAAGTATAAAACGTTATTTTGGACGTGCCACGCTAGCTACCATTTAATAAATAAGGTAAAAAAACCCCTAAAGCTAATATTTTGCTGAACTTCATAATATGAAATTTAATCATGAGATTCATCAATTACAAAATAAATTCTGAAAAAAATACTAAAAAATCGGAAAAACCTTAAGACAACAAACCCAATCAGAACCAGCTCATCAGTTACGAATACGACGCCAGCCATACACACATCTCATGCCCAGTGATAGTGGCTCACAGATCTAGGTCCACATCGTACGATAAAGCGGATGTTGTGACGTTGCAGGGGGGGCAGAGGAGGGGCCCGGCGGGGGCTATACGCTTACGTGTACGGACGTTAGGGTTCCTTGAGCCATGACCATTAATATCCTGCTTAAAGCCTTCACGGTTTCAAACTAAACTTCACTTACGGGATATCTTCCGTAATTATTAATTACTAGCACTTCGCTCGTGACTTCGTTCGCAAAATTTGTGATAGCTCGGCTAATATGCATGATATAGATATAATTTATAGCCTGTAGCACCCACGAATAATGTAGCTTTCTGCCAGTGAAATAATTTTTTTAATTGGATCATTAGTTCCGGAGCTTACTTACAAACAAACTTTCAAGCTAGTTTTACCTCTTTAAAATATTAGTATAGATTTAGAATAATTGAATTTTCTAAATAAGTAATAATCATATAGGTACTTTGTTTTTTAATATTATACATATTATAGGACTGATTTTACTTGCTAGTTCAATACCACACTAAAATTGTGGATTCGCTTGAAGTATTAAAATGAACTTACTTTTTATTGACATTCTTAAACTTATAGGAAAGATTTTTTTGCTTGTTGGTACCGAATAAGCTCCGAAACTACTGGACCGATTTTAAATATATATCATGCAGATAAGCCGAGCTATCACAATTTTCAAGGTCAAAACCAGACCTTAGGTCACGGGAAATGTAAACTAAATGTAACGATCTTTTGTTAATAAAATACTGGGTAAGCAAATTTTCAGGGTCACATATCTAGGATAGGTCCAGACAGATGGGCCAGAATCGTCACACAGTGGGTGCCTGAAGACTGCCATCGTCACCGAGGGAGGCCCAAAAAACGCTGACGTGACGATTTGGATCCGTTCCTGACTTATTAGCCGGAAAAGGCAAAACACAGAGAGAGAGTTGGAAAGGAATCGTTGATGTCTTTGCCGAGCAGTAGGACAGAATAGAAAAAAAAAGCAGCTTGCCAGAACAAAGTCCAAATATTCGTACAGAACACAGTCTAAGCTGATCGTTCGCGCCTGACCTCCAGCCGGTGTAACCCCTGTGATTCAGACGGCACATCGAGAGTACGATCCGGTTCGGCGGCTACCGAGATACGCAAGCTGTATGCTGTCGCTGTGTGCGTAAGGTGCGGTCACGTTGTAGCACGAGAACTTTTAGCAAAGGTCACGTCATTTTTGAACGTTGCTACTTTATATGGGACGGTACCTTTATTCGATTTAGTAGTATTATAGTCTGCTCCAGATAAGTAGGAATTAAAGGTCATTAACCCGAATACATTTATTCAAATACATAATTCCGAAAACAGAAATATTGACATAAACTTGTCCCGAAACGACCTTTATTGTGATCCTTGACTTTTTCTAGTAATAAAAAACGATTCATAATGTATTGTAATTGTCGGGGTACCTACGCAGAGAAATTAAGGAAAGAGCAATGACCTTTAATTACTACTTAGTTTATCTGGCTCAGACTATAGTTGAATGGAGGAGCTCATGGCTAAATAATAACAGCTGCTTGGGTCGATCTTTAGGTTAAGCCGCGCTTGCCTAGGTTAGTCCGTGGATGGGTGACCACCCATTACATACCGAGTTTCCTCCATGCCTGCCGTAGGTCCCGGCTCTAATTTGTAGATTTTTGACAGTCGTAACTGGTAGTCATAGTGGCCTGAAAGTCTGACAACCAGTCTTATCAAAGGGTATTGTATTACCCAGTACTAACTGGGTTGTGGAGATCAGATAGGCAGTCGCTCCATGTAAAATACTGATATTTAGCTGCATCCGGTTAGACTGGAAGCCGACCCTGACATAGTTGGGAAAAGGCTGCCAGATTGATGATGATAAATTATTAGTTGAGTAGCAAAGGAGACCCGAAACAATTACTGCACAAATTCTGTTCTTTCCGAACGGTCAAATTTCGTTTGGGATGTCAACGTAAAATAGAAATCATCTTTTTCTACAATGATATTTACTTGCTTCGCTTTTGCGGGACCCCTTCTTTTCGCATACCGTAATGGTTTGTTCTTAATATAGGTACATTGGCATAACGAGGAAGGAATCTCATGGGACTAAAATAGTGATCAATATAAATATTGATGGATAGAGAGGGAGAGAAAGAATAAAGAAACGATGAATGCCTTGAGTGAGGGACTGATTGATAAATTAAGTTATTTAGGAGCCCTCTCCTTACTTTCTTCAGATGCTCCGCAAGGTCCATTAGGGCTTTAGATTGAACTAGCTTACACCCGCGGCTTCGCCCGCGTGGAGTTCGAAAATTGTCCCACGGGATCATACTACCGGGATAAAAAGTAAACTACCTGTGTGCTAAATTTTATCCAAATCCGTTCTGTAGTTTTTGAGTGAAAGAGTAACAAACATACACACATACAAACATTCACATTTATTATATTAATCATGTGATTATTATATTAGAGCTACTTGTGACTGTGAGCCAACTATTAAGGTTTCGTTTGTTGAATTAGACAGATTTTTTTGATTTCGACAAACAATAAAAAGTACTTACAAAGTTTTGGGTAAATGTTTGCCGTTAAAAAGTTTCTATTTCCCACTTAATCTAGTTTTGCTTCTGGAAAAAAAAAATGAACAACCGTGCTTCATTTTCATAATATTTCAAAATAATGTAAGCCAAACGCCAATTTGTCGTGCCGTACACAACACTGGAAACAAACAGACAGTTCGAAAGGCAATGACACCAGTCAGACTCAAACTAGATCTACAGATACGAGCCGGAGACCAACCATCACGCCGCGACAGTTACAAGGTAAAGCAGAGTTCATGGTGACTAACAAAATTTATTTTCAAAGTATCCCGGAAATACTTTGTATTATTATAATTATTTGTTTTTATTATCACCGCTGCTCTCAAAATGGTGAAAGAATCATAATATCGTTGAGGAAACCGGTATGTCCTAGAACCAAAAATATCGAAGACATGATATCTTCCTACCACCGCATTGACCCCGCGTGTTGGATTACTGGCCGATCATTACCCAGTTACTGGGTAATACGATGCCCCTTGGTAATACTGGTTGTCACGACTTACGAGACACTGACTACCTGTGACGACTGTCAAAGATATACATTTGACAGCCGGGACCAACGAGTTAACGTGCTTTCCGAGGCACAGAGGGAACTAAATATGTAGTGAATGGTCACCCATCCAAGGACCAACCTCGGCAAGAGTAGCTTAACCTTCGATCGAAACGTGTGGCGGTTTATTATTTAGCCACGAGTTCCACTTAGAATTTCCATAGCAACAAGACTATATTCAAGCCGGACTATTGAATTGTATGGAAAATAATGATTGCACGTAAAATTTGTATGTATGTGTGTATTGCGCAGGTCATGGTTTCCCGTCGCTGAGATAACATTGTATGTACCTAATGTAGAATGATAAAACGTTATGTAACATAATTTTGCATGATTTACAGTTTTTAATTCAGAAATATCTCAGTAGCAGCCTCGGAGTCTTGATTTGTGCCCCGTTGATGGCAATAGGCTCACCCTCTATTACAAGGGAAATTTGGATGCCTATACAATTAGATACACCTCTGCCTTAGATCCTTTTGGGGATAACAGGCATGATGGTAGGTATATTTTATTTTGACTCTACCATAAATGGGTAAGCAGAAATCTATGCTATGTTTAAGTCCCGTGTAATAGGGGGGTAGCCTATTACCATCTACTTTGCACTAATACAGAAGTCTTGATGAGAAATCCCTATAAATGTTGGGAGTCGAACCTAGTACCTGATATGCTCAGCAGTCGACAGACAGTAGACAGCCAGTTGTTTAGTAACTATAGTAATTAAACATTCAATGAATTCTAAATAAGTAGGTATAATGTTATCAAAGCGAGCGTATAAACTGGATAAAGTTTACCATGTTCTGTTAACAGATGGCGTTAGTAATATGAAGATTGCTACTCTAGATTTTATTTTAGGTGTTTATGGGTTAAAATTACCCTGCCTATTAGTCTACTAGGGTATATTCTATATGTTTGGAGGGACCGTCATAATTTAATGTACAATTTTGTTTGATCAATAGATACAAAAAAATAAAATTGAAGTGTCAGTTTGTAATTTCAAAATTGATTTAGCTAATCTCGGAAACGGCTGGACCGATTTTGACGGGACTTTTACTGGCAGATAATCTGGTGTTATAAGGAGATAAGTAACGTTTTATTTTAGAAAAAAAGATAAGTGTTCCGTACAAAAAAAAATTAAAACCCTTCAAATTGTTAACAATATCCAATTCAAATAGGGGGCAGTGATATTTATTACAATAATTTCACTTGAACGAAAGTCGCGGGCAACAGCTAGGTAGTATTGAATAATATTGACATAACAAAAATTACTTTTTTTTATTGATATAATCGATGATACCCACTGGCATAACATGGATGTCTTTGAGCCCCCCCCCCCCCTAGCCTGCACATACTAACTTTATTATAACTAAACGGTGCAAATAGAAAAAGAGGAGCTCGTGGCTAAATAATAACAGCCGCTCGGGTCGATCTTTAGGTTAAGCCGTGCTTGCCTAGGTTGGTCTGTGGATGGGTGACCACTCATTACACACCGAGTTTCCTCCGTGCCTCGGAAAGCACGTTAAGCCGTTGGTCCCGGCTGTCATTTGTGATCTTTGACAGTGGTTACAGTAGTCAGTGGCCCAAAAAGTCTGACAACCAGTCTTACCAAGGGGTATCGAATTACCCAGTACTAACTGGGTTGTGGAGGTCAGATAGGCAGTCGCTCCATGTAAAATACTGGTATTCAGCTGCATCCGGTTAGACTGGAAGCCGACCCCAATAAAACTTGGGAATAGGCTAGGCAGATGATGATGACCATACCTGGGAACCTACAGAACAAGGTTCCAAAGTTTTCAGAAGTTTTTTTTTTAATACTAGTTTTTAAGTTTGTAGCTTTTCTGTAAATACCTCCATCCCCCTTTTACTAGTCAATGCATCCATCAGTACAATGTTTTGAGTGCGTTACATTGAGTTTTACCGTAAAACGTGTTTTTTTATGCCCAAAAAAAAAGTTGTTTCCCAGCAATCATTTTTTCGTAGAGTCACTTAGTTTGATGTAATACAGAACGCTTGCTTGGTTGACGGCTTCGTGAAGGGCCCGTTTACACCTTGTATTAAGCAAGATATTGTTATCTGTTATATTTCAGGAGGCAACGTTGAAACGATGTACTGTCTATGTAAAGGATGATATGGCTAGATAGGAGGTGTCTGATGAGATGACGAGTAATAGAGAAGTATGGGAGAAGAAGACATGCTGCGCCGACCACTAATATATTGGGGTAAGAGCAGGGGATTATAGCGATTTGCCCAGTGAAAGAGAAATGCATGTAATTTATTACATTACTAGCTTACGTCATGCGGTTTCACCCGCGTAGTTCCCGTTCCCGTGGGATTACGAGGATAAAATATAGCCTATGTTACTCGCTGATAATGTTGGTACCCATGGCTGAAAGAATTTTTAATATCAGTCGAGTAGTTTTAGAGTTAAATCGTAACAAACACACAAACAAACAAAAAATCAAATCTTTCCTCTCCAAAATATTATTATATTATTATTAGTATAGATTAACTCAAGCCCGTGGCTTCGCCCGCGTGGGTTCGGTAATATCCCACGGGATCGTAAAAGCATCCTATGTGTTAATCCAGGTAATAAACTATCTGTGTGCCAAACATTCAGATCCGGTCAGTAGTTTTCGCGATAAAGATTAACAAACATTATGCATCCATCACAAACTTTTCCATTTATAATATGTATTGGTAAGATTAGTAGGATTATATTGTAGGGTTCAAATTTACTGCCGAAAATAATACCCAAAACTTCCTTTAATTGAATTCCAGCTCTAAACCCCCTCTAGCCCTCCTAGGGAATAGTCAAATATAATCAATTTGGTTTCCTTGAACAGTCAGTAGCAATGAAATGTATACACTTAGCAAAATTCAAAAAACTATTTTCTCCTGAAATAACGGTTTATACTATGAGTTAAGAGACCGTTTCCTAATAGTATGGCTTCCAAAATACTATGTTTGTGAGCACCTACAAGGTTAATCAATACAGTAGGAGTACATCGCTTTTGAATTTTGCTAAGTGTAAACATTTTTTGCTTGTGTCTTTACATTTTGACATTCAAAAATGCATTTAATGACCTCATTGAAGTATAATAAGTGATTTGACCTTGACTTCAAGTCCTAGGGACTCATCATCATCGTCTGCCTGTTGGGGTCGGCTTCCAGTCTAACCAGACGTAGCTGAATGTATGTTACATGAACCGACTGCCTATCTGACATCCACAACTTAGTTAGTACTGGGTAATACGGTACCCCTTGGTAAGACTGAACTCAAAGAACCCAATTACTTTCCCTGAAAGACCACGAAAATTAACTACCGTTTTTCAAGAACCCAATTACTTTCCCTGAAAGACCACGAAAATTAACTACCGTTTTTCAAGAACCCAATTACTTTCCCTGAAAGACCACGAAAATTAACTACCGTTTTTCAAGAACCCAATTACTTTCCCTGAAAGACCACGAAAATTAACTACCGTTTTTCTCAGAAAATTTATGTGACGTAGAAAGTTAAAATTTGACGTAGTATTGAATCATGTTGACATACACAATTTGATTGTAATTAGCATGTTTGAAATGTGTTTTAGGTGTTAATTGTGGCTAGGACCAGTACCAGAATAGTTGTTCAGTAGGTATTGGTAGGAAGTGGGTCTAAATGGTTATTTTGTCATAAAGACTGAACTTTGAAGATCAAGGGAAGAAAATAAAAAAAATATACAAAAAAGGCAAATGAAAAACATAATCTAAGTTTAATATTTTGTTAAGGTAAAGTTTGACAAATTCTCAAGAGCTGTTTTCAGAAACCGGGTGTTTGTATCCATCCATATGTGTAGTGACCTTTATACAAATACTAATCTATAAGGTGAATGAGCACGGGTCTAAGATCTATTTTCAGGCAGTCCTGTTTTAATTCTTGACAACCCCACATTTTGTATTAAGGTACTAATAGGTAGGTAATATCATCGTGCATATTGTTGTGGACAGTGGGGAAAGGGGGGGGGGGTGCTGCATACAGGACTGGACTACATAACAGATTTTGCATAACATTGTGTCATGTTATTCTGTACTTTATTTTTGAATATTTTCTGTAAATAATTCCTAGGGTTTACATTTTACACTTTAGCATGATAGAATATTATAGTTATTCAATAAAAAGATCTCAAGACTACCTCTGAAGATCAAACTGTCACTCCAATACAATTTCCAAGGCACAGCGCCTCCAGAAGTTGGCAGAGCGGTGGCTAGTGAAAGAGCGAAAATGGTTTCAAGGCAAAGGCTGAAAAGCCGTAACAGTTTTAAAGTGTGTGCCCGGGGGCTCACTGGCGAACGCTCCAAGAAAATAGGTACTGAAGCTGTGACAAGAAAGTATTTCCCTACTCAATACATTTGTGCCACTTGCTGAAAATCTCCCACCTGGACACGAGTTTCATGGCTGACCTGGGAGTCTTTAAATAGACTCCGGACCCAGGTTGGTTGGTTGGTTGGTTGAGATGTTCAGGTGGAGATTCATAGATGACTTCCCTGGACCTGGACACATGATATCATGTCCTGCCTGTCCTTTATTTGCATATCACAAGGAGCTGATGGACGCTACTGAAAGTGCCACATTTTGGGCTGACCCAATTTGAATTGTCATCGAAACGTAAAGAAGAAGAATTTTCCCATTCTGTTTTTAGGCTTATTTAAAATAGCAAGACCTTGTTTCAGTAATACTGTCTTACGCAACGATGAAGTAACTTTGTAAAAACCTACACGTTGCAAGATACTCAGGCATAAATACGTTGTAAGATAGAGTCAGAATGGATAAGAAGACCCTGGTAAAAATTGTGTATTTGATCAGCGCAGGGTTGGTAAACGAAGTCTGAAAATACTCCCGAAATTGACTTTTTTATTCCTGGCCCTTGCATAAGCCAGACAAAGGTTGCACATTGAACAGCCAGGGTTGTCAAAACGACTCAAGGATCTAACATTATTTCGGGGTTTTCGGGGTCACTATTCGAGGAATATTCCTTTTAACCGTGACCAAAAAGGTTCTAAATTACATTTTCTTTTTCCGGCAAGAGGATGTTTCTATCAGACGTTGTATATTGAATTATTAAGATTGTTAAAAGACCTTAGAATAGTTATTTTTTGGAGATATAACCCTTATTGTCATTCCATTTTGGGTAAGCTTTGAAGAAAATGGTTCAGCTTTTTCTTATTTCTGATTCTTTTATAAATCTGTCGAAGGTTGCTAATGGAATTGTGTGTAACCTTTAGGGCCATGCCCTTTAAGGATAGCTGTGACGGAACTAGTCTATAATAGCAAGTATTGTCCCACTGCTGGCCAACAGCGCCCCAATTCCTTCCATGTGCTCTTTCTTATGCCATGAAATAATACTAAATTGCACAGTAAATTTGTGTGTTCTATTGCGTAACGATTTGTCACTTATTCAAACCTATACTTTGTAAAGTGTTCTAAGCAAGTTTTATATGTTAGGTTAGTTATATTTACTTGTCAAAAACTGTCTAGTAGGTTTAGTGGACGCTACCGTAGTCACTGAGAATGAGGTCTTGGGTTCTATTAGTGGTTTTTGACATTTTCCATCAGGAATTCTTCAGTTGCAGACAGGTTGCTAGCATTAGCCTCGCCCCCTTTTACATGGTGAATACATATCTGCCTATTTCTTCGAGGAACACAGAGGTTACCTTACAACTATTATTCATAACCTGGATTAACACATAGGATACTTTTTATCTCGGTAGTACGATCCCGTGGGATAATTATCAAACTCCACGTAAGCGGTGCCGCTGGTAAAAGCAAGTGATTGCATATTTTACCACTATGGGCTTGATATGGAGCTCAACGGCCCTAAAACCATGTAAGGACCAGGTTTTAGGGGCTTGTTGCTTTTAGGAGCTACCGTTAAGGACTCTTTAGGGTAAGCTAATATTTAATTTTCTATTTCTGGTCGATGAATAACTCTGGCGAAAGTTGCACGTTGAATAATTAGGGTTTTAAATGGCTTAACGCTGTTTTCTTTAGGGGGGCCCTTAGGACTGTCCCATTTAGTGTTAGCTCTGACGATAAGGGGCCAGAAATTTAATTTACTATGATTGCTTCGTTTATTAATTAATATGTCAATGGCTATACAGGGTGTAAACGGACCCTCCACGAAGCCGTCAACCAAGCATTCTGTACATTAAATAAGTAACTTTATGCAAAAATTATTGCTAGGGAACGACTTCTTTTTTTGGGTGAAAAATCACGTTTTAGGGGAAAATTCAATGTAACGCACTCAAAACATTAAATTGTGCTGATGGATAGATTGAACAGTACGAGTATGGGGGTTGTGGAGGTGTTTAAATAGTAAAAATCTTACATGAATTTAAAAAAAAAGTTGTGGAAGATTTGGGAGTTATACCCCCCAATATCTCTTGTTATGGAGAGAAGGTTCAGGTATGTTGTAGAACAAAAAAATGATCGCAATAACGGGGAGAACTAGTGCCTTTCGGCTTCGTTAAGGGTCCTAAAACGACCTTAGGTCTAGTTTGCAGGGTTCTGGTTCTGACCCTTAGGATTCTCATTAGGGCTAGCTGTGACGACCACGGTCCTGAAATTTAATTTGTCATGTTAATCAGTCACTAAAAGTGTCAATAGTTCCATATTTAATTATTAGGGTTTTAAAACGACCTAAGGACTAATTTGTTTTGGGGTAGTGGTTCCCCTAGGACTGTACCCTTTAGTGAACAGATGTGCTGGAAATGGTCCATATATAAGTAGTATTTTCTTTTTCCAAAGAAACAATACTAGATAACATAACATCACGCCTGTACCTAATCCCCGAAGTGTTAGGCAGAGCTGTACCTAATAGTACACCCACATTTCGCCAGTTATGTTTAAGTCACATGTGATAGGGGGCGAGCCATCAACCGGGTGCAAATCCAAACTCCGTGACAGAGAAATTCCTGATGGAAAAACCCAATATCACTTTGCCCGACCAGGGAATCAAACCCAGGACCTCAAGCTTAGCAGTCGCGCTTCCGAACACTACACCAACGAGGCATAATACTGAATGTCTCAAACACTCATTAAATGTTTTACGAAATGGTGTTACATAATATGAAACCGAACATTTTGTAATGCATTGTATGAATATTACCTATATTTAAAAAAAAGAGGAGGTCGTGGCTTAATAAAAACAGCCGCTAGGGTCGATCTTTAGGTTGGTTTCTGGATGGGTGACCACCCATTACATACCGAGTTTTCTCCGTGCCTTGGAAAGCACGTTATGCCGTTGATCCCGGCTGTCATTTGTAGATCTTTGACAGTCGTTACAGGTAGCCAGTAGCAAAAAGTCTGACAACCAGTGTTACCAAAATACTGGTACTCAGCTGTATCCGGTTAGACTGGAAGCCGACCCCAACATAGTTGGGAAAAGGATAGGCAGATGATGATGAAGATGACCTATATTTAAAAAATACGCAGTACGTATAGGTATATAATTATAAATATCAGCCAAGATGGTCGTCGTAACCGAATGAGTGAAGATTTTCACAGTTAGGCAAATGATTAAATTAGTACTAGGTACTACGTCACATTTTCATAGTGTGTCTAGATTTGACTCGCCGCCACGTGCTACGGCTAGGTTAGGTTATAATACACGTCAGACGTCGCTTGAGATTTCTCTGCGTCCTAACCTAATGCTATCAAAGTGGAGTTTTTTTGTAGTAAATAAAGTTTATTTATTTATTTCAACATGCATTGGTGCACATGTGCACAGGGTATTCTTTAAAAGTCAACTTTTATTGGTATGTGAGAAGTACTGTGAAAGGATTTATGAAAGTGTTAACATCAATTTAATTTTCCTTTACTTTGTTATTTTGTATATTTTATTTTATGTTATAATTTTCTCTTTTAGTTATTATGTTTTTATGGTTTTAAACAATCGTTGTAATTAAATAAATAAATAAACTTTTGAGGTTAAGAAAGGACAACATTATGATAGTGCACACAAATATTAAAATTAGAAGATTTTTTAGATTTTAATCTATTCGAGGGCCCTTTTTGCATTCTCACTTGTTTCTTTCTAGCTAAATATAAATTGCAGTCCTACTAACATTAAACATGCAAGTTTGTGAGGATGGATGGATGAATGTTCGTTACTTTCACGCAAAAAGTACTGAAAGGATATGTATGAAATTTAGCACACAGATAGTTCATAACCTGGATGATCATTTAGGATTCCTTTTATCCCAGGACTACGATCCCGTGGGATAGTACTGACGACCACGCGGGCGAAGCCTCGGGCATAAGATAGTATGTTTATAAATACAAAAAAAAATAACAGAAAAAATAAAACTGAATATCAATCTTAGGAGTTACAAGGTCTAGCTAATTACCAATGGACAGGAATGAGAGGTGATCATCATCTGCCTAGCCTTTTCCCAACTATGTTAGGGTTGGCTTCCA
The DNA here is from genome assembly GCA_941918905.2 of Xestia sexstrigata. NCBI lineage: Eukaryota > Metazoa > Arthropoda > Insecta > Lepidoptera > Noctuidae > Xestia > Xestia sexstrigata. The sequence goes on along the minus strand of OW799228.2, from coordinate 11,053,219 downwards.
GTCTAACCGGATGCAGCTGAAAACCAGTATATCACAGGGAGCGACTGTCTATCTGACCTCCACAACCCAGTTAGTACTGGGTAATACGAAACCCCTTGGTAAGACTGGTTGGGGTGAGAGGGATGTCTTACTTTATTTAATAAGGCACGATTTATAGATTTGGGATTTACGTATTGATCTTAATTGGTTCTTGATAACACTTTGACTATGCGGATATTTGAATGATTTTCTTCGAGAACCACATTGGATGTTCTGGACTACCAGAATACCCCTTTGGTAGGGTCAAGGGCATGGCTTTGAGGGTTAAAACCTGTCCCAGTGTTGGGTTACTTTGGGGAAGGTTAGGTAAGTTTAGCAGTGCCTAAATATGTATATTTGCATAAGTATTTTAAGTGTCTACCTGCCTCGTTGGTATAGTGGTCTGCTGAGCATAAGGTCCTAGGTTCAATTCCCGGGTCGAGTAAAGTGTTATTGGGTTTTTCCATCAGGAATTTCTCAGTAGCAACCACAGAGTCTGAATTTGTGCCCGTTCTATGGTTAGGGTCGCCTCTTACACGGGACTTAAACATAACTGGTTAAATGTAGGTGTATTAAAAGGTACAACTCTGCCTAATCCTTCGGGGATTACAGGCGTGATGTTTTGTAACATAGTTTTTTATACTTTTGCTACGAGTGTTTTTCAATTCGTGATGAACTGGAAGTCATTAGACTTTCTTTGCTTTGTTGTTTATAATCTGACATATCATACAAGACCCTTAACCAAGCCGAAGGGTACTTGTTGTGTGTCATTGCGATCATCTTTTTATTCTAGCGAGACCATACCTGGGAACCTTCTAGTTACGGAGATATTGGGGGTCAAGGTTCCAACTATTTCACAAGTCTTTGTTTTTTGTTTTGAATACATGTTTTTAATGTAATAATTTTACTTTAAACACCTCCATGACCCCCGTACTATTCAATCCATCCATCAGCACAATGTTTTGGGTGCGTTACATTGAGTCTTACCGTAAAACGAGATATATCACCCAAAAAAAATGTCGTTTCCCAGTAATAATTTTTGCGTAGAGTAACTTAGTTCGATGTACAGAATGCTTGGTTGTCAGCTTCGTGAGGGGTCTGTTTACACCCTGTATTTTGATTAGCTAGTTCGTTAATATTGGAAATTTTACAATGAATTACAACTCCTGAAATATTGATTATTGTGGAAGAGATATCACCGCGTGTTCACCTTTACGCTAATACAATTTTCGCAGACGGTTGCCAGAGGGGTAGCTGATGCACCCTCTGTTCATTTTTGACAGTAATACATCCCCTAAAGTCAGGGGGAAAATATTAAAAAAAAAACGTATTTTAACCGAGCTCTTGTAAGACCAATGATTTGCCTAAAATAAAAGAATTGATTCTGCAGAATAAAGTTAAACATTTTTAGGTATTTTTGAAACTTATTAATTGGAAAATCTTTCAGGAATAAAAGATATCGAGTAGGGCATGAGTTTGTCTTTAATTCTTACATATTAAGGATCTATAAAAGGCAATCGCCGGTGGGGAAAACAAACGTGGGTAAGGACCCAGTTTCGAGGTTAAAGCTGCTCATTCCACGGTCAGTAAGTGGATGGGTGACCATTATTTTTCTCAATGTAACTCGTTCATGTCTCGCAGGTCTGGTAGATATGTTCTTAAGAGTAGTCTAAGTCTGAAAATAGGTCTGACTGGGTAGTTTATCCCAGTAATTTTCTAGTGGATGTCAGATAGGCAGAATACTGGTATTAAGTTGCATCTGGAAAGACTGGAAGCCGACTCCAACATATTTGGGAAGACATTAGGCAGATGATGATGTAGGTAAGTATGGGCTATCAACCATTGCGCTAGTCTAAATTAATGGATTGTTTAGAAATTTATTTTTGTTCTCTTTTCGAGATAGTAAAGGTGGACTTGCCCAGCAGTGGACAGATTCACTCTTACCGGATGTTAGAAATGTGACAATTACTAATGATGCATTGGAACCGGTCTTGACTCCAAATTAGGAATCTTTTTTTGAGGGAAAGTCCTAATTCTAGTAGTGGACTACTTAAGGATGAATTTAGTGTAAAAATAAGGGATGATTTTCAGTTATTTAGGGTTGTAATAAGACTCTAAAGTTCTGTCGATCTTATTTTTTTTTGCATAATGCTTTACGATGCACGTGGTTCTAAAATATGACTACTATGAATCTTCAACCCTCTCAACCCTATTCAACCCCTTGGAAAAAAGGGGTGAAACGGTAAAACACTAGGTAACATACCTACCTTGAAGTTTTTCCTCAATGTCACCGGCAGAGTCGAAGCGTCAGTTTACAAATCCTTTAAAGAAAATGTCATCCGTGATTTTTAGAGCACGCTCTTCATAATAACCACTATCACCAGCTATAATCACCGAATTTAACACAACTTAACACTACAAACATTTCTCAATTGGCTCCTAGCAACATGTATTTAGGCCTAACACACTTTCACTAGACTAAAACACGACAAAAAATCTCTGGGTAACCGAAAATTTAAAAAGAAATTCGATTCAGAATTCCGATTCGAAATACAAAATGGAATTTTCGTACCCCGACCGTACACGAATAGGGTATGTTTCAAAATCCGAATGCGAACGCTATGTCGTATCGTTAGAGAAAGACAGACATATCTCTCTCGTTCTCTCTACAAACAGAGTTCAATGTACCGTCCTACTGTATCGTGGGCGCGCGCAATGGTAACTCCGTCTCCTTCTCGCCCGCTGGCGGCGTTAATGTGCGAGCGAGACGGGAGATGCGGTCCACTTTTTGTTGGGAACTTGTATTTGGATCGATATACCGCGCCGCCTAAGTCTTGGTACTTTTATTTTTCAAGTTTTTGTTTTTTGAAAATTTCGTTTGGTGTTTTAGTCTTTACTGTGAATTGGTTTGAATTATTATTCATAAAGTCATTTTATTATATCTGTGTAGTAGATTTTTGAACTAAATTTACTATTTTTTTAAGAATCTATTTTTATTTTATTGTGAGAAAACGTAAAATGAATAAAAGATTCTCATAGTTTAACACTTGCAATTGATTGGTATGTTAATTTTGATGACTGCAAGTGTTGAATATGCACTGTTTAATTAGCAAAACGCAATGTATTTTAATTATTTCTACTAATCAAACGATTAATGAGATTTTAGCAGAACTTTTCTTCAGTAACTCTACTCTGTTCGTGATTTTAAATAAAAATAAAACTTTTAAAAGCCTATGTAATTATGATAAAGTTAATTAATGAAAAAAACAAACTTTCACTTATGCAAAGGAATTATAATTAATGCCTTACGAATGAAACAATGCCGCATTACATCATAAGGTTGGCTGTATTCGCTCGACTAATCGTTCCGGCGAATAATGTTCAACTTCACGCGGTGTATTGGGGGCTTTAGATTGGCTCTAATTTATAATGCGCTCGGAATCTTACGACGTTTAGGTATTGGGGTTTATTAAGGAAAACGAGTTATTTGACTGTTTTAAGTGACGGACGGAATAACTGTTTCTGACTGTTTACTCAATTATGGTAAAAATCTTCAAAGACGTTGTTTTTTCTGCCTATAAATTACGTTTTAACAAAAACGAAATAAACTTCTTCGTTGTATTGTTGATTCTTTTGATTTAGTTTATATGACCTTCAACCAGAAGTTAACAAAAATATTGATAAGCACTTACGTTAAAACGATCACTCAATTATTTTTAATTACAACAGTTATTAGTAGGCCTTTTTAATAAATACAATAATTTGTAATAACTTTCCTTTGTTTCAAAATTACCCCACAAAAATTCCAAAATAAATTATTAGCGACAAACAAAAAAAAATACCTTTTCAAAAAGAACCTGCATTATACAGCCAACATTTTAACCCACATAATTTATCGTAACGACGACTTGTCGCACATAAAAGTCGTGTAATCGCAACTCGAGATCCAGCCTAACGATGCGCTTGGCAACAGCGCTGTCTATTTATAGATGGTTATAAATAGCTCTTAAATCAGTCAATTAACAGACTAGACAAGAAAGAATGTTGTGTAAAAACTTTACTGATTATCCGTGCAAAGTTTTTTTTATGCTGTCGGGATGCAAGTATCGAGTGGGTTTTTTTTTGGATTAAATGTATTGTATGCGTTTTAATAAGGTTTGTGGGTAAAATGGGTTAGTGCTGCGTTCATGGCAGTTGGGTCTGTAATGAGTTTTGCTTTACATTGTTCTTGTGTGTCTTGTAGGGAACATCTTGTGGCCGACATGGTGATGGATACGTGTATTGTTTAGTGAAGAAAGCTTGGGTGACATTAAAATTAATAATTTTGCTCGGAAACGTGATTAAGGATGTTTTGGCTATGAATTTTGGAATCATATCTTGTCTTTTTGTTTTAATTTATAATTGTAATTATTTTGTAAATTACAGCGTATGGTTTTTTTTTTCTTTGTATTATGTTTCGTAAGCTAAGTAATCTCTTAAATTTAGGGGATATGTATTTTATGTCTATAGCCACTTTTTGTTTTTTTTTTTCTATTATGTTAACACTTATTTTTGTGAATACTGTGTAATCGGCGACTGTGTAAGTCCAAGACTGTAAAACCTATGTATACCTAAATGCTGTACACAGAAGCTGTTGGGGAACCTATATTAATAAATAAATAAATTTTGGTGCTGTGAATACAAAAGTCTTATGTAAAATATTATTGGATGTACGAGTATAAGTAAGTTTTCCAGCATATTTTGTTGAACAACGCAATTTTTTCTTAGTTTTACTGTCTATTATTAGTAGTGCCACAGTAGAAACAGCTTATTTATAAGTGAAACGATTCGTTTGTCTTATGTCAATTTATATTTTTATGAGAAGTCCTTTGTAATAAATAATAATAACATTGCCCACTGAGTGCTTTTTTATAACTTAAGCTTCAAATTTACTAAAACAATTAAAATTTAGACATTTTTAAATGTATTTCTGCCTCTACAATACACCTTAATGTGAGTGAGACAGCATGAGTCATAAGAGGGTCTGAGTTGCATTTGTATATCTTATTTCATCAGCCACAAGTGCCATATTTATTTTTCTCCCTCTATCTTTTGAAGTAACTACTTAAGCTTCATAACACATGCCTAAGGCCTAAGGTATTAAAGTTTTACTAACCCAATGACGAATAAACCGACGACGTTTAGAAGATAGAACAATAAGGCATTTTGTCCTCAAGAGAGATGCTATAAATATTTCGTGTTTGCTCAGAATACACTCGCTGCGGTCCGCAGTCATAAATTCATTCATAAATTAAACGTTGCCATGGCAACCATCTCTACCGACGGATCTGGAAATAGCATTCGCGATGCTCTTGTGCATGCAGGCGAGTTTTTACTTTAATTGCAAGTAGATAAAGTGCATTTTGTTCTGGTGTGTGTTGGAATAATTTTCAGTGATTTTTCAAGTCTTTTAATGGTTTTCCAGCTCGTTTTGACGCTATAGTGTAAAATATATTGAAAATTACGGCAGTCTAGAATTGTTTGCCAGTCTTTGCCTTTTGTAAATTTGAAAAAGTCATCTTTTCCAAGAAATGTAACTTATGGCAAAGAGTCTATGACACAGTAATCTCACTCATTTTTTAATTACTGATTAAAGTCACGTTCAACTCAAAATTCATTTAATATTTTCACTGGAACACCCTCAATTATTATTATAAGCCCATACTGTCCTACCGCTGTGCAATGATCTGCCTCAATTCTTGCCATCAGTTACGATTTAGAGAAACATCTTTTCACCACCATTAAATAAAACTGCATTAGAAATAAAATCCCCACAGAACAAAAGACAGAAACATCACAACTAGTAAAGGAGCAATGTAAATTCACGCCATACTCCAATACATTCCTCACACGTTTGTGGACTGCACCGAACAGAATAAATTGTTGGTATTCTGTTCACCCCGTCGCAAACTGGTTACAGTATTATGGTCAAGGTTGTAAGTACTAAAAGTGTAAAAATGTTTCATACCTTCAACAGGACTTGGGTTGAAATAAAAATAGGTCTACTGCATAATATGTTGTGGGCCTTGACGGGTTTCTCAAGGCCATGTCTGTTGTTGCTTGGCAATAAGTTTGTCTTTAGGAGCAAGGGTGCTTTAAGTTACATGTAGAATAGTGTGATTGGCTATATTTGTAAGAAATTTGTGGGTAATTAAAAAGGAGTACTTCAAAATCCCCTAATCCTCTGCTTTATCCCAATTATTTTGTCTACACTTCTGCCATTAATCAACTTTTTGAGAAGTCTCCTATCTTTTCTTACAGAAATTATCTCAGTTTACAGAAAAAGCCAGACAGGGAAAGTGACAATTCAAAAATTGAAGAATTTCAAGATTTGGCTTAGACTTCGCGCTTTAGTCAGCTGCTCAACCTTTTCCCAACTATTTTGGAGACGGTTTCCACTCTAACCGGATGCAGTTGAAATTTTCAACCCTACTTAATAACCAATCTGACAGAAAACTAACTTAGAAAAATTGATGAAAATGGAAAAATAAAAATTCATAGGACCACAACGAGTTGTAAAACTCTCTCAAATTGGCAGTTCGTATTATTACAGAAGTGATATCAGATAAAGTACCACTTTACGTATGACATTTGTAGAAACAACCGAACCAACCACGCTCTGTCAACTTGAAGACAATTCAATAAAAATAATAAAATATGAAGAAGCCTGATGCAGTAATCCAAGAGTTCAGAAAACAGTTACAACAAATTTACTAACTATAAAACTCGCCATAACCATTTTTACGACGATATTTTAATATTATTTTAACCTAAAATATCATTTTTCCAAGGCCATTTGTGTACTGTCTGACAAATTAATGTAATTTTAGTTTTAATAAAAATTATGTTTGCAGCACTTGTTCTGGAAATTGTAATATAATGTTAAAGTTATATTCCAGTGGAACGTAAATTGGCTGTTTGTAACATAAGGAAAGTTTTACTAAATGCAGTAGTATCGTGGGTGTGGAAGTAGTCTTACTTATATATTTTTTTTTTATAATTTGCATGCTGGATATTAATTAATTGCCCAGATGTCAGGTGGTGAAAGTCTCATGGAATATGAAAAAAATATCTGCTATTTTGTAACGACTGATTATCTTACTTTTTTAAAATTACAATATTAAAGAAAATGTGGCAATCAATGCATTAACTTTGTACAATTTTTTTTTGCAAATTTAATTTATTAGAGCATATAATTGATTTGGTAAATCGATTCTAGGAAGATCTTTGCTTTCTCATGGATTTTACTTTTTCTACAAATTGAGTTCTTTCATAAGTTCTTGCTCCACACTAAGAATTTTTGTTCGTCTGTCAACTAAAAATCACAAATAAAGCAACCAGACCCTGATACAATAAAAAAGTGGAACTTATTGATCCATCCATAATGAACACACAACTCATTCCATTATGTTTAATCATTCATTTTACGATCAATTAACATAAAATTAATTTTGTTTTCTATTATAATTGTTGTCGTGTCATAAATTAAAGTGACAGTATAATTAGTGGCTATTAATAACTACAAAGCGTACTTTGCATAATAACTTACGAATTATTAAAAAAAAAAAATGAATACTATCTCAAGTATTTGCCGGACAACAATACACACAAAAATCCTCGTTTAATTAAAAAAAACTGCTTCCTAAATTCCTGCCGTTCCATCCACATTGAATGAGCATCTAATCTAAACATACTCAACTAATTATCACACCTTTCACCAATCTTCAATTACCACAAACCACTTCCAGGGCAAAAAAATACTTCCTCAGAAAAAAAGCCAGACAGACGATCAAAATTCACGGTCGCGGTATGAACTCGCCTTTCGATGGGCGAGGTAGGCGGGTGCGTTTGAGCAAGATAGCATTATAGTTTTAACAGCTCCGTCTCGAACGCATAACGGTCCCCGGCGCTCGCGCTTGCGACCTCAAACTTTTTTTAAATTGACCGCTTTTTTCCACTGTTTTAATTTGATTTTCGATGAAAATTATATAGTTTTGGATTCAGGAAGAACGGGCCATCTGTTTGGGGAGCGTTCCTTTTTTGATTTTTCTTTTTTTTTGTCTTTGGCGGTTGTAAAGACAAGGGTCTTGGCGTTCTATTTTTAGATTGCGATATTTTTCTCGGAATTGTTAGTAGTTTTCGCGAAATTGATCACAGGATGCATTCTATGGGACGGGAATAAGGTCAAATATTTCTTGTTTTTTTGTTACGTGTAGTAAAAGTATTTTTATTGAACATTTACTGAACAGACGGCGTGGCATTATGCCCGTGTTCAGTTTCGATGTTATTTTTTGGTGTTATTTTTTAAATTAAATTTTAAAAAATGTTTCATTTTAAATAATTAGGAATGTGGATGACCATATTTGAAAGGTTTTTTGTTTTATTTTTAACAAATTCCTTGTTTGATAGAACACTAAAGTTTTCATTCAAAATAATCACGGAGAAATAAGTGTGAAATTCATTAAATAAATAGTAAAGATAATTTTATATAAATATTTAATTAATATGTAACTGCAAGAACATACACAATTTTTAAAATTAAATACATTTTTGTTGCAATTTGCAATAGGCTGCACGTAAAGTATTAAAATGCATTCATCATTTTTCTTTGGCTATCAAAATGGAAAATCATGATTTTTCTACGATTTATTTTATGTTAAATTATGTATTAATTAATAAATATGACAGAATAAAGAAAATTATTTTATGTTTCTATTTCTAAATATACGAATTTGCAACAAAATTGCTTTGACTCCAGTGGCTACATTGTTTAATTTTTTAATAAAAATGTTTGTGATGACATTAAATAAAAAACAACGCGTTAAATAAAGAACATTTAAGCAACAATTTGAATACTAATATATTTTAAAATAAAACCAAGTATTAATTTTATATTTTATTATGATGAAGCCTAAAGCCAAATCTATACCTATACTTACATAGACTTAAGTAGATAATTACCAAAATAATATAAATTATGAGATTCTAAGTAAAACATTGAAACAAAAATATGATGTCAAGTTACTAAGGTAATTTTAATTCCCGAAAATAATTTGTCAATTTATTTTACCGTACCTGTTTTTTCTAATACAAAGTCAAAAGTCAAAGTCAAAATTGTTTATTGCTAATCCATAATGTACAATTACAACAGGTGGTAAATAAAAACATAGAAACAATTATGGACCCTGTCGGGCACAGCAAATTTAGTAAATCTGTAGAGAGGAAGACCGCTTTTTTACTTTTCAGTTTAAAATATTTCACATCCTATTAAATATTTCATTTACTTATTTTATTAATGTTATACTATCCATTAATACCATTGTTTACAGTTTATAAAACAATGAAATACTGCATACAGTTTTTTTTTTAAATAGAAATAGTTCTTATTTAAAAAAAAAATGGTAAAGGTTACTTGGTAGACAGAAAGATTTATTTTATTGTTAGGTACTGACTTGTCCACGTCCTATGGTGTAAAATATGAAAAAAAAACTCTTGTAGTAAATTAATTATCCTTTCTATCAATTTTTATTTTATTATATCAATATAATTAGCAACAATATAACTATTATTTCACCACAACGTTAACTGAAATGGCCATCGTTTAAAAGATCTGTATTTTTGTCAAACATGATTTTCGCAAAAAAATAAACGTATTTTTAAAAACCGTAACAAAATAACGATGATATTATTCATCAAGAAAATAACGATTATCTTTTGGTATTAGGTATTGAATTTTTTTTGTATAAGGAATATTTAAAATATAACGATTTAATTCTAAAATTAATCAATTTTAGAATTAAATCTTTTCTACCTTCAGGAATCGAGTTTTTACGAGCAGGTCCTATCCAAAGAAAATAATAAATAAATTACAAAAGATTTAAGATTGAAGTATGTTGGGTGAAAAGGGGAAAAGGAACGGTGGTCATATTATAGTCGTAACTATTTAATTTAAAAAAAGGAACGGTGGCCATATAGTTGTTACTATTTCATTTAAAAAAGGAACAGTGGCCGTATAGTCGTTACTATTTAATTTAGTAACGACTATATGGCCACTGTTCCGTATTTAATATAAAAAGGAACAGTGGCTAAATAGTCGTTACTATTTAATAATAAAAAAGGAACGGTGGCCATATAGTCGTTACTATTTAATTTATTGTGATTTGTACTCAAAATAACAAAAAAAATGCAAACATAATCCCAGAGTGAAATAAATAAAATTCCTATGAATTTTGAAGAACTTCCTAAGACACTGCGTCAAGTTTGAAAAAAAAGGGATTTCTTAGGTCATTGCTTCTAATGTTTGAAAAGTTCGTCTGCTCGACGAGGTTGTTAAATTGTCAAACTGAAAAAAAACATTGGGATTGTAATTGTTTTAATAAAATTACCCCAGGCTTTAGTTTAAGAACGGGCATGTAAGCTTACATAATCAGTCCTTCAAGAGTAAAATGGTGAATTGAAGTCTACCACCCAGAGAAAGAATTAGCAACAGGCAATGACATAAATAAGTGGTAGGAAGTCAGTTTTAAGACGTCATGGTAACCTCCCAAACATATATTTTGAACAATACGTTATTTGAATGTCACTCTAGTGTGGGAAAGAGACGGAGCTATACAGGACATCCAGCGCCATCTCTGTCACACATTGGAATAAGACTAAAACGATACTACTTTAAGACGTCATTGGCCACCTGACGTCACTAGGAGATCACTGGTGGAATTCAAACACTTCTCATCATCTCTCTGCCCTTGTTCCATGTTTCTTGTGGTCGGTGCAACACGTTTTTTTCTTCCTTTCTCCTCTGTCAACCGTCACGCTATCATTTACTCCTTTTTCCCTCATATCATTCCTCACACAATCCATCCATCGTTTCCTAGGTCTTCCTCTCCCTCTCCATCCATCAACATTTATATTCATCACATAATCACATGCGATTCGTCCCTCCTCATCACGTGTCCTTAACAAGACAGACGACTCTATTTCAAAGAATCTTATAATCCCAAGGTTAATATCCTTGATGATATCTTTCTTCTTCTTCTCTAATATCTGCATAAACAGCACAACCAAAAGAAGATGAAGGAGAAGAATACTGCTACTTGCCAAGATTAATTCTGTGCAAGAGCAGAGGAAGACCAAAGAAACAATGGATGGACTGTGTGAAGGATGGTATGGCTAGAAAGGAGGTGTCTGCTGAGATGACGAGTTACAGAGAAGTGTGGGAGAAGAAGACATGCGGCGCCGACCACTAATAAATTGGGATAAGGGCAAAATAATGACGATGAGCAGGTGTGGTGCTGGTGCAGTGGTAAAGGTCCCTTTTTAAGAAATATATTTCATCACCATTGTTCCCAAAACGATGAAAGAAGGACGAGCTCTTGGCTAAATAATAACTGGCTTGCCTAAGTTGGTCCGTGGATGGGTGACCACCCATTACATACCGAGTATCCTCCGTGCCTCAGAAAGGACGTTAAGCCGCTGGTTCCGGCTGTCATTTGTAGATCTTTAACAGTCGTTACGGGTAGTTCAGTGCCCCGAAAGTCTAACAACAGTCTTACCGAGGGGTATCGTATTGCCTAGGACTAACTGGGTTGTGAAGGTCAGATAAACAGTCACTGCATGTAAAATACTGGTATTCAGCTGCATCGGTTAAGACTGGAAGCCGACCACAACGTAGTAAAAACATTCGAAGACATGGGCTCCTGTGGTGGATTATGGTCCACTTCGTCTCACAGAACGTGCCCAGTGCTGGGACAGAAGTGTCCTCCACTTCTGTCCCTTCTGTCCCAGAAGTGGGCACTTGGGTCGTGGGGTCTCTATGCAAACTTGCAGAAAAAAAAACATCCTTGAAAAGACATTGCCAAGAGGAGAAGAACAAAAAATATGACCTTCACACGATTGGTGTTAAACTGTTCTTGTCACGCACCTGACGTGGTAGCCGGAAGGTTCAGAAACCTGTTTGACCACCAAGTTTCTAAGAATTCTGGCATGCCATACATTTCCAATAGAGGCTTATATAGCTTTTTGTACTATGACAGCAGCTGCTACAAGTCCTTCCAATGTCAAAATATCTGCTTTCCGAGTAAAACAATCATGAACTTACACTTATTAATTTTTTTTTTTTATTTGGACAGCCAAATGCCGCACTGTCGACATCATCCACATTATCATCATATCAGCCCAGAATCACCCACTGTTGGGTATAGGCCTTTTTTTTTTCTTTTTTTCTGCTCCCGCTCTGGGCGGTCCAGGAGGGAGTGTCAGACTTTTACTGACTAAAACCCATCCATGTACCTTCATCGCCCTTTTTGTTCCGGGGCCACGGTATCTCTTTCGAACAGTCCCGCAACCCCGGCAGGCTTTGGGTATGGGCCTGCCTTTTCTTCTGTCACACTTCCCGGTTCTGTGCGTCCCTTAACCAAATCATGGACATGATGTGAGCAAACGTGGAGATCAATGCTAGTACTCCTTTCTTGGCTGGTAACTTCCAGAAGTTTCTAAATCCAGAGAATTAAGTACCACTGATCATCTTAAAATGTTGCCTAAATGGATGTACGTTGCCAGGTATATAGAAACGGATATAGAGTAACGTTCATCCCCAGAAGAAGTATTGTTACAGAGGAAAACAACAGTAATGTTCTTATGATAATAGATGGCGCCACGTGTCTTTCGAATCATGATTGAATTATATTATTATAGAAACTTTAGTTGTGTGCTAAGATTTTTTTCAACCCGAATGGATTGTTAAATTCTAAATAAACGCGAGCGAAACCGGGAACAAGAGTGATTAATTATAACGAAAGACTAATAGTAGACTGTTTCTGATTAAACAACAGAGTATTTTAAAACATCCATGAAACAAGTCCTGGTAGAAACCATGACAAAATGAGCTGAGAATTTTCCGATGGAAGCCTGAATATACATCCACACAGACTACAGAGGCACTTGTTACGCTCATGTTCAGCCATATTTTAATGTTATCTTAAGTAAACTACGAAAATTTTCTGCATGAGTGAATCATAGTGAACTAGTGATTTGACCGCGACTTTGTGTGCGAGGTTTTGTGATTTTCCCGTTATAAATTTCAATACCCTCATTTCGCCTTGGAAGGGTTTGTTTTATTTTTCTAATTATGTCTTTGAGATTTTTACAAAATGAAGCCATATCTACACAAATGAGATAGTGACAAACAAATACAGATATTTTCACTTTGGTACTGTTCGTCAGTGTTTTGAAATTAAGGACAACATTTGAAAGATCTATTTTTTGTGTTATATTCTTAACATGATTACTATTCTAACATTTATTATTATTAACTTTATTTCTTATTCTCTTTACCTATTAACTTATTTTTAACATTATTTCTTAACGAGTTCTGATTTTTTTACTAAAGTTGCGCTTGTGTGCCATGGGGGAGCCCCTTAACGAAGCTAAAGGGCACTTGTTCTTCCCGCCATTGCTATCATTTATTTGTTCTGGACCATACCTAAGAATCTTCTAGTTACGGAGATATTGGAGGTCAAAGTTCCAACTTTTTTTTAATACAGTCTTTTAATGTTATATCTTCACTTTAAACACCTTCACGACCCCCGTACCTAGTATTCAATGCATCAATCAGCATAATGTATTATTGAGTGTTTATCATTGAACCCTACCGTAAAACGCGATTTTTCACCCCAAAAAAAAAAGTCATTTCCCAGGAATATTTTTTGCGTCAAGTTACTTAGTTTGATGTACAGAATGCTGGTTAACAAACTTCGTGAACGGTCCGTTTACACCCTGTAAACGAGCCGTCATTTCATAATCCAGTGTCATTATAAAAAAGTAATTTTACACGCAACCTAAAATATCGTTGCTAATCAAATCAGCATCTTAAGAGTTAACAGCAAATTCTAAAAAGGGTTCTCTCGCAAGACCGGTTTACGTAATACGGGCCTTTGACCACAAACGGGCCTCAAGGTCTTACCAGTAATGAGATGATAATATGGGCCTTTTGACCCCAAGTCACCCTTACTTAATGAAAAAAAAAACTAATTTTTGCCAGCGTGTTTTGTCAGCGAGTTCGAAATTTTGATAACAGTAACCTATGTGTTATGGAGAGAGAGGTTAAGCCGCGATTGCCTAGGTTAGTCTGTTGATGGGTGACAATCAATATACCTACACGTTAAGCCGTTGGTTCCGGCTGTCATTTGTAGATTTTTGACAGTCATCACAGGTCAGTGGCCCGAAAGTCCGACAACCAGTCTTACCAAGGGGTATCGTATTACCCAGTACTAACTGGGTTGTGGAGGTCAGATAGGTAGTTGCTCCATGTGAAATACTGGTATTCAGCTGCATCCGGTTAAACTGGAAGCCGACCCCAACATAGTTGGGAAAAGGCTAGGCAGATGTTGTGGTTCTAGGGCTGCATGGGTTCTGTATATACCTAAATGTGTAAGCAATAAAAAAATATGGTTAAAAACGTTGCCCCGTAGGGTACCTATATGATTTACCGTCCCATGTTTAAATAAATAAATAAAATAAAAAAATAAAATAAAAATGTTTACCGGGACCAAAAGTATTTTTAGTGTTTTAACTTATTACAGGTCATAGACCATCTGTGTATACAAGTTATCATATCAGTACACCTACATTATTGGCAAATAAAAGATTTATATTTCTATTAATTTTCATTCAAACCCGGCCAGCCGTTTCAACGTGAAGGTGCACACACTCACGTACATACATATTTTCGCATTTAAAATAGTCAGTAGTATGATTACAAACACATCGATGTTCATATTTCCCCAAACTCCTCTATAACACTATTAAGTGTGACGTAATGAAAATGACGTCAGATCAAATAATTAAGTATAAATTAAAAACCGTGACATTTCTTTCAAGGTTATTCAGATTATTAACAGTCTGAATACCTAATGTTAATCGTTGAGGGGCTCGTGGCTACATACCTAATAAATTAATAACAGTCACACGGGTCGATCTTCTAGGTAAGCAACGCTTGCAGAGGTCAGTTCTTGGATAGGTGACCATCCATATCGAGACCCCTTCGTGTTTCAGAAGGCACGTTAAACTGTTGGTGCTAGTTAGAAAAGTTAGCTGGTAGTCTGACAACCAGTCTTACCAAGGAGTACCGTATTACCCAGTACTAACTTGGTGATGGAGTTCAGATAGGCAGTCGCTCCATGTAACTTTCAAAGTGTTTTCTATTTCTACATCGACGTTTAAACAAATTGGCAAACGGTTTTCAGTTACTTTGACTTTTCAAATTCATTTTTGATTCCATTATGTAGGTATATTAGATTCACTTATTGTATGTATTAATGTATTCTTTAATTTTGTTTCCTCGTTTTAGCGAATTGTGTGAGCAACTGTTATAAAACTCGACCATCTATAATTTATGCTACAATTTTAACAAATAAATTTTATTTTATTTAATTTCCATTATTGTCGTTGCCCCTAGAACATCACTTTATTTAGGCACTAAGATTGGTATTAGACCCTAAATGAACCCTATAACTAAGATCATTGTCACTCATCATCACTCTCTTCCCCTTATACCAATTCATGTCGTGGTCGGCGCAGCATGTCTTCTTCTCCCACACTTCTCTATTACTCTCATCTCATCAGACACGTCCTTTCTAGCCATAAATAACAGTACTTACGACTTTTTTAGGGTTCCGTACCCAAAGGGTAAAAACGGGACCCTATTACTAAGACTTCAATGTCCGTCCGTCTGTCTGTCATCAGGCTGTATCTCATGAACTGTGATGTATTTCTGTTGCTGCTATAACAACAAATACTAAAAACAGAATAAAATAAATATTTAAGGTGGCTCCCATACAACAAACGTGATTTTTTTGTCGTTTTGTCTATAAATGTTGTATATAGATAATGGTACGGAACCCTTTGTGCGCGAGTCTGACTCGCACTTGACCGGTTTTTTTTAAGTATTTTGATCAACTTACTTGGATATTCAGCATTATGTATCGTTGTTATCTGTAAATGAAGAAATAAATACATTAGTTACAGCATTACCTTTGTTACAAATGTTACCAGCTGTTGCCAACAACCTTCGTCCGTTGAAATAATTAAAAAAAATATTACTTCCCTATTTAAATCGGATTTTGTTAACAATTTCAATGGTTTTCTCTTTCACGAAACCCTATTATTATATATTCTTTTTTTCTAAAACAAAGTAGCATAAGTAGCAAAGTAACGTAATTGTTACTCCTTTTAAAATCAGCTATCTGCGAGTCAAAGTCTCGTCAAAATCGGTCCAGCAGTTTCGGAGATTAGCCGCAACAAAACGACAGACAGACAGACATAAATTTACAGAATGCTTGGTTGACGGCTTCGTGAAGGGTCCGTTTAACACCCTGTATTTTCTCATAAACGAAAAAGACATTTAAAATTAACACACAAGCCCTTCCAAACACATCTAATCAAATATACAAACGAATCCATGTAACAAACATAGTCTCGAAAAACACAAAAAAAATTACCTCCACCCAGGACAGTCTCAGACAGAAAAAAACCCTTTGAAAAAACCGAAATGCGCACCCCGTGTTCGTAACGTTTAGAAAAAAAACCTACCCCTATGAAAAGAGGGAAAAAAATGCCGACCCTACCCTTTTAGACATATAAAAACATGCATGTTGCGTAAATGTACGGCTAGGTGAGAGAGGGACGGGGGTATAGGTAAGAGCGAGATAACAGATCCCCTCGATATAGTCCCTGATCTATGATCCACACGGGAGCGAATCGGACATCATGTTTTTTTCTTATTTTTACTGTTTTTTTAGCGTTGTAACTTTGTATGTAAATTCGACAAAAAGAATCAGCCTGTCTGTCCATATTTGTACGTTTGTCTTTATTTAATATGTTGAAAAAAAAATATCGCTCAAAACAAAATGGATTCAATTTCTAAAAAAATTGGTTAATAAAATAAGTGTGGAATTCTCATTAGGTTCTTCTCTAGGGATTTCTTATGAACTACCCGCCGTCAAGACTGGCACGGTTGACGGCAATTAGCTCACCCCCTATTACCTGGGACTCAAACAGAACAGGCATTATGTGGTGGTGTACTGGTAAGCCCTCGGGGAAAACCAGGCGTGATGTTATGATTTTATTAAAAAAAAAACCGGCCAAGCGTGAGTTGGACTTATAACCCAGTTAGTATTGGGTTATACGATACCCCTTGGTAGGACTGGTTCTGGGACCTGTAACGACTGACAAACATCTAGGAATGACAGACGGGATCAGCGGTTTATTAAAGCTTGGATTCTGAGACACGGAGGAAACTGTAATTAAATGGATGGTCACCCATCAACGGACCGACCTCGGCAAGTGTTGCTTAACCTGGAAGATCGATCCGTGCGTCTACCATTATTGAGCCACGACCTCCTTAATTATGAGCGATTAATTGAGGCAGAAATTATTTTCTTCTATACGTACATATGACACATAATCTCGTGGCTAAATAATAACAGCCGGTCGGGTCAATCTTCAGGGTTAAACCGCGTTTGCTAAGGTTGGTCCGTGGATGGGTGAACACCCATTACATACTGCATTTCCCCTGAACCTCGGAAAGCACGTTAAGCCGTTTGTCCCGGCTGTCATTTGTAAATCTTTGATCATTACTAGGAGTGAGTCGCCCATAAGTCTGACGACCAGTCTTACCAAGGGGTATCGTATTACCCAGTATTAACTGGGTTGTGGAGGTCAGATAGGCAGTCCCTCCATGTAAAATATTGGTATTCAGGATACACATACGGTTAGACTGGAAGCCAACCCTAAAAAATTGGGGAAAGGCAGGCACATGATGACATAATAAAATAAGTGTAGGACACTTTCTGTTTTAATAATTAACAACTATGTAAAGAAGACGTTTATCTTGTAAAAACATCCGGTCAATGTCAAGGTTCCGTCAGAATTGGCTCAGCAGTTCCCGAGACTAGCCGTTATAAACAAACAAAATATGCTTACGTTAGAGAAATATGTAACGCGATAGTTGAGGAATGTGCGATTTTGATGATATAGGAATTTATAATGATATTATATTGTGCTGCTGTACTTTAAACACTTCATAAGTATTGGATTTATGAAGAAGAGCTCACCATCGACCCGCCTTTTCCCAACTATGTTGGGGTCGGCTTCCAGTCTAACCGGATGCAGCTGAATACCAGTATTTTACAAGGAGCGACTGCCTGTAGTCTCCGCCAGATAAGTAAGAATTAAAGGTAATTGCTCTTTCCTTAATTTCTCTGCGCTTGTACCCCGACAACCGACAATACATTATGAATCGTTTTTTATTACTAGAAAAGTCAAGGATCACGATTAAGGTCGTTTTGGGACAAGTACATGTCATTATTTCTGTTTCTTTTTATTTTTTATTATTATTGTACCTATTTGAATAAATGTATGCGGGTTAATGACCTTTAATTCTTACTTATCTGGCGGAGACTATAACTGACCTCCAGAACCCAGTTAGTACTAGGTAATACGACACTCCTTGGTAAGACTGGTTTGGTTGACTACTTTCTGTCCACTGGACTACCTGTAACGACTGTCAAAGATCTACAAATGACAGCCGGAACGAACTGCTTAACGTGCTTTCCGAGACATGGAGAAAACTCGGTATGCAATGGGTGTTCACCCATCCACAGACCAACCTAGGCAAGCGCGGCTTAACCTGAAGAGCTCTTGGCTAGAAAATAACAGCCGCACGGGTCGCTCGCCGCTCTTTGCCTAGGTCGGTCCGTGGATGGGTGACCATCCATTACCTACTGAGTGCGTCAGAAAGCACGGTAAGAAACCTCATGGTCACTCTTTTAAAATAATTTGCTTTTACAATGTTACAGCGTTAGTAATTAAGTATGGGGGGCACTGTAAGCCCCACAATAAGCCGTTGCTTAGTTCAAAAAAAAAAAAAACCGGCAAAGTGCGAGTTGGACTCGCGCACCGAGGGTTCCGTACTATTCCGTGTTATTAAACTACATATTTATTTTTGTTTTTAGATTTTTATGTTTACATGTGCTGTTAGACATTGCTTCTTGCCAAGTTTCATGATTCTAGGTCAATGGAAAGTACCCAAGTTTTGATTTCCTTATGAAATCGATGCGAAAATATGCGACATAAAACTTCTTATAATTATCTTTTGAACGCGTTGACGAAGCTTGACTTTTTAAGAGCTGAAAGTGGCCCGAGTCATCATCATCATCATCATCTCAGCCGACAGACGTCCACTGCCGGACATAGGCCTCCCCCAAGTGTCATATTGACCGGTCCCGTGCGACTCGCATCCAGCGGATCCCCTCAACCTTCACCAGGTCATCGGTCCACCTAGTGGGAGGCCTCTTCCTACTAGTAGTAGTAGTCTTGACAGACAGACAGACAGACAACAAAGTGATCCTATAAGAGTTCCATTTTCCTCAGAGATACGAAACCCTAATAAAGTATGAGAAACATACCTAATGAGACGAACAGTCATTTTGTCGTATGTTGTTATCATCCTACGCAAGTTTACAAAGAAAGGGTCTTTGTTTACTAGCTGATAGGAAGCTCCACAATCTGCTATGTCGATTGTCGTACAGACATCAACACGTCTTATTATGTTCCCTTGGGAGTCAAGCTAACTATGACGTGACGCCTGTAATCTTCAAGGAGTTAGGCATAGGGCAAAGGTCACTTTTTGCCAGTTATGATTAGCACATAACATCACGCCTGTAATTCCCGAAGGGTTTGGTAGAGGTGTACCTAACAGTACACCCACATTTCGCCAGTTATGTTTAAGTCCCATGTAATTGGAGCGATCCTATTGCCATCAAGCAGACGCAAATCCAGACTGGTTCCGAGAAGTCAGAGCCACACAAAACTTGTAGTTCTGTAGCAAAAGATCATTTACAAGATTATTATAGAGGGATCTCCACTGATGTTCATCATTTTGGATCTAGCAGTAATGAAACAAGAATTTGTGTGGTATACTACAATTAACACAAACCCGACTACTGAAAAATCACGTTCTAATTGAATTCGGGGTTTACCTACAAGGTAAAATCAACTCTCAGGTAAAAAGATTGTCTAGTAAAGAGTCATGCTCAAATCATTGTATGCCTAGTCCTGTCATGACTCTGTTGGCTTTGACCGAGTTAATTTTATTGCTCTTGGTTGATTTTTTATGACCATCAAAATACAAACGGCGACATTGGTGATCAAACTATTACCCATGCTCTTAGGACATCGCTAAAGAAGTTTGAAGTCATAGTTAGTTTAGTTATTATTAGTTGTAGTGTTAGTTTAACCATTTTAATTTGTGTGGTTTGTCCTGTGCAGGCTAATAAATGCTTTTTCTTTCTTTCTTTCTTTCATCAACATCATCATTTCAGCCGAAAGAGGTCCGACAAGGGATAGGCCTCCCACAAGATTCGCCAATGGGGCCGAAAAGTTCTGGAGTGGCGACCGCGACCGCGTTGGAAGACCTCCCACTAGGTAGAGTGGTGACCTGGTGAAGGTGGAGGGGATCCACTGGATGCGATTCGCACGGGACCGGTCAATGTGGCGACACTTGGGGGAGGCCTATGTCCTAGTTTGAAGTAAAGAATATTTATCATACATCCAGTGTTACCAAGGGTATCCTATTACCCAGTACTATCTGGCTTGTAGAGGTCAGATAGGCAGTCGCTTCATGTAAAATACTGCTATAACAACCCAGATCTCAAAAGATTCTTCTATAGTGATACGAGAGTCATCTCCTGCATGCCTCTCCCTATCTATGTTGTGGTCGACTTCCAGTCTAAAACGGACGCAGCTGAATACCAGTATGTTACATGGAGCGACTGCCTATCTGACCTCTACAGCCCAGTCAGTACCGGCTAATACGAAACCCCTTGGTTAGACTGATTGTCAAACTACTTATAACGACTGTCTAAAATCTACAAATGACAGCCAGGACAAACTTCTAAACCAGCTTTCTGAGTCACGGAGGGAACTCGGTATGTAGTAGGTGGTCACCCATCCATGAAACGACCTCGGCAAGCGTTGCTCAACTTTGAAGAACCCGCACGGCTGTTGTTATTTATCTGGACTTTTTTCGAGCGAGATCCCTATGATATGTTAAAACAGTGACAGTAATAAAAAATACAACCCACACCAATAAAATGAACTGCTCTGCCGATCCTCAGTTAAACAGTCTGTCCCCGTGAAGCATTGATGAGTAATATACGTGTTAGTGTGAGTGCGGATGAACGAACTCGACGTTACTCGGCGGGCGGCCATGTTGGCTACGTCATACGACCTTGTGCGTGCGCGCCGCACGTATAGCTTACTTTTGAAAATTATGACCTTGCTTCGCTTAATACATGATTTATCAATTTGCATATACGGACTGTTGTCGATTGGGAAATTTTAGGTGAAAAACTGGAGATGGGAAAAGAAAAATAGTGATCTTCGCGGTTAAGCAACGTTTGCCTAGGTTGGTCCGTGGATTATTGACCATGTATTGCATACCGAGTTCCCTCCGTGGCTTAGAATGCTTCTCGGTCCTGGCTGGCATTTGTCAATCGCTACGAGTAGTCAGAAACTGGAAATTCTGACATCCAGTCTTACCAAGGGGTCGGCAATTCGGCACACTGTCTTCTTCTTCCATACTTCTCTATTACTCATCATCTCAGCAGACACCTCCTCCCTCGCCATATCATCTTTCACACATCCATCGTTTCTTTGGTCTTCTTCTACTCTTAGAGCCATCTACTTTCATACTCAAAACATTGCTCACGACATGGCTTCGCTTACGTTGTTGTCCGAAAAAATCCCACAAGAACGCGACGTTTTTTTTCCAATATAGCCTTGGGACGCTTGGGGGTAATGTAGCTTCCCATTCGTGAAAGAATTTTCGGAACGGGATCAGCAGTTCCGAAGATACCCCCCTACATACAAACTAATAAACTTTACCATAGAAGTGCAGATTGAAAAGGAAAATATGGTTTCTTTTTAACCGACTTCCAAAAGGATGATATCAATTCGTTTGATTTTTTTTGTGTCAGTATTGTCTCAGTAGTTTCCACTGCACCTGGATTCGTGCCCAGCTAATGGCAATAGACTCCATTATATGGGACATCATCTGGCTAGCCTTTTCCCAACTGCGTTGGTGTCGGCTTCCAGTCTAACCAGATGCAGCTGAATACCAGTATTTTAAATGGAGTGACTGCCTACCTGACCTCCACAACCCAGTTAGTACTGGGTAATATGTTACCCCTGGCGAAATGTGGGTGTACTATTTAGGACGCGTCTGCCTAAGCCTTCGGGATTACAGGCGTGATGTTGTTTTATTGAACTTGGGGCTATCTATCGCTTGAGTTGCAATGTCGCAACATTGCAACTCAAGCGATAGATAGCCCCAAGTATACAATATATGGTAACGTGACCATGGCAGTAAACCATCGCTTTGCAAACAGCTCTTTCTCATTTTGCATGCTGTGTTATCGAATATATTCTCTATTATCTAATAGGTCATATCTTAACATTACAAAGTCGCTCCCGCTGTTTGTACGCTTAGGTCTTTTATACTCCGCAACGGATTTTAATGCAGTTTTCAGCAATAGATAAGATATTCAAGAGGAAGGTTTATATGTATATGTTGTACCCGTACGAAGCCGGGGTGCGTCGCTAGTATACTATAAAATGTAAAATAAGTATTACCGGTATCGAACCCAGGACAGCAGTCGCGCTTGCTAAAGCGCGACTGCTGTCCTGGGTTCGATACCTATGTCGGACAAAGTGTTATTGGGTTTTTCCATCAAAAAATTCTCAGTAGCAGCCACGGAGCCTGTTTTTGTGCCCGGTTGCCCTATTTTAAAACTGATATTTTCCAAGCATTTTAATCTCTAAATGACAGCACTAGGAAATAGGAAAGAAATACATAGTTGTTTAATTATATGACGATTTGGTTTTTGTGTCACGACTTTACTATCAAGTTTGTGTTTTGTTTTATGCTCATTTTGTCTCGACCAGCCAAATTTTTTTTTTCATTACTATGTAAGTAGTAGTACACAAACTACAAATAGATTTAAAATAATAACAGAAATATATATATGTTACATACATTACGTTACATTACATTATGTTACATTTGTAGTTTGTGTGTTCACATGTATCAAAATGGGAAAAGAATTACAGGGTGTAAAAAAATCCGTCTACATCGCTGTCAATAGGAATAGTGCCCATAAAGGTTGGTAGCATTGCCACGATGGATGTCAATGATGTTTTGTCATTTAAAATTGATATTTTCTAAATTGAATTATGCAGGTGCTTAAAAAATAGGAAAGTTTCTTGTATGACATTTTTTTTTGCGCCAATTTCTTCTCTTCTAGCCAAATATTTTAGTTAACCAAACAGAACTTTTTCGTTGATTAAGCTTAGATATATATATATCTGTCCAATGCATTCTTTACTTATCGTTCATCGGTTTCTTTGTATGGCATATCATCTTGTCACCATTTTGCTGACCGGCAAATATTTTTACCATGACATAAGCAGACAGCGCGTAATGAGAGCAGCGGTGACAGCACTGGATTTTTTTCCCAGTGGTGGCGGCCCCGACTTACGAACAGTAAGTCGTGAGTTCGAACCCACGTTTGTGTTATTTATTTCATCACCACTGCTCTCAAAACAGTGAAGGAAAACATCGTGAGGAACTATGTTCTAGAACCAAAATTCGAAGACATGACATTTATACCAACACGCACTGAGAGGGAATGGGCTATAATCCGCCACGCGGATCCGCGAAGTGGGTGGAAAAGGAGGCCGTATGTCCCAGCATTGTAAACAGTCTAGGCTGATTAAGCTAATAAGCAGACAATTTGTTTTGCGACACGAAAGAAAATTGAAAAGTGACATAGTAATTTTTCTAGGTTTGTTAAAATAAATCTGTACAGACGGGAAAACACAGAACTAAAATAAATGTAAGTATTAAGTTATTTGATTTATCGATGCATTTTTGCTTGACAAGCAGCGCCGCACATTGAACTGCACACTTAAATTGGGCATTCTAATTTTTATTGGCACATTTTGTAAATTTACACATAATTACAAGGTTTCCGCTGAAATTAACTTTTCAGGAGTAATCTCCACTTAAAAGTAGTTTTATTTAAATGGTCAAAACTTGATTTGAAGAGATTGATTTACAGAACATTCTTACATCTTACCAAGGGGTTTCGAGATACCCAGTTCTTACTGGGTTGTGGAGGTCAGATTGGCAGTCGCTCCATGTAAAATACTGGTATTCAGCTGCATCCGGTTACACTGGAAGCCGACCACAACATCATCTGCCTAGCGTTTTCCCAACTATGTTGGGGTCGGCCACAACATAGTTGGTATAAAGCTAGGCAGATAATGATGACTTTAGAACATAGCTTCAACCCAATGATTTAGTACTTCGTAGACACATTAAGTGCAGTTTTATTTATACACTACAGGAATTCGGTAAATTCAACATTCAACACTCGGTAACATTTAAATGTAAGTCATTACAAAATTTAAAAAAAAGCTCATAGAAACAACCGAGCCGGTGGGGCATAAAGTTGCATAAGTGTTGAACTCAAGGCGATCCGTTTTGTAACTAGGTGTGGCAGCGACATCTTGACGCCTTCTTGGCCTAACGGGGCGTAAGGCTACGTTCACGTCCTCGGGCGACACGACACAACAACTTGTGTCAAAAGACACTCGCGTTTTAAGGGTATTAAAATGAAGGGAATTAAAAGGAGATTACAAATATATGATACTTTTAATTAAATGTTACTTGTTAACGACCATTTACAATAACTTGCTAACTGGGCATCAGTGTCGACATAGATACGGATAGACTGCCGGCCTAGGTATCGGTAGGTTGCTATCTCTGTCTGTTTGACATTTAGCTTACGGACCGATAGAAACAAAACAAAACGTCACCGAAAAGCTTTCTTTGATTTTCAATTTGATGAAACAAGTGACAGGTAGGTGACGCGGATAGGATATTTCAAGCTAACTTTGTTTTTGTAGAAACACCGATAGCTGCGAGAGTAGGCATATTAACTGACAGTTATACGTCAGTAAATTATAGAAAACGGCCTTTAGTAAACTTTTGTCACACTGTTCTATATTACATTATGCTGTGTTTAAAGTAAAGCTTGGGCTGAAGACACCGTTATCATTATCTTCCCCTTATCCCAATTCATTAGCGGTCGGCGCAGCATGTCTTCTTCTCCCACACTTCTCTATTACTCGTCATCTCAGCAGACACCTCCTTTCTACCCATATCACCCTTCACACAGTCCATCCATCATTTCTTTGGTCTTCCTCTACTCTTATACCCATCCACATTCATGCTCAATACTGTCCTCACGATATTTTTCTTAATCCTCCGCATCATAAAGCGTAGTCGAAAGGCACTTGTTCTCCCCGTCATTGCGATTTATTTTTTGCTCTGGACCATACCTGGGAATCTTCTAGTTATGGAGATATTAGAGATTTTCAAAAGTTTAAAAAACTCAGCAGTCACCTCCTTTCTAGCCATATCACCTTTCACAGTCCATCCACCGCTTCTTCTTCTTCGTACTGAAGACACCGTTAGTCGGTTTCTTTCATTCTACCATTGAGCTCCCATCAAAGAAAATAAAAATTCTTTTTACAAAAAACGCTGTAAATTACGTTTGCGAGACAATTCGCCAAATTCGTGAAAATCTCTGGATTTTTCAATGGAAATTAGGCTTTTTCTCCGGACTTCTAAACTTTCTATCTGGTAACCCTAAACACAGGGAATTCTAGTCTGGAGACTAGACACCTATTTGTGATGTAATCTGTACGAATATTACAAAGAAGTATTTGTAAGTTTTTATGTAGGGGGTAATCTCCGGAAAGAACTTATAATCTACCTGCCTTTTCCCCAACTATGTTGGAGTCGACTTCCAGTCTAACCGGATGCAGCTGAATACCAATATTTAACATGAAGCGATTGCCTATGTGACTTCCACATGCCAGTTAGTTATACGATATCCCTTGGTAAGATTGGTTCTCAGACAAGCACGTCATGTCCCTCAGACAAATAAATATTTTTAGGGTTTCGTACCCATAGAGAACACGGGAAAAAAGGGACCCTATTACTAAGACTCCACTGTCCGTCTGTCTGTCTGTCTGTCACCAGGCTGTATCTCGTGTACCGGGACAACTAGCCAGTTGGAATTTTCACTCACACTTGGCCGGTTTTTTATTTTCTTATCTCCATTATTAGTTTTCTGCGCATTTGCTTTTGCATCGTAACACACAAGTCGTTTGAGCTTGTAAGTTGTGGCCCAGCCGTAATTGTTGCCAACGGCCCCTAGGTTATACTAAGAAGAGAGTTAGTCGGCTACTACTACACATACAAGCTGTTACCCGCGACCTTCGTTCACTTGAAATTATTATAAAAATACAATTTTCCCCGTTTTTGCAATATTTTTCATTGATGCTCTGCTCCTATTGGTCGCAGCGGGATTTTATATGGCCTATAGCCTTTCTCGATAAATGGGCTATCAAACAATAAAATATTTGTACAATTCGAACCAGTAGTTCTTGAGATTAGCGCGTTCAACCAGACAAACTCTTCAGCTATATAATATTAAGGATTTATATAGGGTCTATTTTTATTTTTATTGGTTGAGTTGCTTTGTTCTTAAAAAAAATTCGATACAAAAAAGATCGTGTTCAATAGTACAAATAAATTAATGTATCTATTGCTTGCTCATTTTATGCAACTTCGTATTTAAATAGAAAATATCAACTTACGTTTTTAATAAATAAAACTTTCACTCAAATATAACTTTTATTTTCTCTGTAATAAAGAAAACTTTGAATTCCCCATTTTGTACGTGGCTAAAACGCTATCCGCGAAAAGACAAAAAAAGAAACCTCATTCTTTTAGTCAATTATATAATACATTCAAATACTTTTACCTTAAACCATTTAAAAAAAAACTAGTAAAATCATCACCTAGCCTTTTTCCAACTCCTTTTATTTTTCAATCTAACCGGACGCAGCTGAACTGAAAGCAGAAGTCGAGCCTATCTGAACTCCACAGCTGTTTCATAAAACAAAAACGGATAAATAAGTAATAAAAAGCCAAAAAAAGTTTTCGCGATAATTCCTCTACGAACTTGCGTCAAATAGTAAAAATGCAAAAAACAAAATGGCGCACATGTAACCACACCCAGTTACAAATCACGTTGCATTGAGTTGAGTCTGATGCAAGCATTTTAATGTGCGTGCGAGTTTTTTTTTGTTATACTCACGCTTTACCCTAAGGAGCTCGTAGGAGGTCGTGGCTAAATAATTTAACAGCCGCTCGGGTCGATCTTTAGGTCAAGCCGTGCTTGCCTAGGTTGGTCTGTGGATGGGTGACCACTCTTACATACCGAGTTTCCTCCGTGCCTCGGAAAGCACGTTAAGCTGTTGGTCCCGGCTGTCATTTGTAGATCTTTGACAGTCGTTACAGGTAGGCAGTGGCCCAAAAAGTCTGACAACCAGTCTTACCAAGGGATATCGTATAACCCAGTACTAACTGGGTTGTGGAGGACAGATAGGCAGTCGCTCCATGTAAAATACTGGTATTTCAGCTGCATCCGGTTAGACTGGAAGCCGACCCCAACATAGTTGGGGAAAGGCTAGGGAGATGATGATGATGCTTTACCCTAAGGGATAGGCCAAATTGGATTAGAAATTAGTATTTTAAGAAAACCTTGGTTGATTGAATAATTGATTAGTGTCATGTCATCAATATCTGCCCTTATGACAATTTATTTGGGATCGGTGCAGCATGTCTTCTTAATTTTTCTCATATATACTATATTACTCTCCTACTTTTATCTATGCTGTGCCCGACAGGGTCCATAATTGAGACTGATGTAACTGTTTTCCCACCAACTGTATACATTATGGTACGCAATAAAGAATTGAGAATTGAGAATTGAGAATATATGATGGCAAAATAAAATATTTTATCTGCCATGGAACAAGACATTTTTAAAACCACTTAAAAAAAAAACAAAAAACGTAAAATGTCCGGCTTACTCGCCAGTACCGAGCCATAAAGGGCCAAAAATCAACGATAGTGTGGCTAGGGCGTCAGACGCTGCTATTGGTTGGTCCCTTCGACGCATCGGTTGCAACATAGAACCATGAGTAGTGTTCATACAGAAGTATCACAACTATGACGTCCGATAACGTAAAGTCGTTCGACGAATTTTGAACTTTGATCTTTGATCTTTCATTGTTTTTTTTTTTTACTTTGCATAAGTTGGCCTCTTTCTTTTATTTGTGAGCTTATAATTTGTGGCCAGTTCTTGAAATGGTAGCTTCGTATGATGTACCGACAATACTGTGTCACGTGCAGTAGATAGATCGTCTATTTTAATCGACTATTTCTTTACTAGCTAATAAGCCAATTGATATTCATAAAAAAATCAGTTCATAGCAACCGTTGCAACACTGAAACAAGTCCTCTAATTTCTGTTGTACAGTCTGGGACACAGCGCTCCTCTCTGCGAGTCGGTGAGGATCCATCATTGCCCGTGATATCATTATCATTTTTTTCGATAATGGTCAACGTACCTTTGACCTTTAAGCTTTGCTCTACTTTACAGCTTAATACAGGGTGTAAACGGACCCTTCACGAAGTAGTCAACCAAGCATTCTATACATCAAACTAAGTAACTCTACGCAAAAAATATTACTGTAAAACTTTTTTTGGGTGAAATATCACGTTTTACGGTAGGACTCGATGTTACGCACTTATAACATTGTACTGATGAATGCATTCAATATTAAACTGGCCATGGAGGTATTTAAAGTAGTCACCTTAAACAGGCTTCGTTAATAGTACTTTTACACCTTTACTATACTTAATTTGTCAAAAAGCTAATGTTGAATACAAAACCACCTTTTTTATTTGAAGTAACAATAATCTACAAATGAACGTGATATTTTCCGCAGTTATCCTTCTGTCACATTTTTACTCCGTGATAGACCCGAATCTATGCGTTTCCTGATTGGCTGCCGAGCGACTGACGATGACTCTCAACCGCCAGGAGCTAAGGGCCATTGGACGGAAAACGGTATTTTTACTTTGTCTTTTTCTTGTAACATGTTAGTTTTCGAGGAAGTGGGGGAAGTGTCAAGTGTGATCTGACTTTTGAAGTTGAGGTCTCTTTTAGAAGAAGTCAATATATGCTAATATTATATAGAGGAATGTTTTTTTTTGTTCATTTGTTTTTTTGTACCGAATAAACTCCGAAACTAAAGGTCCGATTTTAACCATTTCTTCACCAATAGAAAGCTAAATTATCAGGAAGTAATCTAAGCTATGAATTATATTTATACTAGCGACCCGCCCCGGCTTTGCTCGGGACCAATTTAGAACAAAAAAAGAAGTGCGCTTACTGTAAAATTATTTTATTTTCCAATAATTCCATTGTTTTTGGGTGGTAAAATCATTAAATGAGTCCTCCCGCCCTGGGTGGAGCGGAAGGGACTGTCAGACTTACTGACTAAAACAAACGACACCATGTTCTTTCGGGTGCCCTTTGCGTTCCAGGGCCCCGGTACCCTGTTTAGACAGTTCCGCGACCCCAGTTGCGATAACTCCTAAGATATTTATTTAAATTGAATAGTGTTTAGGATAAATACGTTCTAAAATAGATATTGAAGATAATCTATATAGATATACACCATAAATAAGCTTCTTTAATAATGCATTACTTTTTACGCAAAACTTAAAAGATGAAAATGGTTAAAGTGACCAACTGTTACACTTCCACCCCATTTGTTTCGATGAGAATGATATTTTCAATCGCGCGTAATTTTAATTCTGTGATATCTTCTAAATTTTTCATTTAAATGGTAAACTGTAAAGGGCCATATTGATCTATATTAAATGCACGATGCATTTAAGGTACTGCATTAGATAAGGATTATCGCTGTATTGCTTAAAATCGCTTCGTAAATAAGCCATTATTTCTCGTAAAAAGTAAAGGATAAAAAATGGTTATTGTGGGTTATCCTTATGAGATAGACATATACCATTGCGGAGTTTTTTGTAGATCTTTTTATGGTGTACAATACTGTAGTACATTATTTTGATCTATCTTGTAGGGTTCAGCCAGCGTTTGCAAAGTAAGCGCAAACAAATGTGTTTATTTACGACATCACATTAGAAACCTCTAAAATTATCAGTGTTTCTCTACTATATTATGCATGTTATATACATATAAACCTTCCTCGTGAATCACTCTATCTATTAAAAAAAACCCGACAGACAGACTTTGTTTTATACTACGTAGTGATGATTGTGATGATATCATGCAAATTAGCCGAGCTATCACAATTTTTGCGGACAAAGTCGCGGATAAAGTGCTAGTATGTAATGTTGTTGTTTAAGGACATGCTGTTTGTTACTTAAGTGTGTTAGAGTTGTGGTCAGTCAGAAAATATTTTACGTTTTTTTTTCTTTGCATGATATAAATATAATTTATAGCACTTACTAATAATGTAGCTTTCTGCCAGGGTTTTTTTTTATAGAATTGGATCATTAGTTCCGGAGATTACTCCCACTTACAAACTTACAAACCAAGTTTACCTCTTCATAATTTTTATACACTAGTATAGATTTACCTAGAGAAAAGAAAATATCTAATTCTATTTATCTTCTTAGTGTAACAAAAAACTAACTTGTGAAATATATAATAAATAAATGTGGGTAGGTTTGGCTTACTTTACAAAATTTTTTTTTATATGATTTTTTTTTTTCAACACTTAAAATGACAGTTGTAATTGAAATAATAATAGAGAATGATTTCTTCAAAATTCATAAGTTTCGTTAAAATTGCATTAATAACAAAAAAAAATCCTGCCGTGTGACCAACTCACAAAAAAAAAACAGCTCTACACCAAAAAGTAGAGTTCCCGAGTTCCACAAAAACGTCAGGTAAAAAAGGGCCCGTGCCGCCATTGGCCTACGACCACATGTCTATGTAAACTCTATGCCTATGTAGAGTCCGACCAATAGGAGCAACTCTATCCCAAAACTGACCTATGGTAATGTGCTCTATCGTAGAGTAGGGATTTTATTGTTGTATTTTTTTTCTGTTGTATTTGGGAGAGATGTTAGCTATCTGAGATAATATAATATCACGCCGGTAATCCCCGAAAGGTTAGGTAGAGGTCTTAGTAGTACACCCAAATTTCACCAGTTATATTTAAGTCCCATGTAGGTAATAGGGGCGCACCTATTGCTATCAAACGGGAGCAAATTCAGACTCCAGAGGTAAAACTCAATGTAGCACACTCAAAACGTTGTGCTGATTGATGCTTTGAATATTAAACGGGTCCCGGAGGTAAGTACTATTTTTTTTTTACTTATAAAGTAAAAAAATAATACTAGTTTTTAAGATCCTTTAAAACTAGTATTTTTTTTTTTAAACTTGTGAAATGTCCAATATCTTCCTCCATAACTAGAAGATTCCCAGATATGGTCCAGAGCAAAAATAAATCGCAATGACGGGGAGAACAAGTGCCTTTCGGCTACGCTTTATGATGTGGAGGATTAAGAAAAATATCGTGAGGACAGTATTGAGCATGAATGTGGATGGGTATAAGAGTAGAGGAAGACCAAAGAAATGATGGATGGACTGTGTGGAGGATGATATGGCTAGAAAGGAGGTGTCTGATGAGATGAAGAGTGATAGAGAAGTATGGGAGAAGAAGACATGCGCAGACCACTAATGAATTGGGCGAAGGGCCAGACAATCATGATGATATTATTGTGTACAAACAAACAGCAGCACAAAGCCCCCTGCCCAGTTGGCTTGCTATCAGACCAGTCAATAACAAAGCTAAAAATACAACTGATTATGGTATCGCGGCCAATGAACTGAATTGTCTGACAATGATTGCGCGATCTTCTTATCACAGGGGACTGCCATTCTTTAGAGAGATCTGGTCATTTGCCTGGCTGACGCTGAGCTCTCTCTCAAGTCTTTAAATAGGCTTCGGACCCAGGTTGGCCGCAGCAAGGAAAATCTGCTCAGGCTCATTCATTAATGACTCTGCCCTGAAGTGTAAATGTGGTGCTGTTCCACAAACGATGGGGCACTTATTATCGTGTCCTGCGTGTCCTGTTGTTTGTTCACTACAGGAACTGATGGACGCTACCGAGAGCGCCAAGCTAGAAGCTCAGTTCTGGGCCGACACTATTTAGATTGCCATCGACACACTAAGAAGAAGAAGATCTGCCTGGCTTTTCATAACTATGTTGGGATCGGCTTCCAGTCAAACCAGATGCAGCTGAATACGTTACTTGGAGCGACTGCCTATCTGATCTCCACAACCCAGTTAGTACTGGGTAATACGATACCCCTTACTAAGACTGGTTGTCAGACTTTTCGGCCCACTGACTACCTGTAACGACTCTCAAAGATCTACGAATGACAGCCGGGACCAACGGCTTAACGTGCTTTCCGAGGCACGGAGGGAACTCGATATGTAATGGGTGGTCACCAATACACGGACCAACCTAGGCAAGCGCGGCTTAACTTAAAGACTCGAGCAGCTGTTTTCATTTAGCCACGAGCTCTTCAAATTACTGGTTTTAAAACATACTATTAAATTCCGTCTACTAAAAATCTATTTAAAGCTTCCATATTTTGTATTGCCAAGCCATGTTCCCGAAGGAACTACAGCAGCAAATATGAGAACAGGACTCTTCTGTATCGTGTGGTTAGTGCGTAACCTGGTGTCAGTTTTAATGCGGGCAGCATTAAAACTGACACCAGGTTATAGGATGAGGCTATGGGAAGGAAAACATCGTGAGGAAACCAGCATGCCTGAGAGACATTTCTCGACGGCATGTAAAGCGAAATCCTATAGAATTGATGATTGAGATAAGACCAGCTTATCTATCTGTGTGCCAAATTTCATCCAAATCCCTTCAGTAGTTTTCGCGTGTAAGAGCAACAAACATCCATCCATCAAAAATCAAAGCATTTATTTGAAGTAGGCCAGTTACAGGCACTTTTGAATTGTCGAAACAAAGATGAAAATTAAATGTAGCTACAGTCCCAGTCACAAGACATAAAAACTGTGAAAGTACTGTAGTTGCCCATTCCCTAGCGTAGATCTCTATGGAGAAGAACGGGCAAGAAACTCCATGGACACTCTTTTAAATCAAAATATTGTTACAAAATCTTGGTTACATCATTCATGTTCAGATGGTATATTATGTGAGAACAATGTAGCAAGATGTGCACGTCAATTCAAAAATAAACATACAAATAAGTCATGGCAACTAAGAGATGACCAGTCACAACTGACAGCGCCCGTTCACGAACATGACGCATGGATCAGCACCATTCAACTCAACCATTTTGAAGGGAACTGAATGATCCGACACACGCGCCACCATCAGCGAGACATTAGAGTGAGCGTGACATACTCTCAACCGCCAGGGCACATTCAAGTCAAGAAAAGACGTAGGATTTCAGTGAATGATAGCTTTCTAGTACATAGTACTCACACAATATGGGCTATGCGATTATATAATACTAGAGATTGATTCTATACAATGCAAAGACAGTTGTACAATCTTCAGCAGCTCCAACAATTCTATTTAATACTATCAATTTAAGCGCCCCTGTCCATGTGGAGCAGGACCAGCATTGAGCCACGCATTTTTATCAGCGATATAATCCCCCAACTTGTAATAAGCTTGCTTACATAGTGAGTTTGATGCATGTTTTAAATTTCGTCTCATTCAGTTCAAGAATACTTTGTGGAATTTTATTATAGCATCTCAAACAGTACCCCATGAAAGATGAGTCCACTTTAGCGAGTCTGAAGCCTGTCTGAACTAGTTGGTCCCTATTTCTAGTACTGTAATTATGTCTATCACCTCTTTTACCAAAAAGATGCAGATTTTTTCTGACGTACATTATGTTTTCGTAGATGTACTGACAATGTACCGTCATGATGCCAATATCCTTAAACACTCTTAACTATTTAAAACAATCAGTATTTTTGGCAACTGAAGTCAATACTTAAAATTCTTCAGTATTAACATCTTTTATCAATATATTGATACAATACTGTCATCAGCTTCGGTTGCCAAGAAACATTCACAGAGGTTCAGCGACCTGGTAATGGATTAATATCACGCATGTTTTAACTGAGGGGGTTGGCAGATGGGCTGCGGGACTGTTCGAAAGAGATACCGTGGCCCCGGAACACAAAGGGCTAAGAAGGAACATGGATGGGTTTTAGTCAGTAAAAGTCTGGAGGTCGGGAGGGGTTTCATTTGATGTTTACAAATTCGAAAAAGAAAAACAAAAAAGGGAAGTGTCACGGAAATGTCCAAAATGTATTAAACTGACACAAGCTATCGAACATCTGATCCTGCTGTCTATTCTGTCGAAATGTGTTGCAGAAACCAAGAAAAGCTTTAAAGAAAAGACAAGTCAACATCATTATTATCTTCCCCTCATCCCAATTCATGTCGTGGTCGGCGCAGCATGTCTTCTTCTTCCATACTTCTTTATTACTCGTCATCTCAGCTGACACCTCCTTTCTACCCATATCATTCTTAATACAGTCCATCCATCATTTCATTGGTCTTCTTCTACTCTTATACCCATCCACATTCATACTCAGAACTTTCCTCACGACATTTTAATTTGAAATAAAAATAATTTGCTTCCTCTTCCTAGCGTGTCTATGGCAATCTAAATTGTGTCGGCCCAGAACTGAGCTATTGCTTTGGCCCTTTCGGTAGCTTCCATCAGTTCCTGTAGTGAAGGCAAGACACGCAGGACACCACATTATGTGCCCTAATAATAGTGCTATATAGTTGAATTTCTCCGGACGAGTGCCTTCACAAGAAACATTTTAACTTCCTAGGTGGAGATTCATGAATGACTGCCCTAAAGAGTAAATGTGGTTATACCCTACAGACGACGGGACACTTGACTACGTGTCCTGTGTGTCTTGCTGTTAGCTCATTACAGGAGCTGATGGACGCTTCAGAAAATGCCAAACTTGTCGCCAAATTTTAGGCTGAATCAATTTAATATGCCGTCGACACACTAAGAACAAGACTACTAGCATGAAATCATCATGACCTTCCTGCCCTTCTCCCATGTTACTTGTGGTCGGCGCAACACGTTTTTTTCTTCCATTCTTCTCTGTCAACCGTCACGCTTTAATTTACTCCCTTTATCTTTCATATCAATCCATCCACCGTTTCTTTGGTCTTCCTCTCCCTCTCCATCCATCAACATTTATATTCATCACTCTTATAGTCACATACAATTCGTCCCTCCTCATCACATGCCCATACCAAGACAGTCGATTCCCTTCAAGTTTTCTGTAACTGGCGCAACTTTTAAACTTCCTCGAAAATACTCGTTCTTTACCTTCTCTGTAATGGTTTCTAAATATTTGAATATCAATTTTGAACTTAGGGATGATCATTAGACAATGTTAAAAGGGAGTATTGTTTTAAATACATTATTCATTCTTGACAAATACTTAGTCCAGTTCCTAAAAGTTTACTAGTAGTTATTGATAAAGTCTATGACGCAGCTAAGTGCTAACAATGGCTGCGTCATAACTGGAAAAATCCAAAGGTAGTTTTCGTAGTTAAGTTAGGTCAGTTCCCACTTCATGTCATGATTTGAAAAAGAATAAGCATGGAGTTTCTGGCCGGTTATTTTCCATAGGAAACGACCAATCCGAACTGTGCACCTTTTTTCGACGTTTTATAAGTGTCCATCTAGGCCTATGTAAAATAAAATATTATGACTTCATTCCAAAAGCTTTCTTAAGCAATGATCTGCCTAGCCTTTTCCCAACCATGTTAGGGCTGCTTCCAGTCTAATCGGATGCAGATGAATACCAGTATTTTACATGGACGACTGAGCTTTCATAGGTTGATTATATTATAGCTATCAAAATATTTCCAATAAAAAGCCAACTAGGAGTCAAATCTTTGTTTTAAAACTATTCGTATTGCGCATCTCTACCAACCCGCATTGAGACCGCGTGGTCGCTTACGGGCCACACCCTCCCATAGAGAGAAGACCTGCGTCTCAGCAGTGGGACGTTATACGCTGATTCTAATAAGAGTATGTTGACTACACGGGGTACCTGAAAATCATTCGTGTTTTTAATGAAAATTTTTCATGAGAAAATTACCAAATATACGATTCTAAAAGAAATTAATTCATGATTATTTTGTAAATGTAGGTAAATAAAGCGATGCGATTATAATGTACGGATGCTAGGCCACTCCTTCTTTGGCCAAAAGGGCGGGGCGAATGTCTTTTGACATTTTAACGTCCGAAAAATGCGTATTTTCGGCCTAACTTGGATAATTGAGTTATGAATGGAATTTCTATAAAACTACGGAGAAGTACATTGAGGTACTCCACCTTACATAAACTTCCTAGTTATGTACTATATAAGAAATGATCATTTTATAAGTAATTTGATGTTCAGATCCGGTAGAAATTACAAATAATTAATCCAAAGGTATGACTGTTGATTTATTTTCTTTATAAAAATATACCTAATACCAGTTTATTGATGTCCCACTGCTGGACAAAGGCCTGTTCTTATATAGAAGGCATGGGTATTGATCACCAGGTTACTTCAAGGCAGATAGGTCCAGCTTTTCTCAAGTTCTTCTATTAAGTATGTTATAATTTAGGTTCTATGTTATAATTCTTTTGTACAATATGAACTAAAACTGAAAACCTGTGTAAAAGAAATATTCAAAAATGAAAGAATATTGGACAAAAAGAAATAATAACCTTAATTTTTTTTTTACTAGTCAATTTTTTTTTGTAATAAATTTTTGAATTTCATTTACTTTACGCTGCTGCAGAGCCCTGAATGTTCCAAAAGAAATTGAAAGATTATTCAAAAAATTCAAGTAATTTCAACAAAATATTTGAAATCCCTGCAATGGCTTCGGGCGCCTTTGTTAAGATCGAAGCAAAGGGGAAGGGACGCCCATTTTCAAAATGGCTACCTCCTTACTGAGATGTGACGTAATATGTATTAATAAAGCTATATTCCCGCTTAAATTAACACTTTTTATCAATTTTAAACTTTAATAATCACAAAATTAAACTGATTTTTGGTTCATTTTTAAACAAGTTGGTTTCAAGACAAGGAAGTTTGATGTCATACTCTTTGCGCATCTGCCAAACCTATTGATCGGTATTTCGATTGCGTCACAAGTAGGCGTTAGTGGGAAACGTATCAATTTTTAACCCAACAACACAAAGAAAACCACATTACTTGAAAAAAAAACTTCCAAGTACTTGAAACTTAAAAAAAAAACAATCAAAAACTTCAAATCAAGCGAAAAGATCTATAATCAAACATGAAGGTTTCATAACGAAAAAAATAAACCAAAAATAAAAAAAAAAGAAATTTCATTTACAGAATATAGAAAGCTACTCACCTCCATCGAATCCAACATGGCCGGCGAACAAAGAAATTATGACAAAAAAAAACTGAAATCCTTTATGAAAACATAACTTTGTGATGAAAAAATACATAGGGATTCACTAAAATGGTTGGTTTTGTGTAAAAAATTAGGACTTGGATGGTTTTTCAAGCGGCGCGTCGTTGCACTTCGGTGCATCGGGGTGTACTGAGGGCGTGCAATGGCAGGGCGTACTCACACAGCCACAGCTCTCACGCACACACACAAACATGCCTACAGTGTGCCCCGACTGCGCACTCGTGAAAGTCAGAACGCTGCAAGTTGCATTTTCCATAGCAACAGTAAGAAATTACAGAACGACTTTTTTTTGTGTTCACGACTTTGCTTTTGAGGGAATGGCAGGGTTTGTGGCTTGTTTGGTGAGAGATTTAGTTTTGGTATGATAGACAGGGTGGAAAAGTAAAAAATAAATATAAAATCTTTAAAATAGGTAGGTACCTGTATCTCCTTGTAGCACGTAGAAGATAAACGTGTTGAGCTGACCCCAAGTAAAATGGGACAAAGGTAAATAAGATAAATAAGTTCTTCAATAGGCGAGTACAATCTGCTGAAGTTTCGAGTAAAAAATATGATTTGCCCCATTTATTTTTGGCAAACAACCTACCCCAATGTTTATAAAAGTCGAGGGGAATAGATTACTCGATAGTAGCACTATGAAAAAGAAGTACTGATAAAATCATTCAGTTTTATAGACAACGAATTCGTGCTTCTTCTTTATCGGTGGTTGGTTAGTGCCTAACCTGGTGTCAGAGTTTTAATACCGCCCATGGGCCTCTGACTTGGCTTTACATGCCGTCGAGAAATATCTTTCAGGCATGCTCGTGTCCTCACGATGTTTTCCTTCACCGAAGCAAGTCATAATTATACAATACGCACATGAATCCGAAAAATCAGAGGTGCGTGTCTTGGGTTCGAACTCGAGACCTTTGACTTAACAGTCCGACGGTCACATCACTAGGCTATCACTGCTATATCGTTAAAATCCTTTTATGTTTTAGTTTTTTCTCATACTTATGAAGGAAGTCAAGTAAAATAATTTTCATAGATTGCAGGTCATTTAATAAGATGTAACAAAAAAATGGAATGAATATGATCATTATCACCGTCATCATCATTTCAGCTGAAAGACGTCCACTGCTGGACATAGGCCTCCCCTACGTGTGGCCACATGTCCTGGTCCCGTGCGACTCGCATCCAGCGGATTCCCGCAACCTTCACCAGGTCATCGGTCCACTTAGTGGGAGGCCTTCCAACGCAACGTGATTGTTATAATTATAATGAATCCTAAAAGCCCTTTCTAAGATAAATAAAGTTAAAGAACTATTAACCAGAACTGAATTTGTCAGTGAAATCAAAAGAAAGATTTCAAAATGGAAGATGTATAAACGTTACTGACGATTATTGTCGCATACAAATGTCACACTACAAGTGTACAGCATGGCCATTTTTATTTTAGACTTGAAATTGACGCTGCTTCATAATCTAACTAGCCTTTTCCCAATTTTGTTGTGGTCGGCTTCCAGTCTAAGTAACCGGATGCAGCTGAGTGCCAGTATTTTACATAGAGCGACTGCCTATCTGACCTCAGTACCCACGATACCCCTTGGTAAGACTGGTTGCCTGTTGTTTCAAATTGATACTGCTTTTCAGGAAAAAACGCAACGATTGGTCGAACTCGGTACATTTATTTTAGTTTTGCGTTTTCACACCTGCACAGATAAGTTTGTTGAAGTTTAACATAGACACGTCAAAATGTCTAAAAGAAAATATATAGATCTTTGACTAAAAATCTTTCTTTACATTCCGCTGACAGGTTGATAATAATCATAGAAGTTTCCTAAATCCTTCAGTTATAAATGGGAAAGTTTGTGAAGATGGATGGATGTTTCACGCAAAAACTACTGACCGAAAATTTGGCGAATAGATAGTTTATAACCTCGAAATACACATAGTAGGATACTTTTTATCCTGGAAGAACGATCCCGTGGGAAATTCCCTAACGACATGCGAGCAATGCCGCGGACATAAGCTTCTTAAAAGATAAATAGAAAATGCAAAACATAAATATATGAAATTTTCACTTTCTGATTTTTCCCATAATCACCACGATTTTCTGACCAATTCGTGATCATGAACTACTGCCTACCCCGAAAGTCAGCAAAACATACTACAACGAAGTGTTACACAAATTAATTAGCCTGTATCACGTATGACGTCAGTTGATGATGGGTAACAGTATCGTTCCAGGAAAAAAACACAAGTTACTATAAATAGAAGTATACAGTCTATCGCTAATTGCTCACTTACGGTCTCACCAGACAGTTAGACATTGTAACAATTGTAGAAAAAATTTATATCATTAATTCATTGTGAAACATCGGAGCTCAATGAGCACCATGAATGAGGCCGCACTTGCCTAGGCTGGTCCGTGGATGGATTACAAACCGAGTTTCGTCATAGGTGCCGTATGTGGAATACCTTATTTTTATTTTTTTCGGATGGCAAATCATCAAATGACTTCTCCCGCTCTGGGCGGAGCAGGAGGGAGTGTCAGACTTTTACTGACTAAAACCCATACATGTTCCTTCATCGCCCTTTGTGTTCCGGGGCCACGGTATCTCTTTCGAACAGTCCCGCAACCCCGGGTATGTGGAATACCTCAGGTGCCATTACCTCGGGTGCAGTTAAAGCGGATGCTCAATGTGGCATATGTCTTTCGTCCGTGCCTCGGAAAGCAAGTAAAGCATGCAGTTGGTGGTTGTCATTTGTAGATCTTTGACGATCGATACAGGTGGTCCGAAAGTCTGACAACCAGTCTTATAGAAGAAGGGTAT
Source organism: Xestia sexstrigata (assembly GCA_941918905.2). Lineage (NCBI taxonomy): Eukaryota > Metazoa > Arthropoda > Insecta > Lepidoptera > Noctuidae > Xestia > Xestia sexstrigata. The sequence continues at coordinate 11,012,770 of OW799228.2, read as the reverse complement.
CGTATTAACCAGTACTAACTGGATTGAGGAGGTCAGATAGGCCGTCGCCCTATGTAAAATATTGATATTCAGCTGCATCCGGTTAGACTGGAAGCTGACCCTAAAGTAGTTGGGAAAAAGCAGGCAGATTATGAATTGTAAGCCGGGTGGTTTCAGTCCTGTCGAACAAGGATTAAGTCGTCAGCTCTAAAATGATGGCAGGAAAGGCAACATATTGTCAGCGAATAAAATAATGCAAAATTCAAAAATGTACTAGACTTACTACTTACTTAACACGCTAGCTGAGTCTAAATAGTCATAAACTTTCATCTGCAGGGTCGGTGGCGGTCGGAACGCGCATCCATCGACCTTTCAGGGCGTATCAGTCTTTTTTTTTTACCTTTTTTTTTTTTTTTTTTTTTTTTTTTTTTTTTTTTTTTTCGGATGGGAAATCATCAAATGACTTCTCCCGCTCTGGGCGGAGCAGGAGGGAGTGTCAGACTTTTACTGACTAAAACCCATCCATGTTCCTTCATCGCCCTTTGTGTTCCGGGGTCACGGTATCTCTTTCGAACAGTCCCGCAACCCCGGCAGGCATCGGTCCTTGCGGACCCCTTCCTATTGCTGACTCTTGAGGCGCGCGTGGAACACGAACGCGCCGTCGACACGGCCTGTCGTCATGAGACGGATGGACGGCGAGCTAGCCCATAGCCCACCGTCCACAGGCCCGCGCCTACGGTGGCCGGGGGCCACGTGGTGGCCCCCGACGCCCGGGGCGTCTCCCGCGGCGGCCGGGACGCTGTGAGGTTCTCTCCCTCTCACGTTCCGCCACCTCCTTCTCTAGCATTACTGCTTCGCAGAAGGAGGTGACGGCGTCCCATTCCGTCTCGCTCCGGATCATGGCTTGCACCAGGGCCGGACGCGAGAGGTCGCCGCCGCCAATCGCCGCTTCGAGGACACGGCGGTGCTCCGCCCACGCGGGGCACACCTCCACCGTGTGCTCCACCGTGTCCTCCGGTCGATCCTCGCAATGGAAACACCCGGGCGTTTCCTCCCGCCCGATTCGGTGCAGGAACCTCCCGAAAACACCGTGTCCGGTGAGGACCTGCGTCAGGCGGAAGGTGAGGACGCCGTGGCGTCTCTCCAGCCACTCCTCAAAGAGGGGACTTATCGCCACTATCGTGGCGTGCCCTGCACGGGGTTGCGACAGTCGCTCTCTCCATGTCGCCATGAGATCCCGCCGGAAGTCTGTCCGCTGAGCGACAATTTGTCGCGGCAGCGGAGTTTCCCCCCGGCGAAGCGCCTCCGCGCGCCATTCATGAAGGCGCGCGAGGACTATGGCCTCCAGATCCCATGGCGGCAATCCGGCAAGGAGGCACGCCGCCTCGCGGGCAATCGTGCGGTACCCACGGGCCAGCCTTACGGCTACCACCTTTTGGGGCGCGTTCAGGTAGTGGGCTGCACGCAGCCTCATGGAACGCGCCCACACCGGGGCCCCGTAAAGGGCCATGGACCGCACGACTCCCGCATAGAGCCTCCGGCAGGAGGCGTTCGGACCCCCAGGTTTGGCAGGAGCCACCTGAAGGCAGCCCCAGTCCGTTCCAGTTTGGGGGCCAAACGTCGGAAGTGCTCCACGAAGTTCCACCGGCTGTCGAGGACGAGTCCTAGGTACTTCAAAGTCGACTTGACACCGATGGATACCCCTCCTACCGTGAGTATGGATCCCGGAGGTGGCGCATTCCGAGGCCCATGAAAGCACATGGCCTCGGACTTGTGCAATGCCACCTCGAGACCCAGTTGCCGGATCCTCTCAACGACTATCGCAACCCCGCGTGTCATAGCTTCGGCCGCCGCCTCGTGCGACCCCCCCTGTGCCAGCACCAGCGTGTCGTCAGCGTAGCAAACTACACTGACACCACTAGGGAGGTCGGCGCGCAGCACCCAGTCGTAACCGATGTTCCACAGGGAAGGCCCTAGAACCGATCCCTGTGGAACACCGCACGACATCTCTCGCCGGTTCCATTCTCCGCTGCGACCGGGGTAGATAACGGCTCTATCTGTTAGGTAGTCCCCGACCACACGACGAAGGTAGGTCGGCACCCGGTGATACCGTAGTGCCTCCCTAATGCAGCTCCAGGGCATGGAGTTGAAGGCGTTGGCGATGTTAAGAGACACCGCCAAGACAACCCCACCCCGGGAGTCTTTTTTTGACCTGAGGTAAGGATTTTGAGTGATCCGCAGTAAAGGTGTTAATTTATAGAAAAGCTTCTGTCAATCCTGTTGTACAAATACAAAACGATGGAGAATTTTTGGTATGTTTGATACAATCTCTGCCTTGTATGAATATATGAGTATTATAATTATGAGGATTATAATTGGATGCAGCTCGAAATATTAATTTGGTAGTTTTATGTATTTCTACAGGGTGTAAACGGACCCTTCACGAAGCCGTCAACCAAGCATTCTGTACATCAAACTAAGTAACTTTACGCAAAAGTTATTGCTGGGAGACGACTTTTTTTGGGGTTTAAAATCACGTTGTACGGTAAAACTCAATTTAACGGAATCAAAACATTGTGCTGATGGATAGATTAAATAGTAGACCCCCGTGGTCGTGCAGGTGTTTAAAGTAAAAATCTTACATTAAAAACATGTATTTCAAAGAAAACTTGTGAAAAAGTTGGAACTTTGACACCAATGTCTCCGTAACTAGGAGGTTCCCAGGTATGGTGTAGAACAAAAAAATGATCGCAATGACGGACGGCGAGAACAAGTGCCTTTCGACTTCGTTAAGAGTATTTTCACACCCTTTATAGTAAGTAGCCTCAGTTCTCAAATAACGTGACCTCTACACAAATTATGGAACAGGCTCGTCATTATCTCCCTGCTTTCTCCCAACTATGTTGGGGTCGGCTTCCAATCTAACTGGATGCAGCTGAATACCAGAATGTTACACGGAGCGACTTGGTGATAGCACGAAACAAAGTATAGAAACGTTAAAATGTTTTGATTTCATCTTTTCTATCTAAGAGCGACTGTTACATTAAGTTTATTGGTGCTACATCCGTTTAAACAAAGCAGTTGTTTGTCTATATACTACCAGTTATATCATCTCCCTGCCCTTGTCCCATGTTACTTGTGGTCGGCGCAACACGTTTTTTTCTTCTATTCTCTCCTGTCAACCGTCACGCCATTTAATCCTCTTCCTTTCATATCATTCCTCACACAATCCATCCATCGTTTCTTTGGTCTTCCAGTCCCTCTTCATTAACACTTATATTCGTCAATCTTTTTTCTCATGTGCGACATATACCAAAACAGACGATTCCGTTTCAACTTTTCAGTAACTGATAACTGTATACCCATGATAGCCTAGTGGTGTGACAGTCGGACTGCCAAGTCATAGGTCTAGAGTTCGAACCCAAGACACGCACCTCTGATTTTTCGGACTCATGTGCCTATTGTATTTGTATAATTATCCCTTGCTTCGGTGAAGGAAAATATCGTAAGGAAACCAGCATGTCTAAGTGATATTTCTCGACGGTATGTAAATCTGAGTCAGAGGCCCATGGGCGGCAAAAAAACTCTGGTAACCAGGTTAGGCACTAACCACACGATAAAGAATTAGAAGTAACTGTTGTCTAATACTTCATCAGTAACAATGTTGAAGATAGCTAAGTTAAATCTAAACACTTTATCATTTCCAAGAGAAGCATGCGACACAAAGTAGCAACCGAATTTAAACAGAATGCTTATGTAGGAGTACCTACTAGCAAAATACACGAAGTCATTATTTTTGTAGTGTCATCTGTAACTATGAATGGGAGACATTCATACGCTTCCAATGAAGTCTGCGGTATTCATTTAGAATTGGTAACAATGTCTGACAAACATTAGGTTGTTAGAGGGTGTGAACGACGTTCGTGTCATGTCAACGTTGTGAATTCTGTGATCATTATTCTCCTTCCGTTTTCCTTAGATAGAAATGACTATTCATTTCTACTTGCCATCCTCTATGTTCACCCTATTCTAGGCATATCTTCTTCCATCTTCATCATCAGCATCATATCAGCTCGGAATCACCCACTGCTGGGTATAGGCCCCTTTCTTCCGCCACACTTCCCGGTCCTGTGCGTTCCTGATCCAGGTGTTTCCCGCGACCCTGACGATATCGTCAACCCAACGAGTTTTAGGACGGCCCTGGTTTCTTTGGCCAAACCTTGGCCACCACTCGGTCAAAGCCTTGCTCCATCTCCGCGACTAGCCAGATGTCCTGCCCAGGTCCACTTGAGCCGCACCGCCTGGTCACCGACGTCGTAGACTTTCGTCCGACGGCGGATTTCAGTGTTACGCACTCTATTTAAGAGGGTTATGCCGAACATGGCCCGCTCCATGGTCCTTTGTGCCACTCGTACTCGGTGGACAGTCTCCTTTGTGAGCGTTCATGTCTCGGCACCATAAGTCATTGTTGGCAGGATACATTGGTTAAAAAGGCGAGTTATTCTTCTTCCAAACAATCTATTTATTTATGGCCTGCTTCGTTAGTCGAGTGGTCGCAAACGTGATTGCTGAGCACGAGGTCCTGCGTTCGATTCCCCGGTCGGGCAAAGCGTTATTGGGTTTTCCATCAGGAATTTCTCAGTAGCAGCCACGGAATCTGGATTTGTCTCGCCGCCTGTTACGTGGGACTTAAACATAACTGGTGAAATGTGGGTGTACTATTAGGTACATCTCAGTCTAACCCTTTTGGGATTATAGGCGTGATATTATCTTATCCATTATTTATTTGGCCTTCCGCTTCACTTGAAGCCGTTTCAAGCAAGTCATTGATTTATCTGAAGAAAAGTGACTTCTTAAGCTATAGGACTTTCATACCACAACTTGGACTTTTAAATTAAGAGTTCCGTGGTATCATGAGCCTGCTGCATTAGTTTGTCTTTCACAGCGCTGTTTCTCTTGAACAAAGCCATCTGTCCGTTTGTCTTTATTACTATTATCATCATTTGCTTAGACTTTCCCAACTATGTTGGGGTAGGCTTCAAGACTTCCGGATGTAGCTGAATACCAGTATTTTACGTGGAGCGACTGCATATCTGACTTCCACAAGCCAGTTAGTACTAGTTAATACGACATCCCTTGGTAAGACTGGTTGTCAGTTTTTGGCCACAGAATACCTGTTACTACTGTCAAAGATCTAGAAAGGACAGCTGGGACCAACGGCTTAATGTACTTTCCGAGGCACGGAGGAAACTCGGTATGTAATGGGTAGTCACCCATCCACAGACCAACCTAGGCAAGCACGGTTTATCCTGAAGATTGATCCGAGCGGCTGTTATTATTTAGCCACGAGCTCCTCCTGCCTTTATAACTACTAATCAAATAAAATGTCATAATTACTATTACGCCAAATCAAAATAAAATGCAAACCAGTCTTACCAAGGTATCGTATTACTCAGTACTAACTGGGTTGTGGAGGTCAGATAGGCAGTCGCTCTATGTAAAATACTGGTATTCAGCTGCATCCGGTTAGACTGGAAGCCGACCCCAATAAAACTTGGGAAAAGGCTAGGCAGATGATGATGGAAAATAAAATGCAAAGTCAAGAGAGAAACTATTTACTAAAAAACTTTAACAAATAAATTGTATGCAACTTAAGCGGCTCAGAATTGAAATTTATAAGCATTTGTGTCAAGCTTTCTCGAAGTTGACTTAAACTACAAATTTTATTATGAATGAATTAAATGTAAATCCTTTCTTGAAAACCTCAAGGAGGAAAACGAAGTAGAAAACGAACTTTGTAACTACAAGAGTGACTACTTTTTAATGGTTATTACTTTTCAGAAAAGGGACTTTGGTAATATGAGTAAGATTCCGTATAAGTAAAATAACGAGTTATCAATTGAAGTGTAAGCAGTGATATCCTAATAGTGTGACCGACGGACTGCCAAGTCATAGGTCTCAAGTGCGAACCCAGGACACGTAAGTAACCCCTGGTTCAATCCATGGTCCGGAGCGAGACGGAATGGGACGTCGTCACCTCCTTCTGCGAAACAGTCATGCTAGAGAAGGAGGTAGCGGAACGTGAGAGGGTGAGAACCTCACGTCCCGGCCGCCGCGAGAGACGCCCTGTGCGTCGGGGGCCCCGGTCACCGTAGGCGCGGGCTTGTGGACGGAGAGCTATGGGCTAGCTCGCCGTCCGTTTGTCTCATGACGACAGGCCGTGTCGACGACGCGTTCGTGTTCAAAGGGAGTCAGCAAAAGGAAGGGGTCCGCAAGGGCCGATGCCTGCCGGGGCTGCGGGACTGTTCGAAAGTGATACCGTGGCCCCGGAACACAATGCCCATGGGTGGCAAACACCAGACACAAATACTCTGACACCAGGTTATAGGTACTAACCACACGATAAAGAAGAAAAATTCAATTTACTGAGTCCTTGAAAATTCGATGTTTAATCAAAGCTTCTACACTATTTTTATGATTTATAAAGAATATTATCAAGAAATCTAAAGACACCGCACCTAGCTCGCTTAACGAAAGCCTTTGAGTATAAAAGATGGTATTCTTAGAAGAGACGGAGCCTTTAGAGTTTGGACCAAATATCACTCGGTAGGTGAAGTTAAATCTGTAACTATATCTACTAATTTCAATGATATTTTAGTCATTTTTGTTTATGATAGTAATGCCTAGACCAAATTTCAGTAAATTTAAGTGACAATGCATAACTTCATCATTGTCTTCCCCTCCCCTCATCCCAATACATTAGCGGTCGGCGCAGCATGTCTTCTTCTCCCACACTTCTCTATTACTCGTCATCTCGGCAGTCACCTCCTTTCTAGCCATATCACCCTTAACACAGTCCATCTATCGTGTTTTATGGTCATTTTTTACAAGTCATTGTAAAACGGTAAGTTCGTTATCTAACTTAACATCAAAGTAAAGTTTTCCATTGCAATAAATATTTAATACTTTTTATGTTTTCTGTAATTCTCAGCATTCTTATCTATATACATATAATAAAACAGTAAAAAACTTTACATTGAATATATTAAATATGAAATAATTGTTAATAGAGCACGAATCCAAAAAAAAAACTGTCTATTTGTCTGTGTGTCTGTTTGTTTGTACACGCTAATCTTCGGAACTACTGGACGGATTTGAATGTTTTTTTTTTTGTAAAGGTATTAAGTCTGGGCATACAACATATAGGCTGTAATTTTTCTTGGAAACTTAAACACCTGATGGAGAACCGCAACAGCCGTGCAAGTACGTAGGAATCGATCCAATAAATCTGACAGTTATTCTCGACAAAATGAGTCTTTTTCTTTGTTATAAACTCATTTTGTCGAGAATGACTGTCAGATTTATCGAATCGATTACTACTTGCACTGCAGACCAGCTAAACTATAAGAGATACAAAAATGGTACCATAGCAAAAATTGGTCCACGTGATGAGCATTTTCTGCTGAGAGAATAAATTTGAAGATCTGGAACACCTGAGGTGGAACTCCAAGAGCCCAGCTACACCATAACACATATAGGAATGACGTCTTAGCAAAAGTGTTCGATCTGATGGCCATTTTCTATTGACTTATAAAAATCGAAGATCAAAAACATCTGATGTGGAAATCAAAGCTGTCACTAATTTCAATACATAATTATAAAATAACATAAGCTGGGAGTACCTCCACGCGGTGAAGGCGGTAACAGTTTAGGACTGATTTTCGATGACGATGTATATCATTGAAAATTTGACTCTACTGGCCAAAACTCCCATTTATTTTTTTATCGAATAAATATGCCTTCGGGCTTATGTTATTTGAGTGTTTAATTTCCTTTTCCATTTATCTTCGTGACACGGTAGCCTACCCGGTAACGCAGGGGAGCAGTCACTTAGATTTTAATTGATAAGGTATCTTAACCATGCCTAGAAAGAGGTCAAATCTTTCCCAATGTTCCAAAGGAGATAAAAGATTGAGGATCATAAGATCCCAAGAATCTACCGAAGAGCGTCAGGAGAGACTTGATGCTGTTCGAGTACATCAGGCTGCAACTCGCTCCGTGGAAAACTCTTCGTTCTCAGCGTATTTACGCATCGACTTCTAGGTCTCTAGAGACAAGTGGGGAACGTGATGCGCGACTGACCGCTGATCGTGAAAGTCACGTATAGTCTCGCGAGTCGGAGACGTGCACGGATAGAGAATTGCAAAAGTTATTTGCAATATTATTGTTAATTCAGTGTACCCTTGGGATCCGCTGCGGAATTACGGAAAGAAAAGTTTTTTTGTTGTATAGGTATTAAGTCTGGGCAACAAATAGGCTATAATTTATTTTGGAAAATAGAACACCTGATGCAGAACCGCAACAGACCAGCTAAAGTATAAGAGATATAAAAATAGTGCCGTAGCAAAAATTATTCTACGTGAAGAGCATTTTTTGCTGTGAGAATAAATTTGAAGATCTGGAACACCTGTTGTGGAATTCCAAAGCCCAGCGACACTATAACATTATATGGGAATGACGTCTTAGCAAAAGTTGTTTAGTCTGATGGGCATTTCCTGTTGACTTACAAAAATGAAAGATCTGGAACGTCTCGAATCGTCACGCGCATCACGTTGTTTTCCCGTCCCCGGGCTCTTAGAATTCGAAATCAGACGTTTCAGATCTTCGATTTTGACGACCCCGTTGTCGCTGGCATAAGCAACAAGATCCGCGTACGAAGTCGCGGGCAGATACTAATTATTAATAATTACTCAGTAATATAAAACTGGACTTTCCAAAGAATCTTATTCAGCTTTTCAATGTGTTGTGTGATTGAGGAAAATGTTTGGATTTATTCGAGTGATATGCATCAATGTCCATTTTTGTTTGGAAAAACACTCTCCTTTTATTAGCATTGTTACAAGTTTACAACTTCTTTTATAGGTTATTTGAATGTCATTATATATTATAGGTTATCATCAGTCTCTTCCCCTCATCCCAATTCATTAGTGGTCGGCGCCGCATGTCTTCTTCTTCCACACTTCTCTATTACTCGTCATCTCATCAGACACTTGTTTTAATGCCATATCATTCTCTACACAGTCCATCCATCGTTTCTTTGGTCTTCCTCTACTACCAGTAGGGCTATTACGTATCTCTGTTGACAGCTCGAAATGATAGTAACTGGGCTCAATGTCCATCAATGAACTGTCAAAAGGTTAGTTTCGTATTATGTATGACCAGTCGCGATCAAATATGACGTCATTGGTTGTCATCCTGGCTGATAGTCACCGTAACTCATTTTGACAGTCGCTTTCGTATCGATACTTATATTATTTCGATTACGTAAACATAGTGGATAACAAATTGATGACAACTGAGTTAGAAGTGGCTTTCGTGAAAGACATTACACCTTACTCGGGCTGTTAGTCACCGTAAAGTGATATCCACTCAGTGCGATACGTAATACCAATATCATGACATTCTCGTTTGTCATCAAAGTTCGGTGTACAACCGAAGCTTGATAGTCAGTGGATATCAGAAAGATACGTAATAGGCCTACTTATTATTTTTTCTTTCTTTTTTCCGTTTCCTTTTTTTTATTAATTGACTTTTACCATTCATCAGTGTCCATTTTTGTTTGGAAAAACACTCTTCTTTTATAAGCATTGTTACAACTTCTTTTATTTGGTTGAAATTGGATTGGTTGAAAAATTAAAATTTTGTTATATTATATAAATATGTTTTTGTATGTTTATTCTGGTTATATTCTTGTATTTTACTAGCATAACTCTGCCTAACCCTTTCGGGGTTTACAGGCGTGGTGTTATGTTATGTTAAGTGATAACGTTCCCACTGCTGGGACAAGAGCCTCCTCTTTTTGAGAGGAAATTTCTCTAAGTGTGTACATACAAATACATAGGTCAAGAGGTATCTCAGAGGGAGACAATGAACAAACGTGTTTTTATGTGCCTTAGAATCTATAAGAAATCACGTCAATACTTGTTATCGTACGGTTACTAGAATTAGGTATGTCAAAAGTCGTAATTCAAAAAAAATACAAACACATTTAAAAAACTTTTTTTTTGTAACTTTTAAACTCAGTACCTATCAATAACCGAGGCCTCTGCCTACCCTCCAACCAAAACTAGTCATTAAAAAACAAAAAACACTAAACTGAAATGCCTCATGCACAGTTCTGATTTCACTCAATAGTTCAGCGATGGACTATGAATGTGTGCACTTCACCACAGCCTAGGCAACTCACTGTAGATGTGTAGGTCATGGTTTGTGTACTGAAACAGTTCCTCTGTTACACTGTAGCTGGCGATCTATAATGCCGTATACAACGACTCATTTGACGATATGGAACTTAATTCTTATTGCTAGACTTGCTTGCCCACGGCTATATGAACAAAATCAAAGCATTCATTTTAATCAAGCCCCTTACAGGCACTTTTGAACAAAGACAACAATAAAAAGAAGCTACAGTCCCAGTCACAAGGCATAATAACTGAGAAAATACATTAGTTGCCCATTGCAAAGCGTAGATCTCTATGGAGAAGAACGGGCAAGAAACTCCATGAACACTCTTTTAAAATGTCTTGGTCTTCTCTCTTGGTGAAAAAATTTCATACAACCCCCATAATATATCTTTCACCTCAACCCGTACCGTATTACCAGTACTAACTGGGTTGTGGAGGTCAGATAGGCAGTCGCTCCATGTAAAATACTGGTATTCAGCTGCATGCGGTTGGACTGGAAGCCGACCCCAACATAGTTGGGAAAAGGCTAGGCAGATGATGATATTAAAGATGTCTGTAACATCATTATCACTTTTTCGAGATAAATAATTAATTTGTCTACCATCGCACTATGTCCGCATGGTATAAAGGCCACTCCCACTCGCAAAAATGAGGTCGGAAGCCCGGAGGACGTTGTAAGCTGATTGTAGTCATCAAAGCTAAACACAATTAGCCGTCAGCTTACCTGATTGAAAATGGCTACCATGGACCACACAATATGCTTTAGAATAAAACATTTGGCAACGGACTGAGAGCCTGTGAGTTTACTAAACTGAATATAACAATATTTGGAGTATACAGGGTGTAAACGAACCCTCCACGAAGCTGTCAACCAAGCATTCTGTACATACATCAAACCAAGTAACACTACGCAAAAATGATTGCTGGAAAACGACTTTTATTTGGGGTGGGGTTTTACGGTAGGACTCAATGTAACGCACTCAAAACATTGTGCTGATGGATGAATTGAATAGTACGGAGGTCGTGGAGGTTTTCGAAGTAAAATTTACTTTATTATTTGTGTAAATTATTTCATCAGCACTGCTCTCAAAACGCTGTTGGAAAACATCGGGAGGAAATAGTGAGGAGAACTGAAAATTGGAATACACGCGGTATCCGCCGCAGGAGAATAACATCATACCTGGATTTCCCGAACACTAGGCAGAGCTCTAAGTAACAAGGAGCTAGTTCCCTCAAAGTAGAAAAAAAAATAATCCTCTTATATTTTTCTCTGCCTTATTAAATGTACCTACCGTTCCGCTATGACCGTCAGACCGACGGTCATAGAAATACTGGTTTTACATAGGCAAAACCCAACTAGTATGCTCTGAGCTCCCGGTTCCATTAAAATCAGTGAAAACCCGAGCTCTCCTTAAGGTATAGACGCAAAATCCTGGGATATTGGTCGGCTAACATAAGCTGGTCTATAAGTAAAGGTATTTAGTGTGGATGTTAGATGTCTATGTTGAATAGTCGGTAGTACATAAATGGTCAAACTAGTATCAGTTGGTCTCCCGGGAAGATTGGTTGTATATAAGGTGTATCTATTCAAATACGAAATATTTCCCTGGGAATCATCTAACGGCTTTAACGAAGCCAATCCAGGGAAAAAAAACCTGTGAGTAAAGAAAAAAAAAAAAATTACTTGACTCACAAAATAAAAACTGGCTCCTTATTTTTGAACATCCATTACGCTAGTTAACGTCATACTACGTCGTAAAGGCAAAGGTTTTATGCAAAATGTGTCAAGAAATTTTGGAATTAATTAAGTATAGGTAATAATTTCGTAAAAACAAAAAAAAAATATAAATTTTTTTTCGTTGCTATATATTCGCCAATAAATGATTCTCTGAAAATATTTCGTGTTTGTATAGGTAGACCTTTTATGTACAGAAAGGTTTGTATGTCTATTGATTTTCTGTATTGCAGACAACTATGAACCTTTGGGCCTAGACTGCCTATGGTCCAATGGATATTTGATTCGATTCTCAAGTCAGGTAAATTTGTTATTGGTGTATTTAGGATCAATATTCAGGTTAAGCCGCGCTGTCTTAGGTCTCGGCTGTGGTCATTTATAGATTTTTGACAGTCGTTACAGATAGTCAGTGGCTCGAAAATCTGACAACCTGTCTTTATGTTGGGGTCGGCTTTCAGCTGGATGCTGCTGGATTCAGCTGATTGTTGGTCCCGGCTGTCATTTGTAGATCTTTGTAACATACTGGCAAGTATGTAAGTAGTATCTGGTCTGTCTGTATGAGTTGATCTACAAATGACAGCCGGGACCAACGGCTTAACGTGCTTTCCGAGGCACGGAGGAAGCTCGGTATGTAATGGGTGGTCACCCATCCACCAACCTAGGCAAGCGCGGCTTAACCTAAAGATTAACCAGAGCGGCTGTTATTTTTTCAATGTGAAGAAGTGTATGTAAAGTTTTGAGTATGAATTTAGATGGACCAAAAAAATCCCTCAAAGTGTGAGTTGAACTCGCGTGGAGAGGGTTCCGTACAATCCCAACGTCTTATATTGAGTTTACTACTTTATTTTCAATTGATAGAATGCTTATAGGTTTTCCTGTAATCTACAAGTAAAGAACTATATTTTGTATTTTTTCCAAAATTTTTGGCTTAGTAGTTTTGGAGGTCAATTTTCGTCTGTAATAACAAAAATATATTTGAGATCCTCATAACGAGCCCTTTCATTTGATATATGACACAGTAAGGTTTACAAACTGTTTTATTTATTTCTTAATTTGTCCCCCGAGAATAACAATTGTTTAAAAAAAATGTCATAGGATAACACCATCCTACCAAATTTCACCTGTTTTGGTCCAGCAGATTCGGAGCAAATTGGCTGTGACACACCGACGGACAGACCGACAGACGCACGAGTGATTCTTTATGAGTTCCGTTTTTTTATTGTTTTGTACGGAACCCTAAAAAATGGATGGACTGTGTGAAGGATGATATGGTACGCATGGAGGTGTCTGCTGAGATGACGAGTAATAGAGAAGTATGGGAGAAGAAGACATGCTGCGCCGACCACTAATGAATTGGGATGAGGAGAAGAGATTGATGATGAAGGACGATGTAACATAAAATATGTCTAGTCGGTCCTATAGTCACAATAGTGCGACAATGTTACCCTTCATTGTATGTTTATCAGCCACAGATAGCCTTATGAACTGTTGTAGCGTAATTTATTAGATAATTATTTACATATGTAGCACTTTCTTATTAGGCAAACATTACAGGCTAGTTTCCACCATCAATAAATTGCAAATCTATTTAGTCCGTCAGTTAGAGTATTGGAAAATAATGGACACGTAATTTTTGTTTTTTTAATCAATGAATATTGATACAGATAAAACGCATCAACACTCGGGAGTGGGGGCTCGTGACGTCACAACGCACTAAAAATTATACCACGGCGTGACGTATTGAGAATTTTAAAGCGTCGTATCTTCGTCAATTTTCAAAATAATCTAACTGACGGACTAATTAGATTTTTTCAGGACACAAGCCTATTACATACAGTCGCGTGTAAAAATGTTATAATACTATCTTATGCACGCGGCTTCGCCCACGTAAAGGTCGGTAATTGTCCCACGGTATCATACTTACAGAATAAAAAGTATCCTATATACTTAAAGTACTATAATATCCGTAAATTTTTTTGGGTACTGAAAAACCGTGAAAGTCTAAAACAGTTCAGTATCCTATATGTTAATCCAGGATAATGATTAACTATCCAAAGGGTGTAAATAGACCCTTAAGGAAGCTGAAAGGCACTTCATTGAGGCATTCTCCTCGTCACTGCGATATTGTTTTTGTTCTAGAGGCCTAGAATGGTCTAGGCCTCTAGAACAAAAAAAAAGAAGCTAGAAGCTCCCATATGTTAGAAGCTAGAAGCTCCCGTATGGACCTGGGAGCTTCTAGTTACGGAGATATTGAGGGTCAAAGTTACAAGTTTCTCACGTATTTTTTTTAAAATACTGTAAGTTTTTAATGTTATAACTTTACGTTAAATACCTCCATGACCCGTATACTACACAACGCATCTATCAGCGCAATGTGTTGAATGCGTTACATTGATTTTTACCGTAAAATCTGATTTTTCAGCCCAAAAAAAAAAGTCATCTCCCAGCAATAATTTTTGCGCAGAGTTATTAATTCAGTTTGATGTACGGAACGATTGGTTGACGGCTTCATGAAGGGCTGTTTACATCCTGTATTTCCCAAATTTTATCCAAATCCGTTAAGTAGTTTTCGCGTGAAAGAGTACAAACATCCATCCATTTTCACAAACGTTCGCATTTTATAATATTAGTAAGATTTAAGATTATTATATCCAGCCCATATTGTCCCACTGCTGGGCAAGGGCCTCCCTCTATTCCTTCCAACAGTCACGATTCTGTGCTACTTCTTTCCAATTCTAAAGAAAGAGGAAGACATCTAGTTCGTCCCGCCATCTCCTTCGTGTGTAACGTGTATTTTCAAGAGCTCTTTTCTGATCAACTATCGATTATCGATTGAAATTTATCAAAATAAATTTAAAAAATTAAAAATTAATAAGTAATTTTTTTTTTTTTTTTTTATTATTTTTCTTTTTGCCAAATATTTGGTAGTGGCTTTCAGTCTAACTGGAAGCAGCTGAATACCAGTACGTTACATGGAGCGGCTGCCTATCTGACCTCTACAACCCAGTAAGTACTGGATAATACGACGGGTCCCCTTGGTAAGACTTGTTGTCAGACTTTCGGGCCACTTACACCCACTTAACTTAAAGAACACTACCCATTTTTACTTTGTCGTTCAAACTGTTAAACTATTCACGTATCAAAGACTGTAGCCCGCTCACACAATGACAGGATCGATGCCAGCCGGCAATTACGGTACAATTTAAAATTATTAATCCCTTTGATACTTCCCCATCGTTTCCGAAACGAATAGTTTTATTTGTTACAGACTAGCAGTTAGCAGCCGGTAATATTCCCACAACTATAAAATGTATAAATTGTTTTTCTTCGTCCATGTTCATAATCTGTTCATAAACTTCTTTCTTTATCGTGTGGTTAGTGTCTAACCTGGTGTCAGAGTTTTAATGACGCCCGTGGGCCTCTGATTTGGCTTTACATGCCGTTGAAATATATCTCTCAGGCATGCTGGTTTCCTCACGATGTTTTCCTTCACCTTCTTCCCTTCTTTTCTTCTTTCCTTCTTCTTGAGAGCAATAGTGACGAAGCAAATTATCATCTCCCTAGCCTTTTCCCAACTATGTTGGGGTCGGCTTCCAGTCTAACTGGATACAGCTGAGTATTTAACATGGAGCGACTGCCTATCTGATTTCCACAACCCAGTTAGTACTGGGTAATACGATACCCCTTGGTACAACTGGTTGTCAGACTTTAGGGCTACTGACTACCTATAACCTGTCAAAGATCTACAAATGACGGCCGAGACCAACGGCTTTACTTTCCAAGGCACGGAGGAAATTTCATGTCATACTTTCTGGCTATTACTGTATGTTCATACATAGTTTAAAATAGATATTACCCAGACGATTCACTTTATTGATCTATGCTATGAATAACCTTACCACCCCCGCGGGGTGTAGCAAAGCTTAGGGGGGCGCAGTTCCTGTCTTACCGATAGTTATAAAGGTTTGTGTGGTATTGTGTTATCTGCAGTTCTTTTATTTATTTACTAGCTGTTGCCCGCAACCTTCGTTCGCGTCCACGACCCCCGTATTATTCAATCCGTCCATCAGCACAATGTTTTGAGTGCGTGACATTGAGTCCTACCGTAAAACGTGATTTTTCACCCCGAATAAAAGTCATTTCCTAGCAATAATTTTTGCGTAAAGTTACTTAGTTGGACGTACCATGCGTGAAGGGTTTGTTTACAGTACAAATTCAATAATAATTATAATTGGTGCTAGGACTACTCCTCAAAAAAGCTAAAAACACAGTTCATTCAGACTCAGATATAAATGAAGCGGTGATCTCTGCCTGCATCCGGAGAGCGCTGGCGTGCAGCCAAGTCAATTAATGCTATTGTTTGAGAAACTACGCGGGTAGGAATGTGCGTATAATCGTTAAATAGAGTAGCTTCGGAAGTGTTCAGGAACCTCTGTCTTTATCTTCTCGCAAACAAGTCGCACGGGACCGGTCAATGTGGTGACAGTTGGGGGAGGCAGTGGACGTCTTTCAGCTGAATGATAATGATGATGATGATACGAACGCCTGTCCAGTATTGCAGCAAGCGGAGACGTGAAGACCCCGACTTGGCGAGTAACTTTGAAAGAGAACCTTAAGGAAGCCGAAAGGGACTTTTTGTTCCCGTCATCGCATTTTTTTTTGTTCTGGGCCATACCTGTTAACCTTCTAGTTAATACGGAGATATTGGAGGTAAAAGGTCCAATTACTGTTATAACTTTAGTTTTTAAATACCTACATTACCGCTTTACAATTTAATGCATCCATCAGCACTACGTTGACTGCGTTACATTCGGCGATATCGAAAACCGTTTTTCAACCCAAAAAGAAATCATTTCCCAGCAATTAATTCTTGCGTAAAGTTATTTAGTGTGACGTACAGAATTCTTGGTTGACGGCTTCGTGATGAGTCTGTTTACACCTTGTACGTAAAAATACTGAAATAATAGTGAAAAAAGAAGTATAAGCATTCATTCATTTGATCTATTGTAGCACTTTATTCTAGAGCCTAGCTCCTATAGCTAGACAAATGACAATCACATACTTGATAGACATAAGCATCTTATGCATTTTTAACATGTCCATCATAGATTATTGTCTAGACTCTCTGGCGTCAAATATTCTCAATACAACAACAAATAAAATATCTTTTCCAGTAGCAACACAACATCAAAAGAAAACACATTACAGCTTATCCCAAATCATAAATAGCGAGAAGATAACACCAATTAAAGACATCTCGAGACATACGCAAGTAAATCTTAAGTACACATCGACATAGCAACAGCAATTTTTACAACGCACCACTTTCAACTTTACCCAGGCTTTTGATACAGTTAACATCGACATCCTACCTTATTCTTGAAGCTATATGGTCGGAATTCGACTGGAATATAAACATTTCACTTTACCAACCTTAAACTGGTTGAAAAATAATTGATAAGACGCAAGCAAGTTGATTTTTGTTGTACCTTTTTGTACGTGTCCTGCAGGGCTTGATTCTGGGCCCCTTTGTATTCGTCCTTGATTGCGACTGGGGGTCTCGCGATGTATGACCGACTTACTCCAGCTTTAAATCTTGCAATTGAGTTTATAAAATATGTTATTTTTAGGGCTTAGAGGTGTTTTGAATAGATAAGTTGTTTGAAGATTTATGTTAATTTTAAGCGTTTTTTAAAAGGGTTGATCGGCCTTGGAAGTTTGTTATTTCTCATGGTGATTCAAAGGGTATGTTTTTGTTAGATGAATGTCTTTAGGAAACATAAGTGATGGTTTTTATAAACATAACATCATGCGTGTTTTCGAGCGGTACAAAAGCCTACACAAGGCACGCCTAGCCATGCATCCAAACCCCCTAGTGACTGAACTGTTAAACCCGACAACGGTGGTAAAAAGGCTGAAGAGGAACCACCTTCTATAAGTGGGAGGCGCAGCACAGGCTGCTCCACCAGAACGCCATGCAAACTGCAACAAATTCGCTTATGGTCTGACGACCGATTGCAAATAATAATAAAAAAAATGCTTGTTTTCTTATCCAGAAGGGTAAGCAGACGTGTTTTGAGTTTTGATTTGACAAGAAATCATTATCAAAGTCATTTATTCAAATTATGCTGAGAATCTAAGGAACGGGGAAAAGATGGAAGAAGTATCGGCACATTTTAAACGTCAAAATGACATAAAGAGGAGACTCCTAAAAACTCTCGAGGGAAGAAGAAGATGCATATTATTATGTCTAATAAATTAGGCTAGGATATTTAAAGTAATGACTGCCTCGTTGGTTTAGTGGTTGCAACCGCGACTGCGGAGCATGAGCTCCCGGGTTCGATTCTCAGGTCAGGCCAAGAATTTTTCCATCAGAAATTCTTCAGTAGCAGCCACGGAGCTTGAATTTGAGAAATGTATCATGCTGAGAATTGTTTTAACTGTTATAATACATTAAAAAATATATATATAAACCAACTTATTTTACATTAATTTCATTCGCTCTCTTTGAATGGTTAATTTAAGGTAGACTGTACAAGGATAACTCATTTTATTGTTATATCTTTTTTTTCATCATAATCATCACTTCAACCGTGCGACGTCCACTGCTGGACATAGGCCTCCACGCGCGTGTCGCCACATTGACCGGTCCCTTGTGACTCTCATCCAGCGGATCCCCGCAACCTTCACCAAGTCATCGGTCCATCAATTGGGAGGCCTTTCAACTCAACGTCTTCCGGTTCGCGGTCGCCACTCCAGAACTTTTCAGCTCCAGCGACCATCCGTTCTGCGAGCAATGTGCCCTGCCCAGTGCCACTTAAGTTTGGCAATTCTTCGGGCTATGTCGGTAACCTTGGTTCTCTTGCGGATGTTTTCATTTCTGATTCGATCGCGCAAGGAAACTCTGAGCATAGCCCTCTCCATTGCCCTTTACCCTTTGACTTTAACCCTTCTGATGAGGCCTATTGTAACGTTTCCTTCAAATAAATCTTTACTTTAGAAGAATTGGCCAACTTCACTAGCCTAGTCAGTTAAAAGCCTACCGTTGATATCATTTCAAAGCTACTGACCGGTAGCAGATAAATTTGAGATAAAACATCGCACGCGGAGCTACAGAGCTACTTAATGTTTTTATAATTGTATTAATATCTAGGTTCTCATTACTATCAATCACGCGACAAGTATCGAAACTGGAGTAGGTAGCAACTGTAGTGTAGGTACGTTTTAACCGACTTCTAAAAAGAGGTTGTTCGGCTATAATTTTTAATATTTGTCACCTCATAACTCCGTGATTACTGGTCAGATCTTCTATGTGGGTAAACGAATACTGGACAAGATTTTGTGAGATACTATCATACCACAACTAAAAAGCCTGAATTAAAAGAAAACCGACTTCCGGAAGTAAAGTGATTTTCCACATTTTTGTGTTATTTTTTTTTAAAGTCGGTTTATGTTTTTGGCAAAAAGGTTTTTCTATTGAAATACATTCTGTGCTGGTAGATATTAAGTATGCCTGGCGAACGGCTTAGCCTAATTATCGACCCGAGCGGCTATTTAACCAATAAAGCCAATTTTTTTCTTTTCTAAATATGCAAAGTTTCGTAAAAAGCCACCAAAGTTTTTTGTTTAATTAGATTTAATAGTTTCATCCATAATATTGTAACATCCCCGTTGCGCCCAATGTCTTGGATTTTCGCAAAGTAACGCCTGATTCCATAATTTATCAAAAATTGTATGGTAGTAAACACGATATGACCCAATTTGACTTGTGTGATTCAAATATATAAATAATAAATAGGCTAGTTTCCACCATCAATAAATTGCAAATCTATTTAGTCCGTCAGTTAGAGAATTGGACACGTATTTTTAATTTTGTAAATCAATGAATGTTGACAAAGATAAAACGCATCAAAACTCGGGATAGTCAAAACGCACTAAAAATTATACCACGGCGTGAGTCGTGACGTATTGAGAATTTTAAAAGCGTCGTATCTTCGTCAACTTTGGTTTACGTAACAAAAGAAAAAATAAAAGTCAAATATTTTTTGATAATATAACTGAAGGACTAATTAGATTTTTTCAGTTGAGAAGCCTATTCCTAAGCCTAATCCCAATGTACCTAAATATGTCTGAATTCATCACTCCTTATTGTAACTTCATTCAATTCGGAATTTATGGTTCTCGGCACCCGGCAGTCTGCGTGAAGTGGAACTTCATAGGACTGTATATCAGACACAAGGTAGATTAGATTTGGTAGATAGATAGATGTTAGCATAGACGAGACCGGTATTCTATGTCCTCTTGAAAATTGGTGATGTTCAAGATCATAAATACAAAGAAAATAAGACATTTCTCAATACCGGTCTTGATTGCTTGATATGCGCTCGGTTAATAGTCTATCTCATCCCCAATTAACTGGGAACTATTACACGGCACGGAAGTGACAGACGTCTCGGGAGTCGAGTGCGCATCTTCGACACCAAGGCTTGTCTGCTTGGAACAGCGCTAGCTCTGTACCTACCACTACACTGAGCAAAACTCTAACTTAGTGACCAGGCATAGCTGACTGGTGATCTGAGCAGTATCAACATCACATGCCTGCCTTTTCCCAACTATGTTGGTGTCGGCTTCCAGTCTAAACAGATGCAGCTGAACACCAGTATTTTACATGGAGCGACTGCCTATCTGACCTCCACAACACAGCTAGTACTGGGTAAAACGGTACCAATATAAAATACTGGTTTTTGGACTTTTAGGCCACAGACTACCTGTGACGACTGTCAAAGATCAAGCAAATGAAAGCCGAGACCAATGGCTTAACATACTTTCCGAGGCACGGAGGAAACCCGGTATGTAATGATGGTCCCCCATCTACAGACTAGCCTAGGCAAGCGCGGCTTAACCTGAAAATTGATCCGACCGGCTGTTATTATTTAGCCAGAGTTAGCCCCGGAGATCACAGCTCAATACCATGGGTGTCTGCGCTACAGAAACAGGTAGATATATATATATAGCTAGGAGTATTCGCTCGCGGAAGTGGCCGCCGGGCCGTTGACCCCGCCGTGAGCGAGGCCCGGCCCGGCGGGGTGGGGTTGTAGTGGCAGCGGGGAATGTCTGGCAGCGTCTGAAGGGGGAATGTGCTTAATTAATATCTTTAATTCACACACACATAACATCCTGTAATCCCCAAAGGTGTGCCTAGTTCACCCACATTTGCCAGTTATGTTTAAGTCCCATGTTACAGGAGGCAAGCCTACTGCCATCAATTGGGCACTAATCCAGACTCCGTGGCTGATACTGACAAATTCCTGATAGAAAAACCCAATAACACTTTCCCCGACCTGGGAATTGAACACAGGACCTCGTGCTCAGCTGTCGCACTTGCGAAGAGGTTACTTCTAGGCAAGCGTTCACCATTATCGATCGCATAATTGCTTACCATCAAAAGAAAGACGTTCATTGATATAACAGTCGAAAGATCAAAGTAGATTTATGAGAGAATGTTGAAAAAAGGAGGTCTTCATATTTTTTTCACTGTGTGAAATATGCAGTACGAAATACGAAATGGTTTTGGAAGTCAATCTGTTGCCAAAAAATATTAAATCAAATCAAAGAGATTTTTTAAAGTGTTCTTAGACTAAAAATATGTTGTTGTTTTTGAAGTACTACTCACTTAAAAAAAAATTAAGTATTTTATCATCAATACTCAAAGTACCTACTGGTACCAATCTGGTAATCTGGTACCTGCTGGTAGCTGCGCTGCAGTTTGTACCTACTTTTGCAGTTACCATCGTTTTACCTGTTTACCTAGTCTTGTATTATTGTTCTGAAATCATTTTTTTTTATTTTTTTTTTATTTTTATATACTTATAAGTTTTTAAACTGACACGGTCACTAGCAAAGGATAAACTATCCGTGATCATGGGGCTAGCAACAGTGCCGAAATCTTGGGAACTCAAACCAAACTATAAACCTGGTTAATACGAATCCCAGGAAAAGTATGTGCGTCGGCAATCATCATCTATCTTTGGAAATACGATCATGAGATGATCAAGATCTTACATAGTATAGAGCTACGAGAAAAAATCTCTACGGTTTGACACGTTTCGAACGGGTTGATTTTGAATTTTTATAGAATAGAATAGTATAATTTATGTGGAATTACCGAAAATACTTACATTTATTTGAATGAAGGTTACGCTTCGATTGTAAGAAATCCCAAACCTGTAAAGAAGAAAATTATCGTAAGAAGCACGAAAAAACTATTAAAAACATTTAGGTCCAATCTGCCATTGCAAGTCCGTTTAAATAGCTGATAGTATTTGAAGGAAAAAAAAAGGAACTCATAAAAAACACGCATAATTATGCTCTAAAACATGAAGCATAACTTAAAAATCACAAAAAGAATTAGTTGGGGACTTGGGGGGCATGCATCACCGGGGCTGCGGGACTGTTCGAAAGAGATACCGTAGCCCCAGAACACAAAGGGCGATGAAGGAACATGGATGGGTTTTAGTCAGTAAGAGTGTGACACTCCCTCCCAGAGCGGGAGGAGTCATTTGATGATTTCCCATCCGAAAAATAAAAATGGGGTATGCATCACATCAAATCCTGTGACACCATGCGAGATAGTGTGTTCTACACTTATCTGCATAGTCCTCATGTGCGTTGGCCAAGATTATGTCTAGACTTTAAAAGAAACTATGACGTCTAAGTTTGTTTAGGCTGTTGATTCTCAGAGTAGTCAGATACGAAACAAAGGCCTCAAAAGTTTAAAAAAAAAAACGTGTATTTGCAAAATTAACATCATGTATCAGTGCTGTTTTCCATCTTATTTTGTAATTAATAGACCGTAAAAGCATAAGATTTTCAGCAACCAGATAATACTTCAGGTACAATGTAATATCTGCAGGGATCAATATGTAATTGACTCTACCTTTTTAAGATACGATTAAGCTACAAGCCTTTGTTCCAATGCAGTTCTAAAAAATCAATACTACATCTCAAAACTTCCTCGCTGACACTGGTACCACACCTCAAGCCAACGCGCATACGACTGCAGACTATCCCCTCTTTCTCACACCCACACACAACCATACCTCCGTCCCTGTCGCACACGAAGAGAAAGCTGCCTTGGGAATTTGGGCATCAATACGAAATACAGAAAGAGGGTGCAAGGGGTGGTTGCGGGTTGCATAAGGGGTGAAACTCACCCCTTTAAACAGTTCGATTAAAACGTATATATAGGAGACGTGTACATGCACATTAAATTGAGTTTTGTGTTCCGACTTAGTTAAAAATTGATGTTAGAATTGGTGTTCTATCATGGAACTTAATTTAGAATGACAATATTTTTGGTGCAATGCAAAGTTCTGGGTAAGACCTTGTTCGACAGAACGGTATATAAATTATCTATATTTATTATATTTGATTCGAGATTTGATGATAACTGAGAGCTCGTGGAGTCGTGACTGGGTCGATCACAGGTTAAGCTTCGCTTGCCGAGGTCGGGACGTGGATGGGTGACAATTTAAATTTCGGCATATTTTCTGGGTTATAGACAATAATTATGTCTTAATAACTTTTGATACAAGACTTGCTGACGGACGGCTGGGTAGGGCGAGTCGGTCGCAGGTAAAGCCACGGTAGCCGAGGTCGGTCTGTGGATGGGCGGCCATTACGACAGATTGGTGTAGATTATTGTCTTCTTACTTTTGATACAAGACTTGCTAGTATAGAGAGGGCACGTGGCTAAATAATAACGGCTGGGTAGGGCGGGTCGATCGCAGGTTAAGCTACCGTTGCCGAGGTCAGGACGTGAATGGGTGACCGTTTCGGCAGATTGGTTTAGATTATGTCTGTAATAATTTTGGACAATTCTTGATGATATTGAGAGGGGTCCGGATTCGATTGCAGGTTAAGCTACGGTTGCCGAGGTCGATCCGTGGATGGGTGACCATAGATGACATGGCCTAGGTTATGTCTATTTATGATACTGACTAACACAGTTTCTGGTTTGTAAAGAAAGGGTAAGTGGCCCGTAGTCGCGGTTACATTTTGGATGGCCGGTTATGACATCACGAATTCTCGGTTTGTTTTGTCTATGTTACTTCCTGACTGAATGTCTGACTTGTATGAGAGAGGTTAAGCTCACTTGGCCAGGTTCGATTTTGGATGGGTGGCTATAATAAAATCACCAGCATTGGATTGTATTATTAGATCATTTTTATTCAGCTAATCTAGATATACTAGTGTTGGGTGTGATTCACACGTCATAAGTGCTGGGTTCGGTAGAAGCACGTGACCTTTCGGTCGCCAGTCTGCGTTTGAACTTTTGGGATATTGATGTTTTAGGGTTCCGTACCCAAAGGGTAAAAATGGGACCCTATTACTAAGACTCCACTGTCCGTCTTTCATTTTATGAACCGTGATAGCTAGACAATTAAAATTTTCACAGATGATGTATTTCTGTTGCCGCTATAACAAAAAATACTAAAAACAGAATAAAATAAATAATTAAGGGGGGCTCCCAAACAACAAACGTAATTTTTTTGCAGTTTTTTTTTTTTTTGCTAGATATTAATAACGGCAAATATTCACAGAATACTTAGTTGTATATTCACTTTGAAAATAAATATTAAATTAAAATAAAATAAACATTTAAGGGGGCTCCCATTGGGCCTGTGGACGGTGGGCTATGGGCTAGCTCGCCGTCCGTCCGTCTCATGACGACAGGCCGTGTCGACGGCGCGTCCGTGTTCCACGCGCGCCTCAAAGAGAGTCAGCAAAAAGGAAGGGGTCCGAAAGGACCGATGCCTGCCGGGGTTGCGGGACTATTCGAAAGAGATACCGTGGCCCCGGAACACAAAGGGCGATGAAGGAACATGGATGGGTTTTAGTCAGTAAAAGTCTGACACTCCCTCCTGCTCCGCCCAGAGCGGGAGAAGTCATTTGATGATTTCCCATCCGAAAAAAAAAAAAAAAAAAAAAAAAAAAAAAAAGGGGGCTCCCATACAACAAACGTGATTTTTTTGCCGTTTTGTCTAATGTTGTATAGATAATGGTACGGAACCCTTCGTGCGCGAGTCCGACTCGCACTTGCCAAAAGGAAGGGTTATGATTTTAGCAGACTGTGTGTGTATGTATGTTTGTATTTACGTATGTTCCTCCGTAGCGCCTAAACTATTCATCCGATTTTGATGAATAAGGTGTCAATCGATTCGTTATTATAGCCCGGGTAACATAGGTTACATTTTAACCGACTTCAACAATAGGAGGACTCGATTTTTTTGTAAACTTATTTAGAGCGTGATATTTCAGTTGTTTTGTTTTTTAGTTGTAAAAGGCCAACATGTTATTGGGTTTCTAAATCAGGAATTTTTCAGTAGCAGCCACGGAGTCCAGATTTGTCTACACCATCGGGGCTAGAAGCGTTATGTTATGTTTATAACATCAGTTATAATTTAAAAGCTCTTGAGCCACCAAAAACCCTCTTTAATACAGTATCAGACACTTTTAATGAAAATAACATTCCAATACAAATTCTTGAATTGATGCCAAAATATTTGAGGGTGACAACACTAAGATTTATTTCGAATGTATCAAATATTATAATTATCGAAAGTGTGGCTAAAAAAATACAAATTACTGGCTTTTGCCTGCAGCTTCCCTCGGATAATATCCGAACGGAACGTCTTAAAAATAGCCTATGATACTCGGGGTTAATGCAGCTTCCTATTAGTGAAAGAATTGTCGGAATCAGATCAGTAGTTCCGAAGATTATCCACTACATCCAAGTTTACTTCTTTATAATATTAGATAGAAATTATGACGTCATTTAAAAGATGTTGAAGAAAATGGAGTATATGTTGGTCATGGATGTGATGAGAATGGTTCATCATCATCATTTCAGCCGTGTGACATCCACTGCTGGACATAGGGCTCC
Source organism: Xestia sexstrigata (assembly GCA_941918905.2). Taxonomy (NCBI): domain Eukaryota; kingdom Metazoa; phylum Arthropoda; class Insecta; order Lepidoptera; family Noctuidae; genus Xestia; species Xestia sexstrigata. The sequence goes on along the minus strand of OW799228.2, from coordinate 10,986,867 downwards.
CCAAACTATCGCCACGTTGACCGGTCCCGTGCGACTCACATCCAACGGATTCCCGCAACCTTCACCAGGTCATCGGTCTGCCTAGTGGTGGCCGCTCCAGAACTTTTCGGATGAATCGCATATGACAAAAAGAGTGACGAATATATGTATAAGTGTTGATGGATGGAGTTGGAGAGGAAGACCTAGGAAACGATGGATGGACTGTGTGAGGAATGATATGCAAGAGATAAGAGTAAAGAGTAAGATTTGCAAGGTTGACAGAGGAGAATGCAAGAAAGAGTCGTTGCGCCGACCCTAAGTAACATGGGAAAAGGGCAGAAAGATGATTTTGTTGAAGGTGCTCTGGAGATGGAGGGATAAGCTGGACTCTTCGCTCGACGAAAGTAGACAGAGAGAGGGGAGGGCTTTGGCCAGCAGTGGGACAATCATCATCATCTGCCTGCCTTTTCTCAACTATGTTGGAATCGGCTTCCAGTCTAACTGGATTCAGCTGAGTCCCGAGTATTTTACATGGAGCGACTGCTAATCTGACCTCCACAATCCAGTTGGTATCGGGTACTACGGTACAGCTAGGAAAGAGTGGTTTTCAGACGGGTCTCGTATTTCTTATAAAAATGTCTGTTCTTACGTCAGTCACAATACTCTGCTCAGAAATGGTAATTGTTGGTTGCAGTCATTACGATATGTTTTTTGTTAGAGACCATACCTGGGAACCTTCTAGATATGGAGATATTGAAGGTCAAAGTTCCAACTTTTTCAACTTTTTTTTGTAAGTTCAAGTTCTAAATATTATTACCTTTATTTTAAACACCTCCACGACCCCCTTACTATTCAAATTCATCCATCAGCACAATATTTTGAGTGCGTTACATTGAGTCCTACCTGATTTTTTCACCATGACTGGTATTCATTGCTGGGAAACAAATATGTTACCTCATTGCTGAGGACTTAGACATATTCTGTTGCGCTTTGGGTGAATTTACAAGAACAGCTACTTATAGAATTTGCTATGACAAAAACAGTTAAATTATTTAAATTATAAGTGTGCTACAATATCGCATTGGGTCTAGCCTGTAAGGATATGTGTATGTTTAGAGTAAATAAATAAATGTTTCCCAGCAATGAATATGGCGTAGAGTTACTTAGTTTGATGTACAGAATGTTGGTTGACGGCTTCGTGAAGGGTCCGTTTACACCCTGTATACCACAGAGATCAGGTCTTTGCCCAGTATCCCAGCAATGGAAATATTGTAGAATGATTGTGCTTATATTAAATGCTATTGTCATTTTCATCTCCCTGCCCTTATCCGATGTTACTTGTGGTCGGCGCAAAACGTTTTTTTCTTCCTCTCTTCCCTGTCAACCGTCACGCTATCATTTACTCCTGTTTCCTTCATATCATTCCTCACAAAATCCATCCATCGTTTCTTTGGTCTTCCTCTCTCTCTGGATCCATCATAATTTATATTTATATTAAACGCTATATGATTCTATTGTCAAAACTCATTGACCACACGGTGAATCTAATCAGGCAACAGGTAGCGTCCTTGGTTCAATTGGATATTATATTCGATACCCGTGTGATATTAGTTGAGTCTGCCCTTGTAGCTGACCGATAGCATGGAGGTCGAGATTAGAGAGCCAATTGATTAAGTGTAGTATCATCATGACTTCTGTGAAGTGGTAGGCACTAGTGTATCAGTGCACACACATGAAACAGTAATAATAGACCATAACCATCTAGTCTGTTCCCCAAGTATGTCGTGCTACAGCCTCGGTGCTCTAGTGGTTGCAAGCACGACTGCTGAGCCAGAACCTCATGGTTCTGGCTCCGATTCCCGGGTCGAGCAAAGTGTTATTGGGTTTTTCCATGAGGAATTTCTCAGTAGATAGCCACGGAGGCGGGATTTGTGGCCAGATTATGCCATAGGCTCAGCCTTTACTACATGGGACTTAAACATAACTGGTGAATTACGGGTGTACAGAGATGGTCGATGGAGCAAGGCCTTGACCGAGTGGTGGCCAAGATAAGGCCAAAGAAACCAGGGCCGTCCTAAAGTTCGTTGGGTCGCGGGAAACACCTGGATAAGGGACGCAGAAGAAAGGGGAGGCCTGTATCCAGCAGTTGGTGATTCCGGGGCTGATATGATGATAATGATAAAGCGGGGCGTTAGCAGTCACACATATTTGGTCAGATTAGATAGATCTGAAGGTGGAACTGCTAGTACCTAACCTAGTGTCAAAGTTTCTATGCCGCCCATGGGCCTGTGACTTGGCTTTACATGCCGTCGAGAAATATCTCTCAGGCATGCTGGTTTCCTCACGATGTTTTCCTTCACCGAAGCAAGTGATACTTATACAATACGCACATGAATTCGAAAAATCAGAGGTGCGTGTTTTGGGTTCAAACTCGAGACCTATGTCTGTGCAGTCCGACAGTCACACCACGAGGCTGTCACTGCTTATTAATGGGTATCACTCACCTCAAGTTTCGCTATAAAAATATTCACTATCCAGCATTTTCGTAGTAAGTGTTTTTAGTAACACTAGGTCACACATACACACACCATAACAAAATTAATAACTGTGGCGATTCCACTCGCACGCAGAATCATAGCCCCAGTCCAATATTCCCAGTATTACGACCGTCTTGGAATTGCCAAAATATGGCTCCTTTGTTTCAAAACGTTTTCCTTTGTCTGATAAGAACACAGGATAAAAAGATTCCAAAACCATTTTTGGTTACAATGATAATATGAAATAGAAAGCTAGATAACGATAATCGAATATTGAATCGAGGAAATTAATCGAAACAATAATCGACTAACACAATCATCTCCCCAGCCTTTACCCAACTATGTTGGGGTCGGCTTCCAGTTTAACCGGATGCAGCTGAATACCAGTATTTTACATGGAACGACTGCCTATCTGACCTCCACAACCCAGTTAGCACTGGGCAATACGATACCCCTTGGTAAGGCTGGTAGTCAGACTTTCGGGCCGCTGACTACCTGTAACGACTGTCAAAGATCTACAACTGACAGCCGGGACCAACAGCTTAACGTGCTTTCCGAGGCACGGAGGAAACTCGGTATGAGTTACTCGGTTGAGAGGTCAGGTAACATACTGGTATTCAGCTGCATCTGGTTAGACTGGAAGCCGACCCCAAAATTCTAGAGACAAAGCAGATAACGATGATTACAAAGCAGTTGTGACAATCAGACGGAGCGATTCTATTGATGAAGTCGACTGATTAATTGTGTGTGTGTTTTCAATCAACAATAATAGATTTTAAACAAGGAAACTACACTTTAAAAGAGTTGGGTCAAAGGTTAGTTTTGTTTGCCTTGTTCTGGTCTAGTGGTGCTTCTGATGAGCATGAATACTGTCAAATCTGTGTCAGTATACCTATCTACCATCTATTAAGCATAATCAGCCTATAATGTTTACACACGGCCTCCTCTCTATGAGAGGGAATGGGCTATAATCCACCACGCGGGCCCAGTGCGGATTGGTAGATGTCACATGTCTTCGAATGTTTGGTTCTAGGACATGCCAGTTTCCTCACGATGTTTTCCTTCACCGTTTTGAGAGCAGTGGTGATGAAATAAATTACACAAAGTAATGCGCCTGCCTGGTTTCGAACCTACTATTTACTGTTCGTAAGTCGACTCTACCATCATGCTGACCATATTTCCAAGGCATACACTGACCTCAATGGTGATATTCTTATGATATTCGTATGACCAGATGTATGAACTTGGAAAAGGCAAAAGGATTATGTAAGAATCGTAACTATGGCCGCGTTGTGGAGTTCACGGGAACTTTTTTACTCCCCCAATATTCTTTTCTGATTAATTTTGTTGCGGGATCCGAGACAGTTAAATTCATTCTCTGACACTTCGTCGAGCTTCATTGTCTCGACGCTGTTCTGGTGGTCACCACTGTTGATTCTGGCGCACAGGAGTTACAGTGGGCAGGGAAAAGTGTGGCGGGCTTGTTCATTATACTAGTTTAACTCTTCGTGGAACACAGGTTTGGTATTATGTGTTGTTATGTTGGTGAAAATTACGAAGCACATACCTTCTCTGGTTTAACTGCATTGTTTACGCGACCCGGTCTCCGCGTGTAAACGAACCTTCATTTCATTCATTTACTGAATAAACATTCGTTCATGGAAACTGATCATATTGACAAACATGTTACATTGTTGTTAAAGGCTCACTATTAAATAGTAACAGCTGCACGAATCGATCGAAGATTAAGCTACGGTTGACGAGGTCAGTCTTTGGATGGGGGACCATCTTTAACATATCAAGACACTGAAGAGCCTCGAAAAAGAAGTTCATCTTTGACAGTCATTACGGGTAGTCAGAAGCCTGGAAGTCTTTTTCCTATTGACAGCGACGTGGACGATTTTTTTAACGCCCTGTAATTTTGAAATAAAATTCAGTTATTTTTTTTTTAAGCAATAAGCAGTACCTTTTTGCTCTGATATCATGTAAAGTCCTGTGAAGTATTTTGTGTGTACAGACATCTGCCTTAATTAGGTATCCGTCACGTATTGAGACACTCAATAAAAGGGGTAACGAATTAAGGCGCAATTAAACGCAATAAAAAAATAAATGATAAAATTTTGTACATATTTTTACTTGTTTTTTTTTTGTTGTGTCATATTTTTGTTTTTTTTTGTTTGTTTATATTTTTACTTGTAATTTGTAAATAATGTACATACTGAATTCAAATACACTGATACGAAGAAGAAAAATAAATAATTTGGCAAAAAGTCTTCTAAAAAAAACATCACAGCAATCGACTACTTACAAACAAAACTAACATTTTACAACACTAAAACTTATCTTCAATATTATTTAAATGATGCCAACAAAGGAAATTGTTAAGAAAACGATTGAAGATAACAAACAGTAAAATCAACTTGCATAGACCCGCGGCCATTTTAAGAACTAACGCACAAAACGTACCGAATTTGACAGCATCCTTGACAAGCAGCGCCACTTTGACAGCTCTGGATGTCTTGGTCATAGATTATAGACTTTTTTGAGTGCTGATTTTTATCTTTTGACTAAGTATGTTAGGGGAGCATCGATAAAGATGTTATCTAACCTTTTTAGGCAGTATGTAACCTTTCTTTGCCTCTAGCCTAAAATGTTCTAGTTTAAATTCTGTTTCACTATGTTGTATTCACAGTTTTTTTAAGACTTTTTTTTAACAAGCCCGCCACACTATTCCCTGCCCACTGTAACACCTGTGCTCCAGAATCAACAGTGGCGACCACCAGAACAGCGCCGAGACAATGAAGCTCGACGAAGTCCCAGAGAAACCCGCAAAAGTTCTGAGGCTGTTGAGGAAGTTTTGTAACTTTTGATCTTCAACCCCATAAAAGATTTTTCTAATTTTATGACATCTATACAGGCTGGTTAAAAAAAAAACAAAAAAATAACCATTATTTTAATTCCTCCGCATAATTTATCCTCTCTACTACAACCTACACTAGGTTTTTTTATAAATTTTTAATTCGGTCATTTATACAGCCTGATCACTTTTTTTTCTCAAACACCCTGTATAAAAAAGTCCAAGCGACCAATTTCGCAGACCTCTGCCTACCCCCTCGCCCATAACCAGCGAACCAACCTACACCAACCGTTAGACGATCCGGCGCCCCCAATGATAAGCTCTTATCAGTAACTGATAACAAGTACTTTGATATGCTAATAGTGGCCTGTTTTGCTGTTAGTTTATTACGCCTCTTTACAGAAATGAGGCTCAACGTGCCCAAAATAGGCCCGTGACACGTGTAACGCGGAAAAGAAAGAAAGAAATATTTTTTTGCCGTGTATAGTGTGGGTGCACCTTTATCACACTAATAGGTACATACATATTACAAAGGCAAAGGTTTGTATGTGAGTTTGTGTCTATGTTTGTTAATCTTTCACGCAAAAACTACTTATCCGATTTAGATGAAATTTGACACACAGATAGTTTATAACCTGGATTAACACATAGAATAGTTTTTATACCGGTATACGATCCCGGTAGGACAATAGGGTATATGCATGATTTTTTTTATCACTCTAAACAAAGCGTATTAACATCACAAATAGCAAAGTGAAATTATTTTTTTAATTTCTATAAAAAATACTAAGTTATAAGTATTTGAAACTGCTGATTAGACAGAGAGATACGATACAGCGAATGACGTCATTCGCTGCATCGACGTACAAAATCCATACTAAATCCGTTTATCTAGAAAGAAATAGAAACAAAAGTTTAAATGGTTATAACTTTTGTGTTGTTTGACCGATTTATGTCTTGTTTTCGATTTTTGTTATTATTTTTATAGTACTTGAACATTCCTTATCAAAATAAAAAAATAAAAATTATGCATATTCCCTATTATCGAACTCCACGCAGGCGAAGCCGCGGGCTTAAGCTAGACATGATAGAAAACAAAATTACACAGTATGACTAGATGGTTTGGTCTAGCATCTGCCTGTCTTTTCCCAACTATGTTGTGGTCGGCTTCCAGTCTAACCGGATGGAGTGACTGCCTGTCTGACCTCCACAACCCAGTTAGTACTGGGTAATACGATACCCCTTGGTAAGGCCGGTTGTCAGACTTTTAGGCCACTGACTACCTGTAACGACTGTCAAAGATCTACATTATAAAAGCCGGGACCATCGGTTTTACTTGCTTTCCGAGACACAGAGGGAACTGATAAATAGATGGTCACCCATCCAAGAACTAACCTCGTCATGCGCTGCTTAACCTTGAAGAATCAGCCACAATCCTTTAACCTTTATTATAGCGACAAATAATAAATAGTTCGTTAGATGGTTTGATCGTTGGCCTAGCGGTTGCATACGCGACTGCTAAACAAGAGGTGCTGGTATTGATTCCCAGGTCGGGCAAAGTACTATTGGGTTTTTCCATCAGGCATTTCTCTGTCTGGATTTGTGTCATTGATTGATGGCAATTGGCTCGCAGTCTCGCACAATATTACATGGAATTGACAGAACTGGCGAATGTGGAAGTCGTATTAGGAGTACACCTCTACCTAACCCTGAGGGGATTATAGGCGTGATGTTATGTTTTGGTGTCGCCTAGTGCCAATAAAAACGGCAAAAAATCAGTCTCAAAGTGCGTGTAATTATTTTGAGTCTAAATTATTCAGCTTTAGACACAAATATAGCAACTGAATGACTTTGGAACCGCGCCATGCACTACCAACTCAAACTACTTTTAATTTCTTTTTACGACATACAACTTGGCAGTTTACTTCGTTTACCCAACACTATAGAAAGAAAAAAAATACGAGGTTTTAAAAAAAAAACTGCATGAGTAGGAAATCGATGCCAATTCGCCATGAAATCAAAGGTATCACCGGAAGTGCTTTTTACTTCAATAATTCTACAAAACAACTTCACATCACGCCTGAAATCCCCGACGGGTTAAGCAGAGGTGTAAGTACAGTACCTACTAGTACACCCACACCACATTGTTCCATGTAATAGGGGGTGAGCCAATTGCCATCAACCATAGACAAATCCAGACGCCAAGGATGCTACTGAAAAAATTCTGATGGAAAAACCCAACAACACTTTGTTGCCCGACCCGAGAGTCGAACCCATGACTTGTCGACTTCATGCTCAGTAGTTACGCTTGCGATCACTAGACCAATAAGGCAGGCAATCAATTTATTTATAAAAATAATTTTTTTTAGACAAATCGGTCTGAAATAATTTAATTAGCAAGTTTCGAACGTCAAAATTAGAGTACCTAAGACGCAAGTCGATGAAGTTGCAAAAAGTTTTTTTTATTATTTATTATCAGAATAAAAAAAATATTCCTTACATTGTTAGTAAACCATACTTATAACTATGTTAGTATATTATTTATTCAATGACAACATTACAAATTATTAATTTATTCCATTTAATTTATTTTACATTGCAAATTTAAGATTGTTAATTTTTAGATTTTGTTTATTTTTTTTATGTCAGCGTATTCTGTCCCACTGCTGGGCAAAGGCCTCCCCATGGCTTTCCAATCCTGTTTACAATTTACCCTCTCCGACCAATCTGCCAAGTTGTTTAAATAAGTACTTAAGAAAAAAAAAATGACATCATACTTTACGTAAGAGTTTATTGACGCTAAATTTATCCCAATTCATTAGTGGTCGGCGCAGCATGTCTTCTTCTTCCATACTTCTCTATTACTCGTCATCTCATCAGACACCTCTATTCTTGCCAAAAATCATCAGTAACACGTTTGTAGATTATGATAATATCTTTGTTAGATAAAAACTAAAACCGGACCCAGAATTTCATAGACACAACTCACAAACACACGCACATAAAAAAATCGACCAATCTCTATGAACTATTCCCTATGCGTCCTTACATAGACCCAGGAAACCATAACCACATAGAAATAGATAAGATATAGAAAAAATATGCTCAAAAAAATACCGCTCTCTGATTGGCTGTCCTTTTTTTTTCTAGTAGGGCCCCCTCACTACTTGAGACCTTGTCTAGGATAGTAGAAACACGTTAAGGGACAGTGTTCAGCCAATCATGAAAGGTTATGCTATTTACTTACTTTGTTTAAACAAATGTTTGAACTTCGTGTGTTATCTATGCATCTTTCTTGAGATTCTATGAATTGCTTTTAACCGACGCCGTTGAAGAAAGAGGTTGTGTATTTTTTTATTGTATTTGTAATTTTCGGAGGCCTTTTCGCTCGGGTCAATGTGCAGGTTAAGCCGCTGGTCCCGGCTGTCATTTGTAGATATTTGACAGTCGTTACAAGTAGTCAGTGTCCCGAAAGTCTGACACCAGTCTTACCAAGGGATATCGTATTACCTAGTACTTACTGGGTTGCGGTAATCCGCGATGTAACATACTGGTATTCAGCTGAATCCAGTTAGACTGGAAGCCGACCAAAAGAACTTTGGGAAAAGGCAGACAGATGATAAAATATGTTTAAATAACATAGGTTTGGTTGCTCAAAATTTATTAATGAGTTACAATTTAGCGCCGAAAATCCGCCATTTTTTTTTTTTGTATAAACTCCTATGGAACACTTGGGTTTTTGAGACGAATCTTATGATCCCTTAATTGTCGAAATCCATCCAGCCATTTGGAACATACAAGGTTATAAAGAAAATCTACAAACACACAAGATACGCGTAACATAACCCTCTTTCTTGGCAGTCGGGTAAAAAAACCGTCAAAAATATCACTCACACGTCACACCTATCCCAACACATTACAAAAAGCACAAATCCAACATTCACACTCATCCTAAACTCGCTAATAATACCGAACAGACGCAAACGTTCAGTCTACGTAAACCCGTAAGTAGTAATAATAATGCACGCCACACATTTTCTTTAGCAGACGATTTTTTTTGCGTCTGCGACAAAAACCAGTCTGGCAGTTTGTGACGAACCTTATTGTTTGCTTAGCTCAGTGTACACATGGTTTTATGTGGTTGGGCAAACGGGGAATTCAATTTTTGGTGAAGTTACTAGATTTTGGTAAGGTGATTGTGTTTTTGCTTTATATTTAGCTTGTAACAGTGTTATTAATTTATTGGACAAATGTATGCCATAAAAGTTTTTCTTTTCATAGCGTCTTCTCATTCCATTCTAAGAATTATAGAAGTTTACAACTTTAGGCAAATTATTAAAGTGGTCTGGTCTGTGCTGAACTGCTGACTGTGGCTAAGGTATCATATATTTTTATTGAAAAGTAAGTTAACGAAATAGATCAAATTGAAAATATTTTCAAAAATAGAGAATAAAATAAATAAATCAATTTTTGACGATAGGTACTTTGAATGGAATACTATAAGAATTTTACACAACAAATTATCATATTTTTTACTTTCTTTAAATGCAAATCATGTAAACGTGTAAAGACTTTTCCACAGACATTTTCTAAGAATTCATAGATCACTATCCCGACATTAAACGTCAATCACCCTTGATTGAAGATCTTTTCCCTAAAGATAGTTAACTGAAATACTGTCCAAGACAGCTGGTAAAGCATCGATATTCCACACTCCATCATGTCGTATTGCAAGGGAAGTTAGGTGTGTGGAAAGATTTATGGTTTATCTATGTAGTTACTAGCTCATGCCCGCGGCTTCACCCGCGTGGAGTTCGATAATTGTCCCATTGGATAATTCTACCGGGATAAAAAGTATCTTATGTGTTAAAATAAGTTATAAAATATCTGACTGCTAAATTTCACCCACATCAGTTCAGTAGTTTTTGCGTGAAAGAGTAACAAACATACACACATACTCGCATAGACACATACGAACTTTCGCCTTTATAATATTAGTCTGATGTTATTTTACTGTGATTTATCTAACTTCTCTACTGTACGTATAATTGGTAAAATAAATAAACGGTCCATATATAAAATAAACGGTACAGTTGCTATCCGTGAAAGGATAAATCAACATTCTTAAATCTCATCGTTCTACCGTTGTACTCTATAAATTTATGTCGACTTTTTATGCATTTGACGTTGTTTTGGGTGCATAAATAAAACAAAAAAATTAAACATCAACTTTGCTCAAAAGAAGGCAATGAAGCTTAACAACAAAACATTAACAAATTGGCAAGACGTTAGTTTAAGTAAAAACAAAAAATCATTTAATATTTTGCCTTTGCCTAGACATTTACCAAAAAGTCAGAATCCGCTCCAAACAGCAACACAGACATGGTTACAAAATTTTGGTTGTTATTATTCAATCGGGTGACGCTCGAAGGGCGTGGTTATTGCGTCACCCTCCTACTTTGAAGATCACGCTTTTATTGTAGGAGAGATGGGCAGCAATACGTAGAGGAGCTCGTAGCTGAATAATAACAGCCGCTCGAGTCGATATTTAGGTTTAACGACGCTTGCCTAGGTTGGTCTGTGGATGGGTTACCACATATTAAGTTTCCTCCATGCCTTGCTGTTGGTCTCGGCTGACATTTATAGATCTTTGACAGTCTTTACAGCTATTATGTGGCCCGAAAGTCTGACAACCAGTTTTACCGGGAAATATCGTATTACCCAGTACTAACTGGGTTGTGGAGGTCAGATAGGCAGTCGAGTCTCTCCATGTAACATGCAGCTACTTCGACCACAACATAGTTGGGTAAAGCACGCAGATGATGAGATGGGGCAGCTATACCCACACGAATATTATAAATGCGAATCTCATTGAGAGGAGGCCGTGTCCCAGCAGTGGGAACATTACAGGCTGATGATGATGATGATGAATTTGACTAAATCTGTCTGTTAAATTTTCATGCCATAGTAACAGATTTTTTTTCAATAGACACAGCGATGTACCACGACCAGAGTAGTAAGAACATAGACATACCGAAGCTAACTGTCCAGGGAGTAAACAGTGGATGTTCCGTAATACATAGTGACATCACAACAAAAAAACCTTTCGTCATCACCACTCTCTTCCCCGTATCCCAATTCATTAGTGGTCGGCGCAGCATGTCTTCTTGTTCCACACTTCTCTGTTACTCGTCATCTCATCAGACACCTCCTTTCTACCCATATCACCCTTCACACAGTCCATCCATCGTTTCTTTGGTCTTCCTCTACCTTTATACCCATCCACATTCATACTCAAAATTTCCTCACGACATTTTCCATTCCAAAAAAACTTTTTCACCATCCGATTCATCAATCGTAAAAAACTGTTTTGACAGAGTGTCACAAAGTGGATACTGAATTTAGCTGTCGAAAATAAGTTAATAACTAGGGAACTGTCAAACTCTATTGTTTTAGGAATATGTTCTGAATTGAAACAGTCTTCTAAAAACATCGTATGATCACACCATTCTAGTGGCCACTAATTTGTCAGACACAAAACGACTCGTCGACCCACGCACTTAATTGTGAACTCTCAGCTGTGGCCAGCTAGCCAAAAAGGTGCCATATCGTCTGGTCAGGTATATAACACTATTATATTGCTATAGTACAAGCTTATTCCTGCGTATAGTTCGATTATTGTCCCACGGGATCATACAACCGGAATAAAAAGTATCCTATCTGTTAATCCAGGTTATTAACTATCAGTGTGCTAAATTTCATCCAAATCCGTTCAGTAGTTTTTGCGTGAAAGAGTAACACAACACCTGTAGTGCCAGTGTCACGCTAATGTCATCGTTTTTTTTTATTCTAGGAGATGATGGTTTCTTCACGTTTTTCTTCAAAATGTGGAGTTCAATGCTAATAGTAAGTATGTCTGAAGATCGAAGTTAAAACGCTTGCCGAGGTCTGTGGATGGGTGACCATTCATAGATCAGGACCCTTTCGTGCCTCGGAAAGCACGTTTTAACCGGCAACCGTTAACTTGTCATTTGTAGGTCGTGAACGGGCTGAAGACACATCCGCGGATTTAAATCTTTGTTGTAGACAGTAGATTTAACACACAAGAATACTATATTATAGAACATGTTACTACATGTCTAGGTCCACTGACCTATCTAGGTGAGACCTTGGAGAATCAGAGAGGAGGGTCTAGGGGAGTTTGACTGAGACTGTTCTTAAGAATTTGTGTACTACAACTAAAAAACCCGACTACTGAAAAATCAGTCTCTAATTAAATTCGGGGTTTACAAGGTAAAATCGACTCCTCCTATTGTTGAAGTCGGTTAAATGTAGCCTATGTTACCCGGGCCATAAAAACGAATCGATTGACACCTTATTCATCAAAATCGGATGAATAGTTTAGGCGCTACGGAGGAACATACGTAAATGCAAACATACATAAAACATAGACTGTTGTTGCATAGACTGCTAAAATCATAACTCTTCGTTTTGGCTTCGCCGTAGTCGGGTAAAAATAGTTGAAGTGTTTTAGTCCTTGCAGACTGCAGACTTTCTATCGGCCGACTACAACATTTTGGTGTCGGCCGATAAATCAGTTTTATAGGCAGTGGGGTAACTAGAGGCCATCAATACGGCAAGCCCATTAGGGAAGCATACTGTTCAGAAACCCTAACATCATGAATGAAGAGTTGTAGCCAAGCTTGATACTAATTTAGCCATAAGCTGCTCGAACAGATAAAAATGGGTTTACCAACAATAAATTGCAGGGGAAGATAATGGATTTTAATTATTTTTGAAAATTGGTGTGTCTTCTTCTTCTTTATCGTGTGGTTAGTGCCTAACCTGGTGTCAGAGTATTTATGCTGCCCATGGGCCTCTGACTTGGCTTTACATGCCGTTAAGCAATATCTCTCAGGCATGCTGGTTTCCTCACGATGTTTTCCTTCACCGAAGCAAGTGATAATTATACAATACGCACATGAATCCGAAAAAGCAAAGGTGCAACCAAACTACTGAGACTTGAGATCTATGACTTGGCAGTCCACTTACACGTGGAGAAAAATTAAAGTTAGGGACCTACTCATAAATACTATTGCATAACACTTTACATTTAAATGTAAAATGGGGTGAATTTAAATGAAGTCCATGTGAACTTATTTCACATTTACATATTTTATATTATTTTTATTGGACTAGGGTCCAATGGGGTTGGTCTATTTCTATTTTATTTATTAGATAAATCATAGATTTTATTAGATAGGGGAATAGACATAGAGCATGGCATTGTGAAGTACCCCTCTGTTAGTTAATAAATAATGTATTATGTATGTAAGTTTTGTATATCTCGTGTATCTTCTATTTTACATGGAGCGACTGCCTATCTGACCTTCACAATCCAGTCAGTGCTGGGTAATACGATACCCTTTGGTTAGACTGGTTGTCAGACTTTCAGAACACTGACTATCTTTATCAACTGACAATAATCTAAAATAAATTGATTAAATTGATCAAAATGAAATTATTTAAAAAATAGGTACATATTATTTCCCTATTTGAATCGAATTTTGTAAGCAATTTCAAAAGTCTTGACTTTTTTGGACGGAACCCTAATCCTTTTTCTTAAATACAATTAAGGAGTAATCCTTAAAACTTCAGCTATCTGCCAATAGAATTCCCGAAAAATCGGTCCGGCTGTTTCGGAGATCAGCCGGAACAAACAGACTGACAGCCAGACAAAAACACTTTCCTATGAATTCAGTAAAAAGCTGGTTTTGAAATTGCCAACAAACTTTAATATAATTTATTGTTATAGATATTTTGAGAGTTATGTTTTAAGTCCCATGTCATAGAGGGTGAACCTATTACCATAAATCGGGCACAAATTCAGCCTTCTTGCTAATACTAAAGAAATTCCGAATAATACGTCGCCTGACCTTGGAAATGGAATCGAACTGAGGGTCTCATGTTCTGCAGAAACGCTTGCGACCAGTTTAAATCAACGAAGCACCCGCATTAATAAAAGAATGTTTAATTTTATCATCATTTTTTCTTACCCTTTTTTTGAGAGAGTTACAATCCAACCTTGATGACCTTAGACTTAATCTTCACCAAAAGGGTTAAAAACTTGACCTTCCAGGACTCCAAGGTTATTCCCATAACTTAAATAAGAACTTGTACGAGGAAACAGGTAACATTTACATTTAAATGTAAATTGGGGTGAATTTAAATGAAGCCAATGTGAACTTATTTATAATTTAAATATTTATTTTAAGTTTTAGATTAGGGTTTGACGAGCAAGATCTATAACTATTTGTCTATTTCTTTAAAGATATGTCGTAGGGTAAAATAAACAGGGTATGTTATGGGCACCCATTTTACGGATAATTATTTTGGCTTGTCCTATTGGAAACTACATCTTTGAAGGGTGTGTATAATTTATTTCTATTTAACTATTAGATAGCGAGGCGATTTTTAATGTACTTCTATACAACTATTGTACAAGGGTTTTTTTGCTATGTCATCATTTGCCATCTGACTGCCTTTTCCCAACTTTATTAGGGTCAGCTTCCAGTCTTACCGGATGCTTAGTACGAGTATTTTACATGGAGCAACTGCATATTCGACCTCCACAATCCTGTTAGCACTGGGTAATGCGCCCTTGGTAAGACTGGATGTCAGACTTTCGGGCCACTGACTACCTGTAACGGCTGTCTAAGATCTACAAATGACAGCCGGACCCAATATAGATCTAAAAAACCTGTTTAGATCATGCCCTATTTATCTTAATTTCAGACACGGGCTCCTGATCACCGATACAATGAACGGTCAAAGGTGAAACTGCCAAAAATTGGCAAGTGTCAATCATAGCAAATCACTGTTAATTTTATAACTTGATAAAATTATTATTATTTATTTATTTAAACTTCATTACGGTACATAGGTGAACTTAATGTCACAAGGCAATTATCGATCGATGGGTCGATCTCCAGGTTAAGCCGCGCTTTTCTAGGTTGATCCGTGAATAGGTTTCCTCCGTGCCTCGGAAAGCACGTTAAGCCGTTGGTACCGGCTGTCATTTGTAGATCTTTGACAGTCGTTACAGGTAGACAGTGGCCCGAAGTATTAACAAGGGGTTACGTATTACCCAGTACTAACTGGGTTGTGGAGGTCAGATAGGCAGTCGCTCCATGTAAAATACTAGTATTCAGCTGCATCTGGTTAGACTGGAAGCCGACCCCAACATAGTTGGGGAAAGGGTGGGCAGATGATGATACTTGACAGGATTATTGCTGGGTCCCCCAGCAGCAGTTGAAACGAAATAGTCTAATTATTAAATTATGACACAATCATATTCTCTCTGATGTTTTCTGTTTTTGACAGGCGAGTCGAGACATTATATACCCTAACCTAACGAAGCCGAAAGCCGAAAGGCAGTTCTCTCCGTCATTGCGATCATCTTTTTGTTCTACACCATACCTGGGAACCTTCTAGTTACGGAGATATTGGGGGTCAAACGTCCAAGTTATTGACACGTTTCTGTTTTTTAAATACATGTTTAATAATGTTATAACTTAACTTGAAATACCTCCACCACTCCCGTACTATTCAATGCATCCATCAGCACAATGTTTTGAGTGCGTTATTTTGAGTCCTACCGAAAAACGTGATTTTTCACCTCAAAAAAAAGGTCAATTCCCAGCAATAATTTATGCGTAGAGTTACCTAGTTTGATGCATAATGCTTGGTTGACGGCTTCGTGACGGGTCCGTTTACAGCCTGTATAAGTTTGGAGTACGGATCCCTAAAGCCCAAGCATGAATACAGATAACGATAGACACTATTTAAATTGATTTAAAAAAAAATATACGGATGTTAGTGTTCAGAGAAAAAATATCTACGATTTGATGACGTCATTATGATATCATAGACGGGGTCAACGGACTCAACTGTTACTAAAAGGTGTGTGGTGTAGCCTTTGTATGTTCATAGTCAGCTTATAAAATCCCACTGCTGGGGTAGCGAGACCTGTGGTGGATCACAGCCCACTTACTCTACTTCTTCGTGACAATGATTCCCATATTTATTTAATTAACTTAGTTTCAACCAGAACTCAATAGTTAGAATAGAAAGAAACAAATAATTTTATTTGTGTAAAAACATGTTAGTATGAAACATGGTACAGTAGTTCTCTGAAGAGAACTCTGAGGAGCTCGTGGCTAAATAATAACAGCCGTTCGGGTCATCTTCAGGTTAAGCCGTGCTTGCCTAGGTTGGTCTGTGGATGGGTGACCACCCATGCCATTACATACAAAGTTTCATCCGTGCCTCGGAAAGCACGTAAAGCCGTTGGTCCCGGCTGTCAATTGTAAATCTTTGACAGTCGTTACAGGAAGTCAGTTGCCCGAAAGTCTGACAACCAGTCTTACCAAGGGGTAGCGTATAACCCAGTAGGTACTAACTGGGTTGTGGAGGTCACTCCATGTAGTACTGGTACCCCAGCTGCATCTGATTAGACTGGAAGCCGACCCCAACATAGTTGGGAAAAGGCTAGCCACATCGACGGCTTGGTGGTAGCTTCGGACAAGTCCCTTAAAATTCAGGTGGCTTGCACAAAGAGCAGGTCAGGAGAAGGGCCATGGTTTGGGATGAGACTCAACAGTCACACTCAGCTTTATCGTGTATCTTTACCTGGCTTTGAAGTCGGTTTAGTCTTCCAGATGGGCTATGGCAGCTGGTTGGTTTTCTGCAGGCTCAGCATTTTGAGAGCAGCGGACCGCAGACTTACAAACATTAAGTCGTGGGTTTGAACCCAGGCAGGCGTATTACTTTGTGTAATTTATTTCATCACCACTGCTCTCAAAACGGTGAAGGAAAACATCGTGAGGAAACCGGCATGTCCTGGAACTACACACCCGCACTGGGGCCGCGTGGTGGATTATAGCCCATTCCCTCTCATAAAGAGGAAGCCTGTGTCCCAGCAGTGGGAACATTATAGGCTGATTATGCAGTATAGTGAGCCTGAGGGGGATGACTGAGAAGCCACGATGTTTTTCGAGCTTCACCCACCCTATACCCCCTATACCCTATTGTTATCGATTAGTTGATTAGTCGACCTAAGGAAGCTGTTCCAAATCTTCAGCCTGCCTCGCGTCATCTTCGTATTGTAATAAGGGTGACGTTCGTCTGACTCGCCCACTCCCTCTCGCAGCCGATGTGTGAGCGTGAAAGAGAGTCGGCTGTCATCCGCCACGCGGGTAAGTGTCTTTGAATTATCTCGGTTATAGGTCATGCCTGATGACATGTGTTCTCTTGCTTGGCGGATGTGAAATCGATCGATGACCTGATGAATGTTGCAGGGATCTGCTTGTTGCGAAATGCCCAGGACTGGTCCATGTGTTTATCCAGAAAAGAGTCCTATCTCCAACAGTAGAAGCTTTAACGAAAAAGGAATGAGAAAAAGAAGAATAAGGATGGAGAGGGAGAGGAAGACCCAAAGAAACGATGGATGGATTGTGTGAGGAATGATATGAAGGAAGAAGGTGTAAATGATAGTGTGACGGTTGACAGGTGAGAATGGAAGAACAAAACGTGTTGCGCCGACCACAAGTAACATGGGATAAGGGCAGGGAGATGAAGATTATGATAATGGAAGCTGTAACGAAGATAATTAAGTTTTTTTTAATTCACAAAATAACAATATTTCTTCTTTCTTTACGTGTCGATGAACTCAAATGTTGTCAGACCAATATGTAGCCACCTGTACAGCTCTAACATTTGCTTCGATTTAATCCTAAGAGGCGCAAGTGGTTGTACAGGACGGGCAGACCAGGAGGTGGAGCATATCCTGCAGAGGAGCTCCACACTGGCAATCTGTTTGGGACTGATTGAGGATACCCCATTTGGCCAGATTATATCTACAGCGGCCACGTGTGGATGGCTGTAGAGGAAGACCAAAGAAACGATGGATGGACTGTTTAAAGGATGATATGGCTAGAAAGGAGGTGTCTGCTGAGATGACGAGTAATAGAGAAGTATGGGAGAAGAAGACATGCGGCGCCGACCACGACATGAATTAGGATGAGGGTAAGACAATGATGATGTTGATACCTACAGTGGCCAACCTGGGTTCGGAATCGGTTAAAAGATTAACAAATTGGTCAAAATAACAATGAACGCTTAGAAAAAAGCGGGACAACATTATCTATGGTTTTATTCTTCTTTATTCTTCTTATCTAAAATACTGGTATTCAGCTGCATTCGGTTAGACTGGAAGCCGACCCCAATAAAACTTGGGAAAAGGCTAGGCAGATGATGATTTTTACTTGTTAAACCAAAGACAAAAATAGACAGTCATCCAAGGACTATGATAGTGAGATATTTATGATAATTACTTCAAATATTAAAAAGGTAATTAGTATAATTTTATTCGCATATTTTTGTGGTTTGGAACGGGTGCGGCACGTGCTTTTTGAGTGTAGTATAAAATTAAAACTTTTATAAAAGAATAGTGATTAAATAATTTCAACTTGAATATTAGGAATATTAAGAAAGTTTATTTGTTTTATTATTTTAATGAATTATTAATTAATGGAATGATCATTAAGTAAAGATATAATTGATATTTAAAATCTAAAATCGCCAACCCGTCTTGAGCAAACGTGGTGATCATTGCTCTTGCCTCTTCTGTATGAGAAGAGGCCATTGCCCAGGTGTGGGACAGTAATAGACTGGTATTATTTAATTGTTGCATCCCAACTTAATAATAAGATAGTTATGACATAGAATTAATACCTTTACTTTTGTGCCAACATTTAACTGGAACGGATAGTCGACACCAGTTACGAATAGCTATGTAACTACACACATCAACACGGTCTAGGGATATTTCATACTCAATTAAATAACTTGAAAAGTACTGGCCGCATTGGAATCTTTTATACACCGATTTGTTTGTAATTTATCTCAGACTAATTCCAAATTCAAATTTTTGAAAATTCTTCTGTTTCGGTGGCATAAAAATGTCTTGATGTATAGGAGAGGGAATTTTCATTTGTGCGAAATTTAGAAAACAATACGAATTACGTTTAGTTACAGTTTTTTTTCATTTTTAAAACGAAAGATAAAGTTAAAATTGAGGTATTGTAACCATGCAACGCCGACATTTGACGAGGGCGGAGATGTTACGAGCTGTGGGAATGCTGGAAGCTGGATCTGTTCAGCGTAATGTTGCTGAGGCCATAGGGACCCATCAAAATGTAATTTCAAGATTGTGGACACGCTATCGTGCCACAGGTGAAGTAGCGGAGAGGCACCGGGGGCCAAGTCGCATCACTACCCCCAGACAAGACCGATTTTTGCAAATTACTGCGCGAGCACAACCATTTGGTTGTGCTCGCGCAGTAATTTGCAAAAATCGGTCTACCAATTGAGTCGCCGTTGCATTTGCAACGGCGACTCAATTGGTCCAAAGGCTGCGAGTGGAACACCAAGTGCTTGTGAGTGACCAAACTGTAAGAAGGCGACTGCATGAAAGCAATCTACGCTCTCGTAGACCACTCCGGGTCCCACCTTTACGGAGAGGCAATCGTGGACGACGATTAGAATGGGTTCGGAACCACGTGGACTGGGGCCGTGACCAATGGTCCAATGTGCTGTTCACGGATGAATCCAGGTTCGGCTTCCATCCAGATTCACGAAGGACGCGTGTTTGGCGAGTTCCTGGACGATGGAGCCGTCTCCAGAACCCTCAGGAAGTTCACCCATACCAAGGAGGAACAATTATGGTTTGGGCAGGAATTCGTCTTGGAGGACGGACGGATCTCGTTTGGGTGCGGGGCAATATGACGGCAGAACGATACGTCCAACAGGTGCTGGGGCCCGTAATCTTGCCCCACAGAACACAAATGGGGCAAGATTTCCTGCTCATGCACGACAATGCCCGGGCACACACGGCGAGAACGGTAGCAGCTTGGTTACATACACATAATGTTAGGGCCTTAGACTGGCCTGCTCAATCGCCAGATTTAAATCCCATTGAGCATGCGTGGGATATGCTGCAAAGAAGAGCTCTGAAGGAAGTTCCTGAAAATCTGGCTACAGAAGATCAACTTTTTGCGCACCTCAGAAGGACATGGGACAATATTCCGCAGCAAGACATTGACAACCTTGTTCTGAGCATGCCGAATCGTTGCCGATGTGTTATGAACATCATGGGCGCTTTCTCAGACTACTAACTTCAAGTTTATAAACACAAATTAAATGATTTTTCTATTTTTTTCAGTTTTTACTCACAAATTAAAAGTTCATTCATATACGGTTTCCGTCTATGCTTCATTTTTTTTCCATAAAATCCTGAAATTTTAATCTATACCTTAACCATTATTAAAAAATGGTAGAATATTAAATAACGTATCTTTTAAATATATACATGTCATATAAATAATTAACACATTGATAGTAATTCGCTTTTTTAAAAATATCCCTAGACCGTGTTGATGTGTGTATTTGCTGATTGATCTCTTCAATCACCTACTACTCTCTCCGTCGTTGAGCTCCATGAAAGTCGAGACTCG
Source organism: Xestia sexstrigata (assembly GCA_941918905.2). Classification (NCBI taxonomy): domain Eukaryota; kingdom Metazoa; phylum Arthropoda; class Insecta; order Lepidoptera; family Noctuidae; genus Xestia; species Xestia sexstrigata. The sequence goes on along the minus strand of OW799228.2, from coordinate 10,965,919 downwards.
AGCTACACGATAACTGACAAATGTTTGCACTGACTGAACAGGTCCACTCAAACCTGTGTGGTTCGATCTTCTAAAACCATCTCAGACACTATAACCTTGTCTTCATAACTGTACCTAACGTTGATAAATTTAAAGTTCCACACAAAAAGAAAATTGGGACGAGTTGCAGAACGAAAATATTATTTATTTTGATTTTCATCAACTCGTCCCAAATGGGCCATAGGCTTGTGGGACGAGTTGATGAACGACTCAATCTGCATTGTCCTCATGTGAAATAACCAAGATTATGTCTGGACTTTAAAAGAGACTGACCTCGGAGTTTGTTTCGGCTGTTTCTTCTCAGAGTAGTCAGGTACGTAACACCGGCCCCATCTAGTTAAAAAAAAATGTCGTGTAAAAGTGTTTGTAAAAACCTATTTACATAATAAACATTATTTATCATTTACAGCCATTTCTCTTTAAAAAAATCAAATTAAACTAACACAACACTGAAAGAAACAGAAATTCGGGCTCTTTGCTAGCAGCTGCATGGGTCGGTAAAAGATTAAGTTGTCTACGGTTCCCGAAGTCGGCCCGTGGATGGGTTGGCAATGACCACATTTCCCCACCAAGTGCCATGTAATAGGGGGTGAGCCTATTGCCTTATACCAGGCACAAATCCAGACTCTGTGACTCTACTGAGAAATTCCTGGTGGAAAACCCAATAACCCTTTGCCCAAACCCGGGAATCCAACCCAGGACCTCATGTCGCGCTTGTGACCACAATACCTACGAAACAGTCTTTAATATTCGTAACTGGTATTCGGAACCCTGAAACTCTGACAACCAGTCTTACTAAGAGGGTATTCTGTTACCTACCCATTTACAGCCATTTTCAATAACTTACTGTTCGGTTTCGGTAGGTTGCTATCTCTGTCTGTTTTCATGACATTTTGCTTACAGACGGTTAGAAACAAAACGTAACAGAAAATCTTTCTCTGATTTTTCTATGAATCAAGTGACAGGTAGGTGACGCGGATAGGATATTTGAAGCTTACTTTGTTTATCGAAACACCGATAACTGCGAGACGTGGCATATACGTAAGTAGGTAATAGAAAACGGGCCTAAGTGGATCATGGAGGTCAGATAGGCAGTCGCTCCATGTAAAATACTGGTATTCAGCTGCATCCGGTTAGACTGGAAGCCGACCCCAACATAGTTGGGAAAAGGCCGGCAGATGGTGAGTGAAAGAGACAAAAAAAATACATCCACATATACCTATTGTAAAGTAGGTATGTTATGTTCCCGTTAGACCAAATCTTAAACTGTTTCGTCATCATATTTACATACCTACCTATTTCACAAGCATACATACATAAGCGTTCTCTTTTCAGTATAACTGTATTTTTTTATAAAGCACATGTCAAGGATGATATGGCTAGAAAGGAGGGGTCTGATGAGATGACGAGTAATAGAGAAGTATGGGAGAAGTAGACATGCTGCGCCGACCACTAATGAATTGGGATATGATATCACTAAATCCTGTGTCCTTATTAAACTTTACTTTAAATTTACTGAGTGACAATGTTACATGATCTATGTCATTCTTATATTTTACTATCTAAATTACTACTTACGAACTTACCAATATTTGGAAAAATATTTAGGTTACAAAATCTTTTTTGATTTTATTTAGGGAAACCTATTCAAATAATAATGATAGTAATAATATGTATTGTACAAAGAGAGGTGTAGGCCCAGCAGTGCGTGAAGTCAGGCTGTAGATGATGTCCCACTGCTGGGAAAAGGCCTCCCACATAGCTTTACACGCTTTTCTACGTGCGGTTTTCTCAGGCCGGTGATTATACAAGATGTAAGAGGACCGTTCACGAAGCCGTCAACCAAACATTATTTACACTAGCGGACGTCACGCGGTTTCACCCGCGTAATTCCCGTTCCCGTGAGAGTACGGGGATAAAATATAGCCTATGTTACTCAGGGTGAATGTAGCTTTCTAATGGTGAAAGAATTTTTGAAATCGGCGGCAGTAGTTTTTGAGTTTATTCATTACAAACATACACACTCAAAAATACAAATCATTCCTCTTTATAATATTAGTGTAGATAAAACTTAGTAACTCTACGCAAAAAATATTGCTGGGAAACGTTTGTATTTTTTAAGGATTACGTTCTGCGGTAGAATTAAATGTAACGCACTCAAAGCACTGTGCTGATCGATGCAAAATGTAACGCACTCAAAGCACTGTGCTGATCGATGCAAAATGTAACGCACTCAAAGCACTGTGCTGATCGATGCAAAATGTAACGCACTCAAAGCACTGTGCTGATCGATGCAAAATGTAACGCACTCAAAGCACAGTGCTGATCGATGCAAAATGTAACGCACTCAAAGCACTGTGCTGATCGATGCAAAATGTAACGCACTCAAAGCACTGTGCTGATCGATACATTGAATAGTACTAGGATCGTGGAAGTATTTAAACTAAAGTTATAACATAGTGAAGAGTATGTTATACTAGATAACATACTCTTCACATGAAGATTCGATCAACCGCTTGGCGTGTACCTAAATACTAGGTGGGCACTCGGACCCCATGGCCCTAGTGTTTCATTAAGTACTTCATCATCATCATCAGCCTATTAATGTTCCCGCTGCTGGGACACAGGCCTCCTCTCTATGAGAGGGAATGGGCTATTAGCAACCACGCGGGCCCAGTGCGGATTGGCAGATGTCACATGTCTTCGAATTTTTTGGTTCTAGGACATGCCGGTTTCCTCACGATATTTCTATTCTATTATCTTTCACTATTTTGAGAGCAGTGGTGATGAAATAAATTACACAAAGTAATGCGCCTGTCTGGGTTCGAACCCACGACTTACTGTTCGTAAGTCGGGGCTGCCACCACTGGGCCACCGCTGCTCTCGCTGATGAAGTACTTACTATTTATTAATTTAAAAAAAAAGAAACAGGAAAGAATTGACTGCAATTAGCAACGTTGTCAAGTTTAAAAACAGATTAGTTAGAAGCCACATCCGGCTGCAATACCCAGGGTCATATATCCGAAGAAAGCATGGCATCATACCATCGATTAAGTGTAGGATATCACACACTTCATTATGTCATGAGTGGGAGGTTTCAAATGACAATTGTGTCAAAACAATACAGGGCCTAGTATATATTTATTATTTTATACTTTATTTGTTTCTTTACCTTTATTAATAGGAATTTTTTATATTTTTAATGAAATTCATTGTATAATAATTTATTTTTTTAAATTTTTTAATTTAAATTTATATATGTTATATTTTTCTATAATTTTGTACCATAATTATTTGATTGTTACATTTCAAAGTTCGTGTTTTATTGATTTTGTCTGTGGTGTTTTAGAGGATATTTTTTTTGGTTTCTAATCAGGCATTTCGTTAGTTATCCAAAAATTAATTGTAAGTTAATTATTTTTAAAGACCAGCTCTTCAAATAATGGCTGTAAAAGTACCCTTGTTCTCCCTGACATTGTGGTGTTTTTTTTTGTTCTAGAATCCAGACCATACCTGGGAACCTTCTAGTTACGGATATATTGGGGGTCACAGTAACAACATTTTCACTTTTTTTTTTTTAAATACATGTTTTTAACACCTCCACGACCCCCGTACTACTCAATGCATCCATCAGCACAACGTTTTGAGTGCGTTACGTTGAGTCCTACCGTAAAACGTGAGTTTTCACACCAAAAGAAGTCGTATCCCAAGAGTTTTTTTTGCGTAGACTTAATTTGATGTACAGAATGCTTGATTGACGCCTTCGTGAAGGGTGCGTTTAAACCTTGTATAGCCATTAGGAGTATTAAAAAAAAAATTGGTTCCTTGTAGACAGCTAAAGTGCTGGTGGTAGATCAAGGAATGGCAGGACGTTATAGATGGCTTCCTCAAGAATTGGCGAGAAGAAGCACAACACCCAGAGAAATGGAAGCCATGTGAGGAGGTTTTTGCCTAGGAATAGGATGATTATGACTAACAAAAAAAAATCTAACAAACCAACGACCAGTGGTCCCCATAAAGGCCTTTGATCGAAGAATTTGGAAGTCACGGGGAGGGCCTTTGCCCAGCAATGGGATGTCATAGGCTAACAGTAACAAATGGTTATTATAATAAATTGATTAAAGATAATTAATTATTTATATTAATTTATTAAGAAAGTTTCCATAGCCTAGGGTGTGTTTCTATAAACACACTGAGTCACAGAAAATCTTAATTTCTTTTGATTTTACCTGTCATAGAAACTCTGATAAACTGCTGTTTCAACAGGTAGATTCAGACCAGAGGACATAATTATACAAACTGACACATTTTATAATGTATGTACCAATTTGCAAAACTACGATGTAAAAGTCAAAAATGTATTGGATTGACACAAGCTACAAAATCAAAATCAAAAATCATATCACAATCCTATTGGAATTCGTTATAGAAATATGAAACACTTTAAAAGCAATTGACAGTTCTCTACGCCCTCTGACTGAAAACTCCTTGGACTCTATTTTGTTTATTGGGTTCTTAATTAGCGTCTGTAGAACGCATCAGACCAGGCCAGACTCGTCACGCAATGGATGCCAGAAGACGAGCGTCGTCGTCGAGGGAGGCCTAGAAAACATTTCGGCGTGACTTAGAGCCGATTGTGAGAGATTGGCCAGAGAACACCGCACGGAGAAAACAGTTGAATGCTATAGGGGAAGCTTTTGCCCAACAGTGGGACATTAGAGGCTATTAGCAAAAGAAAACAGCGTTATTTGTACGCCCGTATCTTTTTAGATACTACTTTGCGTCGTACCTAGTAACAGTGGCTAGAATCTAGCCTAGACTGAGCACGTGCTATTTATAACCCCAAAATGTCTAGATCTTAGTCTAACACGACAATTTAGCACTTACTGGCTTGTAAAATCGTATTTGTGTGAATTTATCAAGTATTCTCGATTACACTTACTATTTAAAAGATATTTTGAGTTCTTTTTTTGTGTTAGACGCAACATAACCTAACTTTCAAACTGTATCTACAGCTAGGCAGTCAAATATGCTAAGCACAGTCTGTTACCAAAAAAAATAGCAATTCAGATTAAATAGATACCTACGCGATATTTTTTATTTTTTTATGTCTGGACTTCAAAGAGACCTGGAATTTGTTTCGCCATTGACATCTTGTCAAGGTCGGTCAGAGAAATGTCGACTCCATCTAGTTTAATTTTCTCAAAACATGACGTCAAAAAGTTATTCTGATACAGGAGTACCATTGACAAAATAAATTATTTAAAAATGGATTTCTAAAGGCTTTTCTTTTAGAAAATATTCAGACTAAAATCTCCTTGTTTGGTATTTTCAGCACGGTTTTTACTCTTACATAAAAAAAAACGTTTTTTTTTTCTTCGTGACCATTCATGAAATTAGTCACTTTTCTAGGTAAAGTAATCATTAAAAAAAAATTTAACCTCTAATTAGTTAAACATTTAAAAATATTACAACTACCAAAGAGTTTTTTTTTTATAAATAGTAGGTTTAGTTTTAAAAAATGCCCGCTGTGGTTTGACGATTCTTTCCAACCCAGGAGGTACTACCTATTTGGTTCTGTTGTCAGGCACACAACCACAGTTCCAATTAATTTTATTGAAGTACCTATTTGTTAAATCTTTATGCACATAATGTAACAAAAAACTGTACAAAGGCCGATTTTATGCATTAGCATTTTCTACCAGTCTACCTTAGGGTGATGCAGAGACAAAACAATAGTTTTATTCGCTTTTGGTTTTAAAATTATAATAAATATAAATAATTTAATATATATTATATTAAATTATTGGTATTTTTATGATTATTTCATGACTATTTCGTTTACAATATTCAATTTCTATTCTTATTTTTAAATTCAACACATTTTTTTTAGAATGTTACCTAATAAAATTGACCCTAGACAACAATATTAAATTCAACAGACGTCGGCTTCCAGTCTAACCTGATGCAGCTGAATACCAGTATTTTACATGGAGCGACTGCCTATCTGACCTCCACAACCCAGTTAGTACTGGGTAATACTGGTTGTCAGACTTTCGGGCCAATGATTACCTGCAATGTAACGACTGTACTGCAATGTAATGACAGCCGGGACCAGCGGCTTTACAAAAAAGAAAATTATATTTGGTAAGTAAATTAAAATCATAGGCTTACCATTTCATCTGTTGCCATGGCAACAAACACAACAAAATTATCATAAAATAGACATCCACAAAATTCTTAAAATTAATTCTTTCACTGACTTACAAAGAAAAATCTAAAACATTGGGCCTAAAAACTTTTTTAAAAATTGACCCCCTAGATGGGTTAAAACGGGGCGACAATTTGTATGGAACTTGTACATTTTTGTCGATCGATGGCTCGTTAATACGCACATTTTATTACACAAAGATATTTCCTAATTAGATGTTTTAATAAAGATTGAGCTTATCAAATTCTGTGTCTCAATATACAGTAATAATTTAATTTTAATCACAAAACATTAGAGAGAGAGAGGTGGAAGGAATGGGGTGAGGCCCTTGCCCATAAGTGGGACAATACAGGCTTCATCATCATCATTATTATAATCACCCAGTACTGGGTATACTACAGTAGTGGGTATACTGTGTGTCTTTTTACACAATACAGGATTGTAAAAAAACAAAATAAAGAACAAAAAATATCAAATATAATCTTCATTAATGCTTCTAAAAATTCTTACGAACTATCTATACGTATACGAATATTTAAAAAAAAAACAAAGTAACTCCTATATTATATCTTACCTTTTCGGTTAGTTAGATTTCGATTAAAATTTGCACTTATATGAACTACAACTTGGGTTAGGACATAGGGTCATTTTTGTCAAGGTTGTGCTTATCCTTGGGGATAATTTACGCCTTCCACGCGGGCATAGCCGCAGGCAAGACCTAGTTATTAAATATCAATCTGGAATCTTCATGATGTCTTCAAAAATGTTATCTTTCTTACTAGTTTATAAATGCAAAATTTTGTGAGGATGTCTGAAAAACTACTGAATGGATTTGAATGAAATTTGGCACTCAGATAGTTTATACCTGAATTAACACACAGTATATTTTATTTCGGTATAATACGTTCCCGTGGGTCAATTACTAAACTATATATAGCTAGTATAAAAATATTTTTGCTTTCACAGACTAGATCCATCTCAAAAGAGCCATTTTATTACTGTGTAATATCTAGCTACATTATTATTTTCTAGAGAGCTTTATTATACTTTAAATCATGGCTCGACCTGTCTGTCTTGAAAATAGGGTTAGGAAATAAAACGGGAAAGAATTTTAAACTGGGATGATTCTCCATCGTCTCTCGAAAGATTTGAGAATATCCAATGACATAGTACAAATATTATCCAGTTAGCAAAGTAGAAATTGGCTGATGGGCTGGTTAAAATAATCTTGCTACCCACCGATAGAGACTCATTTAAAGATATAATTAAAATGATGGAAAAAAAGACTCCAGCAAATGGAACTTCATAATAATTGCTTTTAAAAAGTTTCAAATAAGTTTGACTACTTTGACAAGAGTAAAATTGAAATCTATCAAAGCTCTTTTCTGTCAATTTTTCTGAATCAAGTCCTAGAAGGCTAAAAACGTTTAATTCACTTTAAGACAACACAGAGTTTAAACCACAGGAACTAGAAGCGTGATATTTTGCAAAAGAATTCTTGCCATAACAAGGATAAGCAGTAAAGAAGAATTTTTAATATAAACATTCCCCAAAGGGGTGAAATACGGGGTGTAATTTTGTATGGAATTTTGGTATTTTTGTTGGTGGGAAATATTATCGAAGACAACTTGTCTGGAGGAAATACTAGTTTAAAGAACAAAGTGGGCGTCTAGACTCAACATCATTATTTAAGAATAATTCAATAGATTTTTTTGATATTACATATCAAATTAATAAATGGTAGTAATTCTTCAAACAGTGTTTTATACGACGTTTGTGCGTCAAATTTTAACCCTACAATTTCCTGTTGGGACCAGAATTGGGATGAGATACATATTTTAATTTTTACACTTATATGCTATGTTTATAGCTAAATAAAATTGATTTAGGGATACGTATTTATACGATTTTTGGATTTTTATCGTCTACTTACTTTTAAATGTTTAAATTATGGTTTGAAACTTTAGGCCTAAGTCTGGTAACAAGAAACATAAAAATGTTCTTCAAAATATTTTGTGATTCTCTTCTTGTAGCATTTAGGGGACTTTTTAAATGATTTTAAAGAAAAACTGTAATTTTAAATACGATTTAAGGTTTCAACTTTCGATATTTAAACTATGCCATGATTTTTTTGTCGTTTATGGTTTTTAAAACTTGAAATAGTCTGAATTTCTTTCTGATTTTAATTTGCAATGGTTTAAAGGTTTATTAAAAGGTATTTACAATTATCTAAATGAATATTTCGGGAACACAATAAAGGGTCTGTTGTAGAACACATTTCGATTATGTTTTTTAATCCATAATCAACATTTTTTTCTTTGTTTTATACCTAAAAGAGTACGGCAGAGCCGAGAATCTTAAAAAATGAAGAATACACTTTGATTTGGCTATTTTAATACACTAAATTGATATACTTTTAAGTATTAGTCTATTAGACGTAAAATTAAGTATTTTTAACTAAAATTAATCCTCATTCTACGAAGATTAGGGTCCCTTTTAGCAATATTATACCTTAAAACAATGGAAGACCGCGCGGAAGTGATTTTGATAGCTACACGAACTTTAGGACGGATTTTAACCTTTAAATAATAACTAAATAAATCAAATCTTTATACTTAAGGAAGAATATAACATAGATTAACTTATATTATAACATTTTTAAGCGTTCAGTAAAAGTTTTTCGCTGTTTTGACAAATTTTTCGTCCGTTTGCGTGCCGAAAAGATTTTTGACGGGAAATCGGCCACAAACCACCTCAAAATGGACTGTTTTCATTTAAGTTCATGATAATAAAGGTAAAATAACACTAATACTCACATTTTCAACTGAAACCATGACAAAAATCCATTTTACAGAGTCACAGAAACTTCAAATCACTCCTCCGCGCGTGGGCACACAGTCACTTCACAAAAACGTAAAAAAAACATAGAAACACTTGGAAATACAACAAAAATGTCTTTTAATCGTAAACTTGAATAAATTTCAAGCACAAAACGACTATTTTCCAAATAGGCCTATAAGAATCTTATTGGAAACAAACCTCGGTTATTTGTGCAAAAATTTCGCGGAATCGCGCGGTGCCCGCGAATTTAGGCCTACGGAGAACCGGGCCGACACCCGCGCGCCCTGCCACCGATGCCAAAACACTTTGAACACTCAAATGATAATAAAACATTCGATAAATAAGGTATTCTACCTAGATAAGGGACCGAAAAATCATTCCATGTATCAAATATAGTTGTACAATACCGATTCGTAACACGTGGTTGTAATCTCGAAGCAAGCGAGCGAATTTACAAGAAAATTAACTTTAGCAATACACGGTCTATTTTCGATTTTTAAATTTCGTAGGGTTTTGTTTAAAAAAAGGGCTAAATTTTTACTATTTTTTTTTTAAGTTGTGGGATTTTTTGGGAAGGTTGGTTGGTTAGTGGGTGGTTGGTAAGGGTTGTTTGGGGATGGGGTGACGGGAGCCTATGGTTATCGTTGGCGGGACAGGCGCGCGCGCGGCTTGCTTGGTAGAAATGGCGGGCCGACGCGGTTGCGTACGGTAACCTTGTAAACGCTGCTAGCTGCTCTACGAGTTACGCCTAAAAGAGGCATCCAATATCCGTAGGTATACATATCACGGCTAACTACCTACCTTTAAACAAACCGTACCAAATAATTTACCATAAAAAAGTTTTAAACTAAATCTATACTTACCTACCTATTTATTTATATTTTTTTTCATTTAAATTAATATTTAAAAAAATAACTATTAAATTCCATCCATAAAAACGGAAGGAATGATTTTTAAAAGTGGAAAATTTTAAAACTCCTTCCGTCGTTTTTGAAATAGGTTCATGGACTGTACTATATTTTTATTGATATTTGAAACCATATTAAGACTAAAAAGGTACTGTGACCAAACCGTCTATCTAAATCTAGATCGGTTGGTATCTAAGTATTTAACGTATGTTTGGCTATTTCTGTAACAATCTAGAAATTAAGATTGAAGAGTCTGTTAGTCGTTTTATGGGTGTTAAAAGACTTTTTGAACTAAATTGGTTTTAGCCTTTATTTTGTCATTTTCTTTATACGTTGTAAAGAGAAGACCAGTAGTCCTCATAGTCATTGTCCCGGGTTGGAAGAACTGGAATTCATGGGGAGAAGCTTTTGCCAACCAGCTTCAACAGGACAGAGGATATTTTATAACAATATTTTTGAAAAAAAAAGAGTGTCCATCCATGTTGTTTCTGGCCCATTCTCCTCCATAATCTCCGTAAAAATCTACACTTTGGATGGGCAACTACAGTCCATTCACAGTTATTATGCCTTGTTGCTTGGTTGTAATTTTATCTTTCTGTTCTTGACAATTCAAAAAACGCCTGACACAGGTCTGAAATGCTTTGAGTTTGAGTTATGAGGAGAGGCCTTTGCCCAACCGTGGGAAGATGAAGGCTTACAGTGATGATCACTACGAAGCCATCTAGCCAATCGGCCACAACGACTGCATTCGGTGGCTTTCCAGGGTCGTTATCGAGAGCTTTGGTATGCTGTGTTCATCATGTGCTCTCAAGTGACAGAAAAGAGAATGGGAAGCAATTAGCAACCTCTTTCCAGGGTCGTTATCGAGAGCTTTGGTATGCTGTGTTCATCATGTGCTCTCAAGTGACAGAAAAGAGAATGGGAAGCAAGTAGCAACCTCTTTCCAGGGTCGTTATCGAGAGCTTTGGTATGCTGTGTTCATCATGTGCTCTCAAGTGACAGAAAAGAGAATGGGAAGCAATTAGCAACCTCTTTCCAGGGTCGTTATCGAGAGCTTTGGTATGCTGTGTTCATCATGTGCTCTCAAGTGACAGAAAAGAGAATGGGAAGCAAGTAGCAACCTCTTTCCAGGGTCGTTATCGAGAGCTTTGGTATGCTGTGTTCATCATGTGCTCTCAAGTGACAGAAAAGAGAATGGGAAGCAATTAGCAACCTCTTTCCAGGGTCGTTATCGAGAGCTTTGGTATGCTGTGTTCATCATGTGCTCTCAAGTGACAGAAAAGAGAATGGGAAGCAAGTAGCAACCTCTTTCCGTTTCATACTCTTCCTTTTCCGAGCTCTTTGAGAATGATAATGACTATTGAGCCATGGATGCTATGGAGGAGCCCACAATGCTGGTTGACGTCAATTGAGCTATCAAAAGCTAAGCTGTGAGTGAAGCTAAACCAAATAATTTTGATTTTGAATTTTTTCCCATCATCATCATCATCAGATCAGCCTATAATGTTCCCACTGCTGGGACACGGCCTCCTCTCATAGAGAGGAGGCCGTGTCCCAGCAGTGGCTATAATCCACCACTCGGGCCCAGTGCGGGTAGCTGTCACATGTCTTCGAATGTTTGGTTCTAGGACCTCGGTTTCCTCACGATGTTTTCCTTCACCGTTTTGAGAGCAGTGGTGATGAAATAAATTACACAAAGTAATGCGCCTGTCTGGGTTCGAACCCACGACTTACTGTTCGTAAGTCGGGGCCGCCACGCCACCACTGAGCCACCGTTGCTCTTCTTTTCCCATTATTCAGAAAATTAAAATGAGAAATTAATTTCGTAATAAAAATAGCCATATTTATAATAAAATGTTTCTAATAATTAAAATATATTGTTACTAGCTTACGGCCGCGGCTGTCCCACGGGATCATATTACTGGGATAAAAAGTATCCTATATGTTAATTTAGGTTATTAATATTAAAAAAAAAAAAAAAAAAGTTATAAACTATCTATGTGCCAAATTTCATCAAAATCCGTTCTGTAGTTTTCGCGTGAAAGAGTAACAAACATCCAACCATCCGTCCATACTCACAAACTTTCGCATTTAATAGTAAGAAGTAAGATAAGATAGCTTGTATTATAAAATGTTAAAAGTTAATAGGAATATTAAGAATAAATAATTTTATGACTTATGTTATGATTATTTTGAACCTATTATTTCAACAGGCCAACAGTTTTTGTGAAATATCCCAGCTCAATTAAACGTACTGGAAAAGTATTTTTCTACGATTTTTTGCTGCTTAATCTAGCTATACAAAAATGCAACTTTCTTCAAAATCGATTCAGTGGTTTTTGTGTTATATTGTAAAATGTGCACATACGGACTAACATTAGTTCGAGATAAAACATTCGAAGATTTTGATATTAAAATAAATATAAAATTTTAATAGTTTATTGATGATCAAATGGACATTATGTATTGTGTTTTCGTTCATTGTTTTTAAAAAAATGGCTAATAGGGTGAGGTCAGCAGTTAATAGTCACATTTTTTATTAAGTATTTTTCTTTTTGTAACTTTTACGATTTAGTAAAGGAAAAAGATTCGTCGAATTAATACCTAAAACAATTTGTGTGTTTTTGTAGTAGTATCATTTCATTTTACATTTTTTTTCTTCAATTTAGCCACAATTTTTAAAAGCACCTAACATGACATAACATCACGCCTGTAATCCTCGAAGGGTTAGGCAGATGTGTACCTAATCCTACACCCACAATTCGACATGTTATGTTGAAGTCCCATGCAATAGGGAGCGAACCTGTTGCCATCAATCGGACACAAACCGAGACTCCGTGGATGCTACTGAGAAATTCCTGATGGAAAACCCAATAACACTTTGCCCGACCTGGGAATCGAACCCAGGACCTCATGCACTGAGGTTAAAAGCCTCTATCAGCAGGTAAACTTAGGTATATCAATATTTATTTTTAAATTAAACTAGCTATGCCTCGCGACTTTGGTACGAATAAAACTATTAATAAAGATATTACTTCCCTGTTTGAATAGGATTTTGACAAAAATTTCAAGGGTTTTAATTTTTTTGCACGGAACACTAATTCTTTTTCTAAAATAAAAGTAGCCTATGTTACTCCTTATAATACATACTACCATCGCCTTTTCGGAGATTAGCCAGAACAAACAGACAGACAGACGAAAATTTATTTAAATGTTCTTTTTTTTGTTATAAGTACCGTATATAATTTCATAATTATGCATTCAGTAAAAAGCTGTTATTTTGAAATTACAAACAGACACTTTAATTGTATTTATTAATTTTAATTATTTGTTTTGGTTAAAAAAACATTAGGAAGTCTACTTATGCAGCTAGATGAAAAATTAAAGTTTAGTTTTTTAGACCGTTGTCTGTTGTCTCTATCATTGCCTCATACCGAAATGACACTATCTTACCCGACTACGGCAAAACCAAAATCATAAACTTTCCTGGTTATGATTTTAGCAGTCTATGTATGTATGTTTGTATCTTTTATTACGTATGTTCTTCCGTAGCGCATTATTCATCTGATTTTGATGAATAAGGTGTTAATCGATTCGTTATTAAGGCCCGGGTAACATAGGCCACATTTTAACCGACTTCAACAATAGGAGGAGTCTATTTTACCTTGTAAACCTCGAATTTAATTAGAGCGTGATTTTTCAGTAGTCGGGTTTTTAGTTGTAGTAGGTTTATGTACCACACAAATTCTTGTTCTAAAAATCTATTTTACTTTATATTCTTATGGTATCATAATTTTACATTGGCAATTCATATTTGATTAGGTATGTAAACACTGGTAGAATTTAATGTATTGGAAGATCTGCAAGAAAACGATTTGAATTATCAAAATATATTTAATTTAAAAAGCTAAGCGTAACTCGACATTAAATTAGGTAAACACTATAGGTGTAATTAAATAAATTGTTAAATTGTAAACACTAATAATACATACCTAATCACTAAATCACCATTGTGACTAACATTAAAATACTAACAAAATTATTACCTGTGGCCTGAAAATACAGGCTGTAAACAGACTCCTCCTCTTTTAAATCAAACAATATTTTGATTTAAAAGAGTGTCCATGGAGTTTCTTGCCCGTTCTTCTCCATAGAGATCTACGCTAGGGAATGGGCAACTACAGTACTTTCTCAAGTTATTATGCCTTGTGACTGGGACTGTAGCTTTGTTTTTTTTTTGTATTTCTGACATTCAAAAGTGCCGTAATGGTCTAATTGAAATAAATGCTTTGAGTTTTGAGTTTTTTTTTCACGAAGTTAATTCTTGCGTAGTACCTAACTCTACTCAAAAATGATGGCTGAGAAACGACTTTTTTTTTGGCTGAAAAATCACGTTTATCGGCAGGACTCAACGTTAAATTATTGTGCTGATGGATGGATTGAATAGTACAGGGTCGTGAAGGTGTTTAAAGTAAAAATCTTACATTAAAAACTTGTATTTAAAAAAAAAAACTTGTAAAAAGTTGGAACTTTGACCCCCAATATCTCCGGAACTAGAAGATTCCCAGCATAGAGTAAAGTCGCATAAAGGGTCCCAGGTATGGTCCAGAACAAAAAAAAATGCAATGACGGGGAAAACAAGTGCCTTTCGGCTTCGTTAAGAGTCTTTTTACACCCTTTAATAGTTTCAATTAATAAAAGCTATAATTTTATATTTTGGGATTTAATTTTATAAAAACTGATCCTAAAAGTATTAATTTCACTAACAGCTTAACCTAATTTGTCTAGAAGCATACAATTTTGCCCAAGAGATCTTTTTTTAACGTAGTCCTGAAGGACTTTCGAAATTTATTTCCCCAAAGGGATTAAACCTGAAACTGTATAAAACTTCATCATGTTTGCCGATGGGCCAATCCCATAAAAACACGGCTAGTGAATTTTTTTTTTGAACTCAAACTCAAAGCATTTATTTCAATTAGACCATTACGGCACTTTTGAATGTCAAAAATACAAAAAAAAAAACAAAGCTACAGTCCCAGACACAAGACATAATAACTTGAGAAAGTACTGTAGTTGCCCATTCCCTAGCGTAGATCTCTATGGAGAAGAACGGGCAAGAAACTCCATGGCCACAGAAGTCACAGAAGTGGGTAACACTACTTACCTTCACTTTTATAACCTCTTTCAAAATTAAATAAGTACATTTAAATTACTTCAGCATACAAATCGATATACAAAATTATATAATTGATACATTTCATTTCAAATCCACAGACAGTTAAGATCATGAAACTATTTTTCTATAAGATAAGCTAGACAAAAACTGTAAGTAGTGTCATCACGTGTCCTCAAGAGATTTAGTAGAGTTTTGAGACAAGACGGTCTGGACCGAATTCCATTCATTTCATGACCATTCATTTGGAAGTAATTGTATTGATTTTAATGGGTGGGCTATTAAAATGGCAACAAGACGGTCTAGATCTTCTAGTCTCAAAAATAAAGAAAAGTCAAAATTAGTATTAAATGAATAGGAACTAATGCATTTAAACTAACTTGAAGTTAGTGGTGGTACTTTCATACAAGCCTATAAGCTTGGCTTGTTCTAATAGCCTACTAGCTATACTCTACATGCCATGATGTCAGGGTTACTGAAACGTCTGCTTGCCATAGGGGCTTGCCGTATTCACGTATTGATGGCCTCTAGGCACGTCACTGAGTTTAAGTTAGGTACTTATCATATCTGATTTAGTATTAAGTAGACCGAAATAATTGAAGTCTAAAAATTGTCTATCTTTGCCTAGTTATGGGACTCCTCTTATAGCCATTACGAGTATTCCGTAGAATCAATTTAATAATACCTAAGTGAAGGTTTTGTCCAATAAAATTAATTATACAACAAGAATTTTTAGCAACAAGTTTAATTTCCGCATTTTTCTGTTAAATTCTAGTTAAACCGTTTTCAATAGTAGAACAGGTTAACTTACGTAGAAATAAACGTTTAAAACTTCTAGTGATCATTTTCTGCATCATTTATTACAAATCACAAAAACTTTATTGCCAAAAATATTGCGACAAAAAGGTTTTACATTGGCCCCAAACTAGACTTAACCTATCTTGGGCACTAAAACAGATTGAGGTTTTGCAATTGGAAAGAATTTATACATGTACAGTGACAAAAACATAAATGAAAATAATTCTTCGCTAAACTTCAAATAAAATAAAAGAACAAGACATGGACGTTTATCAATCAAACCTAAAATGAAGTTAACATAATCAAATAATTTAAAAAACGTAGGCTTTTCACTAGATAGGTACCATGTTAGAGCCGACTTTAAGACTAATCAGAGGCAAACAGTGCATATAAGAAACACACCACTAGAATTGGGTATTATTTTATAAACCTATACCTACCTATGTATTAGAAGTAGGTACTTAATAGTGTAAAACACATTAAAGATGGATTAGCCGATTAGGTACCTACTTCAGTTACATATAGCACCTGCAGTTGCCTACAGCTAATTTCCTTGTTTCATACACATGAATGACAGTCACTTTTCAGGTCAAATGCTTCAAACTGAAAGTGGTTGTCACAAAAATAAGAAAATATCTAGCTGACCAATAGAAATTGCATCTATAAACTATTAATCAACGATTAACGTTCTAAGATTTATTTCATTACATAAAACTGAACTAGAAAGACGCTCTAGGCATAATTTTGTCATTAGGTACAAAATAAATCAATGAAATGAAATATTCTTCAATAAATCACGATTTTCTACTAGAATAGAGAGTTTCAAGCGCGAGTTTCTTCTTTCTACAATAGCTGTAGGCATTAGAAACTTGTTAGGTCACAAAATCAGTGTGTAAAATACAGGTTCAGATATCAAGTCCATCGCCCTTGTTGTCTAGACTCTGGGCTAGATTTTAGTCTTCAACACTTTTCATGAGTGTACGCCATCTATTGTCGAATACTAAAAAGAAAGTAACTGCTACTCGCTACTAGATGGCAGCACACGTTACTAACTTCAGTTAGGCTGAATGTCAACTTCTGTGCTTGCCTCATTGCCTGTCGAAAAACCTGATGACAGATTCGCTACTCGCTGCTAAGTTCACATCATTACAAGTAAATCTGAAAAATGGCGACAGGTGTAAAGTTTTACAACGTTGAAGTAAACGATTTTATTGCTAACAAACAGACAACTCAACCAGAATTGTCTGCAGAATGGCTTCAATTAGAAGAGCTGTACAACAAAAAGTGAGTATTTTGGCTTCTTACTGATATATTTCGTGTAATAACAGAGTTGTAAAGTCACCGTGTCATCGTCCCTTTTTTCTCGAAAACAATGTGTTTTGTTCGAAATTATTCAATTTATACCCCCTTACTTTCTTTCAACGGCCTCAGGAACATTTTTTCTTGGATTTGAAGCAAATTATTTGCCCCCACAACGAAATTAAAAGATTTTTGACGAGAAACGCGGCGATTCATTGTTTCTTTCTTCAAATCTTGTTTGTCCCCGATATCCTGTAGTAAACTTAGCTAATTGTGCTTCTTCATGCTCCTCAAGAACGTTAAAATTAATGTACTGAACTGTCAACAGCTGCATTCATTCCTCTTTGAGGACAAGGATAATTGTAGATCGTCCACTGCTGGGTATAAGTCTCTCTTTGCTTGTGTAAAGTTCCAGGCTCTTGTGCCAGCCTCATCCAGCATATTCCTGCATTGGCAACTCCGCTCATCACGCCGCCGGACGACCAACACTTCTCTTTCCATTTCTTGGACGCCACTCTGTCACTATGAGGCATAGGGCTTTTGTAATCACCACCTATTATCGTGTTGTTTCATTAACTACGAGTATGTATTAACTTAAAAGGATCCCCACTACTATGCTTGCAACTATACTTATGCTTAAAACTATCCTTGCAGAACACTGATAATAAGTGTAACTAGTAAACTCTCCTACCTAGCGGCTGACAAACCCCTCAAGGGTCAGTGTCCCGGTATAGTTCACCCACATTTTCATCAGTCATGTTTAAGTCCCATGTCCATTTCCCATGAGACAAATCTATTGTTTACTCAACTTATCAACCAGTCTTACCAAGGGGTATCGCATTACCCAGTACTAACTGGGTTGTGGAGGTCAGATAGTCAGTCACTCCATGTAAATGACTGGTATTCAGCTGCATCCGGTTAGACTGGAAGCTGACCCCAACATAGTTGGGAAAAGGCAAGGCAGATGATGACTTAGCTAATCAATTAACTATAAATGTTTCCAGACTATGGCACCAGCTGACGCTGAAGATTCAGGAGCTGGTGGAGAAGCCCTCCATGCAGGAAGGTGACCACCTCATCACACTCTACGCCAACTTCTTATCTTTTTTTGAGAACAAGTAAGTATGGAACCAAGAAAAACCCATCTTAAAGTGAATGCTGCACCGCGGGAGACGCCCCGGGCGTCGGGGGCCACCACGTGGCCCCCGGCCACCGTAGGCGCGGGCCTGTGGACGGTGGGCTATGGGCTAGCTCGCCGTCCGTCTGTCTCATGACGACAGGCCGTGTCGACGGCGCGTTCGTGTTCCACGCGCGCCTCAAAGAGAGTCAGCAAAAAGGAAGGGGTCCGAAAGGACCGATGCCTGCCGGGGTTGCGGGACTATTCGAAAGAGATACCGTGGCCCTGGAACACAAAGGGCGATGAAGGAACATGGATGGGTTTTAGTCAGTAAAAGTCTGACACTCCCTCCTGCTCCGCCCAGAGCGGGAGAAGTCATTTGATGATTTCCCATCCGAAAAAGAAAAAAAAAAAAAAAAAAAAAAGGTGAATGCTCCAACCAGCCCGCAAAAATCAAAATCATCAATACAACCCTGCAAGTTCATAAAGGTGGAAAAATGACTTTTTTAAGGTCAAAGTTATTCTTGAACTTTTATGAACTTTGAGGGTTGTATTGATTATCTACCCTGGAGCGTTCACCTTAAGCCTTTAGTCTTAATTGTTTGCTCATGCTTAGAAAAAATGCTCAAAAAGGGTCTTGGGACTCATCATCTGCCTAGCCTTTTCAGATAGACTTTATGGTCATAACCATAAAGTGTTGTTTAAGAATTTAAATTTTTTAAAGTGTTTCATATTTATTATGATTATGCTAAAGCGGCCATTTTAGGCCCCCTTACCACCACAGTAGTAATAATATGAATTATGTTGTATGAAGTGATCATGGCTAAATAATAACAGGCGCTCGTGTCGTTCTGTAGGTTAAGCCATGCTTGCCTAGGTTTGTCTGTGAATGGGTGACCACCCATTACATACAGAGTTTCCTCCGTGCTCCCAGTCTGACAACCAGTCTTACCAAGGGGTATTGTATTACCCAGTAACTAGGTCAGATAGTCGCTCCATGTGCTATACTGGTTTTCATCTGCATCCGGTTAGACTGAAAGCTGACTCCAACATAGTTGAAAAAGGGCTAGCAGATGAAATTGGTAAACAATTAACTTCACAGCAGCAGAACAGCGGTGGCCCGGTGTTGGCGGCCACGCCTTACGAACAGCAAGTCGTGGGTTCGAACCCAGGCAGGCGCATTACTTTGTGTAATTTATTTCATCACCACTGCTCTTAAAACAGTGAAGGAAAACATCGTGAGGAAACCGGCATGTTCTAGAACCAAAAACGAAGACATGTAACATCTACCAACCCCCATTGGGGCCGCGTGGTGGATTATAGCCCATTCCCTCTCATAGAAAGGAGGTTGTGTGTCCTAGCAGTGGGAACATTATGCTAACTTCTCTGACTTAAAAATGTTCATCACCACATTCTTCTCAATTTTCAGAATAAATCCCTTATCGTTGGTGGAGATAGTGGCACACATAATAAAGCAGTACAGCGACAAGAAGGAAGCTATCGGCTTCCTGGAGAAGATTGAGGTCAAGGTGAAGGCTAACGATGAAGCACTTGCTCTTTGTAAGGTGAGATCTAACATTTATCGTGAAAACATAACATCACACCTATAATCCCCAAAGAGTTAGGCAGAGATGTACCTAATAGTACCTACAACCAAATTTCGCCAGTTATGTTTAAGCCCCATGTAATAGGGGGAGCGTATTGCCATCAACAGGGCAAAAATTCAGCCTCCGGAACTGCTATTAAGAAATTCCTGATGGAAAAACCCAATATCAATATGCCCGACCCGGGAATCGAATCCGGGACCTCATGCTCAGCAGTCGCGATTGCGAACACTAGAACAAAGAGGTAGTCAGTGTAGTAGCTATAGTTGGTGCCAGTTAAGAGGAGAATAGCGGTCATTGACCCACCTACATTTATTAAACTTCTTAACTTTGAAAACCAAGTTCAAGTCTGGAATCGTCATATCTGGCACCAACTATAGTTATCATCATGATTTGTATGTAAATTTTTAAACAGAGAAAACAGAGGGGCAAGTCTCATTATTCTTCAGTATAGGTTTGTCAACTGAAAAAATCTAATTAGTCCGTCAGTTACACTATCAAAAAAAAATTGACCCGTATTTTTTCTTTTGTTACGTAAACAAAAATTGACGAAGATACGATGCTTTTAAAATTCTCAATACGTCACGCCGTGGTATAATTTTTAGTGCGTTCTGACGTCACGAGTCCCCACTCCCGATTCGTGCGTTCTGACGTCACGAGTCCCCACTCCCGAGTTTTGATGCGTTTTATTTATAATTGTCAAAATTCACCAATTCAAAATCACAAAAACAAAAGTACGTGACCATTATTTTCCAATACTCTGACGTACTAAATGATTTGCAATTTTTGTCGTCATGGCCTATCCTCATTATTCTCCAGTATTGTGAAAATGGGCTGATTCGCAACTCCACGTCCAAAGTGCGTATTTGGCGTTCCCCGAGAAAGCCCAGCAACGTTGACAATCTCGCAGAGAGTACCTGGGTTAACGAAGTACTTTGCCCTGTATGAGGCAACTTTTGGGCAGTGCAGGAGCACGTGGGCTGCTGTCTCGTCTTCCTCCATGCAGGCTCGGCACTGTGGGCTGTCTGTGACCCCAATATTGTAGGACAGAGAATATTGTTAAAAATTAATGAGGTAGTGAACAGGCATCTGGGCAGCCTCGTTCCGTCATAGACCTCATCCATCGCTTTCCATGAGGAGTGATCGAGGTCATTAAAAAAAATATATATATCTACGCTGCACGATACTTCCCATTAGCGGAAATTTCTGCCAGACGCTTTAAAGTTCGGAAAAAATAACGTTATTTTACTTACAGTCAATTTGTTTTTTTCCCATAGTGTTTGGCAGAATCCACAGAATGCCACCTGCTATGATCCTTAGGGCGTATACACATAAACACGATACGACGTCGCCTCGTGTTACGACGCGGCATCGTCTCACGATGCGACGTCGTATCGTGGGAATCTACGACATCGCAACGTGCCACGACATCGCTACGTGTCACAATTTCCCGCACTTTTGACCGCACTAGACAAATGAATGCGGCACCGGCGAAAGATAGTTTCAAGGTGGAGGAGGAGAGGAGGTGGAGGTGGAAAGTGGTGGAGGTGGAGGGTGGTGGAGGTGGTGGTGGTGGTAGTTTCAGGTAGACTGTAGCCGATCTCATTAATTTATGTACAACATCTTATACCTGTACCTACATTCTAAGCAAATAAAGATCTGATTCTGAACGACGTCGTACCGTGCATCGTGGCACGTTGCAATGTCGTAGATTCCCACGATACGACGTCGCATCGTGAAACGACGCCGCGTCGTAGCACGATGCGACGTCGTATCGTGTTTATGTGTACGAGCTGTTAGTGTTACATCCTCTTTTCGGCTCATTTATTTATTTAATTTTGATTACACAAAAAATGTTGATCTTTCAGGTCCTGCAAGGTCAGATCTACCTAGAGCAGCTGAACGACCTGGACTCCACTGAGAAGATCATTACAGAGCTGGAGGGTACACTTGAGGATGCAGATGGAGTCACCCCGGTGCACGGCAGGTTTTATAAACTGGCTTCTGAATATTACAGGTGAGGTTTACTGAAAATAAACTAAAGTAAATTAAATAATTAGTTGGGGATGTGTGGTGTAACGCGATTGGATAAAATAAGGAATGAGTACTTAAGGTGAATGCTCCAGGGTAGCCTGCAAAATACAAATTTTCTTACCTTTTGTTTTTAATATAATTCTGTAACTGCATACGTCTTACAGTCGCGAGTAATATTCTAATCATTATACAACCTAGCACTGGCCTGCAAATTGCAAAAAACGTAAGAAAATTTGAATTTCGCGGGCTGGTTGAGGAAGTCTGGAAGTGGCGCCGGTTACTGAAAAGTTGTGTGGAAATGAAGAAAATGTTGTGAGGAGATTGTTGAGTATGAATGTAGATAGCTATAAGAGTAGAGGAAGACCAAAGAAGCGATGTATGGATTGTGTGAAGGATGATATGGGTAGAAAGGACGTGTCTGATGAGATGACGAGTAATAGAGAAGTGTGGAAGAAGAAGACATGCTGCGCCAATCACTAATAAATTGTGATCAGGGCAGGAGAAAGATGCATGAGATGACAGAAGTTCTAGGCTAGATAATAGTAGGCGCACAGCAATCCTCGAAGTAAGCAACGTCTGTCGAGGTCATTCTGTAGATTGGACACCATCCCTAACATGTTGATAACCTTCCGAGTCTTTGATCGTATTTGACCCGTATCATGGAGATACATAAAAAAGAATTAGTCCGCGATCTTTTGAAGTCCGCCATACTGGATTTAAAAGGACGTCACTTAGCCAACCATGCATTGTCATCAAAACTGAACGTGTATATAAAATCTCAGCTCCAGCTCTTGGATGGGGATCGTCATTTTTATCATTTTCCTGCCCTCGTTCCATGTTACTCGGTGTTTCGTCGCAACACGTTTTGTTCTTCCGTTCGCCCCCGACAGACGTCACGGCATCATTTACACCTTTTTCCTTCATATCATTCCTCACATAGTCCATCCATCTGTCGTTTGGTCTTCCTCTCCGTCTCCATGAGCTCATGAGCTCTGTACGTCCGCAGAGTGCGCGGGCCCATGTCGCGCTACTACCGCTCGGCGCTGCGCTACGTGGGCTGCGCGGGCGGCGGCGCGCAGCTGGAGCCGGCCGAGCGGCGCGCCACTGCGCTGCGGCTGGCGCTGGCCGCCGTCATAGCGCCCAGCGTCTACGATCTGGGAGAACTGGTGAGGAACATATTAACCTTTTGAAGGCGGAGGAGCACGTGGATAAATAATAACTGCCGTTCGGGTCGATCTTTAGGTTAAGCCAGTCTTGCCTAAGTTGG
This sequence comes from Xestia sexstrigata, assembly GCA_941918905.2. NCBI lineage: Eukaryota > Metazoa > Arthropoda > Insecta > Lepidoptera > Noctuidae > Xestia > Xestia sexstrigata. Next base: position 10,942,628 of record OW799228.2, on the reverse strand, counting down.
TCTGTAGATGGGTGACCACTCGTTACATACCGAATTGTGTGTCTATTTTATGAACAATTTTGATGTCTTTGTTGCCATAGCAACAGATGAAATGGTAAGCCTATGATTTTAATTTACTTACCAAATACATTGTTCTCACATAATATACCATCTCAACATGAATGATGTAACCAAGATTTTGTAAAAATATTTTGATTTAAAAGAGTGTCCATGGAGTTTCTTGCCCGTTCTTCTCCATAGAGATCTACGCTAGGGAATGGGCAACTACAGTACTTTCACAGTTTTTATGTCTTGTGACTGGGACTGTAGCTACATTTAATTTTCATCTTTGTTTCGACAATTCAAAAGTGCCTGTAACTGGCCTACTTGAAATGATTGCTTTGATTTTGAAATACAGTTTTCTTTTTTGTTATGCCGTTGGTCCCGGCTGTCATTTGTAAATCTTTGACAGTCGTTACAGGTAGTCAGTGGCCCGAAAGTCTGACAACCAGTCTTACCAAGGGGTATCGAATTACTCAGTACCATACCATCTGGATTTTGGAGGTCAGATAGGCAGTTGCTTCATGTAACATACTGGTATTCAGCTGCATCCGGTTAGACTAGAAGCCGACCCCAACATAGTTGGGGAAAGGCTGGGCAGATGATAATGTATAATTTGAAATACATGGGCATACAAACGGCCGTGTCGAAAACGCACCAGTCTCATGACAGTACGCTGCTCAAGGTCGTATCGTACGGCGTACCTTATAGTTATTTATGCAACTGTTGTATAATAAGGGGTATTAAAACACGAGGCAAAGCCGAGTGTGATAATATTATAACATGAGTGTTTTAATACCTAATTATGTACAGTTGCATACAAGACTTTATCTACATCCATTATATGAATCCTCCATGTAAGGTTCTGAAACCATAGCGTGTTCTAGTGTTGTAAGAAATCTATGTAGATTCATGGAAAGTTTAATTGCTGAGTATTAAATACAAACACGCTGGGTAGTAATATAATTATTTACATTTTGGCTTGTATAACTCATTTTTGTAAACAACAAAGTACATAATACAATACTAATATCGAATAAAAATGGCGGGATACGACGTGAATTCGAATTAACCTATAAGATTTTTTTAAATTACGGCGCTGTGGTAGTGAATCGCACGTGCTAGACAATGTTCTTTTTTTAAAACGATTTGCACAATGAAATTTAGTACAACAATATAACACCCGTTTGGATGTTATAATGGTTAGTAAGACACTGGTTGTTTTAATGTTGGCAATAAGCTAACTGTTTCAGATACTTTTATAGAGGATTTATAGCATGGGTGTAGATAAAAGCCTTAACTAAATCGCTAATTCCACCTCCAGCTAGCGCACCCAATCTTGGAGTCCCTGCACGGCACGCCGGACGCGTGGGCCTGCGAGCTGGTGCGCGCCGTGGCCTCGGGAGACGTCGCCCTGTTCGAGAAGGTGAAGGCGTCTGCCCGGCACCCTGACCTGCAGAGGACTGATAGAGATCTGCGCCAGAAGATTGCCATGTTGTGTCTTATGGAGGTAACGAATGTGGGATGGCGTTAAATGTTATCATAAAGTGCAGGTCTGAATGCAGATGAAGCTTTGAAAAGGATTTTAATGTTGAAGTAATATGGTATGTTGCCTAGGACGCGGTCTTGTATACTTTTTTTTTCAACACACTTGCTCATAAAATGGCTCTGATTTCACCGCAATTAGGCACTAAATGACACCTGTAATCAAACTGTGACATTTTCATTGTATTATTCACAAATAAGTTATAAGGTTTTTTTTTATTTTATTGGTTGAGTTGCTTTGTTTTTTAAAAAAGTTTCGATACTATAATGATGTTTTAGTATTATTTGTTCCGTGCAGGGTACGAACCTGTGACGCGCAGCGCAGCAGCTAGTCGCTCAGCCACTGCGCCAACCGCGCATATAAATAGGGATGATGACTGACTAAAATACATATGATTCTGTTCAGTCCGTCAGTTAGATCAGTGTATTTCAACCTTTTTCATGACAAGACCCCCATATTATGAAAACCCCCTTCCACCACCCTTCGTTTTTTTTCATTTATTTTATTAGATTACAAATATTAAATCAATAATTTTTTTTTATTTGGAATCCGATTTAATAGGGAATATGCACGTAATTTTTTCTTCACTTAAATCAATAAAATACAGTACTATCAACCCAAGAAAATATTAAAAGTTAAGTTCAACTAATGCTTGTCGCTTAAAAACAATATTAAACTCCTGCGATATTCTACGACAGTTCAAACGTCCGTAGCTGTCGCGACCGTGATGTCACATCATTTACCACAATATGTCTTGTTTACATCTAATTTTTTGCTCTTAATAGAATAATTTTACTATTGTATGTGCTAAAATTAAGTAATAATTGCAATAACAATATTATAATAAAATCTTAGTGAAACTTTAAGCACTTTACACACAAATAAAAGTGTTTTTTTGACACATAGACTTTGACGTCACTACCGGCGTTATCGAGGACGACGCGTTTTGAGAGTGCGTTCCGTTTCACCAAAAACATGCTACATAAAACAGTAAATTGTAAAATAAGAGATGTATTAGCAACTTAAAGTGTTCCAAGAAGTTTTTGTGGGCCAATACAAGGCATTTTTAATAAATAAAAAGAGTGTTGTGTTTCATGCATATTCCCTATTCTCAATGTTGCAAAAACAGATCCATGATAGGAGAAATAAGTTAATGACAAACAAGCGAAACCTCAATAAGATGGATGAGTACTTATAAGTTTTTATTTTGTTAATTTGTATGAACATACAAATGTTTATATCCTTTAGTTAACATTTTCTTATTATCTTCCTAGGCTTTATTGTTTTATTTATTGAGGTAGTTTGCTTGGCGACCCACAGGTTGAAAAACACTTGAGTTAGATTATCAAAAAATATTGGAAACGTGTTTCTTGTTTTATCAAATTACTAAAAATTTACAAACATAAAACGTGTCAAAGATCATGAGTGGTGGGCTTGTGACGTCACATTTGAGTAAAAAATGTACTCAAATTTGACGTTACACGAGTTTTCGACACGCTGTATCGTCTGCATTTTTTGTTTATGTGAAAAAAGAAAAAATATGGGACCAATTTTTTTTTGGAAATCTATGACGGACCTAAATCCCTCTCAAGTTTTTCTAAGTAACCGATGAAAAATTTATTTTTATTTTTGAAATCTACAATAAAAATAAAAGAATCTTCAGACCAATAAAATAATCATATCGTCATCCCTTCGAATTTATTTGAAAACTAGAACTTTTAGTTTTATTTTTTTATTTATAAATTACATATTTTACGCAACTGTTTCCAGATGGCCTTTAACCGTACATCAGCGCAGCGCAAGTTGACCTTCGCGGAGATATCTCGTGAGTCAAGAGTACCCATTGATGAAGTGGAGTTACTCGTCATGAAGGCTCTTTCTGAGAAACTCATCAGGGGACATATTGATCAGGTACGTTAGAGAAGACCGCGAACCGGAAGACGTTGCGTTGGAAGACCTCCCACTAGGTGGAGCGGTGACCTGGTGAAGGTGGAGGGGATCCGCTGGATGCGAGTCGCACGGGACCGGGACCTCGACATGTGGCCACAAGTAGGGGAGGCCTAATGTCCAGCAGTGGACATCCATCGGCTGAAATGATGATTAAGATGTTAGAGAGACACCATTAAATAGGTAGTTGACATTAATAACAGGGAGTTGGTAAGTGCTAAAGTCTTCAAGGGTAAGCAGCGCTTGCCTAGGTTGGTCCGTGGATGGGTGACCATCCATTATTTACCGAGTTTCATCTGTGAAAGGAAATCACGTTAACCCGTTGGTCCCCGCTGTCATTTGTAAATTTAAATTTCGTGAATCAAAAGTATTCATTGATGAAGTAGAGCTGCCGGTTATGAAGAAACTTGTCCGAGAAACGTCCCCGTCGCCCCTCGTCCCCGTTCTAGAAACTAGTCAGGGGACATATCGTTCGTAAAAACGGGTTTCTTCGAAGAAAGAATCGACAAAATTACAGATAATTACAAAATTATTTTTCAACACGCTCATAAAATGGCTCTAATTTCACCGCAATTAGGCACATAATGACACCTATAATCAAACTGTGACTTTTTCATTACTATTATTCACAAGTGAGTTATAGGGTTTTTTTTTGGTTGAGGTGCTTGTTGCTTTGTTCCTACAAAAGTTTCTATATAAAAAAATCGTGTTCAATAGTACAAATAAATTAATGTACCTATTGCTTGTTCACTGAAATGTAACTTTTGTTTTCTCTGTAATAAAGAAACTTTGAATTCCCCATTTTGTACGTGGATTCGCCATCCGCGAAAAGCCAAAAAAACAAACTTCAGTATTTTAGTCTATGGCCGATCGCCATTGTTAGATGCGCGCGCATAAGAAAACTGATTAAATTTTCCCGCCATTGCGAAAAACTTTTCATTACTCGTTTTCACTGTTGAAATTATAGTTAATTCTAAATAAAAAATGTCTACAAGTACTAGTTATAAAGAAAATGATTTATGTTGTACACCGCCCGTTATAAGATGTGAAGCCCTTAACGTTATGGAAAGTTTACTACCTGAAAATTCCAAGGACAAATATCTATTATCTACTAAATAAAATTATTTTTTTGTATTTTTTTATTCACAAGTGTGTTGAAAAACGTCGTATGACACACGTGTGTATTGATGATTACCGTCCTCGGCTCTCTTAAGACTATCGCCTGACGGCTCGGGTCTCAATCGTGCCTCAGCGGTAATCACCAACATTACACACTTGTACCATAATGTACTATTGTTCATCTGTCATTTTGTCGATTATTTCTTCGTGGACATGCTACGCGGGCAGTGAATAAAACACTCTTTTACTCACTGTCGATAACAGTGATCAAAACGGGCTTTTACTCACTGAGTGAATATTTCAAATTTGGAACAATAAAACGTGCCGACAATAATATCACACTGAATTTCGAAAATTGCTTTGAGAGATTTACCAAGGGCTTTACAGGTCAGGCTTTTAAGGGGGTTTAGGCTTTTATAATTTTATCCATAACCTTAACGATCGCATACATTTGTTGGTTAATCATTTTAGTGACAGGTTGACATTTTTCGACACCAACAGTTTCGATCAGAAATTGAAGTCAACTAGGAATGATGCGTATCTGCCTATTAGTTTTAGACGTCAAATAATAATATATGAGTCTAAGTGCGGAAAATGGAGTCCCTACTCTACTCTACTCTAGACGTCAAATAGCTCTGCTATTAGCTTTTAATATAAACTCAGACATAGGTGGTATGTCGCAGTTTTTTGTAAATAGGTCTACGGAAATTAGTAATTATACTAATTGTAATTATACAAATATTAGCTTAGATTTAAACTAGTCAATAAGACAATAGAAGGTACGAGTGACAATTTGGTTAAACTTATCAACTGTAAGGTATCTTCTAGCTCTCAATTAATAAATTGTCGAAAAGGGGTTGAGCAGAATTCCTTTACATTATTTCATCAGAATATTCAGGGTTTTTCTTCTAAATTAAATCATTTAATTTGTCAAATGTTTTTTCAGAACCAACCCGAATTACTACAAATACTGCTACATGTATTGATAATGTTTTTTGTGGCTGCGACTACTTAGATTTATTGAAAGCGAACGTTTCAGCCCGTCCAAATGAATTTAAATTTCAGCATATAAACCCCTTAACAGTAATAAAAGCTTTTAAACAAATCACGATCAAATTAACCGAAGATCTATGGGGTATGTCTATCAAAGCTTGTACCTCAATTATGGAGACTGTAGCACCGTATTTAGCCACGATATTTAATTTGTGCGTAAATCAAGGGGTCTTTCCGGATCTAATGAAATTCAGTAAGGTAATACCTCTTTTTAAATCCGGGGACAGTAAAGATACCAATAACTATAGGCCCATATCCGTGTTGCCGGTTTTCAGCAAGGTGTTTGAAAAGATAATGCTCAATCAAATGCTTAACCATTTTAACACCAATAAAATATTACACGAGCAACAGTACGGTTTCACCAAATGACGTTGTACTACTGACGCCGGTGTCACTTTATTAAAATACATATTTACTGCATGGAAAGAGGCACAAGATGCCATAGGAATCTTCTGTGACCTTTCGAAGGCATTTGATTGCGTAAATCACGAAACCCTGATCTTGAAACTTGAGCATTACGGTTTAGGTAAACTTGCGCTCAGTTTAGTAAAATCGTATTTGAATGATAGACAGCAGCATGTACAAGTAAATGGTGTAAATTCAATGGGTTTAAAAGTAAAAATGGGTGTACCACAAGGTTCGATATTGGGTCCCTTCCTCTTTTTAGTGTACATAAATGACCTACCCCATTTATTTAACAACCACCCGCAATTGGTGTTGTTTGCTGACGATACTTCTTTAATATTTAGGTTAAACAGACGTGCCACAAATTTTGACGACGTAAGTAACGCCCTACTGCAGGTTCATGATTGGTTTACCGCTAATAATTTAGTTCTAAATGGGAAAAAAAACAAAGTGCATAAGATTTGCTTTACCAAATGTCAAAAGTAGTGATTGTGACGTAGTATTGAATCAAGAGAAACTAGAATGTGTCGATAAAACGGTTTTCTTGGGAATCACGCTCGACTCAAGGCTACAATGTGCAATGAGGTCCTCATTTAACATCTCTTGTAGGACGGCTGAGCTCAGCAGCATATGCTGTTAGAAAAATCCGTCAATTTACTGATGTTGATACCGCGAGGCTCGTCTATTTTAGTTATTTCCATAGTATTATGTCATACGGTATTTTACTATGGGGACGGGCTGCAGACATCGAGTCTATATTTATTCTTCAGAAAAGAGCCATCAGAGCCATTTATGAATTACGTAGACGCGATTCTCTAAAAGAACTGTTTAAGGATTGTTGTTTGACCTTGTCAATACATCTATGAAAAATATCATGTAAGTACGTTTGGAAAAATCCGCATTTATTCAGTAAAAGAGGTGACAGACACCACTATACTACTAGAAATAGGGACCAACTAGTTCAGCCAGGTTTCAGGCTTGCTTAAGTAGATTCATCTTTCATGGGGTACTGTTTAAAATGTTACAATAAAATACCTCCCCACATTCTACAACTAAATGAGACTAAATTTAAATCTTGTATAAAACGCACACTATGTAGGCAAGCATATTATAAGTTGGGGGATTACATTGATGATAAAAATGCTTGGCTCAATGCTGGTCCTGCTCCACAACCATTGGGACCACCAAGGGGAAAACTGATTGGGAAAATTATTGTGGCAGCTGCAGAAGTAAAAATATCCTTGCTCTGTATAGACTCCATCTCTTAGTATTGTATAATTGCATAGCACATGTGTGAGTACCTTGTACTGTAAAGCATTTGCATTCTGTTATCTTTGACTTGAATATGCCTTGGTGGCTGAGAGAATGTCATGCTCACTCAAATGTCTCGCTGATGGTGGCGGGTGTGTCGGGTCATTTAGTTCCCTCCAATATGGTTGAGTTGAATGGCGCCGATACATGCGTCATGTTCATGTACGGGCGCTGTCAGTTGGGACTGGTCATCTCTTAGCTGCCACGGTTCATTTTATTTATAAATTATTGATTTAATGTTTTACTCTGGACGCTCTTAATGTGCACGTCTTTCTACATCGTTCTCACATATATGTATAATCTCAACATGAATGATGTAACCAAGATTTTGTAACAATTTTCTGATTTAAAAGAGTGTCCATGGAGTTTCTTGCCCGTTCTTCTCCATAGAGATCTACGCTAGGGAATGGGTAACTACAGTACTTTCTCAAGTTATTATGTCTTGTGACTGTGACTGTAGCTTTGTTTTTTTTTTGCATTTTTGATATTCAAAAGTGCCGTAATGGTCTAATTGAAATAAATGCTTTGAGTTTGAGTTTAAGGTCTAAAAAAGACTTCCGTAATTTCTGGAAAGGCACTAATAAAATGACACCTCGGCCTGGCCTCCCAGTGGGCGAGTGAACCAATGGTGTGAGTGACCCTAAAGGCATTGCTGATCTCTTTCGAGAACATTTTCATGTGTAATCTCCCTTAGGGTCGCCTTCACTGGGAGCGCTTAGTGTTGAGACATGTCATGGTCAAGTGGGTACAAGAATTAGCTCCAAAAATATAGCATGTGCTGTTAAGTCAATGTCCAGAGGCAAATCACCTGGCCATGACGGTCTCAGCATTGAGCATCTTCAGCAGGCTGGACATCACCTACCGAGAGTATTGGCAATGCTTTTTAACCTCTGTATCAGTCATGCCTTCTTACCCTCTGACCTTATTAGAACAGTAGTAGTGCCAGTTGTTAAAAATAAAACGGGGACCTGTCAGATAAAAATAATTATAGGCCCATCTCATTAGCGACTGTCATTGCGAAAGTGCTTGACGGTTTGCTTGATACACAGTTAAATGAATATCTTCATGTGCACGATAACCAATTCGGTTTTTGGCCAGGACTCTCCCCAGAAAGTGCTATATTGTGTCTCAAGCATGCCGTCAGGTACTATACGGACAGGCATACTCCTGTGTACGCGTGCTTCCTCGGGTTGTCCAGGGCTTTTGATCTGGTCTCCTATGACATTCTGTGGAAAAAGTTGAAGGAGATTAACTTTCCCAAGGAACTTATAAATGTATTTAAATCTTGGTATGGGGTCCAGATCAATAGTGTTAAGTGGGCCAGGTCACAGTCAGAACCATATGGGTTGGAGTGCGGGGTGAGGCAGGGGGGGGGGTTGAGCTTCTCCCGCACTTTTTAACCTATATGTGAACGCTCTGATTTTTGCCCTCAGCAGTCATCATGTCGACTGTCATATTGATGGAGTTTGCCTAAATAATCTTAGCTATGCGGACGACATGGTGCTGCTGAGCGCATCGGTTTGTGGCATGAGAACATTGTTGCGGATTTGTGAGACATATGCGCAAGAACATGGTCTTAAATATAATGTGACGAAAAGTCAGTTCATGGTTTTTGAGGCCGGCTCTAAATGTCCTATAGCAGTACCTCCCATCAAACTGTACGGGGTTGCCTTGGTCAGAGTGGACCATTTCAAATACTTGGGGCATGTAGTAACAGCAGGTCTCAGGGATGATGCTGATATCGAGAGGGAGCTCGCAGGTTTCCGCGTTGTTCAGTGTCGGTCAAACAGACCCTTTTCAGGGCTTATTGTACCTCTCTGTACATGTGCAGCCTGTGGGTGAATCATACTTAAAAAGCATACGAAGCCCTCCGCATCCAATATAACAACGCATTCAGAGCCCTGATGGGGCTGCCGCGACATTGTAGTGCCTCGGGCATGTTCGCCGTCGCTAGCGTCGACTGCTTTTATGCAACGATGCGTAAGCGGTGCGCGTCCCTGGTACGCAGAGTTCGCGGCAGCTCCAACAGCGGGCTGGTGATGATAGCCGACAGGCTCGACTGTCCATACATCAGACGCTGCAGTGACTTGCACGTCACCTACAGTCGTCGGCTGTCAGTATAATATGTTTTGTGTGGTTATTGTTTTGTGTTGTACCTGTTTTATTGTTTAATGTATTCTGTGTGTTTTAGTGTATCATTTGTGCTATATATTTAATTTCTGTGTATTAATGAGTCCTTGTTACTTGTAAAAAAAAAAAAAAAAAATTTACATACAGTCGTAGTCTTTTCCGCCTGATCAGTTATTTTTTTTTTCGCTTAAATCATGCGGAGGCGCTGAGCCACGCCCCCTTAAAGTTTAGGCCTAATAGGAAAGCGTCAACTTTGGCGCGCAAAATAACAATAACTCTCATTTGGCGTGCGTCGTCAGTGCGCTCGGCCGATCGGTATCTTTTCATTCATTATTTCTATACAAAGTCAACTATATTGTTTTTTCTATGTTGTAAGTGCAAGCAAAAATTAACTTAGTGGTGATCAGGCGGGAGTGTCCTCGACAGTACCTTCCGATGCACGGAGAAAACTCGGTATGTAATGAATTAGTTGTCACTCATCCACAGACCGACCTTGGTAAGCTTGGCTTAACCTTGAAGATCGACCGGATTGGCTGTTATTACCAACCCACGAGAAAAAATAATATTATACTTCTATTTATTTTCTTGCAGTCAATGGTAAAAAGTAGAGTACACAACTCGTAAAAAAAAATCATCTCGCTTGGTTCTTATATCCCTCGCTCCGCTCAGGATTCTACTCTAGAATCCCTTGCTACGCTCGGGATTCTACTATAGAATCCTTCGCTGCTCTCGGGATCGAACTTAGTCCGTCGAATAAAATTCGCTTTTGTTTAGTTGTTGTACAATCTAGTATGATCGTCCCCCAGGTGAGCAGCACGGCGCACATCGGCTGGGTGCGGCCCCGGGCGCTGCCGCGCGGCGGGGCCGCAGCGCTGGCGGCGCGGCTGGACGCCTGGGCCGGCGCTGTGGCCGGCGCCGCCGAGCTGCTAGCTACCGCCGCGCCCGACCTGCTCACTGTCTAGTTGTACAAGGTAAGCATCTCAACACTTGGATTCTCCAATAAGGCTCGTCATTTTACAATGCGTCGTTTTACATATATTTTCAAGTGACATGCCACATTATGCGTTGTGCATCGCACGCAACGTTTCTACGGATCGACAGACGAAAGACGAAGCGGTGACAGGGTGATGCGCTGCGCTGTCGGAGCTCCGGTGCGACGACAGTCACTGTTCCACTGCTAGACGGGCAAACTCGACGTAAATTTTTCCCAATCATTCGTGCGTTGCGTGGCGACGTCGCACCAGATCAACGCATTGTATGCAACCGCAACGCAACACACTAATGAGGCCTCAGATAAATCGACCGTGCGAGGTGGACATGTTATGTTACTGTATTTTGTCGTGGCACCGAAAACACTACTACAAAATGGTTGTTGCCATAGGGAACCCGGTAGGAATCGGGTTCTTGGATACCTTCAGACCGGCTACATACAAAACTTCACGTTTTTAGGTCTACTAGAAAGAAAGAAAGAAAAAATCTTTATTCATCGCAGGGTCATGACGTGCATACAAAATTTGAAAACAGAAACAATAAACATAGCAAACATTCAGAGTATTTCAAAACGGAACATAAACAAAACGTAAATTTAAAAAAATAGTTGACAGCCACGCCAGTCGCTGAGGCAGAGGCCGCAGAGGCTACGTCAGTTATATACTTTATTTGTTTGCTAGATACAAAAAAGTGTGTAGCGGCACTACAAAAAGTACTACAGCGCCATCTATAATAATAATAGTCCTCCTGACCGTTTTCGGTCACGGCGGCCAATCTTAACGAAGACCATCGGCGCGGGAGATATAGGCACAGGTGCACTCTCTGTTCCATTACTGTCATAGTCCGATGGGACGGCAATCCGACACGACCGGAGAGAGATCAGGCGTAGGATCAACGGGTCAGCATGCTTTCCTAAGTACGGGGGTGACATACCGTCAACTTCCAAACTTCGGGCTACTGCTGAGAAAAAAAACCCATAAGCACTTAGCACGCTCAGTTGTGACGCTTGAGATCACGACACCAACAGGGCAGGTAGTCTTCTCCATAGGAAACGACCAACCTGAACTGTGCACCTTTGGTCGACGTTTTATAAGTGTCCATGTAGGCCTATGTGCAATAAATATTTTGATTTTGTATTATTTTTGTTACAGGCACCAGATTCCAAGACGTGCAGTATACAGGATGCAGTGCAGACACTGGAATGTATTCGTCAAATCTTCCTCTCCATACCAATTAGTTACAATAACAATAAATACTAATTCTTATGTTGTGGCTTTTAATTTTTAATCATCAACACGATTTAAAAAAATGGCTGTAGCCTTACTTACCGACAACCTTTCATAATTTACTTTTCTTTTCCTTTCTTATTTTCATTAATAATTTATATATGCGACCGTCCGTCCTTTCCTCTTTTTTCTCTCTTCTTCCTGTCACTTGTCAATGTTATTAGAAAAGTATGATAACCTTGACCTGAGAGCAGCGGTGGCCTAGGGTGGCGGCCCCGGCTTACGAACACTACGGCCAATGTAATATACTCTATGGTAGGAAAGGCCTAGAGTACGTAGATCTACGTAAAAACACGTAAGAGTTGGCAACGCGTAAAACACGAAGTATATAAAACCTTATAGCGGTCCCCTGTTGTAAAAACGCCAAAGAAAGCTGTTTAAGTCCCATGCTTAGAGTATATAATTACAGTAGTACTAGTAGTAATACTACTGTAATATATACTAGGTATAAGGCCCCATGTAATAGGAGGCGATCCTATTGCCATCAACCGGACGTAAATCCAGACTCCGTGGCTGCTACTGAGGAATTCCTGATATAAGTTAAACCCAATAACACTGCCCGAACCGGTCCTCATGTTCAGCAGTCGCGCTTTGCGATCACTAGACCATAGAGTAAAGTAATATAACGGGTATAGAGAGCCCCCTCGCAGAATTTTTTGAAGACCACTAATGTCAATTGATCGGATAAATAGCGCCATCTATTATCGCCATCCACAAACTTGTGATATATATAGCTATACGTACCTACCTATACATTAGTGCCTACTGCTTACACTTTAAGGTGGAAGCGCCAGGATAGCCCGCGAAATTCAAATTTTCTTACGTTTTTTGCAGTTTGCAGGTCAGTTTCAGGTTGCATGTTGATGAAAAATGAGCCGCATACAACCTGACACCGACCTGCAAATTGCTAAAAACGTAATAAAATTTGAATTTCACGAGCTACCCTGGCACTTCCACCCCTAATAGTCTACTTGTTTTCAAGTTGACAAAGTTTTACTTAATTTATTTTTTCTCTTTAAAATATCAAAATCATAGTAAAACTTTTTAAAATTAAAAACAAGCAAATTAGTAAGGACGCATCAATTACAAAAGGTACGTAGTGGATACATAAAAAAAACAACTTTTCTTTTAGTTGACAAAATTACTTATTTATTTGTCTTGTGTTTATTTTTATAAGCTTGCGCTGCTGCTTTAATTTCGTCCTCACCATGGTATGTGATTTTGCCAGAAAAAATCCGGTTAATTGAACGACACCAACTATAAATAAGCACATTAATAATTGTGTTTTCAAAACAATTTTTTAATTTTTTTTTATGTGTTTCGCAACTAAATGGAATATCAACAAATATGTCAGTGAACATTTTTATTCTATTTTTTAAGTTTTTTTTTGGAACATCTTTTTTTAGAATGTCTGTCACTAAATTTTGAATTTGGACAAAACATTTTTCCATATCTTTTGATGGGTATATTAAAGAATTTTTACCTTTTTTATATTCTTTGGCCCTTATATATTCATTTGATTTGCTTTCAGGATCGCCATACATATCTTTTTTACAAATTTTGCAGCTTTTTGATACATTTTTAATGCATTTCCCCAGAACCCACCCACACACATAATTGCCCTGACCAGCATCATTAACATTTGTATTTAAATTGATGAAAGGCACCACAATTTCGTCTTCTATGCTTTCAGAAAATTGTGATGTCTCCTCATCAATGGGATTGGGAATATCAGAAGTTGAAGCAATATTTTCTCTTACAAAAAAATCCAGATTCTGCAAGCAGCTATCATCGTCTTTTTCGCAGTTTGCATGCAGAGAATGGGGCGAGTTAAAATTATTTATTAAGAGAGACTTAAAGGCCCCTTCAAATGCAACCGTGTCTGGTGCCGTATTCCTCGCCCCATAACTTCTGATATTCCCAAAGAAATTCTCTAGTGGGTCCTGGTTGAAATTACGTGTTAGCATAGCATCAAATGAATATGATTGGGACAATATCCATAATTGTTGCATTCCTTCAATTGTACGTATGAAGTTTTTTATAGAAGGTATAGCTTTCGTTTCAATTACACGGATTTTGTTATTTTTGTCCTTAATTTTCTTAATAAATGTTACAGTTTTTAAAACTTTTATGGCATTCTTCCACAAATCATGGTGTGAACTACATCGTCGTACACATGCTTTATATATTTTGCCATCAGGCACATGAAATGTATTCGAATTTAATGAAACAAAAAGATTGTCCATTAGTGTAGTAAATTTTACCAAATTTTGGCATTCTCTTGGAATGTCTCCTCTTGCCACGAGATGTCCTGCAGTTGCTGCTATGGTGTGACTGAAAATTTGGGCTGCTGATTTTACTTTCATTTTTCTTATTTTATCGACATAGATGTGCTCATCTGTGACTCTCAGCAGGCATTTCACCTCTCCATACGATTTATCAGCTTCATAAGTTTGCTTATAGTAGTCCCATTTAACAGTCTTTTCGCACTTCTCCTCAAAATCATAATATTTTAAATCTTTTGTGAGTAAATTGTTGCGGACTCCTTTTAATAAATGTGGAACATCAAATAGAGGGATTACTTTTGTTTTCCCTATTTCAATGATCTCGGTCTTCCATTCCTTTCCTTCTCTTAAATATTTTCTTTTTGTATCTTCTACCAACTCATTTATCACACTCACATTGACTGTGCTTTGATCACAGACAGTGCATAAGACCTTTAATCCTGCACTATGTACATACTTTAAGATTTTTTGCAACATTTCTTTCAATTGAGCCTTATTTCTTTCTTAATCCCTTCACCATGAACACCAATACATGATCTGCAATTTTTTTGCCATCCAATGTGAACCCCCTAAGCTGGTCTTTTGCAGCGTTATAATGAATTTGAGGGGAAATCGACATTTCGTCGAAAATTAAAGTGCATAGCCGGTCTTCTGGACATAACTCCTTGACGGTATTTTTAATTTTTATATGGATGCATTTATTCAGCCCTGGCTCCACTTCTATTTTCGTCAAAAGTCTTTTAAGAGATTTAGTGGATGGCAATGTAAAATATTTAGCCAAAAGAGGGTAGCTTCTTGGACTCTTCTTATATAAATGCCCCCGGTAAATCGATCACAAATTTCTATCCATAGAGCAACACAGGGCACCGGCGGACCGGAGTTTCTATCAGTAATTGCCCTAAAATGTAACCTTCAATATTAATTAAACAAATTTGATTTTTTCTTTAATTTTTGAGAAAAGCATTATACAAACCTCAACCAGTAAGAAAGCCATCCTGGCCTCGTATATAACCAGAACTCACCTGCGGTTCGGTCCGGTTAACTCATACTTGGCCAGGAAGGCTTACTTACTGGATCCTGCAGTAATGTACTATTAATTTCGGCAAAGCAGTAATGCGTCTTTATGGCTTATATGAATATTGTAACGCGGGGTCTATGGATGTAGTAAGTGCGGTGTTGTTACGCAGTCGCAGTGCCATACCTTGCGCGCACCCCTCCCGTCGCCTGCGCACCTCATGCCGGGAGCTCAGGGAACGGGATGCAGGCGGCAGAGAGAGTAACCGGATCGCCAACGACAACGGACGTGAACAGTAATCCTCCGCGTAATGTATAATAAAAATAATTGTTCTGAAGACTTGAAGTTAAACTGGCGCCCAACATGGGGCTCGAACCGTTATGAAATGTGATCCGGTGCCTACGTGAGCAAGTGTATAACTACTCACCTTATTATTTAAAAGTACGGACATTCGACCTTACCGTTGTCATCACGAGTGTGAAGATCCCGACAACGAGGAGAGGCGAAGCGCTCTGTCAACAACGAGGAGAAGATGAGGACAACGTCACGCTCACCGAAGATGGGAGAGTGTCGTCGAGCGCGCCTCGCGGACGAAACCACAAGTGCCGCCGGCTCGTGGTCGACACAGCAACCAGCTCCCCAGATCTCCCCAGACTCCTATCCACGCTGATTGAAACTATCACGCGTGCGCAAGTGGAAGCCAATAGAAGCCTCATTAACTCGCTGATGTCAACCAATGGCGAATTCAGGGCCTCCACCCCAGTAGGCAGCGCGCCTACCACCAACGCAAGCAGCGAGAGTTCCGCTGTGGCAGCCGCATCACGTGCAGCTGACGCCAATTTCACAAGATGCACGCCGAGATTCGACGAGACCTCCCAGGAAGCTGAGGTCCTGGAACGCCGTAGAGGTCTTCAAGGAGTGTGCCGCCGTAAGCGACGAGCACGCCCTCCGAGGATTGCCGATGCTGCTGGAAGGTGAAGCCGCAGTATGGTGGCGTGGCGTCGGCGGTCACCTGGTCGGATGCGATTGCGCGCCTACGCGCGACCTATGGCGTCGCGCAGCCCGCCTATCAAGTCCTACGACAAATCTTCGCTACGGAGGAACGAGAAGAAGAACGCGCGGAATGCGATCGTTCGTGTGCAAAGTGCGGGCATTAATTGCCAAATTACCATACAAACTCGAAGAGGTAGTGCAGGTAGACGCTTGCTACGGGTTACTGCACCGACGCGTAATGAAGCGAGTACCGCTACCGCGAGATTGTATACGTAGTGCAGATGAGCTAATGTATAAGGTGAGAATTGCGAAGGATTCATACAAGGTGCTAAAGGTGTCAAATTCCATTACTGCAGCAACAACATAAATAGACCCCGTTGTAGTTATTGGAAGTTATTTGGGCATGTTCAGTTCAGCACCCAATGATAAATATTAGTGTTAGGGCTGTAGCGGCGTGGCTGGCTATTGTAGATACCGGCGCTACAGATAGCATTGCGAGCGAGCCCTCTATTACACCAACTAGTAGATTCAGCAATTATATTTAGCGAAACTAAACGTTTTGTACGCTTGGCTGACGGTACGCAAAGGTGGAGAGACCTGTTGTCAGCTGAGGTAGATATTATAATTAAAGGTCGCAGGGTAAAGTCAGTTTTAGTATTACCTGGCGATAATATTAGGACGCTGTTAGGTGTAGATTTCATAGCGCGGGCCGGCATGGTAATAGACGTCGCCTGACGCACGTGGGCGTTCTCGGATAGACCGGGACATTGTTACGATTTTGTTTACACTTAAACACACTTGATCCTATAGAAGCGGGCCTGTTGACTTCCGCATCTACTGAGTTATCGTTGCGCTCGGACGAAGGTTTGATGTTAAATCCCGAGCAGCGGCGCACGCTTAGCGCGTTTATTGAACATCGCGCACAGCAGTTCGCGCGCGACGGCCCGGCCACAGAGTTCGCCACGCATCGTATAAGGGTGAGTGCACACCAAGAACCTATTGCTTGTCCAAATGTCCACCGTACATAATGTCACAGAATAAGAAAGAGGCCTTGCAGAAGGAGCTTGATAAGCTGCTACGTGATGACGTCATCGAAGAGTGTGAGTCACCTTGGGCCTCCAATCAAAATCAAAATCAAAGCATTTATTTCAAGTAGGCCAGTTACAGGCACTTTTGAATAAAAATAAAAATAAATAAATATCGCTGGACATTACACATAGCGCCATCTAGTGCCACACTAAGCAACGAGGCTTGTGTCGTGGACACCAGATAGTTAATATACTACATAGATACTTTTTATTTGTAAATTCATACATAAACACATAAACATCCATGACTCGGAAACAAAATGTCCATGCTCATCACACAAACATTTCGAACCCGGGACGCTAAGAACGTAAGGCAGCGTCACTACCACTGCGCTATTCGGTTCGTCAAAATACAAAAAATTGAAAATTGAGAATTGTCGAAACAAAGACATAGTAACATACAACGTTTTAGGTTCATACTCTAGGCGATCTAAACGTAACATATAGCGTTTAGGTTCATATTCATATAGTGTTAACGTAACCTACAGCGTTTTTTAACTATTTTAAATAATATCATTAATTTAACATTCAAAATACTTTTACGTATTCCGTATTTTCGTATTTTCATCTTAATATCAAAGGTTCTTCTACATTCAAACTTCTCAGAATAGGTTTCCTTGTGTACCTACCCACCTGTTGACCGAACGCTGTCCGTCAGATCAGCCGTTCACTCGTTCCATTCGTTCTGTTAAAGCGATACCAGCTCTAAAAGTAGAATACCATTATTAAAAAAAAAATCTTCAATTTAGTAGATTTTATGGTATTTTTAGGAAAAATATTTTCTACTGTTTGTAAACAAATTGTTTTAATACTTTTGAAGTCATTTATAAATTGATACTGGTTCTAAAATAGTAGTTTAGAACTATATTCAAATAATATAGCAAGTAAATATTTAAATTAACTTTAGGTACTGAATTTCGAATTCAATCATGAGTGAAGCAATGGCAGCTCACTATGAGTCTAAACGCAACATAGCCTTTAAAATATTATCAGATGCTGTTACCTGTGCTCGCAATGTTCTAAGCGACTCCAGTATTCTACCACGTTTTGAAACATGGTGTTCACGGTTAGAATCACTTATGGATGTGTTTAATGATTCTGACATCAAGCTCATAAGTGAGTATAGGGGCCTAGGAAATGAGGATTGCATTCAAAAACAAACCAGAACCACCTATCAGGAACAGGCAGATGATATGTATTTTGAAATTCTTGAAGCTAAACGGACACTTTTTCCTGAAAACTTAAATGAGGTTAAAGCTTTAACATCGTCATGTGACCATAAAACTGAACACAAAAACCAGGCTAAATTGCCACCAATAAAGCTGCCTACTTTCTCTGGTCAATTTAAAGATTTTCCGGGTTACATTGATTTATTTAATACTCTAGTCCATAGTCGGACAGATTTAACAAATGTTGAAAAGTTTCAATAACTTATAACTTCCCTTTCTGGGGAACCAATAAATTTAATTAGAGCATATCCTATTTCAGATCCTAATTATACAAGTGCTTATGAAGCACTGAGCAAGCGATATACCAATAAGAGGTTTTTGGCTTTCTTATGTTGGGAACAAATTTGTAATTTGAAATCTATTAGTACAGCATCAGTGCAGAGTTTACGTACTCTCTTAGATAGTTATGCTGAGAATCTTTCAATGTTAGAGTCGTTAGGGTTGCCCACTTCTAAATGGGATTTGGTTTATTTCATTCTCTTTTAACTAAAATTGATAAAAAATCTCGTGAAGCTTTTGAGCTTTCGTGTACGGGCAGTGATATCCTACAATTTAGTCAGTTTCAAACCTTTTTAGGAGATAGATGCAGTACATTAGAGCGTTCATGTCTAACAAATGTACGAACGGTATCATCAGCTCCCAATAGTCAAAGAAGTAACAATCAAACCAAATCAGATTCTACAAATAAAACATCTTCGCTGTTAGCTCAAACGCCTAACACGTTAGAATGTATAATTTGTAAAGAAAAACATACTCTTATTAATTGTAAAAAAATTATGTCTAAAACGCCTCAAGAAAGGGCTCAACTTGCTAGACAACATAATCTTTGTTTGAATTGTTTACGTTCCAATCATAGCACTTCTAAATGCTTTTCAACCCGTTCATGCAGGAGTTGTAATCAACGTCATAATAGTTTACTGCATTTTCCTAAGGAACCATTGACTAATCCTAAACAACAAACTTCATCACAAGTCCCAATGACTACAACAAATCAGGCTAACGGAGATAGTGCTGAAAAGCAGGTTACTACCCCTGTTACTACGTTATCCAATGTATCACGTGGCTTGACTCCCACCTTTGTTTTACTTGCCATGGCTCAAGTCAAGGTCAAGGATTGTAACAACACTTATCAGAAGGTTCGTGTTTTGCTAGATCCTGGTAGTCAGAGTCATATCATGAGCACTGCTTGCGCTCGTCGCCTTGGTGATGTCAGGTATTGGTGATGTTCCTACTGATTCAAGCAGTAGAGTTTTCCTTGAGCTCTGCCCATTAGGCAATTCAGGAATATGTTTTAGTATGGATGCAGTAGTCTTACATAAAATTTGTGGTAATATGCCCGCCCACACATTCAATCAATCTCAATGATTTTCAACATATAAGAAATCTTAAGCTGGCAGATCCAGAGTTTCATCAGTCTCGTCCCATCGAGCTCTTGATCGGTGGAGAGATATTTCCACAGATTTTGTTACCAGATCAAATTGATGGCAGCAGTCATTTGGCAACAGCCATTAACACAGTGTTTGGATTTATTCTCATGAGTAGGACCAAAGCAGCTGATCCCAGTGTTGAATCTTCTCCAGCATCTGTCAATCATGTATCACTGGATGCTAACTTGGACATTGCTATCCAGAAGTTTGACATAGATCATGTACCTACAGAATCACACGTTAATCAAGCAGCCTCCGCAGACGATGTTCGTTGTGAGGACATTTATAAATCAACGCATAAACGTGATGCTGACGGTCGTTATATCGTTCAGTTGCCATTTCGCGATCAATCGCTTCCAATGTTTAGCGATTCATATAATATAGCGCTTCGGCGTTTTAAGCAGCTCGAAAAGCGCCTGCTTCTTAACCCTTCATTTGGGGACGAATATAAAGCACATATCACGGAATATTTAACAAGTAATCAGATGGAACGCGTTTCATCTGACGAGTGTCAGTCTCCTACCGCGTACTATATTCCACCTCATGCGGTAGTAAAGCCTATCAGTGTTTCCACTCGGTTGAGAGTTGTATACGATGCCTCGGCCAAGGATAAACTTGGAAAATCACTCAATGACACTCTTTTAACTGGTTGTAAATTGCAAGCAGATATCACAAATATCATTTTACGGTTTTGTCTCCACGCTATCGTCTTATCAGCGGATGTTCGTCAAATGTACCGCCGAATTATCGTTACCCAAGAGCATAGGGATTATCAGCTTATTCTCTTCAGGTTCTCGCCTGAAGAACCTATTCAAGAATTTAGGATCAATCGCGTGACCTTCGGAGTCTCGTCGGCACCATTTCTGGCCATTCGCACTATGCATCAACTGGCTCAAGACGAACAGGAGTCCTATCCGACCGCAGCTAAGGTTCTGCAAGAAGATCTCTACGTGGATGATGTAGTCACTGGCTGTAACACAGTAGAGCAGGCAATTCAGCTACAGCAGGAATTGACCGAAATTATGGCTGCTGGTGGTTTTGTGCTCAGAAAGTGGTCCAGCAATCATGTGGCTGTACTGAAAAATATACCAGAAGAACATAAATTGGTTCCAGTTTTGACGTTCGATAGCGACACTCACTTCGTCAAGGTTCTCGGGCTTGCCTGGAACGCTCATAAAGACTTTTTTAATTATCAAGTTAATCAAATTCCACGCGATTTTACAAAACGAACAATGCTATCAGAGCTTGCTCGGATCTATGACCCCATTGGTCTTCTCACACCATTAACCTTTTTAGCTAAATTTCTTATTCAACGTTTGTGGTTACTAGGAACGTCATGGGATGAACCAGTACCCGATGATATTCATCAAACTTGGACGAAGTACACTAATCAGTTATCCAATTTACAAAACCTTCACATTCTGAGACGTATTACTAGCGCTCACGCATCAAGCTATCAAATCCATGGATTCTGCGAGGCTGGCTATGCGGCAGTAGTATATCTTCGTTCCAACATAAATCAAAATCATCATCAAGTCTGTCTTGTAAGTGCACGATCGCGGGTAGCACCAACAAAGCGTAGAACGCTGCCAAGACTGGAATTGTGTGGCGCTTCTTTGTTAGCAGACCTTATGCATTACATCATTATTTTATTTTCTAACATACTGAACATAGACGGCGTATATGCATGGTCTGATTCTATGATCGTGTTAGCATGGACCAAATGTACTTAATTCTAAAAATTTTAAAGTATACGTAGGCAATCGTATTGCTAACATACAGCGAAAATTACCTACTGCTGTCTGGAAACATGTACCAGGCAAGCAAAATCCAGCTGATTGTGCGAGTCGTGGCTTGCTACCTGACGAGCTCATCAGTCATGCCCTCTGGTGGTTATCATTATCTCAAAATCATTGGCCTAACGATACAATTCAATCATCATGCGTCACAAGCAATGATGCGAAAGGCGTACAACAGTTTTAAGTAACATAATCGATCTTGATCCCATCGAAAATCTTCTTCAAAAATATTCATCACTTCGTAAAATTCAACGTATTTTAGCATATTGTAACAGATTTATCAGTGCCTCACGCAAAACCAAATATTCAAATAATTTTACTCAAGCTGAACTTCACTGTGCTCTTATGAAGCTTGTTAAACATGTTTAACATTCCGAATTCCAAAATGGAATTAAACTTTTATCAGCAGGGAAAACTTTACCAAAAACATTTAGAAAACTTAATCCATTTTTGGACCATTCCGGTGTTTTGCGGGTGGGGGGAAGGCTCTCTCGCTCTGAACTCGATTATGGAACAAAACACCCAGCTCTACTTCCACGCAAACATCGCTTAACTAAATTAATTATACAATCTTTTTTTAGTATTGCAAAATTTTTGGATATTGTCTCCTCGTCGAGCAATTCATCAAGTCATATCTAATTGTTATAAATGTTTTCGCACAAGGCCAATTGCATTTGAGCCTAAAATGGCAGATTTACCAAAATCACATATTGCTCAATTAAAAGCATTCCAAGCCGTCGGTTGCGATTACGCAGGTCCATTTAATATAACCATGCATAGATATCGTGGCGCACGTATCACAAAAGCATATTTGTGTCTCTTTGTATGCTTTGCTACAAAAGCACTGCATTTAGAGTTAGCATCCGATATGTCCACCGACGCCTTTTTAGCGGCATTACGCAGATTTATCGCCCGCCGTGGCAGGTGCAACGTACTTCATTCTGATTGTGGCACGAACTTCAAAGGTGCGGAGTCACAATTAGCCACTATGATGAAATCAGCCTGTGAGTCTGAATACATTGAATTTAAATTCAACCCTCCCGGGGCACCACATTTCGGTGGACTTTGGGAGGCCGGCGTCAAGTCCGTAAAGACACATTTGTCACATATGAGGAATTAAACACCTTACTTACACAGGTTGAAGCAGTACTCAATTTAAGGCCGTTATGCTCACTGAGCACAGATCCTAATGATGTATCAGTTCTGACACCAGGATATTTTTAAACACCTTTAACAGCATTACCAACGCCAGATTATTCAAACATTAAACTTAACAGACTCAAGCGTTGGCAGCTTGTTCAACGCATGCATCAGCTAGGACTTCTGGGCCAGATGGCATACAGAATATTTAACTAGTCTTTCGCAAAGACTGAAGTGGACTTGGTCAACTGACCAAGCTCGCCTTGGTCAAGTTGTTATAATAAAAGGCGAACAACAACCTCCGTTGCGTTGGCGTTTCGGTAAAATAATCAAACTTTATCCCGGTCGTGATGGTATATCTACCACGTTCTGCGACTGTCGAAACTGGACAAAGTGTCATTTATAGACCTCTTGTTAAATTGTGCCCCATCCCGGATGGTGGTAACTTATTTCAAAATTTTTCATTAAAGTAAACTTTCATTATCATTTTTCGTCTTTGTATTTGTAACATATTAACATAATATTTATCTATTTCATCACACTCTTACACAACTATTGAAAGATGTGGACCTAGTCATATTATTTTTTCTTCAGTCTCAAAAAATTTCGCCAGCGGGGTGGAATAATGTTAGAGTATTAAAAAACAGCATAAAGTAAACCGGTAAAGTCTTTTGCACAAGTTACCACATCCCTATTCCTCCTCGTCTTTGTTTCCGTTTCCTGCGCGAACCTCACTAGCGCACACACACACATAGACACTTTTCGTTCAAACACCAAATCAAAACGGCGGCATTCGAGCCGGCTCCGTGAAAATCTATTAAAACACAAGAAACCCTCAAGATAGTTGTGAGATTCATAATCAAGGGACGTCCCAGACTATTTAACGTATAAACGTAGTGCACTGTGGAAGAACATCGGGTGTGAAGTGAAGAAGTGTGCAGCTCTCCACGGCCACGTGAGTACCCGCATGATTTCCTTCGTTCCCCTTGTTGTAAAGCTATTTTACCGGTGGGTTTTACAGTCATCTTATAACAAAGAACTATAACAAAGGGTCAATAGAGACAAGAGTTTCTTCGCGAAAGAAACTGTCAAGTTTTTAGGCCACGTCATAGTGCTAAGCGGAATTCAGGTTTATCCAGACAAGACAGCAGCCATAGACAATATGGCCGCCCCTCAGAACGTAAACGTTTAAAGTGCTTTTTACAGACGTCGAGTTGCTACCGACGCTTCATTACTAATTATGCAGAAGTCGCGAGGTCCCTTACTAACCTCCTGAAGAAGTCGAGTGTTTGGATATGGGACGTCGAGCAATAGGAGGCGTTTGAACGCATCAAGGTTCTCCTCGTGTCCGCTCCCATCCTCCGTCAGGCGGATGAGTCGAAACGGCAGCGCTTACTGCCTTGGAGCTGTTCTAATGCCGGGGGAGGGACACGACGAGAGGCCCAATTGAGTACGCAAGTCCACTCCTCATTAGCGCCGAGAGGAACTACTCCACGACCGAGCGGTAGGCTCTCGCCGTCGTGTGGGCACTCGGTAAGTTCCGTTATATAGAAACCGCGAAGGTCACGGTTAGGACGGATCACCAGCCCTTGCGGTGGCTGATGAGTCAAAGGTCACCTAGTGGCCGACTGGCCAGATGGGCCCTCACACTGCAAGAGTTCGACCTTAACATCGAGTACATTCCCGGTCGCTCGAACGCGGTTGCGGATACGCTGTCGCGTCCTTTTCGTTCGGAGGACCAGAACAAGTGCGCCCTACGCATGACGGTCGTTGATATGCAGAAGAGGAACAGTAGTGATATCCGCGGCAATCAATTATTGGACCCAGAGGTCGGTAAAATTATTGAGGACATGGAGTCTGACGAACCCTCTAGGGGGAGACCATGGTCCGAACGCAGGTACACCATTTCCGACGGCATAATATACAGGTACAGTCTAGAGGCAGACGATGGAGAGGACTGCTGCCTGGTCGTGCCCGAGCACGAACGCAAGCAGGTCATGGCTGATGTGCCGGGGATCAGCCAGTCATTCACGGCCTTTTATCATCCCGAGGCTAACCCCATAGAGAGGAAGAACCGAGACCTCAAACCTCAATTGGCTATACTCGTAGGCCACGACCATGCCACGTGGGACATGCATCTTGCTGCAATCAGGTTTGCTATGAATATATATATATGATTACCAGCAGTACAGGGTATTCGCCGGCTTATTCTACCTTCGGGCTCTCCTGAAGGTAGGATAAGCCGGCGAAAACCCTGTAGAGTTAAGAGCTCCTCCCGATTCTGCGATAGACATCAGGGCTATTGTAGATCACCAAACCCAGTATCACGCCTTACTTGAAGAAGATGGCTGCAACCCTGGACGAGGCCAGGGACACTCACGAGAAGGCGCAGGCTAGCCAGAAAGAGAATGCTAACCAAAAGAGGAGGCCGTCACCGGGGTTCCAGGTAGGCGATCTAGTTTTGTTAAAAACGCAGGGACCTAACGACGCGACAGACCGCGAAGTTCATCCCGTGTCGCGAGTCGCGACGGCCCATACCGAATAGGGAAAATTGTCAGCCCATCAACTTACGGTCTGCAGAACGTGCAGACCGGTAGGGACGTGGGTAGGTTACATCACGTTTCGCATCTCACGTCCTTCGCCGGTCAAATAGAGCCACCCATTAGGGAGAAACGCCGACGTTGTAGGCCGCGCCGGTATTTGGACTAGCCCAACGGCGAGGGCACCTAGTTGAACTAAAAGGGGGAGGATGTACGAGACGGAATGGGACGCCGTCACCTCCTTCTGCGAAGCAGTAATGCTAGAGAAGGAGGTGGCGGAACGTGAGAGGGAGAGAACCTCACAGCGTCCCGGCCGCCGCGGGAGACGCCCCAGGCGTCGGGGACCACCACGTGGCCCCCAGCCACCGTAGGCGCGGGCCTGTGGACGGTGGGCTATGGGCTAGCTCGCCGTCCGTCCGTCTCATGACGACAGGCCGTGTCGACGGCGCGTTCGTGTTCCACGCGCGCCTCAAAGAGAGTCAGCAAAAAGGAGGGGTCCGCAAGGACCGATGCCTGCCGGGGTTGCGGGACTATTCGAAAGAGATACCGTGGCCCCGGAACACAAAGGGCGATGAAGGAACATGGATGGGTTTTAGTCAGTAAAAGTCTGACACTCCCTCCTGCTCCGCCCAGAGCGGGAGAAGTCATTTGATGATTTCCCATCCGAAAAAAAAAAAAAAAAAAAAGGGGGAGGATGTAACGCGGGGTCTATGGATGTAGTAAGTGCGGTGTTATTACGCAGTCGCAGTGCCATACCTTGCGCGCCCCCCTCCCGTCGCCTGCGCACCTCATGCCGGGAGCTCAGGGAACGGGTACGGGACGCAGACGTGAACAGTAATCCTCCGCGACTCTAGCCTCGTGATGTTTTATTGTTCTACGACAAACTGTGTTTCGATGCCCTATTGTAATTAATGTATAATAAATATAATTGTTCTAAAGACTTGAAGTTAAAATATTCAAATTGTGTATACAAATAGAATATCATAGATAAACATGATTATTTGGAACAAATAGTTACTTTATAAAAAAAAATACATATAATTGTGTTCTAAATTCAAAAATATAAAAAATATCATTTTTATAAAGGCTGTTAAGCGGCTTCATACCTTTGCTTCTCCTTCAACCTGGCGAAAGCAAAGAGCGGAAAAAAAGGAAATTAAATCATAGTTTCTTAATAATTTCATGACAAAAATATTTTTCGTTCTTTGATTTTATTTCTTCAAAAGTGCATTGAAAGACGTCGTTTGATTGTTGGACATATTTTGTTATTGCAATTCTCGGCTCAAAAACACCCTCGCCTGCGGCTCGGGAGTTAATTCCGCCGCGGATGCAATAACAAACTTTCTCCACTTGTATCAAAATGTACTACCTATTTATATTTTGCTTTGAGAGCGCTAGTAACCAGCGGCAGCTCAAGCACGAGAGCTCCAATCTATTCAGACTAAAGCAGTTAAAACTAGAAACAAGGCTATATAAATATAGTTATCTTACTCTTTGAAATAAAACCTTATTTCAAAGAGTAAGATAACTAAAGTTACTTGCGCCATTATTAATTAATTAGTTAAACAGTTCCCTCATAGATGTCGCCTTCAATCTATATAAAGTTTGCTAACAACGTCACCTACTAATAAAACAGTAAACTACATCAAATTACTAATTACGACATTGTGACACTAGATGGCGCTATCCTCAAATAGAGTATAATCAATGCAGCTTCACAATGAAGATAGCACATCATCAATGAATGAATGGCGTCTATATTATAGAAACCCAGTTATCTCTTCCCGAATACATAATCTCATAGATCATATCTACTACGCAATACATACAACGTCGATAAGACAAGACCTTGAATTTAAAAACACGTTCACTAAGCAAAAACACGAGTTTTCTACAGATTTCTATTACAAAAAATGTATTGACGTTAATTGGATTCATGTCGGACTATTGTTCGAGAAGAAAAAGTCTGTCTCTATGAGAGTATGAATCAATGTTCAATTATAATACAGACTTAGTTGAATGAACATTCTTAATTTTTAATTGTTTTCAATAATTACTTCGTTTCATAACGACTAACGGTGAATAGTTACACTGAAACGACATTGTATTAGTGCTTAATGATGTCAACTTATTGTTTTTTAAATAAAATTGCACTTATCGGTAAGAAAATCGATATTTTCTACTGACGTACACCCCACACCGTCTTCTAGTTTGAAATTGCCGCGTGTGACGTCAGCCAGGCCCAATGACGTCACTAGGTCTCCCGCCTGACGTTGTACACTATACCTTTCTCAGTCACACGTTAGACACATGAATCAGATAGAAAGAGCCAGCGCGAGTCGCGTAAAGGTTGTGAATCGAGTTCTTATTTTCATGAGCCTGTGTTGTTCAATTGAATCCCCACGTATTGATAAGGGAAACACTGATAAGAGCGTATGTCAACACCTGTTTGACATTCGTAGTAAGATCGTGATGATCGCGAATTAAAATCAATATGATTTCGTATTGAATTGTGCGCCTAGATGTGAATTTAATATAAATTAAATAGTGTTAGTTAATGAAACATCGAGGGGCGCACATGAACATCCCAAAGCGAATGACGTGAGTGACAGTAGCGCCATTGCGGCAGTCGGCGCGAACTAACGCCAGTAGACGAAATTCGCTCGGTGGGTAATGTGAGGTTGAGCGATTTATTTCAAGTTTCTCACGAAATGGCCAGCACTATGAAGCCAATTCACAAAAGCAAGCATTTCCCGATAGACCAGCTCGTGTGTGTTGGCAATTACGAGCTGGAGAAAACGATTGGCACGGGAAATTTCGCCGTTGTAAAACTGGCTACACACATAATAACTAAGACTAAGGTGCGTACCCTTTTGTCGTAATGTAGCGTATCACTGTGTTTTAGTGTTTCATTCCTGTATTACACGTATAAAAAGTGCATTTGAAGGTGTCAGTGCGTTTTCAGCAGTGTAGTGAATGGTTTTCGTGTTGTGATATGTGGTTTTTTCCATTCATCCGAAGGCTTCCGTCGGTAGCAGTCAGGTTTGCCAAACATTACAATATAACTCGTTTTAATCTACAACTAGCTGATGAACGAGGGGCGAGAACGTGTTTGTTAAAAAAAATAACATTAAACAAACCAGTTTGGGTTGTTTAGTGTTTACTATAGACCGGCTAACATGATCATCACTTTTCAAATCAGTCGGGTTATAGTTTAGATAATTGGAAAAAAAAGTTCGAACATAGGATTTTTGTTTTTCTGCCTTTTGTTCTAACTTTTTAATTCACGTTGTATGGACAACATGGTGCGAATCAGTGAATGGGTAATTTTTTATTTCAGCGACCTTTTTCATTGTTTTTACGTCAATTATGATCAATTGATGTCTTCATCCAATGGTCACATTGATCAATTAGGTTTGTCGTCTTGTTACTCGTACTATATTTCGTTTAAATACGTACTATGAACGAGACAAGACATTTTCGCCTATGACATAACAAAAACTTATATTTCGAATTCAATTTTAGAAGAACAAACCCAAAAAGTTGTAGATGACATAAAAAAAAACTTAGTATCTAAAACAAAACACTCTTGTTATTAAATATAACATTAATAACAACAACAACCAAAATATTTTCTGCTCTAAACCATATCTGTGCAGTTGTTTCTCACATGTTCAGATTGACAAACAGTAAGCTGTAGGTAAGCTATTAGAGAACTTCTTGTTATGGTGTTGTTACATAACGAGGCAATTAAATAAATTAAAACTGTTTTCTTGTTAGAATCTTCTTTGTCATGGTCAACTTTAGTGCCTACTTCTATGGACAACATAAAAATAATCCAATATTGTGTAATGCAAAAGGAATCACATGCTTATGCCTAAATTACTGCAGTTGGAATTTAAACTCTCAGTACTGCGCTGAGTATTGTAAATCCAACGGTGCGTTTTTATTTAATATATTATACATATATATATTATTATATATTTTATTTCAGGTTTAGAGTTTGTCTAATATTAGTGAAAACAGGCATTATTGTCTTTCGAAGAGGCTTAAGAATCACCATTATTGACGTTTTGGTGTGATCAGCTGGGTTCACTAAAGTTTCACCAAAACTCCATTGACAAATATTCATTTTACAACCAACGTTTTGTATACTATTTATTTCGCAAACAACTTATTCTTCAATTGTTTCATTTTAAAAACAAATGTTTTACAAACATTTATTTGGCAAACACTTTTCTTATCAAATGCATCAGATGATATTTAATCATTTAGACATTTTTCATTTCTTATTTAGATACATTTGGATAAATCACATTTCTACAGAATAATTTACAGGCTAGTATTTTTTCTATTACCCTTTTTTATGAAAAAGTTTAGGAAATGCATAAGTTTTTCACAACATGCAAACAAGCATGCAACTCCATGCATGCAGCAAGTAAGCAGCAAGCATGCAGCAAGCAAAGAGCAAGCATTTAGCAAGCAAGCATGCAGCAAGCAAGCATGCAACATGCAGCAGGCGTGGTTTCTGTCACAGCTCCGCTGCTGCGGTCCCACGCGAACTTATCGTCGCAGAGGGTTTTAACGCTCACCACAGCTTCGGCGAAGCCGGCCAACCTTAGCCGCGGCGGCGGGCGTTAAAGCCACCTGCTCCTCAGCTCGCGGGCCGCCTCGCCCCTCCGCGCCTACGCGGATTTAAATTACATGTCACAATTAGTATGTCTTTATTCCAAGTGATTTTTATAGGATAAAATGAAAAAATAATGAATTGTTTGTCAAATAATATGTTATTAAATAAAAGTTTATCGGATAATTATTTTGCTAAGTGAATTATTTGGTAAACTTGTTGTTGTATAATGATGAAATGACATAATGTTTTTTTTCAATCGTTGTTTGTCAAGTAAAAGATTTTGAAATAATTTTTGGTGAACTGACCGGTCACTGATCAGCTGATTTTGACAATCAGATTTTTAAACCACACGTCTGTGCTTATGCTGACTTATTTTGTCACTTGTATTTAATTGATGAAATTGACTTCAGTCTTCTTCATGTCTGCACCATACGGTGGTCCGGGCAAAAAGGATAATATTTATGTACAACAGGACGGAACAAAGAAAGGTTGTGATTGCGAGTAGCAGGTTGTAACTCAGTATGATGCACACAGCATTACAATATGCTGTGTTATTGCCTATTAAGAGTTAATAACATTTTCCTTTTGCTCGCTTAAAATTGCAACTTCCTAAAATGAGTGGTACAATCCAAAATTAATGTGCTTCCGATGTGAATGAATGCTTGCGCTTTTCATTCCACCAAACCCCTTTATGTGACAGAATTGGAAATTCAAAAACACTGATCCATGCGCGTAAATGTGATTTCACTCAATATCCTGTTACCGAACCATCATTGACATGACAACAAAGAAAATAGCTATATTCACGTGCGGTTGATATTTCAACCAGACTGTATTCTTTAATCTTGAGCTGATCACAGTGATAAGATACTTCAGGTGTCATTGACTCTGCGAAGGACATGACTTTTGTTTACACATGATTTTTATCATTGTCCTGGTTAGTTTCAGACTAGACCAGACACCTCAACGCACAGTGTGCAGCTTGCTTTGGAAACTCAATGGTTGTCTGAAACAATGCAATAGACACATATTGCTGGTTCAGAACTCAACTAGCATAGCGTAATCAGCCTATAATATCCCCTCTGCTGGGACACAGGCCTCCTCTCTGTGAGAGGGAATAGGCTATAATTCACTCCACCATGCGGGCCCAGTGCGGGTTTTTTCGGGAATTTTGGTTGTATGACCTGCTGGATTGCCGGTTTCCTCACGATATTTTCCTTCACTGTTTTGAGAGCAGTGGTGATGAAATAAATTACACAAAGTAATGGGTTCCAACTGATTAATTTAGTTAAAAATACTAGATACTTAATCTCACTTTTTTATTAAAAAAACTGTTTTTTTTTTGTTAGGTCTTGAGTTCTAACCCAAGGTACCTCTGATTTTTGGATTCATGTTTGTATTGTATAATTATTACTTGCTTTGGTGAAGGAAAACATAGTGAGGAAACCACCGTGCCTGAGAGATATTTCTCAAAGGCATGTAAAGCCAAGTCAGAGGCCCATGGGCGGCATAAATACTCTGGCACCAGGTTAAGCACTAACCACACGATAGAAAGACTAAATTTGTTGAATATTCAAATAAAATAAAATGGCATAAATACGCATCCGCATATCCGATCTCTACTATTATCAAAAATTGCAATCAAATTATCTTAATCACGAAGTTGATTTATTAGTGGATTTTACATGTGTGCTCATCCTATCAGAAATTTTATTTCTTTCTTTGTTTGTTTCCCATAAAATGTGAGAAAACAACTTGTTTTGTTTATGCATTCTTACTAAGAATTACTGGCTCGCGGGCCTATTGGTCGCAATTATTGCGACTGCTGAGCACGAGCTCCTGCGTTCGATTCCCGGGATATTTCTATAACTACATACGTCTTACAGTTGCGAGCAATATTTTAATCAACACACAACCTAGCACTGGCCTGCAAATTGCAAAAATCGTAAGAAAATTTGAATTTCGCGGGCTACCCTGGAGCATCCACCTTAAGCGATAAAAGCAAACAAAATAAAATGTGGATCACTGCTGCGACAACCCATAAGTAATTGCACAAGAGCGACCCACATAAACACAGTCCAGGCGACTGGCAATCATGCTTAGGATACTGTTGGTGCTGCCTCAGACCCTGTGCACCAGGGAAGAGCACGTTTCACGCATTGTTGTGTAAAAACAATTCACATTACGAACATCTATCCATCATTTATGTATTTACAAAAAAAAGTATCTATGTAGTATATCAACGAACCACCAGATTTAGCAAAATGTAACGGCGAAAAAAACACTTTTGATTAAGTACCAAAATTAGTAAATGATCACTAAAATTAATCCCCATTTTATCGTGAAATTAGAACCAAAAATTTTTTTTTTTTTAATGACCACCAGAAATTGAACTGTTATGCTCTTGCATCCGAGTCGAGGGAGACCCGGTCGACGGAGCCTTGGAGCTTCGCGGGGCTTCTACTTCTGAATGGTTTATAAAAAATCATCACCACGTGTCGGGGTGCCCAAGTCGGGCTAGGCAAAACTAGTTTGTCATCAACCACCTCATTAAAATTTGGTGCTCAATTTACTAAATTTGGTGATCAATTGATATTTTAGATTTAGGTGATAGATGTTAGTGGTCACAAGTTATTTTTGGTGGTCTTTATATTTTCCCCAATATCAACTATGTGGTTTTCACGACACAAGCCTCGTTGCTTAGTGTGGCACTAGATGACGGTGTGTGTAATGTACAACGATATTTATTTACCCCCGACGACGCACTACAGCAGCCCCACCGCACAGCAAGATGTTCGTTCATTAGTTCATTACTTAACCATCATAAAAGGCGTGCTGCATTCTTCGATCAAGTATACTTAATAATATATTTTTTACGGAGTTTCCTCATTAGGGTCAATTCTCATGGGTATGCTAATTGGTGAGTTTTCTAGTATTTATTGCTGTGTCACAAGGTTTGCGGTTTCAAATAAATTTTAGGCTATTCTTGGTTATCTTTAGGTTTCCGTACCTCAAAAGGAAAAACGGAACCACTTTGTTGTCCGTCTGTTTGTCAAGACCCTTTATCTCGGGAACGCGTGGCGGTATTGAGTTTTAAATAAAACCGTAATAAAACCTACAGTCACTCGAAGCTGTGGAAAAAAAATCAAAATTTTAAGTTAACGTAAAAAAAAGATACGGCCGTTTATGACGCAAAAAACTTATATTTTGACACTCTCAAGGTACTTCCCGTTGACCCACAATCATGAAATTTGGCAAAAAGCAATGTCTTACAGCACATGGAAAGGAAAAAATCTGAAAACCAACCAGACCAAACTAGTCAAGCGCGTCGTAGTGCGGGTCACATGTCTTCGAACGTTCCAGGACATGCCGGTTTCCTCACGCTGATTTCCTTCAACACCATTTGTGGAGACTATTCTTTCCTTATCACGTGGTTTGTGCCTAACCTGGTGTCAGAGTTTTTATGCCGCCCATGGGCCTCTGACTTGGCTTTACATGCCGTCAACTCAGACCAAATAAAAAACCAAGACATGGCGCTGCGAACAATCCAGTGAAGCCAGCGCAATACTAAGCTCCACTCTGTGAGTACACGCTCAAACGCACACATTTACATGAAGCTACAATTAAACTACGCTCAAAAAATGCACACATGTTTACGAAACCGGCTTCACTCTATTGTTCGCAGCGCTGTGTTTTGGTTTTTTATTTGGTCTGAGGCCGTCAAAAAATATCACTCAGGGATGCTGGTTTCCTCACGAAGGTTTTTGTGGAGTATTTAATTTCAGTACGGTACGGTAGTACCTACTTGGTGTACTACGACATTTTTTAGATAACATCGGCAATAATAACTATTATCAATCGGAAATCGGATTTCCTCGTCACGTGCTATACGTATGCTACACTATCGTTCAAAATACCTAAATTGACTGTCCCATTAATAAAATAAATATTTATATTTATTTGGTTCTCACATTTCTGCCTCGTTGGTATAGTGATCGCAAGCACGACTGCTGAGGACCAGGAACTTTCCTCATTCCTCCGCATCACATCCCCAACCATACCAGTTTTCATCGCTATTATTACTGGTCAATAAGTATTAAAAAATTTAACTGGATTATACATACCTAGATACGAGGTACGTGGCTAATAACAGACGCACGGGTCGATCTTCAAGGCTAAACCGCGCTTACCAATGTCGGTCTATGGATGGGTGACCATACATTACATACCGAGTTTCCTCCGTGCCTCGGAAATGACGCAACGCCGCGCCTTTGGTGCCAGCTGTCATTCTTACATTTTAAAGATTGCTCGAAAGATTAAACACCAGATTTACCAGGGTCTTACCCGAATACCTACTATAGATGTTCTGGAGATCAGATAGGCAGTCGCTCCATGTATAATACTGGTATTCAGCTGCATTCGGTTAGACTGGAAGCCGACCACAACATACTGGTTTGTGTCACTTGTTTAGTTTTATTTTTACTATTTTATACAATATTTTCTTACCTTTGTTTGTATAGATTCCTTTTTTACCTATTATTTGTGAATGTGTGAACATTGTAGGCTTTGTAGAGTCCCCACTATAACATATAATAATATTGTAATACCAAATGATTTAAAAAGAGTAACCATGGAGTTCCTTGCCGGTTCTTCTCCATGGAAACGACCAACGCGAACCGTGCACCTTTTCGACATTTTATAAGTGCCCATGTAGGCCTATGTGAAATAAAATATTTTGATTTGATTTTGAGCCTATTTGGCGCAGTCGTGAGTGAGACACACAATTATATATTATCTCTTTTTCTCTGTTTAGATTTTTTTTTATATTTGACAAAAGGCTACGCAGAAACCGAGAGAATCCTGGTTGCTAACCTAGCGTTATTATCCTTGATTAAATAAATCGTGAACATACACGTGCAAACAGATAAACAAATAGGTACCTAAGTATATGATAGTATACGTTTATTCCAGTTTATTCTGGATTTATCCAGGAAAATGAACAGAAAATCCTAGGTGTTAATCTACACTGGGTCTAAATTGACGATGACATAATCTGTAAGGATGAGGTACTAGTAAATGGTTGGAGGTGGGGTTGCCACATCATTGTCATTATCCTTCTGGCCTAACTTGTCTTCTACTTCCACACTTCTCTATTACTGATCATCGCAGCAGTCACCTCCTTGTGAGCCATATCATCCTTCACAAAGTCCATCCATCGTTTCTTTGGTCTTACTCTACTCTTACACCATTCTTGAGTATCATCACCACTCTCTTCCCCTCATCCCAATTCATTGTGGTCGGCGCAGCATGTCTTCTTCTTCCACACTTCTCTATTACTCGTCATCTTATCAGACACCTCCTTTCTTGCCATATCAAACTTTATAAAGTCCATCCATCGTTTTTTTGTCTTCTAATCTTATACCATTCTTGATTACTAATATGGATAATAATTGTTACTGGCTGCTGCCCGCGTTCTTCGTACGCGTGAAATTGTTATTAGAAAAATATTATTACCCTATTTGAATCGGATTTTGTTAACATGGAGGATCCTATGTGTTATCTGTGTGCTAAATTTCATCATTATATTCACATCCATCCATCAATCCATCCTCACAAACTTTCGCATATTTATAATGTTAGTAAGAAAGAAAGAATTATCTTCCGACGTGGTAGACGGAGCTGTATTTCTCTGATATCATATTTCCTCAGCTTAATTTTAAATGGGCAATAGCTATTTTGTTATTGTTCCGAAATAATTTGGTACTCAAAGACTGTTTACCTCGCACGTGCTTCGAACCTGTCACCCCGCCGTAATCAAAATAAGCACTTTCCACAGAACTACTGCCAAACAAAATATTTTTATCATATTAATTTGGAAAATCAATATTTTTCGTGTCGATTCAAATGAGGCGGCCACCGGAAAATGTGTTCATCAGCCATTGATTAATTGATGTTGATTTTAATAATATCCGTTTAATTTAAAAGATTGGAAATATTTTGGAGATGATTAGGTATCTATCCATCTTTACAATTAAATTAAGTTGAAGTGATTATCATCAATCTTCTGCCCTTATCTCAATTTATTTGTGGTCGGCGCAGCATGTCTTCTTCTTCCATACTTAACTATCACTCGTCATCTCATCAGACTCGTTTCTTGCCATATCATCCTTTACACAGTCTATCCATCGTTGCTTTGTTAACCCATGTCTTAATTGCCAAGAGCCTCGATCAATACCTGAGGAGGCTCTCGTTAGGCAGCTGGATCAAGGGCTTGATTTAGAAAGTACCTATTACACCTGAACACGGCTCGTATTGTTAGGAGGTTCTTGTCTCTTTAGCCCTGACCGCCGGTAGCTTGGACCCTGTTCTCGATACCGGTGGGCTACACACCAGTGGCGAAGGTTCCAAACAACTCGATTCCTACCGGATTTCCTTTGAAAAATGGCAGTCAGTATTCTATAGACTCATTATAAGTATGACATTAAAGATGTGTCTTCGGTTTACCTCTTACAAAAAGTGACCCTTCGCTACTGCTACACACTCTTCGCCTACTCTTATATACCCATACACATTACAAACTCAGAACTTTCCCCACGACATTCTCCGTATTCCTCCACATCACATGGCCATACCAAGCCAACCGATTACAACACAAGTGTTCAGTCACCGGCGTCACATACCTACTTATATTGCTAAAAAATTTCGGAAAGCTTTTGAATGGTTTCCTTTTAAGTAAGTTGTTTCCCGGAACGATAAAGGGAAACGTGAGAAAAACGGCCCGTTCTAGAACCGAATATTCGTAGACTTGTGACATCTACCAACCCACACTGGGCGCAGTGGGGGTATCTATGAGAGAGATAGAGAGGAGACCTTGTGTCCTAGCAGTGGGAACATTATAGGCCGATTAATGTTATCATATCACAACTGTGTTGGGGTCGTCTTCCAGTCTGACCGGATGCAGCTGAATACCAGCAGGTATGTTACATGGAGCGACTGCCTATCTGACCTCCACAAGACCACAACCCATTTAGTACTGGGTAATACGAACTTATGCGATCTTCGATAGAGG
The DNA here is from genome assembly GCA_941918905.2 of Xestia sexstrigata. Classification (NCBI taxonomy): domain Eukaryota; kingdom Metazoa; phylum Arthropoda; class Insecta; order Lepidoptera; family Noctuidae; genus Xestia; species Xestia sexstrigata. The sequence goes on along the minus strand of OW799228.2, from coordinate 10,905,587 downwards.
TACCAAGCTATATATCAGTCACGTCACGTGGCACAATTTACCTAACTATTTACGACTAGCGGACATCACGCGGTTTCACCCGCGTAGTTCCCGTTTCCGTGGGAGTACTGGGATAAAATATAGCCTATGTTACTCAGGGTGAATGTAGCTTTCTTAATGGTGAAAGAATTTTTGAAATTGGCGCAGTAGTTTTTGAGTTTATTCATTACAAACATGACACACAAAAATACAAATCTTTCCTCTTCATAATATTAGTGTAGATTTGTTTGGTAAAATTTCATTATTATGTTGTAAATTCTGTTATGTAACATGAAACTGTTGTGAAATAATTTCTCTTGTTTACAATTAGTATTATGCCGGGGGAAGTAAAGGCCTTTGTTAAACATAAAACTTGTACTTTTATTAACTTGTGAAAATGTTATATCTTTGACCTTCAATATAAATCTCTATGGCTGTCATTTGTAGATCTTTAGCAGTCGTTACGGGTAGTCAGTGGCCCAACAATTCTGACAACCAGTCTTACCAAGGGGTACAGTATTACCCAGTACTAACTGGGTTGTGGAGGTCAGATAGGCAGTCGCTCCATGTAAAATACTTGTATTCAGCTGCATCCGGTTAAACTGGAAGCCGACCCCAACATAGTTGGGAAAAGGCAGGCAGACTTTTCGGGCCACCGACTACCTGTAACGACTGTCAAAGATCGATAAATGACAGCCGGGATCAACGGCTTAACGTGCTTTCCAAGGCACGGAGGAAACTCGGTATGTAATGGGTGGTCACCCATCCACAGACCAACCTAGGCAAGCACGGCTTAACCTAAAGATCGACTCGAGCGGCTGTTATTATTTAGCCACGAGCTCCGCCGCGGCTAAAAGCTAGTATACAACAAGCCAGTTAGTCGTAGAAAAAACTTTCGGCCTTAGTAGACTTTTTGTGGTTCCAAGGTTGATCACAAGGAGAGTCGTTGACTCGGACTTTTTAATTTCTTGTTTCGTTCGTTATTTTCCATACGAGGTTCTGTTTGAAAGAGAGCTTCTGGAAAAGTAGAGTATTAGGGTTCCGTACTCGAAGGAAAGATAGAAAGAAAATTGTGTAATAGGTATTTATTTGAAAAATTATACAAATTACGCAAACAATCTAATAATGCCAAAGGGGCCTCAGCTCACCATAATGCCAGATGGCAACACAAGCGTGACGCTCATTTTCAGCTGCAGCCCACACAAGAAGGATAACCAACGGGACCCTATTACGGTGGACGGTGAACTATGTGCTGGCTCGCCGTCCGTCCGTCTCATGACGACCAGGCCGTGTCGACGGCGCAGGAGTGTTCCACGCGTGCCTCAAAGAGAGTTAGCAAAAGGAAGGGGTCCGCAAGGGCCGATGCCTGCCGGGGCTGCGGGACTGTTCGAAAGAGATACTGTGGCCCCGGAACACAAAGGGCGATGAAGGAACATGGATTGGTTTTAGTCAGTAAAAGTCTGACACTCCCTCCTGCTCCGCCCAGAGCGCGAGGAGTCATTTGATGATTTCCCATCCGAAAACCCTATTACTAAGCCTACGTTGTCCGTCCGTCCGTCTGTCTGTCAACGGGCTGTATCTCATGATCCGCAATAGGTAGACAGTTGAAATTTTCACAGAATATGTATGTATTTGTTTGGTAAATTATCAGGAAATAAATAGGCTATGAATTATATTTATTATCAAGCAAATTAGCCGAGCTATAACAATTTTTGTGGACGAAGTGCTAGTTTCGGAATAAAGGGGGGGGGTACTACGATGGTACGGAACCCTTCATGCGCGAGTCCGACTTTCACTTGGCCGGTGTTTTATTCATCCAAAAAGTGTCATTGAAAGAAAGTTACACCATACTTACCTGTCATCCGCTTATCCTCGTCATTCGTTACCTTTATCACACAATACCGGAACTCCCCCCTCCCCCCCCGCGCCAGACCCTGGACTAATGCCTCCGTACAAGGTTCAGTACAAAGATCCTTGAGCTACATGGCCTCCGTGCTAACTTGCTAAGGTTACTCGCTATTTGTACACGCGATTTTCAAAAGGCTATCATATTTCGATTGTTCGTTAAGTGTGGTTAAGTATAGAAAAGGCTTTAGTTTACTATTGTTTGATGTTATCCTGGTTAGCTGATCTCTGACTGACATGCGTTCCACCATAATAGAACTAGCCCACTGAGGCCCATTGTAAACTTCTTTTTACCCGACTACGGCGAAGCCAAAAGGATGGGTTATGATTTTACCAGTCTATGTGTTTGTATTTACGTAATGTTCCTCCGTACCGCTTAAACTATTTATCCGATTTTGATGAATAAGGTTTCAATCGATTCGTTATTATAGCCCAGGTAACAACGGCTACATTTTAACCGACTGCAACAATAGGATGAGTCGATTTTTTATTTTTCAGTAGTCGTTTTTTTTTTGTAATATACGGCACAAATTGTTGTACTATTCATTAGTGGTCGGCGCAGCATGTCTTCTTCTTCCATACTTCTCTATTACTCGTCATCTCATCTTATCGTAGGCTTATATTCTACGAAATCTGGAAAAGGGGGACTTGTTGCTATGGCAATGTTTTTGCTGTTTTTCCCCAATTTAAAAGTTTAGTAGAAGGGTACGGGTAAATGTTTCAGGGGACAACTTTTACATACGACAAAGTTCAAAAGTAATAACTTCGGGCACAAAAGGAACTCATAAAAAAATCTGAATTTTTTCCTCGTTCATTTATTTTTTCATCCTATCACGAGGAGCTCGTGGCTAAATAATAACAGCCGCTCGAGTCGATCTTCAGGTTAAGCCGCGTTTGCTTAGGTTTTGTCCGTGAATGGGTGACCATTACGTACCGAGTTTCCTCCGTGCCTCAGGAAGCATAATAAGCCGTTGGTCCCGGCTGTCATTTGTAGACCTTTGACAGTCGTTACAGGTAGTCAGTGGACCGAAAGTCTGACAACTAGTCTTGACAAGGGGTATCGTAATTCGTATTACCCAGTACTAACTGGGTTGTGGAGGTCAGATAGGCAGTCGCTTCATGTAAAATACTGGTATTCAGCTGCATCCGGTTAAACTGGAAGCCGACCCCAACATATTGGGAGAAGGCTAGGCAGATGGTGACGCTAAAGGCGTGAAAGTTGATGTTTTCTTTTGTTTTACAAGATTTGCCTATTGTGAACTATGTCACAAATAAAATTTAATCGAAATCTTGACACCAGTTACTGAGCCACATTATCACGAAATCTTAAAAACCAATGCAATGACTTCAGTTTATCCGTGATCATGGTCTTGCGACAGCGCCGAAATATCGGGAACTCAAAACAAACAGTAAACATGGTAAATTTCACGTTTCTAGTGTTAATGGTGATCTTAAAAACCAGTACAGCCTCCTTAAAATCCTTATCTCCTCATCTCACCCCGGCACGTGTCTCGATAATATAATTTAGCAGAAGCCGCGACATGACCTAGCGGGTCAAGGCCGGCTTGAGCACTGAAAATCTTTAGTACACTGTAGTACGTGAAGTCACACTAATATTATAAACGCGAAAGTTTGTATGTGTGTATGTTTGTTACTCTTTCACATAAAAACTACTGAACGGATTTGGATGAAATTTAGCATCAAGATAGCTTATATTCTGAATCCAGTGGGACAATTATCGAACTAGCTAGTTTGATATAAGTTAGAAGTTCCACTGCCTCTTAGTTCTAAGTCTCTATAATACCAGTGGCATGGGTTTGCCTGCAACGGTAAGCAACGCTTGCAGAGGTCGGTATATGGATGGGATTACTTTCCGTTATGAATACTGTTACGTCGGCTGCTTTACGAGAAATTCTAGATTTCGTTCGAGTCTAGAATGTTCCACTATGCAATGCAACTGTAGGGGTGTAAAAAGTCCCTTAACGAAGTCGCGGCGAATGGACTTGTTCTTCCCGTCATTGCGATATTTTTTTGTTCTGGACTATCTGGGAACCTTCTAGTTACGGAAATATTGGAGGACAAAGTTCCAACTTTTCTTTTTTTTAAATACTGGTTTCAACATTACTTTAATTACCTCTATGACCTGTTTGCTATTCAATGCAACCATTAGCACAATGTGTCAAGTGCGTTACATTGAGTTTAAACGTAAAACGTGATTTTTCACTTTAAAAAAAAGTCTTTTCCCAGCAATAATTTTAGCGTAGAGTTACTTAGTTTGATGTACCGAATGCTTGGTTGACGGGTTCGTGATGGGTCCGTTTACACCCTGTAAGCTTCCTTACAGAATAAAACAAAGTGGCTCCCGCTGTCTGTACGCTTAGATCTTGGAAACTACGCAACGGATTTTAATGCAATTTTCAGTAATAGATAGACTGATTCAAGAGAAAGGTGTCCCGTGCGAAGCCGGTGCGGGCCGCTAGTTGAGAATCATCTCGAAGAACAACCTCGGCGAACGTTGCTTTATTCTGAGAATCGACCCGTGTAACTCACCGAGAGTTACACGGGTACACTTAGCCACGAGCCACGAGCCACATTTTAGTTTAGAAGAGGCTGTGTTTAGTTAAACTTCGCCGATAGAACTTCTAAGTAGTGTCGTAGTACCATTACGAGTCCGTAGGAGAGAGAATTGTACAAAGAATTGGTACGCTTATTCTCAGAAATAATGTACGGAGATTAGGTCTGTATAATAAAAACGTCTTAAGCGTGCTCTACATTCTCGCGAGAACGCGAGAAAAACACAAGAACTGAGAATGTAGAACCGATTCTCATAATCTTCTCAGGTTCTTGCCTTGTTCTCCGATTTTTGTCGGTTTTTTGGCGCGAGACAAAGGACGCGAGAACGGGAGAACAGACGAGAACTTGTCATGTGTTGACCCACACTAGCATGTTTCTCAGTAGCGAGCGACTCGCCGATAAGAAGAGTTGTGCGTGGTATTGTATGAGCATCAATATGAGCCGGATTTGGACGAACGAACTAGAATTGACATCTCTAAAATATTTTCAAGCAGAACGGATTTTGTGGAACACAAATTTAAAAAATAAAAATTATAAGTAATTACTACATTTTTTTTTTTATTAGCCTATTCTGTCCCACTGCTGGGCAAAGGCCTCCTCTATTTCTTTCAATCTGTCCCGGTGTTTTGCCTCCAATCATTCAGGAACAAATCCAAATCGTTATTATATAAATTATAGTGTCTTTATTAAAAATTATAAATATGGAAATGCGCACAGCAATAAGCTTGTCGCAAAAGTTAATTCTGCGTCCATCGTCATCGAACGTGAGAACTGTATTGAGAACCTTCCGAGTGTGTACCCAAAGAAGTTCTCGCGAGATTCTAACTGAGATTCTTGCCGAGATTCTCAGCGAGATTCTCGCGAGAATGTAGAGCGCGCATTACAAACAAGGGAAAATAATATCTTGAATACAAACTTCTATACTTAGAAATAAATAAAATTAAAGTGTCTGTCATTTCAAAATAACTGACCTAACTGCCTATCTGACCTCCACAATCCAGTTAGTACTGGGTAATACGATACCCTTTGGTAAGACTAGTTGTCAGACTTTTCAGGCCGCTGACTACCTGTAACGACTGTCAAAGATCTACAAATGAAAGCCGGGACCAACGGCTTAACGTGCTCTCCGAGGCACGGACGAAACTCGGTATGTAATTAAAGGTCACCCATCCACGGACCAACCTAGGCAAGCACGGCTTAACCTAAGGATCGACCCGAGCGGCTGTTATTATTTAGCCACGAGCTCCACACCAACATACGTGCCGTTGTTATGTCATGATAAGCAGACCTAAGTCAGAAGTCTTGTGACCGTCTCGTGAACGAAAATTTGTGTGTCGTCATTAATTTTTTTTACAACAAACTCTAACGAATTTGATGATGTTACGTTATATAATCGTTATCAAAAGATTAGTGGATCTGATTTGTTATCAGGGACGTGCTATCACTAAATGAAGGCGTACACCTAGATAGTTTGCAAGTCATATCGAGGTGTTATGTTATTGTTCTGTAGTACAAAGGCCTCTTGGGAGCGGGTTCATACGTTCTTATCCTTTTGAACGCCTTGTCACGTATACGTGACAAGCAAGCGCGTGCCCTGTACGCCAACTGTTCAAGTCCCATGTAATAGGGGGCAAGCCTATTGCCAATTTTCCATTAACCAGAAACAAATCCAGACACCGTGGGTGCTACTGAGAAATTCCTGATAGAAAAATCCAAAAACACTTTGCTCGACCTGGGAATCGAACCCAGGACCTCATTCTCAGCAGTAGCGCAATTTTTTCTTAAAAAAAAACTTGGTCATTTGTATCAAAATATTCTAATTTTTTGGCTCATTGGAGAAAGACGGAAAGCATAATTAAATGTGTTTTCATAATATTATTATGTTATAAACCAGTTCAACCAGTAACTGTGAACCGTTCTAGGTGGCTAACCAGATGGTATCATTTCTATTATGTCGTAATCTTTGTAACCTCTTTATTACAAATAAATAAATAATTTATTCTGAATCACTTTTTTGTTTCGATATCTCGTCTAGCTGTTCAACCTATGATGCTGGCTTCTGCTTAACCGGACTAGTGTAAGGCCTCCAGCCAGCGAGCTAAGGGCACCCCCTGTGGGCTCCGAGCGTCGGCTTACGGTGTCGCTGGGGATACCGTGGCCCCGGAAGAGATACCGTGGCCCCGGAATACAAAGGGCGATGAAGGAACATGGATGGGTTTCAGTCAGTAAAAGTGTGACACTCCCTCCTGTTCGCTCAGAGCGGGAGAAGTCATTTGATGATTTCCCATCCGAAAAAAAAAAAAAATATGGTGTCGCTGGGGGAGAGCAGCTAGGAGTCAGGCTGGATCTGAGTGAGATAATTTAGGGGCTGGCTCAACCAAGGGTCGGGGGTGATCCTAAATCAATTAATTAATCATTAATTTATATCGCCAAGCGGTTGGTTGACTCTTCGCGTCACCAGAGGGCTGGCCTATTTTTTGGCCAAAGAATCTGCATTGCCATCCAAGTCGGCAATACTCTCTGTCCACCGAGTACGAGTGAAACAAAGGGTCATTGAGCGAGCTATGCTCGGCATTAGTGCGTAACATCGGAATCCGCCGTCGGACAAAAGTCTACGATGGGACCGGGCGGTGCGCCTAATTTGGACCTGGGGCGGACATCTGACTAGACGCAGAGATGGCTGATGGAGCAAGGATTTGACCGAGTGGTGGCCAAAGAGGATCCAGGGCCTTCCTAAAGCTCGTAAAGTCGCGGGATGCACCTGAATAAGAGACGCACAGAACCGGGAAGTGTGGCAGAAGAACGGGGAGGCCCATACCCAGCAGTGGGTGATTCTGGACTGATATGATGCTACTACAACTACAACAGCCCATAACGTCCACTGCTGGACATAAGCCTCTCCCATGATGGGAGGAATTTGCCGTAATCTCCACGCTTGGCAGGCGGATTGGAGATCGCAGTGATGAAAGACTAACAGAAAACGCAGCTGCCCATTCTCTGGTCTACGGAGGCGCAAGGTGTTCTGCCTCAGACATTAGTCGCCTTATACGACACCCGTGAGTGTAATGGGTTGGTTCTATTCTACTCTGCCGGATACCACACGGCTGGATATGACACTGGCATATGATGATGATGATATGGCAATGCTACTTCTGGGCACTTTTCATAATGACAGTGATGTGGGCGAATTTTTTGACGCCTGCATTTCTTTTCCCATTTCAATACTTGTACATATTTTAATTGTTATTTTAGATTTATTTGTAGTTACTGAATTTAAATAATTAAATTAATTCAAATAATAAAATTAATTCCTTTATTCTGAAACTTTTTTTTGTACATTTCATAAATTTACCAAACTGCGTATTAGTTTATCGGCGCCGGCGGGATTATCGCTCGTATTAACACTGATACTGATAGCCTGCGTTATCCTATCCCACTGCTGGGCAAAGGCCTCTCCCCATGATTTCAGTTTCTTCGATCCAGGGCTATACAAGCCAACAGGGTCCAAGCTACCGGCGGTCAGGGCTCCAGAGAAAGGAACGAGCGATGCGAGACGTGTCCAGAAGTACCTCTTTATGAATGACGCCCCTGATTCAGCTGCTTAACGAGAGCCTCCTCAGGTGTTGGTCGAGGCTTTTGGCAATTAAGCCATTGGCTGACACGACTACGGCACAAAAATTTCGAAATGGCGGGGAGAACAAGTGTCTTTCGGTTTAGTTATAGGTCTTTTTACACCCATTATACGCGTCAACTTGAGAGCCCCTTTACACGTCGGTTAAACAACAATAAAACCACTGACTGAGATCGCACATCGGCTTATATGTGCCCACAGCGAGGACACGGTCAATGGGTTAAATGTGCTATCTACCACGCGGGCCCAGTGCGGGTTGGTAGATGTCACATGTCTTCGAATATTTGGTTCTAGGACATGCCGGTTTTTGCAGTGAATGGCACTGTATATACAAAAACAAACGAATGATTAAAAAAAATCTTTATTTTCTGTTTCAGGTAGCAATAAAAATTATAGACAAATCACGATTAGATGAAGATAATTTAAAGAAAACCTTCAGAGAGATAGCTATAATGAAGAAATTACGGCACCCACATATAGTCAGATTATATCAGGTGAGGATACCCCTATAATATTATGCGCCTTTCACGACCACAAGAAAACAGTAAACTGAATGCCTAAACCAGGACTTCCCACCAGTGGGGCGTGCCTCCCTAGGGGGGCGTAGAGAGATAGGGCGGGGGGCGCGGCATGCGACAGGCACCAATATGGCACATAAACAGAAAAAGTTTAGGAAGTATTTCTAGAAAATAAGTCCATCTCTTGACATTGGAGCAGTTTTGGATCAAACGATTCCTTGTTGCCGCTCTTGCTTTGCGAACACTTGTTCCGTTTTCCTCGACATACTTGTGTTTGGCAGTCTTTATGTCAAAAAAGAATGTGGGGTGGGGCATGAAAATGTTATTTATAATCTGGGGAGGCTCGACACAAAAAAGGTCGGGAAACCCTGGGCCAAAACAAAAGCGCGCTATTCGATTTTCGCTCGTAGTCGCTCCATGTGACATACTGGTGGCCAGCTGCATCCGGTTAGACTGGAAGCCGACCCCAACATAGTTGGAAAGATAGGCAAATGATGACGTCTAACTTCAAATTACGATTATTATGTAAAATAATGTTATTTTTCGTTTCAGGTTATGGAGAGCAGCCACACAATATATTTAGTTACAGAATATGCTCCGAATGGAGAAATTTTCGGTAAGTTTTATTTGATTGATAAAACCGATTTTGTTAACGATTTCATGGGTGTTAAGTTTTTTCATTTCCGTGCAAAAAAAATCCTTAATCCTTTGGAAGGAATTGGGAGGGGCCTTTGCCCACCAGTGAGACAGTAGAGGCTAAAACAAAAAATCTTTTTCTAAAATAAAAGTAGCAGAAAAATAGTAAATTACTCGTTTTGGAATTTTGTCATCAGTCTGTTATCTGCCAGTAAATGTCCCGTCAAAATCGGTCCAGCCGTTTCAGAGATTAGCCGTAACAAGAAAAATAAAAATGATTTTTGGTGAATAATTTCATATGCATTTAGTAAAAAGCTGTTATTTTGAAATTCCAATCAGACTCTTCAATTTTATTTATTTACATAGATTTTGAGGCACTAATCAACCGATGTATGAAAGAAAATATGACTGCTGTAGCAAAATAAGCACTTTTGGTATACATATTGTCATGTTCACCATAATTTCAGCCGAAAGACGTCCACTGCTGGACATAGGCCTCCTCCAAGTGTCGCCACATTGACCGGTCTCGTGCGACTCGCATCCAGCGGATCCCCGCAACCACCAGGTCATCGCTCCACCTAGTGAGAGGCCTTGCAACGCAACGTCTTCCGGTTCGCGGTCGCCACTTCAGAACTTTTCGGCCCCATCGGCCATCCGTTCTGCAAGCAATGTGCCCTGCCCACTGCCACTTAAGTTTGGCAATTGTAATTAATTAATATTATAATCACCAATTCTTTTCCCCAGACCACCTAGTGTCCAGAGGTCGTATGACTGAGCCTGAAGCCGCGCGCGCCTTCGCACAAATGGTGGCCGCCGTAGGGTACTGCCACGCCAACGGAGTCGTACACAGGGACCTGAAGGCAGAGAACCTGCTGCTGGACAAGAATATGAATATAAAGGTAAGTTACAAAAATATAAATATAAACGTAAGTTACAATAATGGGAATATAAAGGTAAGTTACAAGAATATGAATATAAAGGTAAGTTACAATAATATGAATATAAAGGTAAGTTACAATAATATGAATATAAAGGTAAGTTACAAGAATGTGAATATAAAGGTAAGTTACAAGAATATGAAAGTTGCTATACAAGCTGTAAACGGACCCTTCACAGCCGTCAACCATAATAATATTTATCCGTGGTGCAACTGAGCCTATCACAGTTGTAAACGTCTCTTTGTGCCTATTGGCCTTGTTTCGCTCTGTCTCCTGATATGGAGGGAACTGGAAATTATGGTTTTTCCTACTCCTACGCTATACTTTTCTGATTAATTTCGTTGCGGGAGCCAAGACAGTTAAATAGTTTCTCTGGGACTTCGTCGAGCTTCATGCGCTGTTCTGGTGGTCGGTGTTGATTCTGGCGCACAGGAGTTACAGTGGGCAGGGAATAGTGTGGCAGGCATGTCACATTTAAAAAAAAAACGCCGTCAACCAAGAATTCTGTACATCAAACTAAGTTTTTTGGGTTGGTAAATCACGGTTTATGTAGGACTTAAAACATTGTGCTAATGGGTGGATTGAATAGTACGGGGATCGTGGAGGTGTTTAAAATAAATCCCGATAGCACGATCCCGTGGGACATTACTGATCCCAACGCGGGCGAAGCCGCGGGCTTAAGCTAGTAATGTAATAAATTACGATGAAAAATCCATGTTGCATTTTTTCTATAAAAAACTTACTAACGTTTCATATTTATTATCTAGACAATATTTCAGAGATTTCTTTCATAGCTGAAGCGTAAAGGAATGTCGAAGTGAGAGTTTTGTATCAGATAGTTATTAAAAAAACAGTTAATAATTTTTATGAGATTTATACTGCCTCGTCGGTCTAAAGGTTGCAAGCGCGACTGTCGAGCATGAGGCCCTAAGTTCGGTTCCCGGATCGGGCAAAGTGTTATTAAGGTTAATAACAATAGCAGTCACGGATTCTAGATTTGTGCCCGGTTGATGGCAATAGGCTCCGTTTACACCTTGTATATACAGGGTATAAACAGACTCTTCACGAAGCCGTTTACTCAGCATTCAGAAAATCAAACTTAGTAACCGTACACAAAAATTGTTGCTGGGATATGACTTTTTTTTGGGGTGAAAAATCACGTTTTACGGTAAAACTCAATGTAACTCACTTAAAACATTGTGCTGGTGCATGGATTGAATAGTGCGGGGGTCGTGGAGGTGTTTAAAGTAAAGTTCTTACATTAAAAACAAGTATTTAAAAAAAAACTTGTCCAAATGTTGGAACTTTGACCTCCAATATCTCCGTAACTAGAAGGTTCCCGGGTATGGTCTAGAACAAAAAAATGATCGCAATGACGGGGAGAACAAGTACCTTTCGGCCTATATACACCCTTTAAAGATTCTGAGCCACCAAGGGCACCATAGTCTCCATTCAGTCCTCGTTTTCTCCCCCCAGTTGGCAGACTTCGGGTTCAGCAACGAGTACACAGCAGGGTCTCCCCTCGCGACGTGGTGCGGCAGTCCCCCGTATGCGGCGCCCGAGCTGTTCGAGGGCAGACAATACGATGGACCTAAGGCTGATATTTGGGTAAGCAGTGCTGCATCGTATCGGAGCTGGATGAAAATGTTTATAAATTCTGTCGAGATGGCGATATTGGCGATTTACAGTGTGTCGTCGTTCTTATAGGACTTCGTCCGCGAAATTGTAGTAACTCGGCGGCTAATTTGCATGATATAAATATAATTTAATTTCTACAGGTGAAAAAATGGTTCTAATCGGTCCAGCAGTACCGATCTGAACCATTTTTTTTAAGTTACGGAGCTGATTTGGTACCAAACTAAACAAAAATATCTTTCCTCTTTTATAATATTACTAACGTATTCCTTAAACCATACAAATCTTAAGATTATGTACTTGATTAAATGGGCTCCTCCCATTTAATCAAGTAGGTACATCATCTTAAGATTTGGCTCTCGTGGCTAAATAATAACAGATACTCGAGTCGATCTTTAGATTAAGCCGTTCTTGCCTAGGCTGGTTTGTGGATGGGTGAACACCCATTACATACCGAGTTCCCTCCGTGCCTCGGAAACCACGTTAAGCTGTTGGTTCCGGGTGTCATTTGTAGATCTTTGACAGTCGTTACAGGTAGTCAGCGGCCCGAAAGTCTGACAAAACCAGTCTCACCACGTACTCGTATTACCCAATACTAACTGGGTTGTGGAGGTCAGATAGGCAGTCTCTCCATGTAAAATACAGGTATTCAGCTGCATTCGGTTAGCCTGGAAGCCGACCCCAACATCGTTGGGAAAAAGGCAAATGAATCAAATTCTTATATGTAGTATTTCAACTATCTGTTGTCCACGATACAAGCCTCGTTGCTTAGTGTGGCACTAGATGGGAGTGTGTGTCCACCGATATTTATTTATCTGCTATCATTGTCTCACAAACTGTTGCTATCTCTGTCCCGCAGTCACTCGGCGTGGTTCTGTACGTGCTGGTGTGCGGCGCGCTGCCCTTCGACGGCAGTACGCTGCACGAGCTCAGGAGCGTCGTGCTGAGCGGCAAGTTTAGGATACCATACTTTATGTCACAAGGTGAGTTGTAGCCATACAAAAATGGTCATGATTTAGACGCCGTCGCAACGCTATGATTTGAACGCACTGCTAATGAACGCGCGAGCGGTGTCGTTTCGGAATGACGCCTCTATGAAGAAAGAATGAAAGAAACTAAGAATACAGGGTTTTAGGGACAGCTCTCCAGCAAACTGACATGGTGTATTCAGATCCTTATCCTGAATCATATTCCAACGGAATTTTTCTCCGGAAAATTTACATCTTTTTTATCGTTTTTTCAGTTATTAATCTTTTAATTCAAATGTAAAATTACATTCTCTGTACGCAGCACTCCATTTATGTAAATAATACGGCAAACAAAAAAAAAAAACAACAGCTGATGTTGAAAAACTCTAACGAAAGTCGCGTGAAATCAGCTGTTAACTTCCTACTTACACTTAGCTACGTTTATCGAACTCGTCGTCGCGCTTGCCGTTCGCTATCTGCGTTTTGTCACGGGAACGATACATTGCGTATGAGGATATAAAACTAATCAAATTTATTGGACTCCCATAACATTCCTGAAATAAATTCTTGTACTGGTCATCTTAGTATGTTATACTTCAACCTATAAATCCTGTATTTTAAACAATACTGAAATTAACCTCCTTTTCTGTATCACCATAAAATTCAGAAAAAGTTTTTCTAGGTTTTGAAATTCTTTTCTTTTCTTTTATATCTTTTTTTTTTTCATGTTGTGTTCAGTTGCATTATAATGTTAATGTTAATGCAGAGAAGCGGAGTCACCTAACACAACCATCTCTTTGCTTAAAAGGTGATCTCTAAATCCTGTTTCTTTAAGCCTTATGTGATTGAAATAAACATTATTTTTTCAACAATCTTGATAGATAACAGTCGCAAATAAAACAGCAATATTTTGCATTTTCGGCTTAAGCATGAAAATGACTCGTTTGTCGAACAATGAGTTTTTTTTTCTTCTCATTCTAATAGTTCTTTTGTCTTTCCCACAGACTGCGAGCACCTAATCCGTCACATGTTGGTGGTGGAGCCGGAGAAGAGACTGTCCCTCCGCAGCGTGGCGCGACACAGGTGGCTCACAGCCCACCAGCCCGGCCCAGGGCCTGGACACTATGGTAACATATTAGATTCCTAGATGGTTTACCTAGGATTAAAAAACAGTAAAAAATTGACAGGAATCAAGGCCATCTTATTATTACCATTGTATTACATCTTACTTAAAAACTATATTAGTAACATGCAGGAACACTAGAAAGAAAAAAAGAATATCACAATAACGCGAAAGTTTAACAAGCTTTTTTGTTAAAACTTTTGTGACGTCACATTTCGGTACACTTTTTAGTGACGTGAAAGAGAGAGAAAGAAAGTGACGTCACAAACCCCCATCGTTTTATCTTCGTCTTACAAGACCCTATAAAGTAGCTAACCTGTAAGCTATGCTCGTGGGCAGACGCGTGGGGCGGCGCGTGCGCATGCCACGTGGCGGGCGCGGACCGCAGCGACGCGGCGCAGCGCGACACCGTGGTAGCGCACATGCTGAGTCTGCCCGGACTGACGCACCAGCATATAGAACAGGTGAGACACGTACTCATTCTAAAATTACCAAAAACTAAAAATCGGCCACCTGTAACGACTGTCAAAGATCTACAAATGACAGCCGGGACCATCAGCTTAACGTACTTTCCGAGTCACGGAGGAAATTCGGTGTGTAATGAGCGATCACCCATCCACGGACCAACCTAGGCAAGCGCGGCTTCACCTGAAGATCGACCGGAGCGGCTGTTATTATTTAGCGTCAAGCCCCTCCTCATAAGCCTAATATTAATTTTTGTTTCGCAGGCAATCCAAGAAGACCGTTTCGACCACATATCAGCCATCTACCACCTGTTAATGGACAAGCTACAACAGCGTACGAGCGCGAGGAATAGTCTGCAGCATAGAGGTATCATCATCGTCATTATCTACTTGCCCTCGTCCCATGTTACAAGAAAAAAAAAAAAAACGAAAAAAAACACGATTTTTTCTTCCATTCTCCTCTGTCAGATAAGGCAGATAATGATTTATTTATTGTTATTATTTATTTATTATTATTCCAAAGTAGTAAGTAATATAAACTAGGTAAGTAATATAAACTAAGTAACCACAAAACCGTTGCAATAGGGAATATGCATAAATTTACTTTTTTTTATTTCGATACGGAATGATAAAGTACTATATAAATAATGTCAAAAAGCAAAAACAAGACATAAATCGGCCAAACAACACAAAAGTTATAACCATTTAAACTTTTGTTTCTATCTCTTTCTAGATAAACGGAATTTAGTATGGATTTTGTACGTCGATGCAGCGAATGACGTTCTATCGGATCTCTCTGTCTAATCAGCAGTTTCAAATGCTTATAATTTAGTATTTTAATAAAAAAAAAACACTGCTATTTCTGATGTTAATACACTTTGTTTAGAGTGATAAAAAAATCGTGCATATACCCTATTAGGACAGCATTAATTTAATTAATGTTTTTGTTTCAGATTCCCTTGACTCGACGACTGGCCAACCTCTGGATCTCACTAGCTGTAAGGTAAGATATCCACATTCCACAAGCTATGCGGCCATCCTTTAGTCACGTGACGTTTTTACCCCCTCTCCCCCTTGGTGATACGTCGGTAGGTTTTAGGCTACCCCTCCTCCCCCTTCCCAGCATCACCTTTTTTAGGGTTCCGTAGTCCTGACAAGGAACCCTTATAGTTTCGTCATGTCCGTCTGTCCGTCCAAGGTTTTGCTCAGAGACCGTTAGTACGGGAATGCTGTAATTTTGAAGAGGTGATTCAGATCAATTACGCCGACAAATACTATTTTTCGATTTAATGCTCCATTTACGAAATATTAAACTTCAAAGCAGCAAATTTTTGTACCAGTAAAAGCTAAACTGCTGGCTTGAAAAATCTGGAAAAAAACATGATGATAGTACATTTTATGCATGTTCAAGGAAAACTATAGCGGTTAAGATAACTTTGTTAGTTTAGCAGTAACAGTCATTGGACTGGGGTGTTGGATAATTTTGTACTAATTAATACAAAATCCTTAGAATAAATCCTCTAAAGTGACTAAGATGAAGTATTTGCTGTAGTTGCTAAACTGACATGTTAAATTTGATCTATTATATCATTTTTTTTTTTAAATTTATTTTACTATTTATGTACACACAGTATACAACACAGGAAAATACATTAAAAATATGAGTACATAGGAACTGCTTATTTCTTAAGAAATTTCTGCCAGCAGACCTGCAAAAAGAAGAAATGAAAAACAAATGTAGACAATTATAGTGTGTGAAAAGGAATCAAATCAAATCAAATCATTTATTACTTTGCAAACATGGGCACATAGCTGTGTGTGTGGAAGAGAATAGAGATTACGTGCCTTACCTAACTTAACCTATTAAGATATATAAATACACATATAAGTAAATATTAATATATACTTATATAAATACATTATGCATAATTTATTATTAACTGGCTACTACGGAACCCTACACTGCGCGTGCCGCGGCTGGTTTTTTTTCTATTGAAAAAACAGGTTTTTAGAAAAAAAAAACGCTCGGGTTTTAATTAATTATTGGTAAAAATGTTTTACATGTCACACACTAAATTCAATTTTCACGTCCTATAAAACAATACGCGTGATTTTCACATTATTCCCTTCTCCCATCGTTATTAATGGTGAAATGATGTTCTGAATACGTGGTAAACATTTTCGCGTCAGCGTCTCTTCTACCTTGTATAAACCGAGGCCATGTTATACTGAAAATGTATGGCTTGATTTGTCGCCGTGTGTACCAGACCCGAAGGCACCTAAGAAGCCGATTCCTACCGGCTTCCCCTCAGGAATAAGGCACTCTACGTAGTGTAGTCAAATAGTATATTACATACACATCTGTGTGTACTCATTCGAAATCTTAAATTTCTCGCAACTCAACTGATAATCTTCTCTCTCTCGTCCTAGAACGTAGAAGAAGAGCAGATGGAGGCGGAAGAGAGCGGCTCTGGGGACTGCCTCGTGACGGTGCCGTGCGAGCCCGTCGACTACCTCACCGACCAGCCCGACAACTTGGAGAAGGTAACAATAAGAGGAGAGCGGCGCTAGGGACTGCCTATCTATCTATCTATCATGGGGTTTTGGTTTCCGCACTTAATCCTTAAAATGGACCATTGTGCGTGAGCCATGGTGGCCGTTTACTCCAACCAGCCCACCTCCCTCCAGAAGCAGATCAAACTTCCCGGTCTTCTCAGGGCATCCGCAACGGATCTAGGTGTTCCCAGGGTCTCCTCGCGAATCTTGATAACGCCGGTGCACTCAAGGAGCACATGCGCCACCGTTTCCTCCGCCCCCATGCATGCTCTGCACAGGGGAC
Source organism: Xestia sexstrigata (assembly GCA_941918905.2). NCBI lineage: Eukaryota > Metazoa > Arthropoda > Insecta > Lepidoptera > Noctuidae > Xestia > Xestia sexstrigata. The sequence continues at coordinate 10,888,338 of OW799228.2, read as the reverse complement.
TGTCAGTGATTCCTAGGGTATGGAAGTGTTTATTCAGTGAACAGTGTCCAGTGATGGTCCCCGCCACCAGTCGTAGGCTATCCCTGTCCAGGCGCAGAAGGCGCCTGGTCAGCTTTGTGTCCAGGGATGGCATGGCTTCCTTGGATTGCCTACATCCTGGTGCCGAGGTCCACCATTTCTCCGCTTGTATTCGAGTGTGTTCCTTTAACCAACTTCTTAGCTGCTTGAAAGGAATGGGCACAATGGGCTCGGGACCGCAGGGTTTTGTGTTGGATCCTCTTCTGGCAAGTTCATCAGCCGCATCGTTCCCAAGTGATCCACTGTGACCTTTGATCCATTGTAGTGTTACCGTGTTATGGTTTAGTGCCGTGATTCGTTCTAGGGCATTATGGCATTCTAGTATCAGTCTCGACGTTATCTGATTACTCTTTAAGGATTGAAGGACTGAGGCACTGTCGGAGAGTATTCGGATATTAGTATCCGTAACCTTCCTGGCCTCTATGGCGTGTGCTGCTTGGATAATACCTACACACTCTGCTTGGTAAACAGAGTTGAGTATTCCAAGGGGTTTGGATATTTTGATGTTTAGGTCGTCGGAGAACACCCCGACACCTGTCCCGTCGTTGGTTTTTGATCCATCAGTGTAGATTCTTAGCTCTTTTGTACCTGAGTGTTTTTGGAAGCAGTGGGTCTTCAGGATTCTGTCGCTGGGTGATGCCATCATAGGCTGTTGTTTGATTGCATCTTCTCTGATGCGTGTGTGTTTAATTCTGGAATCGTTACTTAGGGTGCCAGATACTCCGAGTCTGAAAGTCGCTATGGCCGCCTCCTCTCTTACGACGAGGTGTAGTGGTGGTAGCCCCAGCATTACTTGTAAGGCAGCAGTAGGGGAAGTTCTCATACTGCCGGTGATTGCCACGCAGGCAAATCTTTGTAATTTTTCGAGATCCTTTTGGGTCGTACTTAGGTTGGTCCTGGGCCACCAAACTAAAGAGCCGTATGTAATGATTGGTCGGATAACTGCGGTGTATAGCCAGTAGGTGATTTTGGGGCTTATGCCCCAATTTCTCCCGAGCAGTCTCTTACATTGCCATAGGGCTATACTGGCTTTTGTGGTTATGTACTCAGTGTGTTTTGCCCAGTTCAGCTGTTTGTCCAAAAATATACCCAGGTATTTGGTTTCAGTCGATAGGGTTAGGGTGGTCCCAAAGAAGCTTGGTAGTTGTAAAGTTGCCAACTTCCTTTTCTTTGTGAAGAGAATGAGTTCGGTTTTAGTAGGATTCGCTGTTAGTTTGTATTCCTTGCACCAGTCTTCTACTATCCTCAAGGCTTGGCGCATAAGGTTGCATAGTGTGTTTTCGTGTGTGCCGTTTATTATTATGGCCAGGTCATCGGCATAGCCCACCGTGTAGTAGCCTCTGTTATTGAGGCGCTTAATGAGGCTGTCTACTACGAGGTTCCATAGCAGTGGTGAGAGGACACCGCCCTGCGGGCAGCCCTTCGCCACTATAGCTCTGGTGGTGTCGTTTACCGTAACTTGTACGGCTCTTAGTCTAAACATATTCGTGATCCATCCTCGCAGGGTCGAGTCCACACCGTGTTCCTCGAGGGCTGCGTTGATGCTATGGAAGATGGTTTTGTCAAAAGCGCCTTCTATGTCAATGAAGACAGCTAGTGAAGAGCATTTGTGGTCCACTGCACATTCGATCTTGGAGATGACATTATGTAGTGCAGATTCTGTTGATTTTCCTGTGGAGTATGCGTGTTGTTGTTTGTGAAGTGGTCGCTCCCGAAGAGGTCCGTCCCGAATGTGTCGATCACAGAGTCTCTCGAGAGTTTTCAGTAGGAAAGATGTCAGGCTTATTGGTCTGTACGCCTTGGGTTGTGTGTAATCAGGTTTGCCTGGTTTAGGGATGAAAATAACTTTCACCTCTCGCCATGCAAGTGGTATGTATTTGTGTGCTATACAGGCTTGGTATATGGCGGTCAGCCACGGCATTAGGACGTCTGCTCCCCATTGTAGCAGGGCAGGAAAAATTTCGTCTAAGCCTGAGGATTTATATGGTTTGAAAGTCTTGATTGCCCATTTTATTCTCTCTGCGGTTACTATGGTGCGGGCTCTGGCCCAGTCTTGATCATTTGGTGTGTGTATTGGTTCCCTTTCCCAGGTTCTGTCCACGGAGAGGTTGCAGTCTTGGAAGTGGGTTTCCAGAAGAACTTTACTTGTTTCGTAGTCCGACTTAGTATAAGTGTTGTCTGCGGTTTTCAGTGACCCGAGGGTGCGATCCTGATCGGTAGATAGGATGTTTCTCACACGCGCGGCTTCGGTGTTTGATTCAATTTCTTCGCAGAATTTCCGCCAGGCGGCCCTGCTGGCGTTCCTGACTTGTTTTTTGAAGGTGTATTGTGTTTTCTTGTATGAGTCCCAGTCTTCTGGTAGTCTAGAGTTTTTGGCTCTGTTAAATTGCTTGCGCATGGTTTGCCTGAGTTTACTAAGTTCCGCATTCCACCAGGAGTTACCCTTGCTCTTGGTGTTTTGATCTTTTAGTTTGCAGCAGGCGTGGTAGGCTTCGATTATAAGTTCCGAGAGTTTTGTTACAGTGTCCTCAAGTTGCTTGGGATCCGTCAGAGTTTGAGGCGTTTGGTGCTGTGTTAGTAGGGAGGCCAACAGCCGTTTGTAGCCGGGTACATTGGTACGGCGTGGGTTGCGTCTAGGTTCGGGTTTTTTTATGTTAGCTACTAGTGAGAAGCGAATCCTTCTATGGTCAGAGCAGGAAGGCTCGTTGGATACGTGCCAGTTAGAGACAAGTTTTGTCGCGCTTTCCGAGGCCAGCGTTAAGTCAATGATTGTTTGTCCGCGTGATGTGACCCAAGTGGGTTCCGATCCGCGGTTTGCGATGTTAAGGTTAGTGGAGAACAGATATGTGCATAGTACCTCACCTCTAGTGTTGGCTTTGTTGCAACCCCAAAGCGGGTGATGGGCGTTCGAGTCCGTGCAGATGACCAGGTCCAGGTTGGCGTCTTCACAGTACCTTACCAGGTCGGCCATCTCTTTTGGTGGGCAGTCATCATCCTCGCCTGGCATGTATACCGAGGCCAGGACGATATCAGGTGCATCGTCGTCAGTTTTGATCCTGACGGCTGTTAGATCTCTGGAACATAATTGCGTGAGTGTGGTGATGGGTACGTCTTTGGGTATATAAGCACAGGTTCGTGGTTTGTCTGTGCCTTGTGTGTCGAGGATTAGCTTACCTCCAATGTTACCAAGGCCGCATATTCTGTTATTGCGGATCCACGGCTCTTGTATGAGTGCAATGGTTAAGGGTTCCACCTCCAGCGCCCTGCGTAGGCAGGCGGTGGCCGTCTGGCTATGCTGGAGGTTGGTCTGGATTATGCTTAGGGGACGGGATGTGGGCGGCAGTGGGGTGGAGTTAGGAGGAGATTGATCCATCGGATGTTTCCCCCCCCCTCCTCCAGTCCGTGCCGGTCCTCGCTCGGTGCTGGCGATGATGTGAGCAGCTGCTCTGTCCATCCTGGTGGTGAGGTTGGCATCCCCACAGCGTCGGCATCAGCCATCGCCGTTCTGGCCATCTCCTCTTCCAGTTGAGTCATGGTCAAGTCAAGCTCAGTCGGTGCCGGTTTCGTCAGTTCGGTGTCAGTTCCAGTCTGGGTGTCGGAGGGACGGGTTTTGGGGAAAAAGCGCACGTATATTGACCCAAGTAGGTACGATATCCGCCGCTCCCTCCCCAAGACCTTTTCGACTTCTTCCGGTGGGATGCCTAGGGTCAAATAAGTCCCATAGTTATCGCCACCGACCGATGTCGCCCTATATAACGACCACCTCTCGATGTCGTACCAGGGGTTCTGTCGGGTCAGTACAGTCTGGAGCAGCGATATGTCGCCTTTGTACCGGGGTACAAAGAGCGCTGCTCGGACTCGGGTCGGTACGTCGGACTGTTTCATTACAGTCAGTGTCGCGTCAGTGTTCGGCAGTTCTATCTTTGGCACGTTCTGGGTCAGCCAGGTCAGGGCGCTGTCGTCCTCGCACCACATCTGTACCGTGCCGTCCGCTACCCTAGGGTAGCCGCGGAAGGCCGGGATGGATTTGGAGGGGTCGGTACACGTGTCCATGATGAGGTCCTCGAGGCTAAGCTTAATGTGCTCAGTCTCGTCAGTCGTCATGTCACGGGATGGAGGCGAGAGGCAGATAGCTACGGCGAGTCGCGCAGGGATGTCCTTTGTGGCTCGCGCGTAGGTTCTCTGCTCCCCTTGAGCGGCCTGGGTTCTAACGCGTTTGGCGTCCCCCTGGAGCGTGCTCGGTGAGGCAGTGTCATCCGGTCGCACCCTCTTCGCCGCTCCCTGGCCACTTGGACCGGGTTGCGGTTCTGAGGGGCTTGGCACAGTGTTTTGTGCCAGAGACACCCCGCGTGAGAACCCAGCCCGCTTGCCCCGCTTCTGTTTAGTCCTGTCGGTCTTGGGTCGTCTCGGTGCGGTTCCGGTCGTTTCCTCCGGATGGTCCTGGTGCGGGCAGTGACGTTCCGCTCTGGGTTTCCCCTTCGCGTACTGGTCCTTGCCCGCGCGTTTCCGCGTCCGGCTGCTTTCCGCGCTGGGTTTCCCCTTTGCGTACTTGCGGCTGGTCGCGTACTCCCTTACAACTAGCCGTTTGCGCTTCGCGCTGGCTATTGCCTTCGCGGATTTTGCGCAAACGGTTGTTGAGATCTCTTTCTCTGTTCCGGATCTTTCCGCGCTTGGATTTTAGCATGCGTACTTCGTCCACAGAGATGAAGCCAGAACCATCAGATTCCGCTTCCTTTCCCGTCCCGAGAGAATCAATGTCTTTCAACCTTGCCTCGATCTTCTCGCGCTGGAGTGCCAGCGCGCGGAGTTCGCTGCTAAGGCTGGAGAGTCGTGCTTTGTCACTGTCATTGTCAGGGTTGTTTGTTACACTGTTCCGAACGATGCTCTGTTGCCAGGCCCTCGTGGAAAGTGGTGTAACGTTAGTCAGTGTGGTTGGTGCAGAAATCGCAGCCGTCTTGGGCGCTGAGATCGCAGCCGTCTTTGGGTCAGTAGGCGCAGAAGTCGCAGCCATGGTTGTGTCGAGTGGCGCGTGAGCCGCAGCCAGTGCTGTTGGCGCCGAAGCAGCCAGCCGCGCAGAAGGCGCGGCACTAATTGGCAGATTGGTGCCCCCCCCCCAGATTACGGTGGGGACAGACCGACGAGTCGGTGTGGGATTCCCCGGCATTGCCGGGACCCACCTGGGGAATATTATTTTTTCCACTCTGCATTATTGGATTTTGTGGGCTTTTTTGGAGTTGAGGTTGCCCGTCCTCATGGACCGAAAGGAGAAAAGGGAAAAAGGAGGGAGGGACTGGGCGTGGGATCATGGGAGTGGGGTGTGGGATTGCCCTAGGCCTGGGATTCTGGCTTTCGGGAAAATACGACTAGGGACTGCCTAGTGACGGATTATAGCCCATTCCTTCTCATAGAGAGAAGGCCGTGTGCCCCAGCAATGGAAACATTATAGGCTGATTATGCTATGTACAGTCATGTTTTCCTTTTTGATGATATGTTTTTTTTTTAAGTACTAAAACCTTTACAAAATGCTCAAAATTGTCTAATGAGACCGCTGTCAACAGAGGCCTAGTGTACAAATTGTCTATTGAGACCGCTGTCAACAGAGGCCTAGTGAACAAATTGTCTATTGAGACCGCTGTCAATTGAGGCTTAGTGTACAAATTGTCTATTGAGACCGCTGTCAACAGAAGCCTAGTGTACAAATTGTCTATTGAAACCGCTGTCAACAGATGCCTAGTGTACAAATTGTCTATTGAGACCGTCAACAGAGGCCTAGTGTACAAATTGTCTATTGAGACTGCTGTCAACAAAGGCCTAGTGTACAAATTGTCTATTGAGACCGCTGTCAACAAAGGCCTGGTGTACAAATTAGACAACTATTAATGGAAAAAGAAAAACGTAGGAACACAGTATAAATCCTTCTTAGGCAGTTTATGAAATATCTTTTAAATTGATCAAATATTGGAGGAGGAAATAGTCGAGAGCCAAACCTAGAATTATGACCATTTACAGTTTGTCGGGTCTGTTGTTGTCCTTATCGCACCAATGTCCAAATCCTGCTTGCAGTGTGACAGCGATAGTTTCTTCAAATACCTGATTTTCAAAAGTCTCTCCAGCCGCATCAAAACCAAGCACCCATACAGGTTTTCGTATTTCAACACTATCAATACTTAAACCATATATTTTTTTTCCAGTTCGGCTCCACAGTAGCTCCAGTGACCGAGGAGCCACCTCAGCCTGCAACCAACAACTCCGCGGAGACACACGCCACCAGGAGACATACTGTGGGACCTGGAGACTGCAGGCACACGCAGGTGATTATCTAACGCTTCGCCAAGAGATACATAGAGCTACCTTGGATCACCCCCATCATTTGCCCAGCCTTTTCCCAACTATGTTGGGGTCGGCTTTGTACTTTACATGGAACGACTGCCTATCTGACCTCCACAACCTGGTTAGTACTGGGTAATACGATACCCCTTGGTAAGACTGGTTGTCAGACTTTCGGGCCACCAACTACTTATAACGACTGTCAAAGATCTACAATTGACAGCCGGGACCAACGGCTTAACGTGCTTTTCGAGGCACGGAGAGAACTCAGTATGTAATGGGTAGTCACCCATCCACAGACCAACCTAGGCAAACGCGGCTTAATCTAAAGATCGACCCGAGCGGCTATTATTATTTAGCCACGAGCTCCCCATTCAATAACTATTTCATGAAAAAGTCATTCAATGGGGTTAAATGAACTTGAATTTCGATTTCTTGTGCTACCCTGGCGTATCATGTTAACAGAAACAGTAAATATAAGATATTATTTATTGCAGGGTGGTGAGCTAGGGGTATGCGGGGCTGCCTCGGCCGACTTGAGGCCGTCTCCGCTATACGTGTCCGCGCACTTTAACGTAAGTAGATTGATGATTGTGACGATGTTGTCGTCTGGCTGAACTCGTGCACATCGAAGGCTTTCTACGGTGTCGAGAGCTTCGGTGTGCTGATCTTTATCAAGTGCTCTCAATCAATAGGGAATATGCAAGAAATACAAAACTCTTTTTATTTATAAACATCACTTATTTTACAATTATTGTTTTATGTAGCATGTTTTTGGTGAAACGGAACGCACTCTCAAAACAAGTCTTTCTCGATAACGTCGGTAGTGACGTCAAAGTCTGTGTCAAAAAAATACATTTATTTGAAAAGTAGTTAAAGCTTTACTAAGAATTTATTATAATATCTTTATTGCATTTTTTGCTTGAATAAAGCACATACAATTAGTAAAATTACTTTATTAAGGCCAAACAATTAAATGTAAACAAGGCAGATTGAGGTAAATGACATCACATCATGGCCGCGACAGTCACGGACGTTTGAACTGTTATAGAAAATTGCAGGAGTTTAATATTATTTTTGAGCGACAAGCAGTCGTTGCTTTTAATACTTTTCTTGGGTTGATAATAGTGTATTTTATTGATTAAAGTGAAGAAAAAATTACATGCCAATTCTCTATTAGCTAGCATATCCAACTTTGTCCGAAAATAGGCTGTGTCGGTGCACACGGCCGTTTCTTTAACGTGAAACTTCTATATTTGTGCCTACTCTCACATCTTTATGTTGCCGGCTATGTTTATTGTTTCGAACTGTAGTCCAGCCCGATTTCTTATCATCTTCTAATAACAATTCATTCAATTTGTGGCAAATAAAGCAAAGAAGAAATTGCAAGCATTCTTTGGCATTAAAATCATTGACATTGACATTTTTGTCAGTACAATTTAAACGGCTTAAGTTAATAAAGCGCTTTCAGCGAAGCACTAAGCATGGCCGCATGCTTAGTGCTCCGCTGAAAGCGGTGCCAAGTATAATAAAGCGGTGTGATGCGGCTCGCTTAAAACTTAAGGTTCATTTTAATTACTTTATTCGTAAATTGTTGATCTAATCTTTTACTCTGGACGCTCTTAGTGTGCACGTCTTTCTACATCGTTCTCACATATATGTATAATCTCAAAATTAATGATGTAACCAAGATTTTGTAACAATATTTTGATTTTAAAAGAGTGTCCATGGAGTTTCTTGCCCGTTCTTCTCCATAGAGATTTACGCTAGGGAATGGGCAACTACAGTACTTTCTCAAGTTATTATGCCTTGTGACTGGGACTGTAGCTTTGATTTTCTTTTTTGTATTTTTGACATTCAAAAGTGCCGTAATGGTCTAATTGAAATTAATGCTTTGAATTTGAGTTTGAGTTTGAGTCTTAAAATTGAGCAGTGGGTAATACCAACGGCTCAACTGGTAATTGAGCGGGTATTACCCACTGCTCAACTATTCATAGTTGAGCAGTGGGTAATACCCGCTAATAAACTAAAACTGCACAACTATAGTAAGTTAAAGACTAGAAATAAAAAACTCAAAATCTTTTAATTGATATACTTCACCAACTACTTACTAAGAAATCTTAAAATTAAAAATCTATTTCTTCTGGTCATCACGTTCTAAGTCTAGCTGCGTAAGTAATGTATACACACACCCGATCCACAAACGTTTAGGCAGAGGTGTACCCAATAGTATTGCCACACTTCGCCAGTTATCTTGGAGTTCTATGTAATAGGGGGCGAGCCTTATTTGCTTTTAATAGGAAAACCGTTATTTTCTAGTCATTCACTTTCTAAAAGAGGGTATTATGGCACCATTTTGGAAAGCTTATGAGACAAGGAAGTCGACCCTGTAATTTGCACGACATGTGTCATACATTTATTATGAGAAACCTGCCTCGAACAACAAGAAAAGTTTCAAGAAATTTTCAGAACACGACCTTTATGGCGATAATTTTCCAAAGGCGATGTACTTTTTGACAAATTGGTTTTCGCATACATTCGTCCATGAGCTATCAGAAAAGTATCAGTGTAACATCCTGAACTGCGTAGATTTCTCACAATCAGCTCTTTATGGTGGAGAGATGAAAAATTTCTAAAAAATCTTTAAAAGTTCGATTTTTCAAAAACCACCCAGTTTGGACCCCAAGTTATCGGGTTCAAAATTATTGCAAATAAGGTCTTAATATCACCCATTTCAAGGACTGGACCCAATTACCAATCAGCCAGTGTTAGAATGTCAATCTTTCGTTCACAGTCTGTTATTTTCCCGTCTTAATTTATTTTTACCTTAAAGTAGTTTAATCGTGGACAAGCGTGACTGCTGAGCACGAGTTCCTGGGTTCGATTCCCAGGTGAGTTAGTGTTTTTGGGTTTTTCCATCAGGAATTTCTCAGTAGCAGCCACGGAGTCTCCCTTTTACCAACATAACTGGCGAAGTGTGGCAATACTATTGGGTACACCACTGCCTAATCGTTCGGGGATTACAGGTGTGATGTTATGTAGTTTAATCTGCTAGTAAAAAAAAACCTGTTATTTACACTTATTCTTTTGTCCTCTACAGCAACAAGCATCTCCAAACGTGTCCATGCTCCCCAACACGAACCTGGCCGCCAAGCTGCCCGCAGTACAGCACCAGCCGCCGCGGTACTTCAGTGTGAAAGACCAGCATCTGTTGAAACCACCGCACGCTATGCAGACGCAAGGTAACTCAAGAAAATACACAAAAATAAAATGCCATCTGAAAACCGACCTTGGAAAGCGCTGCTTAACCTATACATAATATTTTTATCGCCCATTCAAACACTGACGTTTAGAAGTTCAGCTGAACCTTGTGAATTCACTTTAGTTGTCCCATGACCCATGCCGTAGTCCCGACACACATTTTTGTCTTGATCTAATCTGCGATCTCGACCCACTTTGTGGCCTCGACTCACCCTGCTCTTGACCTACACCGTGGCCTCGAAGTACCCAGCTCTCGACCCACACTGTGGCCTTGACGCACCTGGCTCTTGACCCACACTGTACCCCTGACGCACCCTGCTCTCGACCCACACTGTGGCCTCGACGCACCCTGCTCTCGACCCACACTGTGGCCATAGTCCCATTATCTGGCCAGTTTGTAACAGTGTATGTTCTCCCTACAGCGTCCACGTTCGGTCGGCGCGCATCGGACGGCGGGGCGCATGTACCGAGAGGGCACGAGCGGCCGTGCTGTCACTCTGCGCCGACGCATCATGTGAGTACATACACACCCCCTCCCCCCACACGTCGGACGGCGGGGACATGTACCGAGAGGGCACGAGCGGCCGTGCTGTCACTCTGCGCCGACGCATCATGTGAGTACATACACACCCCCTCCCCCCACACGTCGGACGGCGGGGACATGTACCGAGAGGGCACGAGCGGCCGTGCTGTCACTCTGCGCCGACGCATCATGTGAGTACATACACACCCCCTCCCCCCACACGTCGGACGGCGGGGACATGTACCGAGAGGGCACGAGCGGCCGTGCTGTCACTCTGCGCCGACGCATCATGTGAGTACATACACACCCCCTCCCCCCACACGTCGGACGGCGGGGACATGTACCGAGAGGGCACGAGCGGCCGTGCTGTCACTCTGCGCCGACGCATCATGTGAGTACATACACACCCCCTCCCCCCACACGTCGGACGGCGGGGACATGTACCGAGAGGGCACGAGCGGCCGTGCTGTCACTCTGCGCCGACGCATCATGTGAGTACATACACCCCCCCTCCCCCCACACGTCGGACGGCGGGGACATGTACCGAGAGGGCACGAGCGGCCGTGCTGTCACTCTGCGCCGACGCATCATGTGAGTACATACACACCCCCTCCCCCCACACGTCGGACGGCGGGGACATGTACCGAGAGGGCACGAGCGGCCGTGCTGTCACTCTGCGCCGACGCATCATGTGAGTACATACACACCCCCTCCCCCCACACGTCGGACGGCGGGGACATGTACCGAGAGGGCACGAGCGGCCGTGCTGTCACTCTGCGCCGACGCATCATGTGAGTACATACACACCCCCTCCCCCCACACGTCGGACGGCGGGGACATGTACCGAGAGGGCACGAGCGGCCGTGCTGTCACTCTGCGCCGACGCATCATGTGAGTACATACACACCCCCTCCCCCCACACGTCGGACGGCGGGGACATGTACCGAGAGGGCACGAGCGGCCGTGCTGTCACTCTGCGCCGACGCATGATGTGAGTATTATTATATTAATGAGTCGCACCAAAACACCAAAATATTACCATAAATAAGTTACTATATTGAATGTGCGTACTCGTGCAAATAATAATAGTTTTTGTTTCATCGAAATCGGGCCCGGAGTTCCAAAGTTACAGCGTTGTTAAGTTTCACCACCGCTTTTTTAAATTTGTGTTTCCGCAGCGTCACGCGCCGAGTATCATGTCCGATTGCGGGTGATGCGGAGTGTGTTGTATTTGATTTGTAAAGTGATTTGCAGTTATTATTTCGACTCGCAGCTAGTTACTCGGATTTTTTGTTTTACTCTAACGTTTAATATCTCAGTTAGTTTTGAAGAAAGGAAAAAATACAGATCGTTTTTCTCGAGTTACCGATTTTGAATCCCCGAGCCCGACCAGGGGTGTTATAAGTTTAACGTGTCTGTCTGTGTATCTGTCTGTGATATCGTAGCTCCCAAACGGATGAAATTTTCGTTTAGTTTATTTTAGACATGCTGATAACAATAAACATTGGTGTGACTGAAAAAAAATGTAAACCTCTTCATTAAATTAATGTAGATTAATATAAGGAAAACAACGTGAAGAAACCGGCATGTCCTAGAACCAAACATTCGAAGACACACACGTTACACTTATAACACCCCTGGTGTTATAAGTTTAACGTGTCTGTCTGTGTATCTGTCTGTGATATCGTAGCTCCCAAACGGATGAAATTTTCGTTTAGTTTATTTTAGACATGCTGATAACAATAAACATTGGTGTGACTGAAAAAAAATGTAAACCTCTTCATTAAATTAATGTAGATTAATATAAGGAAAACAACGTGAAGAAACCGGCATGTCCTAGAACCAAACATTCGAAGACACGTGACATCTGCCAACCCGCACTGACCCGCGTGGTGTCTCATAGAGGCGTGTGTCCCAGCAGTGGGAACATTATAGGCTGACTATGCTTATATCGAGACACTAAGCCTACCCCGCACACTACTTTAAACTTTACAACGATGATCATAACGTTCATTTTGAACTCCACAGGTATCAGACAGCGGCACACCAGCGCGCGCCGAGGACACGGAACAATCTGAGGAACAGAACACAGACTCTGCTTACAACACTAATTTATGCAGGTAAGATAGTACACACATGTTATAGTCATTATCTGACAACTATGTTGGGGCCGGCTTCCAGTCTAACCAGAATACCAGTATTTTACATGGAGCGACTGCTTATCTGATCCCCACAGCCCAGTTAGTACTAGGTAATACTTGGTAAGACTGGTTGTAAGACTCGGGCTACTGACTACCTGTAATGGGTTCCAAAATTTGAATCCATGCAAGTACTTATGTGACTTCAATTCATATTTATACTTTCTAAGTTAATCTTGGACATCACAGACATCGGTGAAGGAAGGTCGTGCAATGTTGAGGAATTCACTAGCAGTCTGGAAACGTTCCCACTTAAGGAGACTACAGGAGATAAACGCGAGTTTTATAATGCAAAAAAGCATATGATTCACTGCAATAAACAAAACCAGAAAAATATATGATATCTTCAGGATATATGCTAGTATGATAGTGTTTTGAAAACATAATACGACTAATTTTACTCGATAAAAAAAATCACGAACTTGATCTCTAAAAATTTCTTTTAACAAGTAAAAACCATAACTAAAATACATGCGATCATTCTGATTTTTTGCCAAATAATGCTACAAGCAACATATTAGCATGATAGTGTTTTATATTTTTAAGTCCAATCAATAGATTTTTTGTAAATCGTAAAAAAACACTCATTTCGCACTATTCGGCCCGCAGTGACTGACGTAACTACCACTTTGTAGTGCAAGCTGATTAGAACTTTATTCTAACAAGATTTCAAACGAAGTTTGAACCACCAGAAGTAGAGTTGCTAATTTAGCTCCTTTAGTCGCCTTAATGGGGCTCTGCCTACGTCCTTGGGGATTACGGGTGCGATAGTATGTTGTAAACATGTTGTTACTTGTCTGTAGGTACATGATGAACCGCGGCAGCAGTAAACGGCACACGATGGCTACTCCTGAGGACGCGGCTAACGTCGTCACCTCTAGTACTGGCTCTATGGTAAGTTGTAGATTATATTAATGGGTCACAACTTAGGACCCATTTATGATAGCATGACGACAGTATCAAAAAATTGCAAATCTATTTAGTCCGTCAGTTAGAGTATTGGAAATTAATGGATACGTATTTTTTGTTTTTGTAAATCAATGAATATTGACAAAGATAAAACGCATCAAAACTCGGGAGTGGGGGCTCGTGACGTCATAACGCACTCAAAATTATAGCACGGCGTGACGTATTGTTATTTTAAAAGCGTCATATGTTCGTCAATTTTGGTTTATGTAACAAAATAAAAAACACGGGTCAAATATTTTTTGATATCTAACTGACGGACTATAATTAGATTTGTTTTGTCGTTTCGCCTATACCAGCCTTTGTCAGCGGCTTCGCTCATGTGAAGTTCGATAGTTGTCCCATGGGATCTTACTACCGAGATAAAAAGAATCCTATGTTTTAATCCAGGTTATAAACTATCTGTGTGCTAAATTTCATCCAAATCCGTTCAGTAGTTTTCGCGTGAAAGAGTAACAAACATACATACATCTATACTCACAAACTTTCGCATTTATAATATTAGTAGGAAGTAGGACTATTATTTATTTTCAATAATTTTACCTCCCCCAGCAAAGCACATCCCCCTCGTCCACGACCAGCATACGAGTCAGAAGAACAGGTCTGCTGACTGTCACGGAGAGGCCTCCTGGTAAGTAGCACACTATATGCTATGTAATGATTGTACAGTACTCAGGCGTTAATATGATACATTGAGCCTTGGAAAGAGATAGACGACGCTCTGCATATCTTTGTCGCATTCTAGTGGTCACACTTATCGATGTGGAGTCGGTTTGAGGGTTCCGTACCCGAATGGCAACCAACGGGACCCTATTACTGAGCTTCCGCTGTCCGTCCGTCCGTCTGTCTGTCAGCTGTATCTCATTATCCGTAAGAGGCAGACATTTACATTTATACGAAATGATATTTACATTTTAAGACATTACATAAATTAAAAAAAAAATAGACATTTTCACAGATTGTGAATTTCTTTGCTGCTATAACAATATACACCATTATTTTTAGGTCGTTCTGAAACCGAAAGCCATAAACTCGATCATCGAACTCGGAACGATTAGGACTGTTTAAAAAAAAAAAAACTTTTTTATGTTTATTTATTTGTCGGAAGGCGGCTTTAAGGACTTTCAATGAAAACCATTATGTAGACGGACCATAGTTTAATAAAAATATATACTTAGTCAAGACATGAAGACAAGAACAAAATAACAAAAGAACGACGGCTATCATACATAGACAAACTATCAAATAAAGACCATAGATTTGTTATTTTTTTTTTATAATATTTTTTTTTATTGTTCGATGACCGATTTATGGCTTTCGGTTCAAACAACCTAAAAACAATGCATGGTGAATAATAAAAATAAATTGAGATTTGAAACCAATGTCTGGTTGATGTTGCATAGAGTGGGTAATAATGTTTAGTGTAATTTTGCAGAATTTGACGCTATTGGCAATCCTTTCTCCCAAAACTCGATTTGTCATATTTACAACGGAGTACTGTTGCTATGTTACTGTTTTGATGTTGTTATTTGAAAGCTTTGAGGGATGTTGAGATTTTTTTCCAGTAATACTGTTTTTATTGTAAAAGAACTGATAGAAAAGGTAGAATTTATTTAATTAAAAGATCTTGTAAACCACATGTGATATGCAATAAAGAATTGAATTGAATGGACACCGACGCTATAGTACATTATGGTACAAGTGTGTTATGTTGTTGATTACCGCTGAGGCGCCATTGAGACCCGAGCCGTCAGGTGAGGGTCTTAAGAGAGCCGAGGACGGTAATCATCAATACTCACGTGTATCATACGACGTTTTTCAACACACTTGTGAAGAAAATAATACTAAAAAATAATTTTAATATCGAAACTTTTTTAAGAACAAAGCAACTCAAGCAATAAAATAAAAAATTACCACGTATTCAGTACAACATTCCCCACACAGAGACATTTTTCATCTGTAATTTAAATAAAAGCAACTGTTTCCTACAAAACTACAATACTTACACAGTCAAAATGTATGGAATAGCTGATTTAAAAAAATACAGATGAGAAATATATCTGTGTGGGGGGGGGGGGGGCTCAGAATGATTTAGTGAGTATGTGAATAAATTACATAAATAGATAGATAAACTTTAATTAGTCCACATCAATTTGACAAAATGGCTACACTGTCGAAAGGACAGAATGAGTTTCAATTACATAAATATCAACTATATTGAAGCAAGAAGACACGATTTTGACATGTTTAAAAAAAAAATCTCAACAGTTCCATATTCAAAAAAATTAAAAGTTTGATCAGAGTAGTTAATTCAAGCATGGCGCTAGTAAATTGCATCAACTTTTCGCTACAATTTTATTTTTGCTATTTATGTTTTTTTTTTACTTTATTTTTCTTTTTATTATTTTATTTTAGTAATTAGCCCTGAATTAGTAATGGAGGTCGAAGCAAGGATGAAGAGGAACTATTTACCGCCTTCTATGCAGTATCAAAGTGGATATCAAAGTCCCCCAACACCCACTGGTCCCCCGAATCCGGTACCCCAATCCCCGACTCAGGGGTCAATTACTGCAGGGACCCCTAATTACTCGCAGACCACTGGCAATCAGAAATCGATGAAGCCTTCCCTGCAGACCATACCCCAAGGCAGTATCATGGGTACAAAGGGGGTATCTGGGCCACCGATCAGCCAAGCCGTGTCTCCATTTACCCCAACTATAGGACAATTCTCCCCAAGCCATGGGAGTGTGGTACAAAATACTGGTTCAATAAGTAGCGGTAACCTTCTGAACCAAGGGTCCATCATGTCTGGTACTCCAAGTTATGATGCGACGACCACTTTTACGTTTGGTCCTAATACTATTTTCGGGGGCATGCCTAGTGGTTCCTATAATGCGTCAAGTGTGAACACTTTTGGGTCTATCACTAGTGGTACGCCCATGAATCAATCTGGTTACCAGAATGCCCCTATGACCCAAGGGTCAATATCTGGTGGCACAGCTATGAATCAGGGGTCTTTTCAGTCTACCCCTTTGAATGAGGGGTCATATCAATCTATGGATCAGTATGATTCCTCATTTGCTAGCACCCCTATCAAGAAGGGGTCTATTACTGACGGTACCCCCATTAACCCGAATCCATTTCAAGCAAATCAAGGTTCGTACCAAAACGCCCCTATAGCTCAAACACCATTTACAAGTACCCCTATTAAAAAGGGGTCTATAACTGATGGTACCCCTATCACAACACCCTTTCAAAATCCTCCTATGAATCAGGGACCATTCCATAACCCACCAAATCAGACTACTATGACTGGGTCCTTCTCAAACCCTGCGATAAATCAGCCCTTTGAAAGTACACCAATATACCAAAGTAATTTCACTTCAGATTCTTTTATTTCACCCCCTATCAAAAAGGGGTCAATTACGGAAGGCACCCCTATTCAGGGGCAAGCGTTTTTCCCAAACCAAGACGCTTCTATGAATCAAAATCCGTACCAGAACACACCAATGGGTACTACCCCATTAAACCAGCCCCCTATTAGCATCACCCCCCTGAACCAGGCCTACCAAGCACCCCCACCGAACCAAGGGTCTTTAATGAACCAATCGTCTTTCCCGAACCCTACTGGCAGTCCAATAACTGCAAATGCTCCCTTTTCACAACCAAATCAGGGGTCGATTTCGAGTGGTACACCCATGAACCAGGCCTCACAAATGAACCAGGGGTCACAAATGAACCAATCTTACCAGAATACCCCAGGGGGTATAACTGGGGGCGTTCCGATGCAAACCGGCTCGATAACAGCCGGTACGCCTTTACCGGTTAATACCGGGAATTATAACCCTGGTTATAACTCGAAGCAAAGGAAATACTCCGGTCCGCAGAGGGTTAAGTTACAAATGTTAGCCACCGTTCAGGAAATGGGTAATTTTTTTTTCTTTTTACTTTTTTGTCTTTTTATTTCAGGTGAAGGGTAGTTTTTAATTAGGGTTTTTCATTTTATGTGTTGTATAAAATACAAATATAGTAGAACTCCCTCAAACTTATTTTCATTACCGACAAAACAACTCATAATTTTACAATTCGTCACTAAACTACAGTAAAGCCACTTGATTAATTAATGAACACTCGCGTGCCAAAAAACTGTGCATACAGTTTTGTACGCGAACTATTTACAGGGTGTAAACTTCATCACGAAGCTGTCAACCAGGCATTCTGTACATTAAACGAAGTAACTTTACGCAAAAAATATTGCTGGGAAACGACTTTTTTCTGGGTGAAAAAACATGTTTTGTGGTAGAACTCAATGTAACGCGCTCAAAACATTGTGCTGATGGATGGATTGAATAGTACTGGGGTCGTGGAGGTGTTTAAAGTAAAAATCTTACATTAAAAACTTGTATTTAAAAAAAAAACTTGTCAAAAAGAGGACTTTGACCCCTAATATCTCCGTAACTAAGATTCCCAGGTATGGTGAAGAACAAAAAAATGATCGCAATGACGGGGAGAACAACAAGTGCCTTTCGGCTTCGTTAAGAGGTTTTTACACCCTTTATTTAATTAATATTCATTATGAATGCGTTCAGAATGCCATGGCATTAAGTCCGCCTAGGTACCACTATTGTGCAGTAACAAGCACCTAAGTATTTGTAAACACTTAACAACTTAAAGTGTTTTTCTCCTACTGTTCTGATTAAAATTTCATGTTGTTACGAACATTGTATTCTGGAACTTATATTTTTATGAAGAAGATCCTATCTCCAAGTTACAATCGTTATTTCTCGCGAAATTTGCTTTAAAATTTAGGAATATTGCAAACAGTATCGTGAAGGTCAGATAGGCAGTCGATCCATATAAGATACTATTCAGCTGCATCCGGTTAGACTGGAAGCCGACCCCAACATAGTTTGGAAGAGGCAGGCCGATATAATTGATTCGTGTTAAAGAAAAAGCGATCTTAATGTTTATGTTTTTATAGTACAATTTTATTTACGTTCTTAATCACGTGTAGAAAACGTGAGTGTCGATTAATTTGTACGTTTTTATTTATACGGCGTTTTTATTCATCACGCGATAAGGTCACGGTACCAAAACGTGTGTAAAACCGGTAAAAAAACTACATTAATGTCAAAGTTATCACGTGGTATCGTGTTTCATAGTAACTGGGCTGTCGAGTTCAGATAGGCAGTCGCTCCATGTAAAATACTGGTATTCAGCTGCATGCGGTTAGAGAAACCGACCCCGACGATGATAAAAAAATTTATTTCGCTAAAAATATGTGATGGAAACAAACAAACAAATAGTCTTCACAGGGTGTAAACAGATCCTTCACAAAGCCTTCAACAACCAAGCATTCTTTGCAAAAAACTAAGTAACTCTATGCAAAAATGATTGCTGGGAAATTACTTTTTTTGGGTGTAATATCACGGTTTACGGTAGTTTACAGTAGGTTGGAATTTTGACCCCCAATATCATCGTAACTAGAAGGTTCCCAGATATGGTCCAGAACAAAAAACAAGAGAACAAGTGCCTCTAAGGGTCTTTTATTTTAGAATATTTTGCTACGTAGTTTTTTATGATTTTTATTTTGAGATAAGAACATAATAAAACTGATACTAGTATAACTAACACTGGACAGGTTTTTAAATTAAAATATATTGTTTTCAGTACAATTTCGACGAAGGTAATTTTTTCAATATTTTTTGTTGTTGTGTGTGCACAGTTTTTTTGCATGCGAGTGTTATTTCTTTGTATTTCGTAGTATGTGTGTGTTTTTTATGTAGTTGTGTGCATTGTTGTGTGTGTGTGTTGTGTTAAGTACTAACTTAAGACTTTTTTGATTTTCGAAATAACAGTTAACCTTTTCAACGCCAAAGCATAAACACCAAGCCACGAAATCACCTACCATTTTGACACATATTTGTGTCGTTTGGTGTACAGGGCACGCACTTGCTTGTCACGTATATGTGACAATGGCGTTCGAAAGGTTAAAGGTCAAATAGGCAGTCGCTCCATGTAAAGTACTGGTACTCAGCTTCATCCGGTTAGACTGGAAGCCGACCCCAACATAGTTGGGAACAGGCTAGGCAGATGATGATGACTTTCTTTGTCAGACCATACAACGCTATTTCAATGGATTCTTTTGCCTCTGACTGTACTAAAGTGTGTTTTCCCCTTTTTACATCACTTTAAATGTTTAACCGAATAACGCAGCGGTAGTGAGGCTGCCTTACGTTCTTAGGGTCCCGGGTTCGAATCCCGGTTGGAGCAAATGTTTGTGTGATGAGCATGGACATTTGTTTCCGAGTCGTAGATGTTTATATTTAAAATGAAGTATATCAACTATCTGGTGTCACAAACCTCTTTGCTTAGTGTGGCACTAGATGGCGGTGTGTGTAATGTCCAGCGATATTAATGTATTATAATGAATGGCAACTTCGCTTGCAGCCCGCGAGCACGCAGAACGTTACTCCCCGGTCCGGCGCGCTGAGTGCTCCCCTCCAAGAGTGGCGCACGACATCGCGTCCGCCAGGCTTGAATATCAGCAGTTACAGGTAATTAACTTACCTGACTTAAATTCTGACGCCTCATAAGTTCCCTAAACAGTTAACCCAGATTAGACATGCGCTTCGGTAGTAATCTTCACTTTTTTTTGTATTGAATTGAAATAATTTGTCATTGTTTACAGCGCGGCTTGGAGCGTCGTGGCGGAGGACCGGGTGCTTCGCCCCCGCATGCTGAAGTCAGATTACACACGCCTGGGACTTCTATGCCTGGTGAGAAATTTAACAACAACATACACATTACGTAACAACAACAAACATAACAATACAACAACTACACAAACAACAACAACATTAATCATCAACATTTATTAGATTGTAATTAATTATTGAAATTTGATCTGTTTGGACAAATTACACAAATTGAGATTTATGTGGTAACATGCAAATATAGACGCAATCATATTAATTATTCGGGATTATGCTATTTATTTGTCAAAGGCTATACCGTCACAAATAGTACGGTGAAGAAATTTGTATCCCGAAATCAGAGTTATTAACATAGTACAGGGTGGAAATTGTACGGGTTTTGGAATTGTGGGTTGTCGGTGTACTAAAAAATTCGACTACTGAAAAATCACGCTCTAATTAAATTCGGGGTTTACAAGGTAAAATCGAATCCTCCGATTGTTGAAGTCGGTTAAAACGTAGCTTATGTCACCCGGGCCATAATAACGATTCGATTGACATCTTATTCGTTAAAATCGGATGAATATAGTTTAGGCACTATGGAGGAACATACGTAAATACAAACATACACACATACATAGACTCTTAAAATCATAACCCTTCCTTTTGGCTTCGCCGTAATCGGGCAATGAAAATTAGCTGTTCCAGTTTTTGTATGAAACCGTGTATGCTGATTAAAAGCTAAGTTACTAATGCCCCTCCCCCCCCAGGCTCCCCCATCCACCAGCACGGCGCGGCCCCGCTGGACCTGAGCTCGGTGTCTCCCGAGGCGGCGCGGGCGGTGCTGCTGGCCGTGCGGAACATCATCACGGACCCGGCCGCGCTGCAGCTGCATTCCACGCTTGTACTCACTCAGGTAACACTAATTGATATGAACTTATATTAGCTCATTTTTCGTTGAAGCGAAACTTCACCAACAAATTATTTATTTATTTGCTAACATGTAAAACACTAGTTATTTAGGCATGCATTAAAATTTCATGCAGTATTCAAACATGCACCCTGTAAGGGCACTGCAAATATTTTATATTTCAAATTATTAAATTACAAAATATAATATTGATTCTTAATATTACAATTTAATTTAATTACAATTATATTACATTAAACAATAATCAATCGTTTAATAAAATTAAATTAAATGTTTATTAATTTTAAAATTAATCATTATTATCAGTAAATTAAAACTTCATAAGTAATTATTATTAACTAGCTTCTGCTAGCGGCTTCGCCTGCGTGAAGTTTGATAATTGTCCCTTGGGATCTTACTACCCGGATAAAAAAGTATCCTATGTGTTAATCTAGGTTATAAACTATCGTATGGATGTATGTATGGATGTTTGTTATTCTTTCACGCAAAAACTACTGAACGGATTTGGATGAAATTTAGCACGCAGATAGTTTATAACCTGGATTAACACATCCTTTTTTTCTGTGTGCTTAATAAGCTGACGTCAAATAAACATTATTATTTCTTTAGTTTAAATGAACGACGAAATTTTTTTGGTTCTGAATCATGTACTGAATGCGTGGTACTCTGTATTTACATACAACGAAATCTAAACCCTATCCCATAGCCATAAGCCTCAAACATCCCATCACAGAACTAACTCTCTGTTATCTTCTTCCACAGGACATAGCGCTCAAAATCGGCATCAACCTACACGCTTTATATTCCCCTCACGTCAACATATCTCAAGAAATCATCAAATCCATACACTCATACAACAATTTTGCTCTATTATCCGGGCATACTTCCCCGGCGAGCCCCGGGTCACCTCTACACCAAATAACTGAAGGTCTGAGCTACCTGCATACCGGATCGATTACGAGAGGGACACCCCAAGCATCTGCCACTCCCCTAGATCTAAGAAGTAATATAGACATGGATACAGGGCAATACGCACAGCTTCACCCTTTAGTACATTCTCAAATACACATGGTCACACATAGGTCTTTAAATAACTCGCCTATTTCCAACCCTGGGTCCCCTTTAGACATGATACAGGAGGAAATTGGGAATGGGACACATTTGGATAAAGTTTTTCAAGAAAATATGAGGTTTATACCTTCCTTTGCGCCGACGCATCCTCAAATAAGTTTAACAGACTGTCTAGGCTCTGAAATCACACTAGTGGCGTCTTCTTCCGAAGATAGTATGGACAGTTTAGAAAATACGAAATATTCGCTACCGCAGTTCGTGATTTCTGAACCGTCAGACCTGGATGACAGGCCGTCTATTACCAAAGGTATAGGACGAAAAGTCAGTCAGGAGGTTGAACCAGCGGAGCCGAAAGACGAAGTTATCCCGGATAAGGATGCCGAAATGCAGTCGCCGAAGGAAAGCGTTGACGAAACGGCGAAATTTCTGACTGAGGAGATAAAGTATCCGAGAAGAGGAAGCGACAAATCTTTAGGTTTCAGCGATGATTCATTAAGCAATGATTCCGCTAATGTGTCCCCAAATTGTGAACAAAACATACAGTCAATCTACTCCAATATTGTGTCCGTAAGTTCTGGGTTCAGCGAGAATCGAGGCAGTTTCTCCGAGCATAGAGAATCATTCTCTTTTTCCGACAGAGGGAGTTTCTCTGAGAGAGGCGACTTTGGAAGATCTTCTTTCTCTGAAAAAAGTGACTTCGGTAGAGGAAGCTTTTCAGAAAAAGGCGAAACCCCGAGATCTTCGTTCTCCGCCCAAGGGACGCTTGGCGAAGTAAAAGAGTATTACGAAGATGTGTACATGTCTAGGGATAGCAGTAGACAATGTCTAGAAAAATGTGACGAAGAAGTCCCACCACCTAGCGAAGAAATAGAGAAACTTCAGCGATCTACAATGGACTTAAGATTAACAGAAATATGCAGGCCCGAAGAGAGTCAAAAAATTCCTATACTTTTAAGTCCTCAAAAAGTTTCATGCGTCCAAGAATATTACGAAGTTACTCTGTCAACGGTTTGTTCAAAACTAGATTCTCAAAGAATCGTGGAGTTGTTGAAAGAAGCCATAAATACTAGAGTTCCACCACAGAGTATATTTGTGGAAACTGACCAAAAAGATGGCGATGGAACTTTGACAGGATATCTCAATTTGGAATATTCTGGAGGCATCCAAATTGAGCTGGTTTTGTGTGAAAATAAAGCGATGGAAAAAAAAGGATTAAAGATGAGAAGAATATCGGGCGATCAGAGGGAGTATGGGAAACTGTGCGAGCAATTAATAACCAGTTTGACTGTCTAATTATAATTTCTAAAAATACCTTTAGGTATTGCCACAAATCTCAACTAACGTCCTAAAATTACGTTAAGGACTTTTTCCTAATCTATGCCCTGTCCAAATGACAGATGTCATCTGTCAAAGTGACGTTTTCAAAGTACAATTTTGACAGCTGTCAAATTCAATATTGTTGTTTTTGTTGTATAACGGGTTTTTGCCGTTTTGTAAATGCATTTAATGTTTGTTTTTTCATTCCTGAAGTGTGGATTTCTGATGTTATAAGCATGTTGGTATGTCAAAAGTTGTTGTAAAATAGGCTTCGCTCGCTCTAGGACTGAAGATTGTTAAATTCTTTAAATTAATTTTGAATCAAAGTATTGTTGACCTTATGACCGCCAGAGCATAAACGCACGTGCGTGCCCTCCATGTCACATTTTCACCTACCATTTTGTCACATTTTTGTGTCGTTTGGCGTACAGGGCACGCGCTTGCTTGTCACGACATGTACGTGACAAGCACTGACAGACAATGGTGTTCAAAGGTTAAAGGTTATTGGATACGAGCGAAGCGAAGCGATTAAATAAGTGATACTTGTGCAATATTAGATACGAAACAATTTGAGTACAGTTAGCGAGAATCTGCGTGTTTTTATATATGGTCAATATCTTCATACAAAAACTATAAAAGCCAATGGGTCAACAAAATATTTTTAGACCACACAAATTATTGACACAAAAGGTACGGAAAATGACCTTAAAAACGTAAAATAGATGGTTAAAAAGTTAATTTGTCTTTAATTATAATTTGTTGTGAGAAATCAATGTAAATATCATTCAAATTGCTTTTTAGTAACAATTTATATATAGATATCAATATGAAACCAACAATAATTTGACTTTTCTATTAAAAATAGTATCTATTGCAAACAAAAAACATTCTTCAATTCAAATCGCTGACTGTACTAAAAAAAAACTATTCGATATATAAATAATAATTCTTCCTATTTCTCGGGACATTCCGTCTAAACTTTTCTATAATAAAAAAACTAAATAAAGGCTCACTCATTCGACATACTGTCATGGCGGCCATTCTTATGTCAAAGTGACAGTTCGACGCCATTTTGAATGTCAATTCAATATTTTTTTTAGATTATGCTACAATGGTGTAGAAAGCTATTTCCTTGATGAAATAAAACAAAAAGCTCGTTTTTTTACTCACTTTAGGGAAACATGAAGCCTTCAAATAAATGTGTATACAGTACGTATACAGCGACACATCAAGTATAACATGACCTCGGTTTGTATAGATTTCCCGTACAATAAGAGATCGCATACTGGTTTTGTATATCTTGATTTGTCTCCGAGCGACTGCGGATTTAAAGGATTCATTTTGGTCGCTTAGTGTTTGTAATACGGGTAATTACTATCCTCTGGTTAAAGAAAAATCACATCATTACGATTGGTTAATAGATTTGTCACCAGATTTAATTAGTTTTAAAACCGGGGGCTATATTCAATGTAAACATATTGGCATTTACTGAAATTGATGTATTAACTAGTAAAAAAGATTATGAACACTGGAATTACGCATAATACATAATGTACATACTAGAATAAGTTGCGGTTTATTTAAAAACTACATAGTTACGGTTTTTTCGGTAAGTTACGGTTTTCAACAAAAACCTGTATTTTTAGTAAAAAATCGATTGTTAATTTTAAATAAACCTGTATTATATCCAAAAAATGAGAAAATTTTGCACATATTTGTATATTACGTAAAGTTTATTTATTATTCCATAAAATTAATAAATATAATTATAACAAAAATCCTTTTTCTCCTAGAATTAAAAATTCCATTTTGAGAAAGTAATAAAATTGTTGCCTTGGATTGAGAAAGTGTTTTAACCTTTTGAACGCCATTGTCACATATACGTGACAAGCAAGCGCATGCTCTATGCAGCAACGACACAAATATGTAACAAAAAATGTGCGGTGCACTGTGTCACTTATACATACATCGAGGTACACATTTTTCAATACAATCCAACAATTTCTTTTATATTAATAAGTTTGTAAATAGTACCTAGTTTTAGGTTTAAATGTAATTGAAAATGTGTTTAATTTTGTCATATGAAAACTTTTTACTTAGTAGCGCAGTTGTTAAGAGATTGGCTTTTGCGCTAAGGTCACAGGTTCGTTATGAAGAAATATTTGTATGGCCCACAGATAGTTTTCCCGATGTAAATTTTTCATGAAATATTAGTTTCGAATAAAAGGTTTTCATATTACAAAACCAGATATGTTTTAAAAAATCAATGATTTTTCTATTATATCGATTGGTGGATGTATATTAAAAGAGGAAAAAAGGGACTTAAATGAAAATTTTAGTTTTTTTCTTGACAAAATGCGTACCTGGGCTAGTATGATTCATTTTGTAAACAGCCATGCAGTACACCATGGCCATTCATCATAGATCATTGTCTGTAAAATTCCATCTTCTAAAATCATCTACCAAGCGATTATAGTCCTAATATTTATTAGTTTTAAGTGTCATATTGCCATAAGTAATAAAAGTAGTGATAAGTTAAAATCAAAATGTAAATATTACTTTAATAAATTCCGATTCCATAATGTTTTTGTGATGGTTTTATTTCTGCATCTACATCACGCTTGCTATCCCCGAAGGTTAGGCAGAAGAGTATCTAGTGGTGTGAACGTCAGACTGCCAAGTCATAGGTCTGTGTCAAGTTCGAACCCAAGACACGCACTTCGGAATTTTCGGATTCATGTGCGTATCTTGCTTTAGGACACCAGCATGCCTGAGAGATATTTCTCGACGGCATGTAAAGCCAAGTCAAAGGCCCATGGGCGGCATAAATAATCTGACACCAGGTTAGGCGCTAAACACAGGAAAAAAAAAGAGGAGTTTCTAATAGTACACCCACACATTACACCGTGACAAATAATAACACGGTTTAATCAGTGTCTGGGCGATGGGTGGCTACGCTGCGTGTCGCTGGTTCGGTTCCCGCACTGAACAAATATTTGTATGGCCTACAAGTAGTTGTTCCGGGTCTGGCTGTGTGTGTATGTGAGTTTAAATGTTTGTTAACGCACTCACGGTACAGGAGAAATTCCTAGTGTCCCCAACGTTTAAAAAAAAATAGGGCGTACATATTGCCATCAAGCGGGCACAAATACAGACTCCGTGGCTGCTGCCTAGAAACAAACAGTACTGGTTGAGAAACCTAACACTAAATTAAATTTTCAATAGTCACGATAGCCAATGGCCAATGGCCAATGGCTTAATAGGCAATAGCCTTGACTAACATGCGAGGACGCTCTCGCTCGGCAGCTAGATCAAGAGCTTGAATCAGTTTGCGGTACTCCTGGACACGACTCGGATTGTTAGGAGGTTCCTCTCTCTGGAGCCCTGACTGTGTAGCTTGGACCGTGTGTTCCGTCCTGGGCCCGGCCATGATGCCAAACAAGGTCATGGTTATGGCAGGAGACTGTACGGATATGTACGTGGTGGTTCCTAATACTAATAAACATTCCAGGCAGACGTATGTTTGTTCCGTATAACATTAGTTCTGGGCTTATATTTTCTTTCAGTCGAAGTGCTACTCGTAGTCCTAGTAGAACTATAGGTTATTTGATCGACCAGTTTGTCGTGTTGTCGCGCGCGATTAGCGCGGTTATCATTGATTTAAGCCAGCGTTCAACTAAGCCATTTGACTGCGGATGATACTCGTAACTAGTAGTCCTGGTTTTCTTAATACCAAGTGACTTAGATAAAGCAATGAATAAGTTTGACTCTTACTGTCGTCCTTGGTCCGTGGTTATGGTGTTTGGGCATCCGAATCTTGCTATCCAGGTGTTTATGAGAACTTCCGCTACAACTTCTGCTGTTATCTCTGCTACTGGTACAGCTTCCGGCCATCTTGTTTCTCTGTCGATCATTGTCACAATGTATCTGTTGCTGTTGAATTCTGGTAATGGGCCGACTATGTCAATGTGTACGTGTTCTAAACGTGCCGTAGATGGGAACGTTCCGATTGGAGCCGAGTTGTGCCTATGTGTCTTGCTTTTCTGGCATGCCTCACATGTTCTCGCCCAAATTCCAACGTCAGTATTAATGCGTGGCCAGAAGTAGTGTTCGGTGATCATTTTCTTCGACGCCCTTATCCCGGGATGTGTTATATTGTGCATAGTGTCGAATACTTGTTTTCGAAGTGACTTCGTCACATACGGTCGTCATTTTAATTTTGAATTTTCGCAGAGTAGTTGTCTCGTTCCTGTTAGCTGTATTTTCTTCCAGCTAAGGTTGTTTTTGTTTAACAGCTGAGTGAGTCTAATGTCCGTGCCTTGCATATCTGCCAACTCATTCCAATCCACGGGTGTCGGGCAGTCTATCTGTTCGACTCGCGACAATGCATCGGCCACCGGGTTCATGTTACCGGATAGGTGACGAATGTCTGTTGTGAATTGTGCTATGAACTCGAGGTGACGTAGTCGCCTTGGGGCTATCATTTTACTTTTGGAGTTTTGTCTAGTAGTGAAGGCGTGACATAATGGCTTATGATCGGTGTATACTATCAATTCTCGTCCCTCGATATAAGATTGAAAATGCAGTTTACTGCCATGTAAACTGCTAGCAGTTCTCGATCATATGTGCTGTATCTTGATTGCGTTTCACCCAGTCCCTTTGAGAAAAAGGAAAGCGGCTTCCAGTTTCCGTTTTCATACTGTTGTAAAACGGCGCCAACGCACGTTTGAGACGCATCCGTCATGAGTGATAGCGGGGAATGCCTTGTTGGTGATGTCAATGTAACAGCGTCGCTTAGACATGCTTTACTTACATTGATCAAATGAATCTAGTGCCTCTGGAAACCATTGTATTTCAGTTTTGTCATTCTTCTTCGATCCAATGAGGTATTTGTTCAACCGAGCTTGATGTTGGGCTGCTTGTGGTAGGTATGTTGTTCCGGTAAAAATTAATTATGCCTAAAAATGTTCGTAACTCTTGCACAGTTTTTGGTATTGGGTACTTATTTGGTGATTGCTTCGGCTTTGTGTGGTAATGGTTTGATACCGTCTTTTGTGATCTGATATCCGAGGAATTCTATTTGCGTTTTGCCCAGTATATTTGGCTTGATTTATTGCGATGCCATACTCGTCTAGTCGTTTGAACACTTCATGTAAATCACGCCGGTGTTCGCTGATTGATGATGACGCCACTAATATATCATCTATAGGTATACACGAAGATAAAGTCGAGTCCCGCTAAGACTGTTTAGGAATATGACAAAGGTTTGACCTGCGTTTCGTAGTCCGAAAGGCATTCTTGAAATTCGAATAGACCGAACAGGGTGATTACTGCAGTCTTTTCTACCTCTTGTACTGGAATCTGATTGTAAGCCCTTTTTAAATCGATCGTTGAGTATATATTGGTTCCTGGTAATAGGTATGTGAAGTCTAGTACTCTCGGAATCGGGTATCTATCCGGTACAGTGATCGCATTAAGTCTTCTGTAATCACCACATAACCGTA
The DNA here is from genome assembly GCA_941918905.2 of Xestia sexstrigata. Lineage (NCBI taxonomy): Eukaryota > Metazoa > Arthropoda > Insecta > Lepidoptera > Noctuidae > Xestia > Xestia sexstrigata. Next base: position 10,859,467 of record OW799228.2, on the reverse strand, counting down.
ATTCGCCGTTTCTCTTTGTTGTCACGTGCAAAGGGCTTGCCCACGGGCTCTTGGAAGGTCTGCATAACCCTGTCTCTAACATTTGTTCTATCAATTTTTTTACTCGTAGGTACGGTCGAACCAGCTATTTGGTTTACATTTTACAATGTTATTTGTTGGTAAAACTGTAAACCAAATAGCTTGTTCGACCGTACTTGTCCGCCGGCAAAGGTCTTGACTTGGAGTGAACAGGGTGTCCGTTGGTGATGATTGGATGAACTACGTTGTGCTTTGGTTGTGACTGTGCGTCTATAGGTCTCAGAATGTTTGGATAGTCTGCTAAAATGTCTGCATAATCTTCGGTTAAATTTACGGTCCGAAGTGTTGGTGTGCTTGTGTTCATTAACTTTGCGTTTCTCTGAAGTAGTCATCCCATCTATTTAACGTTTATTCCGAATATCCAACAAAATGTTTTTTTTTTTTCTAGAAAATCAGCACTTAGTACGCGTAGACGGCCGTACCATTGGACTTTCTGCTGACATAGCAACGATGAAAGTCCAATGGTACGGCCGTCTCAAATTCAGATTAAACGTCAACGTTTTGTCGCCATATGTTCTAATTCGCGTTCCGTTTGCGGCGTATATTTTATATGTATCGTCTGATTTTAAATTTCCTCTTCTGAGTATTGCTGAAATATTAGCGCCAGTATCTACTAAAAAGCGAAACCCACTTTTTCTGTCGGTAACGCACAGGCGGTTTGAAGGTATGATAGTGCTGACGACCGCCTCTGTCAACGCTGAATTCAGTTTTTCGACTGTGTCTTCCAATTGCATGGTTTTCGCAGTTCGGGGCTCGATTCCTGTACCGAAGATGATACTTGCATAACCAGTTGGGGCTATCGGGTGAAATCCTCGGTCTTGAGTGGAATCTTGCGCGCGACATGCTTCGATTACGTCAATAAGATAATTACGATGTCCTCGGTCTGAGTTGGATTTCAAGGCTGCTATTTCCATGGTTAGCTTACTCATTTGATTGACTTAACTCAACCATAAGCTGTATTTCCGCCACTTTACCTGATCTTCCTTCCAAAATCTTGTCTGCTATAGCGGCGTTGATCTTGACTGACCATTAACACTGCTCGAACGTGATCAGGAAGTCTTGACATCCCAGGCTATGCATGGTTTTTAATGCTCCATTTACGAAATATTAAACTTTAAAGTGCTAATTTTTCTTCCAGTTCCCACCCTCTAAAAGCTAAACAGCGGCGCGGGCAGCGGGCGTCGAATGGCGTACGAGCGGCGAGCGGCAAAAGAGCGGTGCCCTCGAGACTGCATTGACGTAGTCTTATTGTTCAAGAATATAATCGAATGTTTCTGTACTTATTCTGGTATAGTCAAAGAATTTATCGGGATAATGTCTCTGTTCTTCATAATTCCGATGAAACTCGCCTTTTTGCTTCTTCGCCCGGTTGTAGGAATTTATATCTTCTTTTGCCCACAATAAACTATAAGAAGGAATTAGAATCAAAAAGATGTGGTCGTCGTTTAGACATTTGGTTCGCGAATAAAGATATTAATTTCTCGTAACACAACACTACGCCGCTCTAGCGCCGCGCGATCTGCCCGCTGACTTCAAGATGAAGTAGTTGCTTGCTTAAAAGACGCATTGAAAAACAAAATGATCTCTAAACTATAACGGGCTACTACGGAACCCTACAGTGCGCGTGGCCCGACCCAACACACTTGACCGGTTTTGTTTTACTACTATTAGGGCTACCGCACACAGAATACATAGTCTGTCTCGCTCGCACTAGTAGGGTAATTGTCTGTCTAAAGACAGTCTTGTCTATAGTGTGCGGTAGCCCTTAGTCCGCACACTCTTTGTGCGGGCCAATATTAGTAAGGGGGGTAAAGATGTCGTGTGCTGTGCACGGGATTTTGTTTTAAAAATGAGTACAAGTAGATTTGCCTCGAGCTTACGGGTGCTTACGGGCAGAGTCACGCATTGCCAATGTCAAACTTATTTCGGCAACACGAAACGGGAAATGACGTCACATAACGCACGAGAACTTTCTTCATCCCACATACGGGAAATGGGGCAAATACGCTTATAATGGGATATCCTTTTTATTGTTCAGAGGAACCGGAAGTGCATGGCGGCTACCGGCGGAGGATATTATACCATGTTTTGCATACACTTCCCGTCAATTGAGTGACTGTTAATTTACTTGTTGTTTAATTTCTCGGTTAATTGATATTAAGATCTTGAGATTGGAAGGAATTTTTAATATGATCGAATGGTTTTGCTAGTTTGTCTAGATTGGTCCATGGATGGGAGACCACTCATTACATACCGAGTTTCAGGCTGTCATATGTAGATCTTTGATAGTCGTTACAGGTAGTCAGTGGCCAGAAAGTCTGACAATCGGTCATACCAAGAGGTATCGTATTACCCAGTAGTAACTGGGTTGTGGAGGTCTGATAGGCAGTCGCAGATGTATGAACGTGGACGGCAAAAGGAGTGTGTTTGTGAGAAGGCGACCCTTACAAACACACAGACACCACAGAACGCCACCTGCTACGATTAGCAGGTGGCGTTCTGTGGTTTCTGCTCACCCCGAAGGGAGCAAGGCGTCAGTTTATGTCTAGTTATTTCCTGCCTACGGTATTGTCAAAATAATGCGTTGTTTCCGCTTTTTTATTTGATTGGAATCTTAAGACGGAAAGCGTTTTCCTGTCGTTGCATTTTATAATCTTCGTCGGAAATGATAAGGTTTATGTAGTTTGTTATCGCATTTTATCAAGCTTGTTATTTTGATTGTCGTACTTGGATTATTGGTTTTATTGCTCTGATATAATATCTAAATTAAATCGTCTTATGAACCTTTTTATAGATCCGATAAATTTAAGCCTGTACTTCCTGGCGTGTAGGCCAAAAGGGTGTGTGGGTCGGTAAGTGGCCCGAAAGTCTGACAACCAAGGGGTATCGTATTACCCAGTACTAACTGGGCTGTGGAGGTCAGATAGGCAGTCGCTCAATGTAAAATACTGGTATTCAGCTGCATCCGGTTAGACTGGAAGCCGACCCCACCAACATAGTTGGAAAAAGACTAGGCAGATGATGACATCCTGACATGTAGGCATTTTATGGTAAACCTCATTTGACAATACCTTAGGCAGGAAATAACTAGACATAAACTCACGCCTTGTTCCCTTTGGGGTGAGCAGAAACTACAGAACGCCACCTGCACGATCATTACATACTCCTTATGCCTCGTTCGCGTTCATACATCTGGTCATACACGCACGACGGTTATAAGTACTACGCACCCAACTGAGCTTTTTGAAGAAGCTTACCAATGAGGTAAGAAGGAGCTCGTGGCTAAACTATAGCCGGAACCAACAGCTACAGCAAGACAAGCACGGCTTCACCTAAAGATCAACCCGAGCGGCTGTTATTATTTAGCCACGAGCTCCTCTGTATTGTAAAATTAAATCTAATACAGGCTGATTATAGGACTCTAATTATATCTATTTCTGAACTACCTGTACACTTTTTTGTGCACTTAATACTGTTTTTTTGTCTCAGTAAACACCACTGTTGCCATTGCGGAAATGGGAATATCTTGGATGAGGCTGGCACAAGAGCGTGGAGCTTGGCACAAGCAAAGAGAAGCCTGTACCCAGCAGTGAGTGAAGTCGGGCTGTGGGAGATGGCGTAATGATGAAACACCAGTCAGTGGCTTAGCGTGGGTCTTCGCCGCTTGGGCCCGACCGGAAATACGCCGCCCCTTGTTTTTTATTGACCCCGATAACTTGGGGTCTAAACTAGGTGGCTTTTGAGTAATCGTACTTTAATAGTACATTATGATATAAATATAGGTAAGTTGAAAATTACAGCCGAGGCGATATTGCTAGCCCGAGCCGTAGGCGAGGGCTACAAAAAAGCAGAGGCTGTAATTATCAACGCGCACGTATGTCATACGACGTTTTATAACATATTTGCGAGGAAATAAATAAAACTCGGACTTTCTTTTTTAAACGAATAACTCTTTTACTTGTTCACAAATTAGCGATGCGCGCGCATCAGCTCTTTTTTTATGGCAAAGACACAAAAAACAGCCAGTATTACTAATAAAGTAAATTAATATTTTTTTTTGTTACAGATAAATGGTTGTAAGTAATTTATTGTCAAAATTAATTAAATTAAAGAATTAAATGTTTATTTATTATATTTCATCTTCCAAAGTTAATTTTATTCATAAAATGTTGACCACTTCACTGACATAAAAACTCTTTGCTAAGATTTTAAAAAGTACCGTTTGTTTTAGACGGAGCATCTTGATTACCGTGCGTTTTACATTACATTACTGCACAAGTACGTAATGAGATACAATACGATATTGAAATGGGTGTAATAAGAAATCCTTTACGGGCAAATGTGTTATAAAAGTTTTTTTGAATTTTTATCACCTCTCCACCATAAAGAGCTGATTGTGAGAAATCTACGCCGTTCAGTCAGGATGTTAAACTGATACTTTTCTGATAGCTCATGAACGAATGTAGGTATCCTTACCCTTAGGAAACCAATTTGTCAAAAAAGTAAGTACATCTGCCTTTGGAAAATAAGCGCCATAAAGGTCGTGTTCTGAAAATTTCTTGAAACTTCCCTTGTTTTTCGAGGCAGGTTTCTCAAAATAAATGTATGACACTTGTCGTGCAAATTACAGAACCGAGTTCCTAGTCTCATTAGTTTTACAAAATGGTGCCAAGTAGGTAGGTATTTACACTTTTTTAGTAAGTGAATAACCTGAAAACAACGATTGTTCCTGAAATTAAGGTAGTATTTTAATAAAACTGGGTGGGTAGTACCTACTCGTACAGTTTTTTCGATGTACGTCTTCATAGATTTTCTTGTTACCGCTATGTGATGTTAGGTGTTTGACTTAATGCGCCGGATCCTGGACGACCAGATCAGGCAAAATCTGTTTCTCTTTAAAAGTTCGATTTCTCAAAAACCACCCAGTTTGGAGCCCGAGTTATCGGGTCAAAATTGTAGCAAATAAGCTCTAGTATCACCCATTTGAAGGCCTGCACCCAATCACCAATCACCTGTATATGAACATTTATATCGTTTTCTATGGCAAGAATGGCATGAAAATGCGCGCGCGATTTCGAATTTCTATTTTTTTACATTTTCCGATTAACAAATTGGCGCTTCCTGCCGCCCCCTTTCGCATGCGGCCTGGGGCAGTGGCCCCCACCGCCCCCCCCCAAGTTACGCCACTGACACCAGTTAATTTTCTAGGTACCTACATTTTGCAGGTGCTTAGCGCTATAGCCGCATTTCGCCAGTTATGTTTAAATCCCGTGTTATAGAGACGAGCCAAATGCAAATGCCAACAACCAGGCCCGTAATATCTAGTCTGGGGGCTCGTATTCTTTGACTCAGATTAATTTATTACTAGCGATCACTAGATCAAAGAAACAGTCCAAACCAAGAAATGAACAAAATACAGGAAACAACAAATAACTCTATAAATCTTTATTAATAATCTTGCATCAATATAAAAACACATCATTAGTGGTAGAAACAAAAGCATTTATTGAAAGACTTTATTTTAAAAGCGATAGGACGTAAAATGCTTAGCTAGGCGGAAGATTCGAAATACACTAAAAAAATGTTGTTTTATAAATGGCTGTCACGTGTAGGCTGCACGCCACACGCCTGTGCCTCTTGCGTCGAAAAAAAAAGAGGATGTTCAGGGGTGTGTAACCTTTTGTTCGTTTTCTATTATTTTTAACGTAGAGATGTATTCATTATGCATGAGTTTTGGAACAGGGGACTCTAATGATGGTGATTACGCTTTGTGCATCGTTTAATTCATTAATTCATTTGAATATTGCAGGACAGGAAGGAAGCAGTTGCTTCCCCTTCGTGGCTGTCAAGGTCTTCCCCTCAACTGTGGGTGTTGTATAAAAGAGCCTTTAAAAGAATAGTGAAGTATAACATTCTTCAGTTCGCTAATCTAATAACAAACTCCCAATTTCTTGACACGAGAATAATCAGCTTAAAAACTTTACTAAACTTTTGACTATTTTCGGCAAGTCAATGTCAGATTCTTTCTTTGTGTTGGTCAATCCTACCTTTGTACATTGGAATTATGTTATGAGTAAATACTTTTTGGTAATAAGGTGAAATTTAGGGAACTTAGATGCGGTTACGACCGTAATTCAGATTGTTGATAGAATAAATGCAAAATATTTTTAGTTCTTATAAGATCTGTATTTATTAGTGCTATTTAAAAAATAAATACAAGTGTATCATTTGCTGAAAGTACCGAATTTTATTTAATATTTTTTTAATATCCATTAAAAACCATAACTAAATTAAACAATAGACTGAAAATGTTGACGACACCCAATTTTTTTGCACGACCGACAACCTGTCAAACTGACAGCCATCCTCGAACGGATGCGTGCAATTTCTCATTTATCACCCCGAAAATAAGCTGTTGTTCCCAAAGCCGGCTTTACGCAAGATTTGTGACGAAAATAAGATCCTATTTATGGCTTATTGTCGCTACAATAAAAGATTTTTTCATTTTATTTTTTTTCCATCTGTCATTCTATACTTTCCCGTCGTTTCCGTTATGACATTCTTCTTTTTTTTTTGTGGACGTGTGTCGGCAATGATCATGGTTATTATGCCTTTTTTTGAAAACCAGAAGTGATTTTACGGTCATCTGGTGTACATGTTAACGCTTTTTAGAAACGGAGTAGGTAGTCGCAATGTGGAGTAGCGAATATTCTACTTGTAATTTTTAGTGCAATTAAATGTTGTTTGATTAAAATGCAGCACTATGCAAGTATCTCATAATAACGTAATAACATAATAACGTATAGAATATGCTATTAGAGTTCTAGATTGGTACAGCTGGACCTTATTGCAGTAGCTATTTACCGAAGTCGACTGCCTCGTTGGTGTAGTGGTCGTAAACGCCACTGCTTACCATGAGGGGTGTTTAGTCTGAACGGACCGCTATCAATTCATTTTGGTCCGTTCAGACGTAGACAAAAAATGTTTACGTCCAAACGGACCGGTGTCAAAAAAAAAACAAATGAATAAACAATAATAAGTTTAAAGGGACAGTCGCATACATAGTGAGGTCCTGGGCTCAATTCCTGTTCGGGCAAAGTGTAATTGGGCTTTTTCCTGCATGTATTTCTCAAAAGCAGTCACCGAGTCTGGAGTACATGGGACTCAAACTTATCTGGCGAAATGTGGGTGTACAGTGTAGTAGTATTAGGTAGGTACACCTCTGCCTAAATCTTCGGGGATTACAGGCGTGATGTTACGTTATGTTATTTACTTATGTAACAATTTTGCTATCGAATCTTGCCAGGAAGCATGAAAATAACAAGGCCTAGCAACATGGCAACAGAGCTTCGGGCCTTCGTGGCTAATCCAACACCACTACCTACCTTCTAGACCTCTACCTACCCTAAACCGGAACAAACGCTCACAAAATAAAACAAGTTTATTCAAAATCTTTCAAACTGTCTGCAGCCACAGACTACAAATCATTCACTCACAAGACATGTGAGGTCCCAAAAACCGAATTTATCCGACAAAAAAAAAACCGGTAAAGTTGTTTGTGCACGTCGTCCGGTCCGGACATCCGGCTGGACAATGGTGGCATTATTTATTGTCAAATATTATGGTAAAATGGTAGTAGTAGTAGTAGTAGCTATTGTTGTGGCACGTATCGATTTTGGTTAGTTCTACTATTTATTTAGGATTGGACTCGGAAATTACAGGATGAATTGACATGTATGGTATGTTTTTGTTATTTTTTAGGGTTTCATACCTCAGTCGAAAAATTTTACCCATAAAGGTGAACGCAGACCCTGGCCGCACCGTACGCGCCGCAGTCGCCGCATTCGAATTCTTCGTCTGTGTTCAATCTGTGTCTATGTATCTGTGTGCGAGATTGCATAGAAGAATTCGAATGCGTCGACTGAGCCGCGTGCGGTGCGGCTAGGTCTGCGTTTACCTTAAAAAATCACTTTGTTGTCCGTCTGTCTGTCTCTCCGTCTGTCAAGAACTCAAGACCCTTTTTCTCAGGAACAATTAATACAAACAAATACTCAAGTCTGCCACCCTCGAGAGCAGTGAAAAAAACATAAAGAGAAAAAAAAGATGATTGTATAGGTAGGTATCGCATATTTTGCGAATCAATTATGGTACGTTCCGTTGACCTAGAATCATGAAAGGCAAGAAGCAATGTCTTACAGCACATCTAAAAAAAAAAAAAACCTAAATTTATTTATTTAACACTTCATGCACAAAGTAGGTATCGTACATAGGCGGACATACATACCTATATGACATACTTTATATAAATATAAATAAACATTATTAGAGACAACATTTAATCACAAAATTCCTACATGTTTATACGGAACCCTCGCGCTCGCCTCGGTGCACGAGTCCAACTCGCACTTGGCCGGTTTTATTTGTTTGAGATCACGTTTTCTTCTTAACAAGGGACGGTCGAATTCTTTGTGTTAATGAAGGTAACTCAATTTAGTTTAAAAGTCACGTAAGAAGACCGTTTTTTCGTAACATCCTTTGTTTTCTTTGATAGCATAAAATATGAAAAATTATTATTTATGTGAAATTAGTCTTAAATTTTGAAATATAAATCTGTGTAGTAGAGTATTTTGTTGAATTTTACCCTAAGTAACTTGGTAAAGGTTCGATACAGTCGGAAGAAGTAGGTAGGTACTAACCAGTAAATTCATGAGAAGTTTTGCTCACATATTCACTGAGGTCAGTTTTACCAACTTGAAAATTTACATTAGTTTTTGATAATTCTAAACTAGATGTTCTCTGATCTTGCCTTTTTGTACCTTTTGTAGGTAACACAAGGATACTTATATAACATCCTGCGTTATCCACAAAACACCTTTCATAATCCAAAACAATAAAAACGACGTTTAAACTCAAATAAAAAGTCCTAAAACTCATCCAAACACAAAAAACCGTAACATCACTAACAGACGGATGGACGCCGCCATTATACAAGTTAAACCATTTTATTATAAGATCGGTCTGCCCGGAAACCGTTTGAGAGACGGATGTCCACTGTAAACAATGCTGAGCCATATTTGTTAAGACTTTTGTTATATAATAAGCGATATAAAAAGGATTTTTTATAGCTTCCTGAGACCTGACGGATTCTTCCTTCCTTGTTTTTGTTTAATTTGTTTTTATTTTAGATGGTTTTGAGAAATGGGTTGTGTGACAAATTGAGTTTTTCTTCTGTGGTAGTATTGAAATGTTTTTCGACGTAAGGTTTCTCTGTATGGTAAGTTCCACTACAACATCGGGGTCGGGGAAGCTGGGCAGGAGCACGGCTTCACTTTAGGTGTATCGCCCTGACCCCATCTGGCTAGACGCAGACATGGCTCATGGAGTAGGGATTTACCAAATAGTGGACAAGGTTGGGCCTAAGGAACCAGGGTCGTACAAAAGCGGGTTAGGTTGACGAACCGCGGAAAGCAGATGGTTAAAGGCCGCACAGAACATCGGGGATTACAGGCGTGATGGATTACTTGCCATTTCACTTTTAATTTACCGTAATACTACATTTCTTCCGACAAAACTCCGTAGGAATCGCCGTTGTATATAACGTCTTGTATTTTGCATCTTGATCGCTGAGTTCTATCTACATATACATCTACGCATGTAAAAAAAATGCACACCTTTTGATACGCATATCAAAAGGTGTGCATTTTTTTCAATTAAAAGGCAGGTGTTATGGCGACATGTTGTGGGCTGACACGAGCGGGAGCAGAGCTTAGTGAAGAGGTGTGACTACTTTTAAGAACAGTTTTTTAAGGTCCGTTACTGTATGGAGTATTGCAGTCACTTATGGGATGACTCAGCAAAATACCAGCTGGCTGCACTTGATTCGGTGGAACGCAGAGCTAAAAGGCTTCTAGGCGACGAGATGTTGGTAGCTTCGCTTTACAGCCTAGCTCATCGGCGTAATGTTGCCTGCCGTCGCGCGGTCTTCTACAGACTGTACTTCAGAGGGTGTGCGCAGAAGCTCCACGACATGATCTGACATCACCCTTTTTCCACCGGACTAGACGTACTGCAGCGTACCATCCGCACTTGGTAGATATCCCGACGAGTCGTACTAAGCGCTTCTCTTCCACTTTTATTATGCGCACAGCCAAAGTGTGGAACTCTCTGCCTGCATCAGTGTTCCCACCCACATTTAACTCGTCTGCCTTCAAAGCTACTAGAGTGAACAGGCATCTTCTGGGCACGCTCGTTCCATCATAGACCTCATTCACCGCTTTCCATGACGCGTGATCGAGGTCAAGAGAAGTTTTGTAATTTAAAAAAATGGTGACGGAAAACAAGTAAAGAAATCAGCCTAGACCGGTTTCGGGACTCGGTACCCAATTATTTATTACTAGCTGTTGCCCGCGACCTTCAACCGCGTGAAATTATTACAAGAACATTACTTTCCCATTTCCTTTTATATTTTTATAGTTTCACAAGCCTCGACAATAAGGTTGCAAAAATCAAACAGCACAGCACACGCACATCATCACGTTTTGCAAATACCATCTGTCTAGCTGGATAATCATTCCTAATTAAGGCTCTATAAAAAAACAACCACATAATTAGCATATTTAAAGTATCATGAAAAAGGTCGTCCCAAATTGTGGCCGCCATCCGGTGTTCAACGAAACATATTTGCGCGGGAAAACGAAAATAGCAACCGCGTCGGAAACGCGCGTCCCTAATTACGTTAACATCATCTTTTTAGAAATATTTTGCTCAAAACTTACAAGCTAATATCAAACTTAGTGGAACGGAATAAAGTGTAATTTCAGTTCCATTTTTTGTGGAGATAAGTCATTATCGAACACGTCAATTATGCGGAAACGATTAGTTTCAGAGGCACATGCTGACAGGCAGGATGCGAAGAATTCATTATCGATTTTTAAAAGCAAAACCTTTTAACTCTTTCACGCTAATTCCCATTACACTAAGTGTGAGCGGGAAAGAGTATTGTATTAAGCCGCAGAGGCGCATGCTTGCAAATACTTTTCAAAATCAGAAACGGCAAAGCTACATTTAAACTTCAATCAATTTCAAACCTTATTGTAATCGAATAAAGTTTACAATCGTGTGAATAGAACTGAACAAAAGACCGTATTTTGTCTGGTGTTTGCCTCAGACATCTGCATTCATTCAAAGGTTGAGGAACGATGTACGAATGACCAAGCCTGCCAAGCCACATTCAACATTCGGCGCTGGTAGCGAATAGTTGTGTTCGTTGAGAGAAAAACCGTAAACATTTACGATATATTTTATTGACGATATTATTGTGTTGAAATAGTGACATACTGTATTGAAAGTGTGAATTTGTGATTGAAAACGATTTTTTTTGTGAGAAAAGGATTGCTACTGTTTTTTTTTACGTGTCTAGTGTGGTGAGTGTTCTTTTTCATTTATTAATTCTGTTCAAAAATATTCTTGGCAAAAAAGCCAGTTTATTAAAAAAAAAAACATGTTCTATGAAAATCTAAAAGTTCATTTTGGATTTTTATTATGAAATACCTAGAAGGAACTGAAATAGTTCCCAATCTTTTCGATAATGTTTAACAACATCTTGCAAGATTTTAACATGGCAGTAGGCCATATTAAAAAATAGAACAAAAACAAAACTAACTAATTTATAATTTTAATAACTACAAAAAAAAACGTAATTATATAGCGGACTATAAAATAAATATGCAACGTCAATGCTATGTCAAAATAAATAATAAAGAGTTTTTCGGTTTTTATCTGACACCAGGCATCTGACATCTGGTTTAAACAACTGTCAAATTGTACTGAATTGAAAATACTGCAAAAGTCACTGGTACAAGGAAAAACTTAATGAAAGGTAACTTACGCGGCCACAATAATAAAAGGTAACATATGCGGCACAGCACTAAGGCATTTTATTAGTGATATAAAAGATAATTACATATGAAAAAATAATCGTACCTAAACTGTGTAATTTGATAAATGTTTAAACCTTACGCCAGTGCTGCCATTTTGTGGTTTTGTCATTTCAGAAAACCCTCATTACAACATCATTCTTATGTGAAAGTGCTCTAAAAAAATATTATTACAGAAGTAGTAAGAACCACGAGGATAAGCCTTAACTTTTTAAAACTGTTGTCATTTGTATCGCGAATCGGCATAGAGGTAATGATTCCTTTCATCGTCTAGCTGTCAAACATTTCCAATATCGAGAAAAACTTTTTACCAACAATTTAGATTATTCAGAGCGTGACATTTCACTAAATTCGTTACCGCAATCAAAATCAGCAAAGATTTGTCAATTTCAGCGACACAGTCGATCGATTCAGAAACTATGTCAGTGTGTCTGTCAACTTAGCAAAAGATGAAGTCGCAATTTTAATTACTTATTTCTTAAGTATTTGGCTTCGAAAAGTGTTGCAGAATTGTTTCTTAAAGTTGTGATAATATGTTACAAAGAATTAACTATTACAGAAATACCAAATTATCACAACTTTTTTGTGGGTTGGTAGAAGCCTAATGTTAACACATTCTACTGCGACTGCGTCTTCTGTCTTTCCTAATTATTTAGTATAAATTATCCTATGTTATTATTTTGATAATCATCAAGTCTACACATGGCCTATAGGTACCTAATACCAGGGTTAGGCACACCCACATTACTCCAATCATGTTAAGTCCTATGTAATAGGGTTCACTCAGCACTTTTGGAAAACTTAATAGGTACTTACCTAGTTATTAACTCAGTTATCCCGAAAATAATCATAACTCTGATCTCTTCAATCTTCGTTTAATTAGAACAGTTCCTACAATGGTATTCTAGTAAACAGATATAATGTTGTGAGCGCGCAATCGTGAAGGCTCGAAAACGGCCCAATTGGGTCGTATTGCCTTTTTTTCTGCGTCACTGCGTGTATGTGAGCTGTTCGGTTGATTTGTAGGTGTATAACATATCTGTTTATTAGAATATCATTGAGTTCCTATGATAATGTTGACAGAACACGTGGATAAAAAATGGCGGATGATATTCTCAAACTCTCATCGTCTTAAAACAATCACTTGTCAAATTATATCTACAGGAAACACACCATCCGATCAGTTACGCCACCAAGTTTAAAAAACAGACAGAGCTATCATTAAACTACTTTCTAATCTGCAATCTTACGAAAATGGCTACAATTTCAAGTAATTACCCCATTGTTGCTTCGTCTTCCCGCCATTATGTCGCTTTCCCGCGCTTTCCGACTTCCTGTGTGAATATGTGTCAAAAACAATGGCGGGAATTGTTGTTTTTTTTCGTGAATAATGAGGCAAAGGTAATGTGTATATCTGGGTATTTGTTTTTTAATCGGTAAAATTGTTTCGTGAGACATTTAGCTATATTATGTATGTGTATTGTGTATAAACATACATGTAAAATCAATTCGCTTTTCGTCTCTGTCTGTGTGATGAGGTTTCCACCACCATTTATAGAATATATTAATAAAAATAATACCAGCCTATTACTGTCCCACTGCTGGGCAAAGGCCTCTTCTCATACAGAGAAGGCCCGAGCATTGACGAGCACGATTTGCTCAAGACGGGTTGGCGATTTCAGACTTACATTAATTAAAAGTCCAGGTTCCCCATGATGGTTTCCTTCACCGATGTCTGTGATGTCCAAGATAAATTTAGAAAGTAGGTACAAATGAATTGAAAAAGTCACATTGGTATGTTATAATTTTCATCATTTATGAGATAAGTACTTATGATTATGATGTTTTTAGCACAGAAATCTCAAAATTTTAACTAGCTTGCTAGATACCTACTTGATTGAATTTACTATTTTTTTCACATTAAGTACTTACCTTGTATTTTTTCAAAAAGAAGTTTTTAGCTGAAGTTTCGACCCAATCAAAATCGAAAGCCGAAATGGCTATCGATTCAAATCAGGCTGATGGACATTTTGAACGTCAAAAATTACTCAAGGTCGTCCTCCAAAATACAAGGCCTTCCTCACTACTTTCTATCGTTTTAGCTGCGGTTTAATGGGAAGCATCGTCAACATAATGCAAGTTTTACGAGGGAAATGGCTAATTAAGCCATAATAATAGCAAGCTAGCCCAGAAGTGAACACGGACGGTAATGGCGTGTGCTAGAATGTATCCATTACGTGGAGCATTGTGCGAAAAGCGTGAACGCGTTCGTATATATAAGAAAGTTGAAATGGGAAATTGTGTTGAATGTGTAATTTTGGACCGATAATCAGTTTTTTACGTAATAAGGCGATGGATTTGGGTCGTTATTGTGTTTTTGGTTACATAGGTATTTGCCTTGGCTAGATTTAGGTATAACTAACTCATATCTAGTTGATTCGTAACGTAACAATATAAACTTCAACATGGTACTACTTAATGAAGGCAGCTTTCTAGTCACGCGAAGTGTCAACCTACCTTTTAAATACTAAATCGTCAAAATATCTGAAACGTCCAAATTCCCCATAATATCATCTCATAAAACCCGGAAGTGTTCCCCAAACTTCCGTAAACCGTAATGCACAATGAGCCTACAAATTAAGCAGTTTATCGCCCTGCCCTCACCACGTGCTACACACACATGTGTGTAGTAACTGGATCCTACTGGCAGCTGACGGTGGCAGCTGATACCTGGCTTCCGATATCCAGAGGATGTTGACGTGTAGCTCGGAAATATCTTTTGGCTTTGTAAGATGATTACCCAAATGTAATGACGTACCTAAGTAATTTTTATCAGAATAACCATGCAGCCATGGAGGAGCTCGTGGCTAAATAATAACAGCCGTTCGGGTCGATCTTTAGGTTAAGCCTTGCTTGCCTAAGTTGGTCTGTGGATGGGTGACCACCCATTACATACCGAGTTTCCTGCGTGCCTCGGAAAGCACGATAAGAAGTTCGTCCCCGCTGTCATTTGTAGATCTTTGAAATTGAAATCGAAACCACACAGGTCACAGGTGGTCAGGTGACAGTCGTTACAGGTAGTCAGTGGACCAAAAGTTTGACAACCAGTCTTACCAAGGGGTATCGTATTACCCAGTACTAACGGGGTTGTGGAGGTCAGATAGGCAGTCGTTTCATAAAAAATACTGGTAAGTATTCATTCCAGTTAGACTGGAAGAGGACTCCAACATAGTTGGGAAAAGGCTGGGCAGATGATGAATATGTATAAATTTGCAAAAAATAACTACTATTTCAAAATATCCAAGACTGTCATGTCCATGGCTAGTTTTTGCACGCGGCTTTGCTCGCTTTATAGTTGGATATTA
Source organism: Xestia sexstrigata (assembly GCA_941918905.2). NCBI lineage: Eukaryota > Metazoa > Arthropoda > Insecta > Lepidoptera > Noctuidae > Xestia > Xestia sexstrigata. The sequence goes on along the minus strand of OW799228.2, from coordinate 10,844,088 downwards.
TTCCACTGGAACGTTTGAAGTATAGCCTATGACACCCGGGGATAATGTAGCTTTACATAAGTGAAAGAATTTTCGGAATCGGATCAGTAGTTCCGAATTCCGAAGATAACGCTCTACATCTAAACCGACAAACATACAAATTAGAATTACATTTACATTTAATGTAGATTCGGAGGTGATCCGACAGAGAACCAGAGTTTTTGACTTGTAGATCAATGACAGTCGTAACAGGTAGCCAGAAGCCAGAAAGACAACCAGTCTTACCAACGGTTAAGTATCGTATTACCTGTACATAATATAGTACCTGCTTTCAGATAGGCAGTCGCTCTTTGTAACTTAAGTACAGGTTTTCAGATGCATCCGGTTAGACTGGAAGCCGCCCTCCACATAAGTAGTCGGGAAAAGGCAGGCATTTGATGAGTTACGGGAAACACTTTATACTCAGTAGGTAACTGTTACGAATGACGTTTCTGAGTCATGGTAAAATATTCTAGTGACTAATGAATGCTCTGATTACGTGTTACTAATAATTGTAGTTGTTGATAAAACAAACTCCATGTTTTGCTTCTGGTATTAAATAGTAAAGGCTGGTCGTCATCCGTGAGTGCTTGAGAGATTAGTCAGGACTTCCAAGAGACAGGTAGACAGAATCAGAATCATTTATTCGTAAACATAGGTGACAACGACGACGGACGGCGACGGTAGACCGTAGCATGTTACCTAATATAAAACAGTCTTTTTTAAACTTTCACGATCAGAATACATTATAAAACATTTTTTCTAAACGGGTATTTTCGCGAATTTTAAGCCCGACGTTTCGACCGTATTGCACCAGCCGTTTCACCAACAGTCAACAGTCTTCCCGCGACCTCGGCTGGTGCAATCCGGTCGAAACGATCGTCGAACGTCAATGCAGTTTTCAGCAATAGATAGAGTAATTCAAGAGGAAGATTTATAATTTGTATATGTTGCATCTGTGAGAAGCCGGGGCGGTTCGCTAGTGTTTTATAATAATAATAATAATAACTGAATAAAGTAATAACTAAATTTTCTTACTTTTGACGAAAGAGATTAGAGTTAGACGAAAATAAAAACAAAACATGGTCGCATATAGCTTGCTTCCTAATCAGTAAAAAAATTACCAACAGTCGACCCACAGCCAGTCAAAACATTCTGTCAAATGAATAAAAAATTAAGGGCTTTATTAAATAATTGTTTTTACATAAAAAAGTAGTTCTATTGAACGGAAGTGCGCGCGCCACCGTCTTCCCGCCAAACGCGGACGGACGCGCCATAATCGAAATCGACACTTCCGCCCGTTTCAAAAAAGGAACGCATTGTCGGTTTTTTTTATTATCCGTTGGCAAAGATATTACGTTTGTCTGCCTTGTTGCATCCTCTTTTTGAATGGGCCCTTTATATTATTAATGGGGTGACCAATTATGTAATTGTTTGTGTTGTTATCTCCTAAAATGGTGGACGAATTTGGATGTTTTATTGCCTGATTATTTGGTGGTACATTCGGCGTGTGATGAGTGTGTTAATTAAGAATATAGCGATTTTTTGCACCTGTTAATAAATTAATAACATATTAAACTAGCTGTTGCCCGCGACTTCGTTCGCGTGGAAATTTCGTTGTGTATTCTGAGAAAAAGATCCTGGGGACGGACATAAGCTTATGTCCGTCCCCAGGATATAATCTATCTCCTTGCCAAATATCATTACGATTCGATCAGCCGTTTATCGTAAAAAGGTAACAAATAGTTACTTTCACATTAAATTGGTAATATTAGTATGAATTTTATTCATCAAATGCGTAATACTCGCTAGTGGCGTGCGTGTCAGCGCGTACATAAAACCAGATGTAATATGAACGTGGAGGAGGCGGAAGAAGTATGCAAGAATGGTAGCAGCTGACGTTCTATAGTTTCTGCCTACCCCCACGGGAAATAGTCGTGAGTTTATGTATAAAATCTATCAATAAAAACATTAATTATAACTCTGTGAATCAAATTAATCAATCAAGTATATCAATAAGAGCAGACCACTTTGTAACTCACTGTCTCATTTCCTGAATGTGAGACAATGCGCAAACCACTGAAGCTACACAAAAACATGACCTTTGAAAAAGACTTAGAATACTTAAATAAATAAATATCGCTGGACATTACACACAGCGCCATCTAGTGCCACATTAAATAACGAGGCTTGTGTCGTGGACACCAGATAGTTGATATTCCACACAGATACTTTTTGTTTGTACTTAAATACATACTTATTACATAACAAACATCCATGACTGGATACTACTTAAGATATTTTTAAGACACTCAAACCCGTCATTAGCGAGAAGCTCGTGGCTTAAAATAACAGCCGCTCGGGTCGATCTTTAGATTGCCTAGGTTGGGCCGCGAATGGGAGACCATCCATTACATACCGAGTTCCCTCCGTGCATCGGAAAGCACGTGGTCCCGGCTGTCAATTGTAGATCTTTGACAGTCGTTACAGGTAGTGGCCCGAAAGTCTGAAAACCTAAGTTTCAGCAGTGGTGAGTTATAGACTTATTAAAAGAGTGTCCATGGAGTTTCTTGCCCGTTCTTCTCCATAGAGATCTACGTTTTGGAATGTGCAACTACAGTACTTAAAATTTGTATGCCTTGTGACTAGGACTGTAGCTACATTTTATTGTTGTCTTTGTTTCGACAGTTCAAAAGTGCCTGTACTACCTACTTGAAATGAATGCTTTAATTTTTATAGAGTACTAGCGACCCGCCCCGGCTTCGCTCGGGACCAATTTAGAACAAAAAAAGAAGTGCGCTTACTGTAAAATTATTTTGTAAAGCAGGTTGGCCTTTATTTTCCAATAATTGATTTTTTTTTGGGTGGTATAATCATTAAATGAGTCCTCTTCAGCCCTGGGTGGTGCGGAAGGGACTGTCAGACTTACTGACTAAAACACACTGACTATGTTTTTTCGGTTGCCCTTTGCGTTCCAGGGCCCCGGTACCCACCCTGTTTAGACAGTCCCGCGACCCCGGCAGTTGCGATAACTCGAAGATATTCATTTAAATTGATTAGGGTAAATACGTTCTAAAATAGATATTGAAGATAATCTATATAGATTTACACTATACACCATAAATAAGCTTCTAAAATAATGCATTACTTTAAGATGAAAATGGTTAAAGTGACCAACTGTTACACTGACCTTATTTGTTTCGCTGATAATTAATAATAGTATTTTCAGTCGCGCGTAATTTTAATTCTGTGATATCTTCTAAATTATTCATTTAAATGATATACTGTTAAGGGCCATATTGATATATATTAAATGTAAAATTTATTTAAGGTACTGAATTGGATAAGGATTAATGCTGTATTGCTTAAAATCGCTTCGTAAATAAGCCATTATTTCTCGTAAAAAGTAAAGGATAAAAAATGGTTATTGTGGGTTATCCCTAAGAGATAGACATATACCATCCCGGACTTTTTTGTAGACCTTTTTATGGTGTACAATACTGTAGTACATTATTTTGATCTATCTTGTAGGGTTCAGCCAGCGTTTGCAAAGTAAGCGCAAACAAATGTGTTTATTTACGACATCACATTATAAACCTCTAAAATTATCAGTGTTTCTCTACTATATTATGCATGTTATATACATATAAACCTACGTCTTGAATCACTCTATCTATTAAAACCCGCATCAAAATCCGTTGCGCAGTTTTAAAGATCTAAGCATACATACGGACAGACAGACAGCGAGAAGTGACTTTGTTTTATACTACGAGTATGTAGTGATGTAGTGATGATAGTGATAGTGACGCAAGTATTACAACCCCCGAACGGTTTGACCCCCAGGGGCCCAGGGGTTTTAATAACACAAAGGCATTACCAGTTACAGCAACTAAAATTATATGTATTTAAATCACACAATTGTTAAAATTCACCAAATAATAGCCGATCCCAAGCGGATATAGGACAAAAATCGGGAAATACCCCACAATAGGCTGAACATAACAAAACCTATTCAAGATGGCGGATATGGCCGGCATTTTGCTACCGGAAACGGATGCGGCGAACGCTAATAGTAGTAAATGGCGACAATTTTGTGTGTTGTTACATAATCATGTGGGATGCGGGTTATTGTAACGAATGTACGTTAAATAAATAAAAGAACGGATGGATCGATTGTGGTTTGTGAGTTAAGCTGCGGTTGGTGAGGTTAATTGTTGGATGGGTGACTGTTTTTGTACTTTCGATCATACATGACATCACGCCTGTAATCCCCGAAGGATTAGGCAGAGCTGTACCTAATAGAAGGTTTAAGTTCCATACCAGTTAATAGGGGGCGAGCTCATTCTGAGAAATTCCTGATGGAAAAACCCAATAACACTTTGCCCGACCTGGGAATAGAACACAGGACCTCATGCTAAGAGCAGTCGACTCACGAGGCAGTCAGTGTACTTTAGATTGTGCCTCGGCTTACCGTGTGGTATTGCATTACCCAGTACTAGGTTGTGGAGGTCAGATAGGCTGTCGCTCCATCGGCTCCATGTTACTTAATAGGCAAGACGAAAAAAAAAACTAATTAGTCCGTCAGTTAGATTATCAAAAAATATTTGACACATGTTTTTTCTTTTGTTACGTAAACCAAAATTGACGAAGATATGACACTTTTAAAATTCTCAAAACGTCACGCCTAGGTATAATTTTTAGCTAGTTCAGACGTCACGAGCCCCCACTCCCGAGTTTTGATGCGTTTTATCTTTGTCAATATTCATTGATTTACAAAAACAAAAAATACGTGTCCATTAATTTCCAATACTCTAACTGATACTGTCGTTGTCGTTGATATGTACGGTCGAACAAGCTATTTGGTTTACAGTTTAACCAACAAATTACATTGTAAAATGTAAACCAAATAGCTTGTTCGACCGTACTGACTTAGTATTCAGCTGAACCCGACGTAGTTCGGAATAGGCTAGGCAGATGATCACAGTTGGCGAGTTTAGCTGTTTCGTCAATAGTCTTGTTGTCTTAACGGCGTCCCAGGGTCGATTCCCGAGTCGGCTAAATTGTTATTAAAGTGTTTGTTCTTTAGAATTAAAACTAAAACATCTGTTTTTCTTATTTTCAGATCTTCAACTGTAATTATGCCTACTCAAGCACGTTGCGACAGAGTGCCTCCTCCGCACGCCAAATGGGATGCCCTGGACCTCAGGGTACTGCAAGAAGATGACCTTCCTCTAGGTAAGTATCTTCGACACCATCTTTGCATAATACACACATCAAAAGTATCTAGGGATCAACATATATTTTTGCAATAACTTTTCTCCTGATTGATATTAATTAAAATTTTCTTTAAGGATTCATCAAATAAAGTGTTTTCGTTTGTCACAGTAACGATAAACCAAGTCACCTTTGCATTAATAAAGAAATTTGCCATTTTCCTAATAAAGGGATTTTTGACATTTGAACCACTAACATTAAAGTTCGAAAAAAAGACTGAAATAACAGTTTTCTTTAAAATTTTATTGGGTAACTTAAACAATTAATAATCCGTGTTTCTACCGCGAACACTAACAACACAAGAACATCGGTTTGGCATACTCAAAATGAGTTCATCCAAATCACGCTGTGGAATGGCCGCCCATGTTCGTTGCAACAACAAAAAAGGTCTTCTTGCGACTGGATACCCTCCATATTCGGCAGAGCTCTTCTCTGTAGCATATCCCATGCATGCTCAATCGGGTTCAAGTCTGGCGACTGAGCAGGCCAGGGCAGGACATTGATGTTAGCTGCGGCGAGAGTCTGTCTTACAACTCTTGCGGTGTGCGGTCGTGCATTATCATGCATTAACTGAAATAAGGGACCGATTTGCACTTGTAGAGGAACGATGACGTCTGATACAATCGTCTCAGCATAAATTTGAGCGTTGAGGTTGCCTCTGATCCAAATCAACTCAGTTCTTCCGCCGATCCAAATACCCGCCCATACCATGATGGTTCCACCACTATAAGGATGGACTTCCTGGCAGGATTTTAATCGCTGTTGGCGTCCAGGGGTTCTCCAGTGTCGTATACGTCTTGTATCCGGTCTCATACCAAAACGAGACTCATCAGAAAAGCACACGAAACGCCATTGTTCTTCTGCCCAATTTCTGTGTTCAAGAGCCCATTGATATCGAATCCTACGATTGTGCATTGCTATAGGTGGTACCCGTAGCGGTCTTCGGGAATGAAGGTTCACTTCATGCAAGCGGTTTCTGACTGTTTGGTCGCTAATTAAGTTCCCTGAAGAGTGATGAAGCCTCACGGCTAACATCATGGCGGTTATTGTTGGAGCTCTTCGAGTTAAGATTTGAATGTATCGGTCTTGTCTCCGTGTGGTGCAGCGATACCGTCCTCCATGGCGCTCAGCCACGGTACCAGTGCTTCGGTAACGTGTCCAAAGTCGACTGATAACACTCTGACTTGTATTCAGAGCTAAAGCTACAGTACGTTGCCGGGAACCAGCTTCTATCATTCCCACGGCTCTGAGCATTTCTTCCCTGCTTAAATGACGTCGCCGCTCCATAATAACGTTGGTTTTAATCAGTAGTAGGGAAACAGTAGCACTAATAATGTCTTCAATGCGTTGTATGTTTTTATAGGGAAAATATTGACAGCTTATTTTCATCTTTTACTCGAATTTGATTGAGAGTTCCTGATTCAAATTATGAAATGCACCAAAAAGGATCCATATAAATTTATAAAATCATAAATTTATTACAAAGCCACATCTCAATCTCAAGAAATCCGCATAAAAATGCTTGATCCCTAGACATTTTTGATGTGTGTAGTTTCTATCCGTAGTCTCATCCTATTCACTTTAATTTGGATAGGATGAGACGTTGCACCACTCTATGACTTATTCCTGTTTCATGGGTGCGTTTACAGACATTTAAACTCACATACATAAACTGCCAGACCCGGAACAACTACCTGTAGTGTAGGCCATACAAAGATTTGTTCCGTACGGGGATCGAACCTGTGACACGCAGCGCAGTCGCCTATCCCTCAGTCACTGCGCCAACCGTGTCGTCAAATTACTACTTTATTCCAGTCAGCAATATGGTAGCAGGATTGCCTGCCAAGACTGCACACCAGTGCTGACATGCCACAGAACATTGCTATCTCTACTCGCACTTTCGGTTATTGCTATCGAACTACTGTCTACCCGCCCTGCGAAGAACATAGTTACTAGCAGCTAATATAGTAGTGGTTTCCTCTCAAAAACATGTCTACCACAAGGTTCATCGGTTAGTTCTACGGCTAACACAGTGTGAGTCTTCGTATTGTGCACATGTCGAAATGAGCGAAACTATGCTTTATTTTATCGACACAAACGAGGTTTAAAAAAAAAAGACTTGTTCGCTGCTTTGCCCCACCACACCCGCTCAACGATCTCACGATGAAACAAACTCAATTATGATTGGAAATAACAAACCATCGTCATAAAAACAAGACAAAAAATGCCCTTTTACATCATTTTTTACAATAGGTAATTGTAAAATTTCTCTAGAAAAGCCCGTGGTACCTACATTTTTTTATGACTTTAAATTATTCTACATCGTATCAGCTTTCTAATAATACTACGTTTATAACTCAATCACAACATTTACTATCAACTGATAAAGAAAAGCATTGCACACGACTAAAACGTACAAAATTACAAAAAAAAAAAATATATATATTTAATACTCACACTGTATAGCCGGGCTAAAGTATCCACTACTCACTTGGTATCAAATTGGTGTCATTGCTCAAATCCAGACTCCGAAAAAAATTTCGATGGAATTTTATTCATATCTAACCAATACTTTCTCTTCTTCCCGTAGACCCTAGATCCTGGGGCCGCGCGGAGGTGGGCACGTGGGTGGCGCGACGAGGAGGCCTGCCCGAGAGGTTCCCGATGAACGGGAAGGCTCTGTGCCTCATGTCTAAGGACATGTTCGCCTCCCGAGTGCCTCATAGTGGGCATGCGCTATATCAGGTTCGTTCAATATCTTAACATAACATCACGCCTGTTATCTCTGAAGGGTTAATCAGAGGTGTAATACCTAATAATACTCCGACAGTTCGCCAGTCGATCAAACAAAAGGTTTTATTGTTTGGTCCTTAGAATTATTGGAGAAGGGACGAATCGCATGTGACTAAAAGAGTGATGAATGTAAATGTTGATGGATGGAGAGGGAGAGGCAGGTCAAGGAAACGATGGATGGATTGTGTGAGGAGTGATATGAAAGGAATAGGTCATTTAACCCCATTGAATGACTGTTTCATGAAATTGTAGTTATTAAATGTGATTAAAATGAACTTAGAGGGTTGTATTAATGATTTTTTTACTGTAAATTAACTACTTAAGTACTTACTCAAGCGACTCATATTTCATCAACATACACTGACCTGCAAATTGCAAAAAACGTAAGAAAATCTGAATTTTGCGGGCTATTCTGGCGCATTCACCATAAGAAGATAATATTTGGTGTCTTCATGTGTGCCCGATTAATCTATTAAATACATCTGTCTTGCACTTTTTACAATTATAAGCGTGATGTAATGTTACAAACCAATCTGTTTGTCATATCTTATAACTGAATATCACTATCCATCCACAAGATTAATCACAAAAAGTTTTATAATTCGTTAATTATAAAATTTTAATTTCATTTATTATGCGCACAGCCAAGGAGTGAAATTCTCTGCCTGCGTCGCCGTCGTGTTCCCAAGTTCATATGAGCCCAATCTATTTAAGTCGCGAGTTAATAGGTAATCTTTTGGGTAAGCTCGTTCCGTCGTCGACCTCAAATTGAGGTCAAGAGTAGGCCCATTTAATATATAAAAAAATTCTAACAAAACCTTTCATTTTGTTCCAGGATTTCAGAAGAAGACTATCAAAAGCGTTAGCACTGCAAGAACTTATTGAGAAGATGTCACACTGACTCGAAGACTCAATCAGACCGTTTAGAGGCTCATTGATATTATAAAAAAATGCCAATTAGTGCATTCAAACAACCTTCGCGAGTTGGAACAGACTATAATGTTCCCACTGCTGGCTATAATCTACCAAGAGATGTGTTACTGTGGGGTTCACCCTGGACTGTCAACCCCGCTGCTACCTTGCTGGGTGGATAACTATTACCACGGTAAACGAAATTCTCATCATCTGGCTAGCCTTTTCCCAACTATGTTGGGGTCGGCTTCCAGTCTAACCAGATGCAGCTGAATACCAGTATATTACATGGAGCGACTGCCTATCTGACCTCGACAGCCCAGTTATAAGGTGTACATCTTGGTTACACTTGAATAGCCTTGACACACAATAGAGTTACATCTTAAATTCTTTAACAGTTTGCAAAAACACGTTAATAAACTTGCAACAGAGGCTATGTCATCTGGCAATCCATACAAGGTTGAATTGCTAAATACGAAAAATGTTTTAAGAAAAAATTACGCAAATGTTGTTGAGGCAAAAAAGTTGTAGCTGTGTTTGTAAGTTCTCTCTTAAATACCGAAATATATGTAGTTTCTTTAACAAAGCATCACGCTAGAATTTTCAGCAGGGAAAGGCAGAGTTACGAGTATAGGTACTGTATGAACGTATCGGACTGCTTCGTTAGTCTAGTGGTCGATTCCCGGGTCGGGTAAATTGTTATTGAGTTTTTTCATCAGGAATTACTCAGTGGCAGCCACGTAATACGTATTTATGCCCGATTGATGGCAGTAGGCTCGCCCACTATTACATGGGACTTAAACATAACTGGCGAAATGTGGGTGTACTATTAGGTACACTTCTGCCTAATCTTTCGGGGATTACAGGCGTGATGTTATGTTCGTATGAAAGTATGTTTTACATGGCGTAAATACTTAGCCTCCCGTAAAAAGGAATATAGTATAATAATGGGGTATGGGTATGTTATGGGGAGCTAAGGCAAAGTAAATCTCAGATGGCGCCACCATAGTGGGTCTCAATCTGACCAATGAGGTTAAGCTATTTAGAAATATAAAATGACATTACCACATTTTCAACCAATGACGATGTTTGGGTACCAACTATGTTAGCGTCATTAGTTCCACAGTGAGCCTACCCATTGGTAAAGCGCCATTAGTTCTACTGTTAGCCTCCCCATTGGTAAAGCGCCATTAGTTCCACAGTTAGTCTCCCCATTGGTAAAGCGCCATTAGTTCCACAGTTAGTCTCCCCATTGGTAATTACAATCAACAATTTTGCAACAATAAGTAGTATTAAGGCTCTACTCTGGAAGTTAGCATCACTGTAAATATATGTCAAATATTTCGCTTTCTTGATTATTCATGCAAAATTGAAAAAAAAACAAATGTTGCAATAAAATAATGTTAATAAATTGCAACTGGACTGTGTTGTAAAAGCAGCATTTATTTCAAATTTTTAACCGACGATAAAAATAGAGGTGGTTTCATTTCATTTATTTCAACAATTAATTTTTGTATTGTTTCGAAAACTCAGTAGAAAAGAACGCAACACGGATATTATATAGGTTTAAGGTTTTCAAAAATAAAATAAAATACAATAATACCTACAGTTTAAATTCGGTACCTTAGAAAAAAAAAAAGGTTCTCAATTTGACGCGTATATTTTGTAATAGCGTACTACCTAATATTTGACAGTTATTTGCGATGTTGCCAAAGTTCAGAATGCATCCTTTTAAAGTTACTTTTAAAATATATCAAAGTACTTTAACTATTGCACTTATGTTCCTATACCTAAGTTAGTTAATTTTGTATATTTTTTAGTCAATTTACTTAAAAATCATGATGATACATACATTTGGAATTCTGCTGAGCAGTCTATGGCGGTTTTATCACGCTACTCTTTCTTGTAAGGCGTGAGCAGAATTTTAAGTGTATTATAAAAAAATTACATGTTAAATATTTGTTTACATACATCTGAAAAACATTTTTTTTTTTGTTTTGTAACTGGTTGGGGTCATCGTCTGCCTTTTTTTTTTCTACTATTTTGGCGTCAGCTTCCAGTCTAACCGGATGCAGCTGATTACTAGTATTTTACATGAAGTGGAATTTTACATTTGGTTTTTCAGATGTATGTTATCCGAAAATAAAGTTAAATAATATCAGTATTAATAAACCAATTGTTATTAAATAAATAGTTAGTAAATATTATTTGTGTTTGTATATTAGTATTGTACTTCTAGTCAAGTATGTAAATATAGATATTATAAACATTTTAAAAGGTTTTTTTATTTGATGCATAACACGTGCCCTAATCATGTGCTCCATCTGACTGCATTTTCCCAACTATGTTGGGGTCCAGTCAGCTTCCAGTCTAACCGGATGCAGTTTAATTATTTTACATGGATCGACTGCCATCGGAACGCAGTTACTAGTTAATAGAAAATGAGCGTGCTAAGAGGGATGTGTGGTGATACGCGAATGGATAAAATAAGAAACGAGTACATCATATGTACTCGTTTCTTGGAAGTCTACAAGTGGCACCGATGACTGAAAACTTGTGGTAATCGGGTGTCGTGGTATGGGCATATGATACGGAGGAATGAGGAAGATGTGAAGAAAGTTTATGTGGACGGGTATAAGAAGTAGAGGAAGACCAAAAAAAACGATTGATGAACTGTGTGAAGGATGATATGGCTAGAAAGGAGGTGACTGATGAGATGACGAGTAATAGAGAAGTGTGGGAGAAGACATGCTGCGCCGACCACAAATTAATTGGGAAAAGGGGAAGACAGTGATAAGCACCTCACTGGTTTGACTGTACCCTAGGAAAAAACGAAAAACTCAAATGATACCAGAAATATTTATTGATGAGAGATGTTCAGGCAAGGATTTGTTTACTTAGGAACAAGATCTTTCACAAAATCTTTCAGAGTACTAGTGGCTCCATCTACTGCGGTTTGCATCAACTTCGGACCATACTCGGCTAACTTCTTAGTTACCCCTTCGAGGCTCGTTTTAAACTCCGCAGCTAACTTACTGATGACTTCTTTAAACTTCTCAAGGGTGACATTCTTCTTGTCGACAACATCTTTGAAGTAACTGCGCACCTTTTCTTCTTGTTCCTTTGTTTGGTTTATTACTTTAGCTGTAACAGAAGAATCATCATCATCATCATCATTTCAGTCGAAAACCGTCCACTGCTGGACATTGACCGGTCCGTGCGACTTTCATCCAGAAGAATAGAAGATTTTAACGTCATAATTTTCTTCACACACGATTCACGACAGCTCTAAATTACATCCGTCTCTTTCTCGTTTTATTAGAGAGTAAAAGATAGCAATAGTCTAAATTAAGTTTAGTTTGTGCACAACAGAACCGACACCAATCAGTCTTATCAAGGTATAGTATTACCTAGTACTATTGTATTGTATTGTATAACGGGCTGGTGTCCGCAACTCCACGTCAAAGCGTGTATTTTGCGTATGGGCTATAATCCACCACGCGGGCCCAGTGCGGATTGGTAGATGTCACATGTCTTCGAATTTTTGGTTCTAGGACAGGCCGGTTTCCTCACGATGTTTTCCTTCACCGTTTTGAGAGCAGTGGTGATGAAATAAATTACACAAAGTAATGCGCCTGTGAGGGTTCGAACCCACGACTTACTGTTCGTAAGTCGGGGCCGCCACCGTACCTAGTACTAATAACTAGGTTGTGGAGGTCAGATAGGCAGTCGCTTCATATATAATACTGGTATTCAGCTGCATCCGCTTAGACTGGAAGCCGACCCCAACATAGTTTGGGAAAAGGCTAGGCAGATGATTTGCTTAGTATTTTTCCAAAAATGGTTGGGCTTGCTTGTCTAGGGGCTCATTTACGGAGTCGTTGCGCGTCGCGTGTGCTCTTGTCACGTGCGCTCGTGTCGTGTTGCGCGTTTTTTCCGTTTACGGAAAGGGGCTGTGAGCGGCCCGCGGGTCTCACTACTTCCACACGCCGTTGCTCCGTGAACAAGGTATTATAGGAACTAGCCACCGCGTTAAAAGCCGCGTGTTTGGATTGTATTGTATTGTACAGGCGTAACGGGACGGTGTCCGCAACTCCAAGTCAAGGCGCGTATTTTGCGTACGGGTGGGAACTATTCGATCCATCCCAATTCCCCGAGAAAGGCCAGCAGCGCCCGAAAGTACCTGGGTTACCAAAGTACTTTGCCCTGTATGTTGCAACCACTGGGCAGTGCAGAGGCACGTGGGCTGCTGTCTCGTCTTCTTCCATGCAGGCACGGCACAGGGGGCTGTCTGTGACTCCTAAGACAACGAGGTGTTTATTAAAAGAGCTGTGTCCGGTTATGGCGGCTGTAACTATGCGCAGTTGTGGTTTGGTCAACCGCAGCGCGCGTTTGGTGAAGCGGCCGTCATAGCAGGAAGTGCTTCCTTGGCCTGCCTACACTCGCCGTGGTCCAGCCACAGCTTGTGGTGTTGTTCGATAGTTCGTTTCCTCACCAGTGTGCGTAGGTATCCGAAGGGGTGTGGTACGATAGGTTCAAGTCCCACCGCTGCCATACTCGATCCCCTTCTAGCGAGTTCGTCCGCCGCATGATTGCCACGGGAATCGCTACGTCCTTTGATCCATTGGATGGTTATATTATTTAGATTACCGACCTGGTTCAAGCGTTGGTGACACTCGTGTATTAACCCAGAGTTCACTGTGTGGTGGTTCAGTGCTAGCAGTACAGCCATGCTGTCTGAGAGTATACGAATTGAGTGGTCCACAACCTTCCTGGCTAAGATGGCAGATGCCGCCAGGGAAATGCCCATGAATTCTGCCTGAAATTCCGTGCTGTTTTGCGACGATGTTATCTGCGAGCTCCTTCCCAAGAAACTCTGCATTTCAAGCAAACGCGCGTAAAATCGCTTTTCAGTAAATGATCCCTAAACGGATGCAGCTGAACAGCATTATGTTACATGAAGCGACTGCCTAGCTATCTGATCTCCCTAACCCGTAACTGGGAAATTCAAAGCAAAACAAATATTAAGGAAAAACGTCTTAGTTTCAGAAACATGTTTTGTATGCCCGCGGCTTCTCCCGAGTGGTGTTCGGGAATTTTCCTACGAGAATGTGCTCATCATCCACCTAGCCTTTTCCCAACTATGTTGGGATCGGCTTCCAGTCTAACCGGATGCAGCTGAATACCAGTATTTTACATGGAGCGACTCTCAGACTAACTTCCATAATCCAGTTAGTACCGGGTAATACGACGAACGACGGGAACGTGCTACCAGGATAAAAAATATCCTTATAATTAAGGCCTAAATTCCTGCTACGCTGACGTCGGTAGCGCACGGTCGGTTGCGTACGTCAGCGAGAAAAACAGTAGCATACGCGCCGCTGACGTCAGCGTCGCAGTATGGTCCTTTAAAGAACACACTGTATACTCGTACGCGCCACCGATGCATGCGACCGACGTCAGCGCAGGAAGAAGTCAAGCCCCAAACTAGAAAATTTTCTACTACTAGTGTGCCTAATTTTATTGAAATCCGTCTACCCGTTATAAAGGTGTGAAGGAGTAACAAACAAAAAAAAAACAAAAACACTTACTTCTTATAATGTTAGTTAATGCAGTAAGGTACGTATTCATTTCGTTTTTAATCACTAATCTGCATTGGGCCCGTGTGGATAACATTCCACTTCCTCTTTCAGCCTGTGTCCCAGCAGTGGGAACGTTATAGGCTGATTTCGGGAAGTATTCATCTTCCCATTTTTAGGACGCCAGTTAAAGTGCTGGCGGCGCCACCTATCGCATCTTGCAGCGGTTTGGGACCATTCTCACCCAACTGTTTAATTATTTCGTCAAAATTTGTTTTTAATTAATTCTGCAGCTAACTTCGTGACAATTCCTTTAAACTGATCTAGGGTAACATTGGCTTTGTGATGTCTGGTGCATCGTTGAAGAGGCTGCGGGCCTTGTCTTCTTGCGCCTTAGCATCTAAGTCTATTACATTTGCTGTAAAAAAAAATGAAAAAAAAAAAACAATGTCTCCACAAAAAAAAAAGAAAATAAATTAATTCACAAAAAAAAGATCGACAAAAAGTAGGCAATCGTAATTGGTCCTGTTGAGGTACGGAACCTCAAAAATGATGGATTAATCGCAATAAAGCTACGCTTATCGAGGTCGGGACGGATGTAGTACCCTCCCGACCTCGATAAGCGTCGCGACGGTCGCGAGCAAAAAAATAGCAGTGCACGAGACGGTGTGGTTACCAATCAAATCTGAAACGAGCCTGCTACACATCCTCGCACCGCTCATCTGGACACCGTTTCACAGCGTCGCTATATACGCATCCTCGCACCGCTCGGCAGCCTAGCACATCTCTGGTGAAACGCCTACACCGGTCTACAGCCTCGCTCGCTACGCTGCTTCGGATTGTCCAGCTGCCTCGCACATAAAGATAACGCGGCCTACCTCGTGTGCGTGCGGCGCGGCGCCGGAGCGGTTTAACAGCGGCTTCCTGCTTTTAAAAATCCATGGTATGCCACACGAAGCTCGATGACGTCGGTGATGTCCAAGATAAGCTTTAGAAAGTACATCATCATCATCACCACTCTCTTCTACTTATCCCAATTCATGTGGTCGGCGCTGCATGTATTCTTCTTCCATACTTCTCTATTACTCGTCATCTCATCAGACACTTATTTTCTTGCCATACCCATATCATTCTTAACACAGTCCATCCATCTTTTATTTGGTCTCCTATACGTATGAATTGAAAAAGTCACAGTGTCGGGTTTGAACCCACAACCTCGTGCATTAGCGAGGTTTTACCTCTTCTGGTTAGCGTGTCTATGACAATTTAAAGTCGGCCCAAAATTTTGCAACGAGTTTGGCAATTTCAGTAGCGTCCATCAGCCCCTGTGATGTGCAAGCAACAGGACGAGCAGGACCCGATATATAAAGTGTCCCATCGTTTGTGGGGCAACATCTGGGCCATCCATCACGACATATGGGCTGGGGAACAGGCACTTACAATCTTTCATCCACTTGATCAAGTTCTCCACATCATTCTTCCCATCCTTCTGCAGATTGGCGAAAGCTTGCTCCATGATTCTCTGCTATTTCTTGCCTTTTTGTTTTTTTACTAACTATAGAACAAATTCGAGTAAAAACGAAAAGACAATCATATCTTTGTTGTTGGTTTAAACTATTTCAAAATGTTATGACATCTTTATGGCCATGGATTTGACAGTTAGAACTTAAATACACCATGAATTGGACCAAAGAGATTTTTTACTACTACGTATAGAGAAGACAGCTCGAACAAAATCTGTGCGCAGTGAGGCGCGCGCGGGGTCGGCTAACCCCGTATATATAGATGTTCCGTAGCGAGCAAGCGACTGACTGAACTGCGGCCGGCCGACCGCAGTTGAAAGGAGCACAATTTTGTTCGTGCTGTCTTTTCTATACGTAGGCTCAATGGCCTTTACATTTTTTTTTTAAACTATAACTTGACCATAAAGGAATGACATATCGCCTGTTGTCAACTGTATTTCAAAGTCAGAAAACAAAAACAGTTTCACATGAGTTTGACAGTATAAATATGTTTTCTTTCTTTCATCAACTTAGCGGTGCACCCGGACCAAATTGGAACTACAGCCGCCATTTTAAGAACGTCATGCCGCTGTGACAGGCCAGTGATGCCACATTTGGAAAATTAAATCACCCAATCAATAATCAATTAATAAGTTATAGAGTGACAATGAATGCGATTCGAGTGACTCAGAAGATGAATAATTGAGGCAATCAGCAGATGGCTTGAGAACATCGATTATTACAATTATTTTTACTAAATATAAATCAATATTCTATTATTCCGCACTTTATGTTTTATTTATTTCCTATATTCATTTTTACTACTTACTTTATACATTTTTAAATATCTCTTAAAAAATAAATATCAAAAAATGCATTTAAAAATATAAAAAATAGTGGTCCGCCGGTGTCAGGACTAGGGTCCAAGACACCGGTGGTTAGGGTTGCAGAGACAGGAACCTCCTCACAATGCGAGCCGTGTCGAGGAGTACTGCCTTCTGAATCCTGATTCAGAAGGCAGTACTCCTCGACACGGCCTCTTTAGGCGGTTGGATCAAGGGCAGGCCCAACCGCCTAAAGAGAGCTTCGATAGATGGTCATCGAAGCTCTTGGATTGGCCATTGGCCGTCACGACAATCGGTACAATGAAAATATAACTGAGTTCATAGTAACATTGATTATTGACGCGGCGCGCTGATCGGTCTATCATCACTATGTCAGGCTTATTGGCGACAATAGTGCAGTCAGTAATGATAGACCGATCCCAATACAGCGTAACATGATCTTTCTCGAGAACTGGGTCGGGCACATATTTATTTAATTATTAAAACTCATAGTTATACTCCTGTTTTAATATTATATTCCAATGATATTAAAAAATTAAAAGACTGACTTGAAAGACTGCCTTAAGTTTTACTTCCCTTTTTTCTTGGTGAGTTTCTAAACATACAACACCAAAATCACCACTATAGCGTCGCCCTCAGGTCAACAGATGAGTTGGTGGGACTGTAGCATCAGAGGGTAGCACATTTACTAATTCTAGTCTATCACAAATGGTGATGGCTTATAATGTCCAAGGAAATTGACGTCATCAAACCGTTATCAAGTCGGGAATAAAATCAGCAGTTTAAACATATCGAGGATCTGGGAGAAAAAATAACTAATCGTAAAAAGATGGACAAAAACATGGATGCCGTATTCAAAGAACTTGAAAAAGCCGGAAAGACTGATGTCGACAATTTAGTTCAATGGATGAAAGATTGTAAGTCATCATGATCACCATTCTTCTGCCCTTAGCCCAATTAATTAGGGACTGGCGCAGCAAGTCTTCTTCTTCTTGTCTATTACGCAATCACCGTCTTTATATAACAATAATTTAAGAATAATTTATTAAAAAAAAAAGTATTACAAAAATGTACATTTAGGTGCAGTAGTGTTATTTCTGAAACATATAATTAGTGCATAAAAGTAAACTATAACTAAAATATATTTAACAATTGCAAGAAACGATAATGTGGAATTCAAATGTTTGTTAGCGACCTACCCGATCTAGGTTTATTTAAACCTGTGTACATATAGTTGCTTCCAGTTATGATGACAGACCCACTTATATTTATTAAAGTTTTCAACTTTGAAAACTCAAAATAAGCTTGTTCAAGTCTTGAATCGTCATCTATCGTGATCTTCAACATTTTTTCTAATAAAAAACGATACATGGTTCATTATTTTTGGTTCATACGAAGAAATATTAGGGAAAGGGCAATGACCGCTATTGTTATTTTAACTGGCACCAACTACAGCCATAATATATCATCCTTCACAAAGTCACATTCATACTCAAAACTTTCTAATGACATCGCGGTCCTCATTCCTTCGCATCACATGCTCATAACATGACAAGACAACTGTAAGTTGAATACCATTCTATATAATGGTACAGATATCTAGCGTGCCATTAATTACGGATAGTCAGAACCCATAAAAAACCTAAGAAAATTGTTGTCCAACAAAAAACCTAAGAAAACTTGAATTTCACGGGCCACCTTGGCGTTTCCACCTTAAAGAGTAACACTGGTATTCAACTGCATCCGTTGAGAATAAAAGTTGATTCCAACATAGTCAGGAAAAAGCAAGCAGATGATAACCGATGAGTATCGTGCATGTTACCAAGTCACTGGGTCATGGAGGTCAGTAGGCAGTCGCTCCATGGGAATGGGACATACTTCCCAACTACATTGTGGAGTCAGCTTCCAGACTAACCTTTTGATCCGAAATTTTGAACGAACCGGAAGATGTTACGTTGCGCGGCCTCCCACTAGGTGGACCGATGACCTGGTGAAGGTAGCGGGCATCCGCTGGATGCGAGTCGCACGGCACCAGTCAATGTGGCGACACTTGGGGGAGGCCTATGTCCAGCTGTAGACGTCTCTCGGCTGAAATTATTATGATGATGACTTTTGATCCTAATTATTTAACACCTTACAGCAAAAATAATGGGAACTACGAAGGAAAGCAACGTTCGCCAGTTATTCAAGGATGTTGAAAACCAGCAGCATGTAGAACTCGCCAAGTTCAAAGAAATCTTGGCTAAGATAGCTGCCGAGCAGTCTAAGACAGCTGACCAACTAGCGAAACAACTAGCTGCCGAAGGACCCAAGTTTATTGATGCAGCCATTGTCGGGCTGAATGCTTTTAAAGAAGCTTTGAAGACAGCCGCAAAATGAGGGTTCTGAAATAAATTCTTTGTTGTGTCAATGTGGTTTTGTTTTGCCAATATTGGTTAGATATTGTTAGGCAGTCACCCCATGTAAAATACTTCATCTGCATCCAGTTTGCGATGTGAGATTTGAGATGTGATCTCTGATGGGAGCTGCTGAAACCCCCGGACGGCTTCGTCGAGCCGTCTGACAGCCTTCTATCTGAGCTTGCTTTGCTGTGGCCGACTTAGAAATCTCTAAATAGACTCACACTCATCATGAGGAATAGTACCTATATCTTAGTACCTAATTTAAATAAAAAGTATAAAAAAAAGAGAAGCTCGTGGCTAAATAATAACAGCCGCTCGGGTCGATCGTTAGGTTAAGCTGTGCTTGCCTAGGTTGGTCTGTGGATGGGTGACCGCCAGATCTTTGACAGTCGTCAAGTAGTCAGAGGCCCAAAAAGTCTGACAACCAGTCTTACCAAGGGGTATGTCCTACCCGGTACTAACTGGGTTGTGGAGGTCAGATAGGCAGTCGCTGCATGTAAAATACTGGTATTCAGCTGCATACTGAAATGTGAAACTGTATAAACTGTGTAAACTGGAAGCCGACCTCAAAAAAAAAGTTGGGAAAAGGCTAGGCAGATGATGAGTGTATAATAAAATACTTAAAAACCCGACTGCGTAAAAATAACTAATAACGGACAGAGAAGGAGGAGAGCAGCGGTGGCCCAGTGGTGGCGGCCCCGACTTACGAACAGCAAGTCGTGGGTTCGAACCCAGGCAGGCGCATTACTTAGTGTAATTTATTTCATCACCACTGCTCTCAAAACGGTGAAGGAAAACATCGTGAGGAAACCGGCATGTCCTAGAACCAAAAAATTCGAAGACATGTGACATCTACCAATCCGCACTGGGAACCCGCGTGGTGGATTATAGCCCATTCCCTCTCATAGAGAGGAGGCCTGTGTCCCAGCAGTGGGAACATTAATAGGCTGATGATGACATTTAGGTGCAGTAGTGTTATTTCTCAAACAATGGAAGAGAAGAGAAGAGAAGAGAAGAGTTGATACAAACAAAAAGAGGCCTATACCAAACAGTCTTCAAAGTTTGAGTGAATCGGTTTTTTCTTTCTAGGCGCGCGTGCTCTACCCTAGGACGCATCATCGCTTCACAGGCGAGTTGCGGCTACACGTTAGACTATTTTGTTGAAAAAATCCTAACAAGTCTATTTCGTTGAAAAAAAACCGGCCAAGAGCGAGTCAGACTCGCGCATCGAGGGTTCCGTACAAACTTTTTAAAGGACAAACTTAACTTTGCTGTTCGATCCCTAAAAACGGCTATTGCACCAACCGCAAATAATAAGTTTGTAAAAGTAAAGTCGCTTTCTTTTGTTATTAAAATACATATTTACGGTTTTCAGATTTTTTCCTTTACATGTGTTGTAAGACCTTGGTTTTTGCCAAATTTCGTGATTCTAGGTCAACGGGAACTACCATATAGGTTTTCGACCCAAAACCTATAGGGTACTTCCGGTTGACCTGGAATTGTCAATTTTGGTTTAAAGCAAGGTCTTACAGCACAAGTAAAGGGAAAAGTCCGAAAAATAAAAAAAGTTGAAAATTAATTACAAGTTTTCGAAAATCTAAATTTGCCCATATCTTTTTATCGTGTTGACTCAGGTCCTTATTTTATACAGCTAGGTAATAGGGAATATAGACCTTAGTATCTGGTATAAATTTTAACTTGCTAGGTAGACCCTGATCCTGAGAAAATCGGTGGTGACAGACGGACGGACAGACGGACAAGAAAGTGGTCTTATAAGGGTTTCTTTTTTACCTTTTGAGGTACGGAACCCTAAAAAGTGGGTGAACTCGGGCTGTGAATTATGATGATGATGAATTTGGACAAAGATCCGAAGTCAGAGAAAAAATAACTGAAAGGATATGCTTTGTTTCTATTTAAAACTAAAACGTGACCTTATAAGACAAATGGGGAGGCTAACTGTGGAAATAATGGCGCTAGCATATTTGGTACCCAAACATCGTCATTGGTTGAAAATGTGGTAGTGTCATTTTATATTTCTAAATAAATAAATAAACCTCATTGGTGAGACCAACTATGGTGGCGCCATCTGAGATTTACTTTGCCTTAGCCACCCCGTTGATGGCTGTCAACTGTATCTGTTTACTGCGGTGAACTCTGTGGGTGAACTGGTTTTGAAGTAAAATTTATAAATAACATGTTTTTTAACAGTAAATGACCAAAAATTTAAAAAAGCCATAACATGGATTCCATATTCAGACAACTTGAAAAGGCCGGAAAGGCTGATGTGGAACATTTAACGCAATGGATGAAAGATTGTATCTATGTATATTCTATACTTCTCTACAGGTGCATCCACACCGCAGTTACTTTTTACCCGACTACGGCGAAGCCAAAAGGAAGGGTTTTGATTTTAGCAGCCTATGTATGTAGGTATGTATACAGTATGTTTGTATTTACGTATGTTCCTCCGTAGCGACTAAACTATTCATCCGATTTTGATGAATAAGGTGTCAATCGATTCGTTATTACGGCCCGGGTAACATAAGCTACATTTTAACCGACTTCAACAATAGGAGCAGTCGAATTTACCTTGTAAAGTTAATTAGAGAGTGATATTCCGTAGTCAAACACTGTAACATCTACCAATCCGCACTGGGCCCGCGTGGTGGATTATAGCCCTTTCCCTCTCATTGAGAGGAGGCCATGTCCCAACAGTGGGAACATTATAGGCTGATGATGATGACGATGATTCTGTAGTCGGGTTTTTTAGTGGTAGTATATGTCACACAAATTCTTTATAGGACAAGGTTTCCAAATGTTACTGAACAACATCCGATAGAAAAGTTATTTATTGTTAGTATATGTTGCCGTGTTAGTATATGTTACACTTATAACATAGAACGAATACCGTGCAACTCGCTTGTTGCTGAAAGAATCTCTTTGTTATATATTTTGTTAATTTATGTTATTGGCGGCATAGATGCGATGAATAGCATGCGATCAACAAATAGGAACAAGTAGCCACAAAAATTACAAATGGGTACCTACTGTTACCTTGTTGTTCAGTGTTGCTCCACAAAACTTAACTGCGCTGTGGATGCACCGATGCATCTTATTACACGTCATCTCAGTACCAGTAGTCACCTCCGTTCTAGCCGTATCATCTTTCACACACTCCGTCCATCGTTTCTTTGGTGCTCCCATACTCACAACCATCCACATTCAATCTCAAAACCTTCTTTGACTTTTCCCTCATTCCTCCGCATCACATGCTCGTACCATGACAACTGTAAGTAGGTATAGGTAATAATATTTTAATAGTAGAGATATCTAGCGAACCATTAGTTACGGTTAGTCAAAAGCCAAAACATCGCAAAACAATACTGATATTCAACAGCATCCGTTGAGACTAGAAGCCGATTTCAACATAGGTAGTCAGAGGAAAGCAAGCAGATGATGACCGATGGGTATCGTGTTACCAAGTCACTGGGCCGTGGAGGTCAGTGCCTTCTGACCTCCACAGCCCATCAGTGACTGGTAATCCCCATTGGTCCGACTGGGTCCGACTGCCTAGTCGGACCATGGAGAATACCAGTACTAGTTACCCAGTATTTAACATGGAGAGACTTATGATCCAGAAAGAGCTCGTGTCTAAATAATAACAGCCGCTCGGGTCGATCTTTAAGTTAAGCCGTACTTGACTAGGTTAGTCTGTGGATGGGTCACCACCCAATACATACCGAATTTCCTCCGTGCCTCGGAAAGCACGTTAAGCAGTTGGTCCCGGCTGTCATTTGTAGATCTTTGACAGTCGTTACAGGTAGTCAGTGGCCCAAAAAGTCTGACAACTCTAATAGTCTTGCCAAGGGGGTATCGGTTTTATCCAGTACTAACTGGGTTGTGGAGGTCAAATAAGTCCATGTAAAATACTGGTATCCAGCTGCGTCCGGTTAGACTGGAAGCAGACCACAACGTAGTTGAGATAAGGCTAAGCAGATGATGAGACTTTTGATCCTGATTTTAAACACCTTTCAGCGCACCTAATCAAAGCTACGGAAAGCAATGCAACAGCTCGCAAGATATTTAAGCATGTTCCTAACCGGTACAATGTAACAATCGAACAATTTAAGTATATCATAGCCGAGATAGCTGGCCCGTTGAAGAGATAACGCAACAACTAGCTGACGAAGGACCCATGTTTATTGATGCAGTCGTCGCCGGACTTACCGCTTTAAAAAATGCTTTCAACATACCCGGGCCAGCAAAGCATGCAACAAAATAAATTCTTTGTTGGATCAAAGTTGTTTTTTTATCGTCACCTGTTTTGAAGAGGCGTTGCGAATAGAGGCTTATGAATGTTAAAAGCCAGTGCGAGTTGGACTCGCGCATCGAGGATTCCGTACAAACTTGTAGGTATTTTGTTATTAAATCAACCTTTCGTTGCTTCCTAGCAGAAAGCATTTACTTTCCACCAGGAAGCATCTCAAAGTTTCCGCGGATTCCGAATACTTCTGTTTGATTAAATCCCAATTCAGATTATCCAGACCTAACTACACAGTTAGGTCTGGATAATCTGAATTGGATAATTTACGGTTTTCAGATTTTTAGGGTTCTGTAGTCAACAAGAAAATTTTATTTTATTTTCAAAATAGCAGCCACGAATAAAACCTGTAATTATCAAAACAATCAGGTTTTGTATGAGACTAAATCTTCTAAAGCGTCACGTTTCCAAGATATAAGTTTTCAAAGTTGTAAAATATATTTACTGATGGCACAATCAACACAAATTTGATAATATTAGCCGCGCATAAAACCTGTAGGTATCGATCAAAAGCTGGCATCAAAACAAGCATGTTTTCTGACAAAATCTTCTAAAATAACACATTTCCGAAATAATTACGCTAATAATAATAATAATAATTACGCGCGTGACGCTTTACAAGTTTGTTGTCCCATACAACACATTTGTATACATGCTATTTGTAATAATTATGATTATTGTTAGCTTTTAAGCGTTTTGGTATAAAACCGTTACCTAGCTTGTAATGAAATGTATTTCTGAATAAATAAATAAAAATAAAGAAATAGATGCCAGCTATTTGTTAACACAGGTAATATGCGTGGTCGTTATTTTAAAAATAAAATAAATGTCGGAAGTTGGGCAGGCCAAATAATTCAAAGCCCTTTAATTGAAGTCCGCTGGGCGGGAGGTGTGAAGGTTTAAATAAAAAAATAACAAAAACACTAAATTCTTTTATTATTAGTTAAATTAAGTATCATTCATTAATCTGCATTGGACCCGCGTGGTTAACAGGCCACGTCCTCCTTGAGTTATAAGTCGAGCTACACGTTAAATATTACTCTGACTGGACAGGTCCACTCAAATCTGTATAGTTCGTTCTTCAAAAGATGCTTACGTTTTGTGCAAATTGTAATATTGTTTTGATTATTAAAAAATAATCAAAACAACCCTCCAAGTTCATAAAGGTGCAGGAATGACTAACCTTGAAAAAGTTATTTTTTAACCTTTATAAACTTGGAGGGTTGTATTGAAGATTTTGATGAATATAATTCTGTAACTACATACGTCTTACAGCCGCGAATAATATTTTAATCAACATACAACTTAGTACTGGCCTGCAAATTGCAAAAAACGTAAGAAAATTTAAATTTCGCGGGCTACCCTGGAGCATTCACCTTAAAAGAGATTGACCTCTGAGTTTGTTTCAGTTGTTCCCATCAAGTTTAAAATGACATGTGCTTGTAAAAATCTATTTACAAAAAAAAAAAAAACATTTATGATATGTGTGTGTGTGTGTGTGTGTGTGTGTGTGTGATTCCAGCAGTGGGAACGTTATAGACTGATTTCGGGAAGTATTTATCCACCCATTTTCAGGACGCCAGTTAAAGTGCTGGCGGCGCCACCTATCGCATCTTGCAGCGCTTTGGGACCATTCTCAGCCAGCTGTTTAGCTATTCCGTCGAAATTTGTTTTTAATTCTGCAGCTAACTTCGTGACAATTCCTTTAAACTGATCTAGGGTAACGTTGGCTTTGTCTGGTGCATCGTTGAAGAGGCTGCGGGCCTTGTCTTCTTGCGCCTCAGATGCGTCTATTACTTTCGCTGTAAAAAGAAAAAAAAATGTGTCTCAGAAAAAACAAGAGCGAGTCGGACTCCGCGCACCGAGGATTCCGTACAAACTTTTTAAAGGACAAACTTAACTTTACTGTTCGATCCCATGAAACGGCTACTGCACCAACCATAGTAAAATCATATTTACGGTTTTCAGTTTTTTCCCTTTACATATGTTGTAAGACATTGCTTCTCGCCAAATTTCGTGATTCTAGGTCAACGGGAACTACCATTTAGGTTTTCGACCGAAAACCTATAGGGTACTTCCGATTGGCCTAGAACTGTCAATTTTGGGTAAAAGCAAGGTCCTTACAGCACAAGTAGAGGGAAAAGTCCGAAAAATAAAAAAAGTTGAAAATTAAGGTAAATTCTGGTACTTCCAAGTTTTCGCGAAAATCTAAATGTGTCCATATCTTTTTATCGTGTTGACTCAGGATTTTTATACACATATTAGGGACTATACACCTCAGTATCTGGTAAAAATTTCAACTTGCTTAGGTCCACGCGTTCCTGAGAACTCGGTGGTGACAGACGGACGGACAGACGGACAAGAAATTGATCTTATAAGGGTTCCTTTTTTACCTTTTGAGGTACGGAACCCTAAAAAGGTGTAAGTACCAGAAGTGATTATAAAAAAGTTCGGTTAATTCGGTAATTAATTAGGTACCTATGGACCCTAAAAATGGGTCGAACAAGCTTGTCGACGTCGGTTTCTAGTTAGATGACCATTCATTACATACTACTGAGAACTACTAATATATTATACTAATATAATATGTTATACTTACCTATATACACAGATCTAATTAATTATTTATATATATCTAAATATTTATAATTATACACCCGATTATACATATCTAATAATTTATAATAATACTATTGAATTGATATTTTCCTCTCTCGCTAAAGTTGCTGTGCCCGACAGGGTCCATAACGATCATTTATTATAGGACCATCTTTGTAACATATAGAACGCAATAAACAATTGAGTATTGAGTATCGTTCTTTGCCTCGCAAAGCACACTAAGCACGTAGATCTTTGACAGTCGCCACAGGCCGGCTGGTCCTCGAAAGACCGCTTGACAATGACAATATAACCAGTTTTGCCTAGTAACTGGATTGGAGAGATCGTATAGGCGAGGCTTAAACCCTTAAGCCATCACGACATATGGGCTGGGATACCAAGAGTGAACAGGCACTTACAATCTTTCATCCACTTGATCAAGTTCTCCATATCATTCTTCCCATCCTTCTGCATATTGGCGAAAGCTTGCTCCATGATTTTCTGCTATTTCTTGCCGTTTAGTTTAGTTTTACTAAATATCGTTTCTAGTAAACAACGAAAAGACCATCTTTTGCTTGGCATTCTATTCCAAAACCTTATTAATATGGATTTGACATTTAGAATATTTGAATGTCTTTGGTTAGAACTAACCAAAATCCATTGTGCCATGGTGCGCTCTAAATCTCTTTGGTCAATCAAAAAGATTTGGAGTATATGTCCATGGTGCGTTGCGGCGCCGGAGCAGTATCGCAGCGGCGTTCTGCATATAAAAAATCACGGTATTCATACGACGCCGACTTTGACAAAAGGAAGATGTAGAGAAGATTCTCGCTACCCGCATCGTCCGGCACTTAGAAGCGGTCATATCATCAGGTGCCCATCTACCGGTAGCAGATTACCTGCAGGGGCGGGTCGTCAAGTACCAGGGTTGCGAAGGCCAAGTCGTGCGCAGGGCCACCGCGTGCAGTGTTCCACAAGGGACGATCTTGGGTTTCCATCCTAGTCCGCATCATTGCTTCACATCAGGTGAGTTGCATACAAACGCAAGCCCATTTTGCTGTAAAAAGTGGGTGAAGTGGATGATGATGATGATAATGATGAATTTTGTCAAAGACGCTAAGTCGAAGTAAAAATAACTGAAAGGATTTTCTTTAAGTTTTGTCTATTTAAATCTATTAATGAATTTGAAACTATAAAGCGTGTAAAAATCCTCTTAAGAAAGCCGAAAGGCACTTGTTCTCCCCGTCATTGTGACCTTCTAGTTACGGAGATATTGGGGGTCAAAGTTATAAGTTTTTTTTTTAAATACATGTTTTTAATGTAAGATTTTTACTTTAAACACCTCTATGATCCCCTTACTATTCAATCCATCCACCAGCACAATGTTTTCAGTCCTTTACATGGAGTTCTACCACAAAACATGATTTTAAACCCCAAAAAAAAAGTAGTTTCCCAGCAATAATTTTTGCGTAAAGTTACATAATTTGATGTACAGAATGCTTGGTTGACGGCTTTGTGATGAGGTTGTTTACATCCTGTATGTGACCCACAGAGTACTTTATGTGACCATTAAAGAATGACAAATTGATGGCTGTCAACTGTACGATGTTTTTATTCAATTGTTGATCGAAGTTTTTTTTTCGGACTATTTTTTAAACAAAATTTATTAAAAAACATGTGTAATAAATAAATAACCAAAAACCAACTTATAACTCTTAAAAAAACCGTAACATGGATTCCATATTCAGACAACTTGAAAAAGCCGGAAAGGCTGATGTGGAAAATTTAATGCAATGGATGAAAGATTGTAAGTCATGATGAGCATCATTCTTCTGTACCAAACCCAATGTATTAGGGATTGGCACAGAATGTCTTCTTCTTCTATACTTCTCTATTACTCATCATCGCAGCAGACACCTCCTTGCTAGCCGTATCATCGTTCACACAGTCCATCCAACGTTTTTTTGGTACTCCCATACTCTTACCACCATCCACATTCATACTCAAAACTTTCTTATTTCATTCCTCCGCATCACATGCGCTGACCATGACAATAGTAGAGATATCTAGCGTACTATTAATTGTGAATAGTCAGAAGCCATAAAATCTTAAAACTACTTCTTAAGAGGTAATACTGGTATTCAACTGCATCCTGCATCCGTTGAGACTAGAAGCCGATTCTAACATAGTCGGGAAAGAGCAAGCAGATGATAACCGATGGGTATCGTGTTAGGTACCAAGTCCTGGATCACATGGTCTTTGGTGTCATTGGGTCGTGGAGGTTAGTAGGCAGTCGGTCCATCATACTTCTCAACTACATTGTGGTCAGTTTCCAGTTTAACCGGCTGAATACCAGTATTTTGCATGGAACGACGTTTGATCTTGATTTTAAACACCTTTCAGCGGACATAATTAAAAGTAAAAAGGATCCCTACGCTTGCAAGTTATTTAAGGATCTTGAAAACCCGCTGAATGTAGAACTCGACCAGTTCAAGTATATCATAGCTAAGATAGCTGCCGTACGGCGTAAGCCATTTGACGACCTATCGAATCAACTAGCTAACGAAGGACCAATGTTTGTTGATACAACCATTATTGGGGTTAACGCTCTAAGAACGGCTTACAAGTCGAAAACGAAATGAGGGTTCCAAAATAAATTCTTTGTTGGATCAAAGTGGTTTTTTATTGCCAATATTGGTTAGACCATGTAAAATACTGGTATTTAGCTGCTGGCGACTGGACGCCAATTCAGAACAACTAAAGGTCTTTTAACAATTGGTTTCAACGGAACAATTCACATATTCTTGAAGCTTAGGAATAGTTTTATACATGGGGCGGATGCCTCAACAACGCTATCTATCACTGGGTAACACGATACTGGTGGTCAGAATTTTGGGCTTCAGATTACTCGTCACGACTGCTAAAGATCTACCATCGGACATCAACATCTATTTAGCCAGATGCACCTGAAGACGATGGAGCGACTGTTGTCAGGCTTTCGAAATGACATCCTGCCTGCATGCCATCCGCCATCAAGTATTAATATTGAGTGTAAACTGTACAAAAGATTTGAAACTGATTCTCAGTCTGTGGATAAATGATGTTCAACTCTCTTCACTAGTTGCCTCGCGTGTTTTTTCAGAATTAGGACTATTTGGTACAGCCATACACACATTTGTGTCTGGCAGAACGTTTTGTGTCTAAAGTCTATCTGTCTAGCCTTCTCCCAACTATGTTGGGGTCGGCTTCCAGTCTAACCAGATGCAGCTGAATACCTGTATTTTACATGGAGCGACCGTCTATCTGACCTCCATAACCCAGTTAGTGCTGCGTAATACGATACCCTTGGTAAGACTGGTTGTCAGACTTTTTTGACCACTGACTACTTGTGTCCAACTGCTTAACGTGCTTTCCGAGGCACGGAGGAAACTCGGTATGTAATAGGTGGTCACCCATCCACAGACCAACCTAGGCAAGCACGGCTTAACCTAAAGATGGACCCAAGCGGCTGTTATTATTTAGCCACGAGCTCCTGTTGGGTCTTAAGTCTGTGCTAAACAAATGTAGTTTCTTTCGTTTCTTTCAGCTAAAGTAATAGAAACCGTAAAAGATGAAAAGGTACGCAGATTATTTAAAGATGCCGTTGACGAAAAGCAGGTTGAGCTCTCCAAGTTTAAAGCTATCTTAGCCCAGATAGCTGCCGAACAGTCTAAGACAGTTGATCAGCTGTCTAAGCAACTTGGCGCCTATACACCGAAGGTCATCGATGCAGCTATTGTGGGGCTTCAAGCTTTTAAAGAAGCTTTGAAGAAATGAGCGCTGGTGATCATTGAAATAAATACTTTGTTGAATTAAAATTGTGTTATTTTTTTGTCAATATTGTTCTTGCAGCTGATTCTAATAACATAACACTACGACTGTAATAAGAAGGGTAAAGCAGAGGAGTAGCAACCAATACACCCACCGGTTATATAATAGGGGGCGAGCCTATAGCCATCAATCGGGCAATAATCCAGATTCCATGGATGCTGCCATTTCTCTAGTAATATAAACTCTTTATTGCATTCATATTTAGTTGTTTCATTAATGTAAGTAAGTTCCAACATTAAACCCGGTTAGGGCACGGCAACGTCGGCAACACAATAACAAACAAAACAAGCATCCAGTTAGTAGGTATACTGGATTGTAAGTTTGTTATATAAATATAATTATTATTGATAATATTACTAGAGTATGTATGAGGTTTATGTAGTTATTTTAATTAATATCATATGGTTATTCAATTATTTTATTTACGTGTTTTAATTATTATATTTTATTGTTTTGTATCAGTTATTATAATTTCATTAATTTGTATGAATTATTATATTTTATTCATTTGTTTTGTTATGTTATGTGTAAGTGTATGTATGTGTGCTTTTTTGTGTAAGTACTATTTCAGTGGTTTATTAGGGGGCGAGCCGATAGCCATCAATCGGGCACTATTCCAGACTCCATGGATGCTGCCATTTCTCCAGTTATATAATAGGGGGCGAGCCTATAGCCATTAATCGGGCACTAATTCAGATTCCATGGATGGTGCCATTTCTTCAGTTATCTAGTTATCTGAGGGATTATAATATCATTGGAAAAACTCAATACCTAATACTCAACTGTAGCGCTTGCAACTACTAAATCAACGAGGCTTGCGAGGGTCTTAATGCTTTAAGTATATTGATAGTACTTTAGTGGTAATTAAGAACAGGGTGTAAAGTTCTTCACCCCCCATAGAACTGGGAGGATCCTCCGACCAGACGGGTGTTGTGTGTGATGGGGTGCTGCACGACAGTTGTTGTCGGGTTCTTCATACACGGTGTTGACAGACTCTTTACGAAACCGTCAACCAAGCATTCTGTACATACAGATCAGACTTAGCAAATTTTTTGCTGGGAAACGATTTTGTTTTGGGGTGAAAAATCACGTTCTATCTAATGCACTCGAAAACATTGTGGTAATGGATCGATTGAATCGTTGGGGTGTTTATAGTAAAAATCTTACATTAAAAACATGTATTTAAAAAAAAAAACTAGTGAAAAAGTTGGAACTTTGACCGTCAATATCTCCGTAACTAGAAGGTTCCCAGGTATGGTGTAGAACAAAAAAATTGTTTGCAATGACGTGACGGGGAGAACAAGTGCCTTTCGGCTTCGTTAAGGGTCTTTTAGCACCCTTTATAGTCTTAAGTCGCGCATATAAATATTTTAATTGGCAATTTGAAAGAAAAATGCTGATTTTGTCAAGTTGCCAATTCAAATTTTGTGGTGTTCATAATGATGTACTGAATACGTGGTTACCGTGGTGTCTCTTCTATCCTTTAAAGGCCCGATGTCTGCAGCCCGTCCCCATAGTAAAATACCATATGCCATATCTATGGCATAATGCTATGAAAATAACTAAAATACACTATAGCTTCGTGGTATCTACATCAGTCAACTGACGGATTTTTTTAACAACATATGCTGCTGAACTCAGCCGTCCTGCAATGAGGATCCCATTGTAGCCTCGACTCGAGCGTGTTTCCCAAAAAACAGATTTATCGACGTATTCAAAAAGTATCTATGTAGTATCCTATCAACTATCTGGTGTCCACGACACAAGCCTCGTTGCTTAGTGCAGTGGCACTAAATGGCACTGTGTGTAATGTAATCGCTGGACATTACACACAGTGTCATTTAGTGCCACTGCACTTTTTGTTTCTTTTTCTAATTCCTCTTGATTCAATACTATGTCACAATTACACACACAATGTCTCAATCTAAACCTGGGGTTCAGACCTTCAGAGTAATGTACTGATTTCGTAGTATACGTTCTTCGGTGTCCGTTCTTGCCTTATATATTACTAGCACTTCGCTCGCGACTTCGTCCGCAAAAATTGTGATAGCCCGGCCTGCTAAAATGCATAATATAAATATAATTTATAGCGTATGTTACTTCTTGAAAATTTTGATTTCTATTGGTGAAAAAATGGTTAAAATCGGTTCAGTAGTTTCGGAGCTTATTCAGTACAAACAAAGAAAAAAATATTTCATGTTTATATTATTATTACTAGTATATAGATTTTTGTCGGAGTTTCAGCTGTTTTTAGTCGGTCTCAAAGTCGAGTGTTGCTTCTTTTTCGTTGTTTCGATGATGTCTTCTTATGCCTAGCCTTATCCTGAGCCTATAAGTACCCACGAATAATGTAGCTTTCTGCCATTGAATTATTTTTTTAGTTGGATCATTTTCCGCAGATTACCCCCTACAGTTTATACAAACAAATTTTACCTCTATAATATTAAGTATAGACATGGCAAGCATTGCCCTCTAGATTCTTATACACAAATCAAATACATTATGTTTTAAAGCCATTTTATTTACTACAAATTCAAATTCAATCTTCTATTAATGCTACTTTGGACCTATTTCTTCTTTAAGTGATAGTCAAGATTATAGTTGCATTTCGTGTCTCTGTGTTGTTTGTCTAAATAACGGAACGGATTTCCGGAGCTTATGTGTATGTAACTTAGATATTGGAGAGAAAAGTTTAGATTTTTAAAACTCTGCACCCGTGCGAAGCAAAGGCACATAACGAGCCTGTAACGTTCCCACTGCTGGGCCACAGGCCTCTTCTCTGTGAGGGAACGTGGACCATATGCCACCACGTAGACCGTAATACACCTCGTGGGCCGTAATCCACTACGTGGGCCGCATTCACCACGTGGGCCATAATACACCACGTGTGCCGCATTCAACCACGTGGGTCGTAAACCACCACGTGGGCCGTAAACTTCTACGTGGGCCGTAACACCCCACGTGAGCCCAGCGCGGGTTTTTATTAAGACGAAAACTAGCCTTGAATAAAGCAAACATTAAAGTTTTTACGTAAGAGCATTAAACCATGGATTTAGAAGAAATGTACATCACTTTATACGGAGCAAGCCAACGGGAAGGTGCTAAATACGAAATCATTGAAAAATGGTTTAGAGAATGTAACATCATTGATGAACAATTTATTACGACTAGATTATTTAAGGCCTCGTATACACGGGTTAACTCTAACCTGTATCCTTTAAATTTGGTTCAGTTTATACAGTTACTTGGTATACTTGCGAGGGACAGCCATCAAGATGTAGAATCCTTTCGAAGCAGATTTCAGACTGTTAACCGACGGATCATTGACGAGATTCAGGCTTCTTATAATTGACTAGTAGACCCTTCGCCCAGAAAAAATTGTGATAGCTCGGCTATAATTTGCATGATAGAAATATAATTTATAACACATGTGCTCGTAAAATTAATAAATTTTACAAATTGTTCAAATTTTTATAACTGCTTTAACAAGTGATTAAAGATTTTATTCGTTTAGGAAAGTCCGAGTTTTATTTATTTCCTCGCAAATATGTTATAAAACGTCGTATGACATAGGTACGTGCGCTTTGATAATTACAGCCTCTGCTTTCTTGTGGCCCTCGCCTACGGCTCGGGCTAGCAATATCGCCTCAGCTGTAATTTTCAACTTACAGCAATTATATCATAATGTACTATTATAGCTTAAGTTACTTCCTGATAACTTAGATTTCTATTGGTGAAAAAAATGGTTAAAATCGGTCTAGTAGCTTCGGAGCTTATAGCTTACCTAAAGAGGAAAGAAGAAAAAGAGGAAAGAAAAAAGAAATAAGAGAAAAGAAAAAAGAAATAAGAGAAAAGAAAAGGATTTTTTTTTCTTATTTGTTTTTGTTTTCGGGGCTTATTCGGTACAAACAAGAAAATCTCAGCTGGTTTCAGCTGTTTTTAGTTGGCCTCAAAGTCGATTGTTGCTTCTTTTTCGTCGTGGCGATAAGATAGAACTAAGCTTTGATCAGAATTTTGCCACCTAACCTTGCCTAAACCTTGCCTTGCCGAAGCCTTGCCTTGCCTTGTTTTGCCTTAACTTTAGTGTCAGAGAAGTGGTAGTGCCATCGCAGTTAGGGCGCGTTCCCACTTTGTCGTGACGACAGATAATCGTGTAGTTTTAAGTGTCCTGGCTTGTGTATTAAATGGAGGTGTTCACATATAGGACGACGCGATTACTGTCGTCCACAACTATTGCTAACTACCAACGATAAATTAATCGTCACGACATAGTGGGAACACGGCCTTAAATTCAAAACGTACCTTAAAGCTAGACCACCTACAGCTATACCCTACAATGTCATCAATGGTGTTCTGGCATGTCGGCTTTGTGCTCCGAGTTTTTCAGACCAAGTTGGATATGCTCGCCAATTGAGAGCACTTGATAAAGAGCAGCACACCAAAGCTCTCGACAACCACTCTAGAAGCCATCGGATACAGTTCGCTGTGCCCGAAATCGGCTAGATAGCATCAGCGTTAGTGGTGGGCTCCGGCAGGTCCCTCAAGGTGCAGGAGGTGCTGACCTGCTCGTATAGTGTCGTACTCTAAATTGCGTCAAGGTTTGACGTCGAAATTTCTGCCCTAGTGTATATTCAGCCACAAATTTGGCAAAATTAAATTTATTGG
Source organism: Xestia sexstrigata (assembly GCA_941918905.2). Classification (NCBI taxonomy): domain Eukaryota; kingdom Metazoa; phylum Arthropoda; class Insecta; order Lepidoptera; family Noctuidae; genus Xestia; species Xestia sexstrigata. The sequence goes on along the minus strand of OW799228.2, from coordinate 10,809,309 downwards.
TTTTACAGATTAAATAAAACGTTTAGGTACTAATGCGCAAATCAAGTAGGTAATTTGTTTTTACTAACACTTGAAAAGCAGAGAATGCTTTTTCACTTTTTATGCTCTGAAAGTGCTTGTTTGTGCAGGATATAGGCTGCACAAAATCGAATTTTGTGCACAAGGGCATTAACGTATCTACTCATAAAAGTATTTATATTAAGGCAAAGAAAATGAGCCATACAGCCAAACGCAATAAGAAGTTCATAGAATAGAATTTGTTATTTTATAATATTTACTTTAATTTATTTGCCTTATGTGTTTTTTAAGACATAAAAGATATAAAAAATTAAATTCAAGTACCTACGGTAGGTTATTTAATTAATTTAAGAAAATTATTATTACAAAATCTATTTAATAGTAGGCTGAATAGGTCTGCAGCCCAAGCCTAATACCAATGTCGTAAGATTTCAAAAAATTATAGCGGCGGGAAACAACTCTTGGTTTTTCGTGCGTTTATTAATTTCTTCAATTTATACTACTGTTTTATTTCCTCACAATCAAAGTGAAAAGCAGAGTTTATAACTCGTCCACAAAACCATTTTATCCTCGACATTACTATCAGCCTCGCCTTCGGCTCGGGCTGCTAAAGGTCACGGATTAAAATGGTTCGTTTTGTGCACTTGTTGTAAAATCTACTATTGTTTTGTTCTCGACACATAAAAGTCACTTTGTCCATTCACAAAGTTATTAGGACACTGTTTCCATCCAGCATCTGTCAAAATGATTACAGTATGATTATTAATAAAACGCAAAAATAAAAATTAAATCTTTATATTTTGTTACAAAAATATATCCATATTAAAAACTACAATATTAAAACTGTATAAATACGGTAGGTACACGATTACAATGATAAGTGTATAAACGAAACATAAAAAATGTATCAACTATTTCTATAGGCAAAAATATCTTAAGTTTTTTATAAATTTCTGTACTTAATTCCGTTGAAATAATATTAGGCCCTATTCCTTTAGGGGTTAGGCAGAAGTGTGCCTAGTAGTACGCCCACATTTCGCCAGTTACATTTAAGTTCCATGTAATAAGGGGCGAGTCCATTGCACTCTACCAGACGCAAATATTTTAACGGAATTAAATACAAAGTATGTTATTAACTTTTCATATAGAAAATAATTATAATGTCACTTTTAAAACAGCATTGTTACTAACAAAGTCACTGCCACTATATGAATTCCAACTTTGGGTTTGTGGGAATAAAGTTCAAAGTATGTAAATAAATATCAATTTCCCGAAAGGTTTTTTTCCCGTTTGCCTGTTTTTTGTTTTATTAGTAATTGTCAGGACAAGGTTTATGTCAAAGAAAATACAAGGTTGAAGGGAATTCATAAATATAATTCTAATTTGAAGTTAACATAAAGGGTGTAAAAACACTCTTTAACGAAACCAAATGGCATTTTTGTTCTTCCCGTCATTGCGATCATTTTTTTGTTCTACACCATACCTGGGAACCTTCTAGTTACGGAGATATTGGGGGTCAAAGTTCCAACTTGTTCACACATGTTTTTAATATAAGATTTTTACTTTTAACACCTCCACGACCCCCGTACTATTGAATCCATCTATCAGCACAATATTTTGAGCGCTTTCATTGAGTCCTATAGTAAAACGTGAATTTCCACCCAAAAAAAAAAATAGTTTTCCAGCAATAATTTTCGCATAAACTAACATATTGTATGCATTCTGTACATCACACTAAGTATAGTGTGATGTACAGAATGCATACAATATGCCTGTGAATAAAAATAGTTTTTGTTTTGCAAAGCGCTTTTTCTTCTATCGAATATATTGCACCTGTGCGAAGCCGGGGCGGGTCCCCAGTTTAAGTAGAATAAAAAGTAATTCTTTTTTGTATGGACAGGAGCTATTTTGTGAATAGCTAATGCAGTGATAAGTTTCAAAACCAGTCGGCTAATGAAATTGGAGCATCGTGCTACCCAGAAACTAGGTGATGGAAGTCATATTATAAACAGTCGCTCCATGTAAAATACTGGTATTCAGCTGCATCCGGTTAGACTGGAAGCCGACCCCAACATAGTTGGGAAAAGGATAGACATGATGGTGGCAACTGGGCCTATCCCAGGTGTAAACGTCCCTTTGTGCCTTTTGGGCCTTGTTTCGTTCTGTCTCCTGCTGATATAGACAGACCTGGAAATTAGTTTTTCCTACTACTCCACTATACTTTTCTGATTAATTTCGTTGCGGGATTCAAGACAGTTAAATAGTTTCTATGGGACATCGTCAAGCTTCATTGTCTCGGGGCTGTTCTGGTGGTCGCCACTGTTGTTTCTGGCGTACAGCAGTTACAGTGGGCAGGGAATAGTGTGGCGGGGTGGTTATGAAAAGAGGGTTCACCAAAAATGGGGAAACAAAACAAAACTGGGTGTTTTATAGTGTCAATGACAATGTTAATAAAAACATCAAAATAATACTACATTATACAGTTCTCGCCTTTAATTTGAGCTATAAATAAATGGAATATCAGATAGGCAGTCGCTCCATGTAAAATACTGGTATTCAGCTGCATCCGGTTAGACTGGAAGCCGACACCAATATTGTTGGGAAACGGCAGGCAGATAGAAAATTCGGATCTAATACTAATATTCCATTATTGATTACTTCTTGTTTGTCAGCTAACAATTCGAGAACAGCTGATCCGATATTGATGTTGTAATTGTGTTTTATTATATTTTAATAGTGTACAATTTTTTTTTTTTTTTTTTAATTAACATGAAGATTTATGTGATAGGAAATGTTTAAAATAGCAAAATGTTGTACATTATCAAATTAATAATATAAAAAAATGATATTTTTTGTACAAAATGGTAACTATTGATTAATATAAAATGGAATAATTTTCAAAGTTTTATAATACGATTCAAAATAAGGAAGTACAAAGTGTTTGGCTTTTAGACGCATTTTTTTTGGCATTTTTCTTGTATTTTTTTTTTAATTTTATTTTATTTGCCAATTGACTATTTGGCGTGCCAATCAAAACTGGGTGTATTTACAAAATTAACACATTTCATAGCTTTTAAGCAAAATTCACATTAAAAACAATTTTCACAGGTCAAATTATGAAGGCATTTTTTAAAAGATTTTCAAATAAAATTTTATAATAGTACTGAAAGTGATTTTAAGAGGTTTTTAATCATTGGTAGCTAATTAAATGTTACATAATATATTTTTACATACATTTTGTACGAATTTATAACTAATTTAAAATACAAAGCGATATATCATGTTATGTTAAAGCCATGTTAGCTTCTAAAGGCTAGATAGTAACGAAGCTCAGAAATTGATGATTTTGTGAAAAATCTAGATACTTTGGAAGATAAAATAGATTTTATATATTTGTGATGTAGATACAATTACAGGACACAAAATACTACATTGAACAATCAATTGTAATTAAATAACTTGCTTTAAGATACATTAAATAAATACAAAACTGTAAGTGTCACTATGCTTAAAGTTTTTTTTAATCTGCATCCAATTCTACTACATCAAAACACATAAAAACCCACACACAAGTAAATTAAAATACATAGAAAAAACATAAAAAAGCTACCACTCATTAAAAAATATTTTACCTAGACATTTCACAAAACCTCTAATTTTCAACTTCACCTGACACTCTTAATATTTACACAAACACATCAGTCTTTATTCTTAGTTTCACTGTAACACTGCACTTTGTCCATCGGACACTTTTTCCATTTGGAAATATGTCCATTCAATACCTTTGGGACATACTGCCCATTTCATCAATAGATGGCGCTATTAACAAATGACTACAATTTGGCTACAATTTTATTGCTAGTTTATTTTATTTTTTTGATTTGTTAAAACAATATTAAGAGAAGAACTCAATTTAATGTTACAGTCCTGTCACAGATATTTTACCATTAGCAGTACCCTTAGAGATTTTGGCATCGCTCTCACTAGCAATATTATAATAAAGTTTGTATGTGTGTATGTTTGTTACTCTTTCACGCAATAACTACTGAACGAATTTGGATGAAATTTTGCACACTACATAACCTGGAGGATACATAGGATACTTTTTATCCCAGTAGGATGATCCCGTGGGACAATTATCGAACTCCACGCGGGCGAAGCCGCGGGAGTAAGCTAGTTAATCAATTATAATCTTTATAATACAAGCAAGTGTATCAAAATTGTGTGAAGTCTCTGACACCTATACTAGACCTGATAGACCTGTATGACAGGAGGCAATGCCCTCTCCCAAGAGACATAAAAAGACTATGGTAACAAACAAAAAAATAATTAAATGCGGTTGAGAGAAGCCTGTATTGAGTTTGAGAGTTTGCGTGTGTGTGTGTGAATTGAATGATCAGGAAGGGTTTTCAGCAATTGCGAGTGATGACATCGTTGTTAGTTCCATCAATCCAACTGCAGTCTTATTGTAAATATAATAAGGATGTTGACAGCGATGCAAAACCAGAGGAACTACCGCGTTCATAAACGGTCGACCACTTTCAACCTTATTACTAAGGACATAAAGTTGAAAAAAGGTCGACCGTCATTGAACGCGCAAGTACAATAACTGTGAAAGAACTGTAAATTGACATTAAACAGCAAAATCTTAACCATATCCATACAAGGATCTTTCGGCGCTCTGACAAAACAAAATCGAAACTAGTCCCGCCATTTTGTTTTTTCAACACATTTTCCACAGGCAATTTCACTAATGTTTACTAATAGCAACCTTCTCACAATGTCATTGAAGCGCTTTAAAAACTATACAGCACTATATCAAAAGCGCTTCTCTGTCATCGATATTCAAACGCAAACTCTATTTAGTTGCCTAGAAAATGAATCATCAATTCAGTGCCATCTATTGCTCATCATACCTAGTCTAACCTCGGGACGTTTGCCCAGCGTTGGGCTGATATCATCCGTTGATGCTGGGCTCCTGTCGTCTCTTGGGGATGAAGGAGACTGTCATTAGGTCATCGTCTTCTTGTAGGAGACATCCTTCTGCTGGTTTGCTGCGATGAAAGAGTCTGGGGAAATAATAATGAAAGTTAGAAAAACAATTTCTCAACTTTGTTTCTCAATTAAGGGTTAAGGTTTTTAGGGATTCCCTAACCAATCAAGGTGTAAGAGCATATTGACACAGATACTGACTGCTTTTGAACTGTAAGAGTTATCGGTTATATTGATTTGTAACTAATATGCCTTAAATACACGTTCAATCATAGTGGGAAAAAAATTGTATGAAGCTTGGCTGCTCGAACTTTCGCCATTTTATTTTATTTTAAAAATAGCGACCACTCATATAAATTGTATTAATTAACAGCTGCTATCAATACAAACAAGTTTTGTTTCTAACAAAAACTTCTAAAGCGTCACATTTTTGCGGTACCCCTGAGCCAGCCTTTACGGCTACCATCTTTTGGGGCGCGTTCAGGTAGTGGGCGGCTCGCCGCCTCAAGGAACGCGCCCACACCGGGGCCCCGTAAAGGGCCATGGACCGCACGACTCCCGCGTAGAGCAGAAGGCAGGAGTCGTTTGGCCCCCCCAGGTTGGGCAGGAGCCGCCTGAAGGCAGCCCCGGTCCGTTCCAGTTTGGGGGCCAAACGTCGGAAGTGCTCCACGAAGTTCCATCGGCTGTCGAGGACGAGTTCCAGGTACTTTAGCCGATGCCGACGCCGATGGATACCCCTCCTACCGTCAGTGAGGATCCCGGAGGTGGCGCATTCCGAGGCCCATGAAAGCACATGGCCTCGGACTTGTGCAATGCCACCTCGAGACCCAGTTGCCGGATCCTCTCAACGACTATCGCAACCTCGCGTGTCATGATTTCGGCCGCCGCCTCGTGCGACCCCCCTTGTGCCAGCACCAGCGTGTCGTGTCTGCATAGCAGACCACGCTGACGCCGCTAGAGAGGTCGGCGCGCAGAACCCAGTCGTAACCGATGTTCCACAAGGACGGCCCTAGAACCGACCCCTGCGAAACACCGCACGACATCTCTCGCCGGTTCCATTCTCCGCCGCTACCGGGGTAGAAGACGGCCCTCTACACCCTAATGCAGCTCCAGGGCATGGAGTTGATGGCGTTGGTGATGTCGAGAGACACCGCCAAGACAACCCCTCCTCGGGACACCACATCCCCCGTCGTGAGGGCTCTCACGCGCATGATGGCGTCCACCGTAGAGCGCCCCTTGCGGAAACCAAACTGGTGTTCCGCAAGATCCGGCCCCGTCCCCGCAAGGTGCTCGGCGAGGCGGTTTGCAATTACTTTAGCACCACGGGCCTGTATGCGGACGGAAAGACCGCAGGGCGCCCTGGCTTCCGAATGAGGACCAGCTTCCTCGTCTTCCAACGAAGCGGGAACTGGCCCCTCTCCAAGCATGCGCTTAGGAGCCCGTCTAGTCGGGGCCCGAGAGCCTCCGAGGCCAGGACCTAGGCTTTGCCAGGTAAGCCGTCTGGTCCCGGGGCGGTATTTTGGCACTGAGCCTGCGTACCGCCACTCTCAGGTCTACCCCAGTCACTTCCGGAACGTCGTCGTCGTCATCCTGGTGGTCCGCATCCAGGACCACAGGCGGCGGAGCCATAGGCGGGGTGGATGTTCCCCTCGCGAAGGGAACAGAGTGCTCACCACGTCCTCCACGAGCTCAGGCCGGAGACTCTGCGTCAGTGCGGAGTTTATCCCGCACCATCTTGTAAGGGCGCCCCCGCGCATCTATGTCGAGAGTCTCCAGCATCTCCTCGCGGGCCAGGGCGGTCTTCGCCGCTCTGTACCCCGCATATATCTCCGCCTCAATGGCTGCCGCTTCCGGTGGGCGGATGCGGAGACTGCGATGCCTGGCGTACGGGTGCCCCGCAGCCACACACGCCTCGCGCATAGACGTCAGCTCTCGCGACCACCAGTACACCTGACGCCGGGCGCTTCCTGGCCGGACTCGGTTCATTGCCACGTTACATATGTCGGACATGACCTCTTGGAACCACCCTGCCTCATTGTCAATGTCGGCAGTCCTGTCCGGTGATGTCACCCAGGCCTGCACGATCGAGGCTTCCAGATGGAGCTCCCGGTCCAGCTGCTTCAGCGTCCAACGCGGACCACTCGGGGCCTGTTGGACTGCTCCAATGGCAAGAGATGGAAGTCATCTTTAATGGCCGAATCGGCCTTAATTTCTAGAAATTTTTCTTAAACTTTTTCTGGTCATGTGCCATATTGGTGCTAAATGCAGGCCACGCCCCCATTGCCGTCTTTCTACGCCCCCTAGGGTGGCGTGCCCTACTGGCTGCTATTTTGAAAATAATATAAAGTAAGGCAGGCCAAATAATTCAAAGCCTTTTCTATATTGAAATATCGATTAATAATGAACGGCCATGACTTTTTTTAAACGATGACATCAATAAAATAAAATAAATAAAATAAGAAAAAGAAGGAAATTTTATGAAAACCAAATCGGAAAAAAAGGAAAACACAAGCACCAACCACCGTATGCATAAAAATATATATTTGTTACCCATCACCAAAAAACGAACAAGTTAAAAAACATATCAGCTCATTAAAAATCAACATTTATTCTGTTTGTAGAAACTTTTGCTATAGACCGATATTTCGTAAAAAAAATATGCATGCATACATATTTCCAGAAAGACAAAATCTTTTTGAATTCAAAAATAATTCGGTCCACAGTCGGGTAAAACGCATATCCAACACAAAACAGACAAGAAAACACACACAACACACAAACAGGAAAACACCACCATTATGTATACGAGACTACATACTTTAACTTTATACTTCAACTTTCAAAAGTGCAGATTTCCAAGAGTCGCGGTTTTTGCTGTGTTGAAAGAAATAGAAGGTTAGAGAGAGATAGCAGATAAAAATACAATGGTATAGAGAGAGATGACGACCTTAAAACTATACTTGAATTCAGAATCTTAGATGATTTAAATCAACTGTCTATCTTACCGTTAGGTAGTTAAAATTGATTTTCAAGTAAACATTTGTAGAAAAAAGGTTGTAATTTTAGTTACAATGGAAATTGAACTTTGTCGTTTATGGCGTTGAGTTTATTGTTCCAAAACATGATAACTATCTAAGATTCAGAATTCGATAAATATACATAGTTTAAAACTAGTTACTGGCCAAGACTTGAGACAGTTACAGTCACAAAACGAACGAGTAGGACGAGAATATCATGTCTTCTCATTTCCTCGTTTTATGACCGTGTCTGCCACGAATCGTTGTAACAAATCAATGTAGATTTTTTTCTGCAAGCGGTAGGACGGCAGAAATAAGTCAATGAAAAGCAAAGGAAATTTTGTTTATTAGTAAAATTGCCCGTAGTTATCTAGGGGAAAAATATCAAATTAATTCCGTGTGTGCTAACCGAAAAAAAAAATATTGTTAAATCTATAGAAGTTAACCTTTTTTATGCAATGGACAAGAATTTGAACGAAATAAAAACTGTCAAAGAAAGCAAAGCTAAGAATTATAACTTTTGACAGTTCTAACTTCAAGCAATTAGTAAACTACAGTATAAAATTTAGTATTTTAGCATTAGTATAATCCGCCTATTATGTTCCCACTGCTGGGACACAGGCCTCCTTGTCACATGTTTTCGAATGTTTCGTTCTAGGACATGCCGGTTTCCTCACGATGTTTTCCTTCATCGTTTTGAGAGCAGCGGTGATGAAATAAATTACACAAAGTACTGCGCCTTTATGCATCAAAAGCGACTACTAAAAGGTACTAACTGTCCGGACAAATTACTTACAATTTATTTATTTCATACGAAAGGACAGTCATGAAAACAAAATTTTGATGTTTTTTTTTAAATTTATTGCCAATTTCTGTATATTTTTGGAGCTTATAGCTCAGATTTGAGAAAGCGGGATAACGAACCCATAAGAGAGCTTTTCCCAATTAAACACTTTCTAAGAAAATTAGCTTTTACCCGCAGATTTTGGTCGCGTCCTAATCATAGCGAGCGCTGCGGAATCGCGAACAAAGGGCTTGGAAGATGTTTGTATAAAGCCTGGCCGGACTAACCTCCGCCATTTTTTTTTTCAAAGTAGCGGCCTCTTTTAACACCTATATTAATCGATATTTGGTATCAATACAAACAAGTTTTGTATTGGGAAAAATGTTCTAAAGTGTTACGTTTCCGAGATATGAGCTATGATAGTTAAAGGGGGTTAAAGATCATGTTTTGTTGTAAAACTCAATGTACCGCACTCAAAACATTGTGCTGATGGATGGATTGAATAGTACGGGGGTCGTGGAGGCGTTTAAAGTAAAAATCTTAAATTAAAAACTTGTATTAAAAAAAAAATGACAAAAAGTTTGACCTTTGACCCCAATATCTCCGTAACTAGAAGGTTCCCAGGTATGGTGTAGAACAAAAAAATGGTCGCAATAACGGGGAGACCAAGTGCCTTTCGGCTTCGTTAATAGGTGTTTTACACCCTTTATTATTACCAGGTATCGACTAAAAAAGGTTTTATTTTGAAAAAAAACTGGCGGAAGGTAGGCCATTAAATTCAAACCCCTTTTAATATTAAATGGGCCTACCCTTGACCTCAATCTAGTCCTGAGAACAGAGATGAGGTCGACGATGGGACGAGCTAGCCCAAAAGAAGCCTAACTCGCGACTTACAATAGATTGGGCTCATATGAACTTGGGAACACGACGGAGACGCAGGCAGGGAATTCGACTCCTTGGCTGTGTGTGGCCAGCAAACCGCTTCGTGATAACCTGCAGTACGTTAGGACTCCCGATGGAAAAATGGAGATGGTGGAAAGAGCTCGTGGAGCTCTTGGGCACTCTCACCGTCGTACAGTTTGTAAAAGACCGACAGACATGAAACTTGGCAGCGATGGTCCAGGCTATGAAGCTTGGTACCCACCAGCTTATTGTCACCAAAAATGAGTGCCATCGACCAGAAAGAATGAGTCACAACAATGTTTTTTTTATCAGCATGTCTAAAAAATAGGTAATTCGAGAAAAAAGAATCTGTTCTTTTTCCTATATTCAAAAATGACTGAGATATTAAACGTTAAAGTACGACCTCAGCGGCAAAATCCGACTAACGTGTGATGTCATGCTGTGAGCTGCGAGTCGAAATAGTAAGTGCAAACTTTACAAATTAAATTTTATAAACGTTAACACTCCGCATCACCCGCAATCGGGCTTGACACTCGCAGCGTGACGTCACGCTGCGAGTGTGCGAAGGTACGCAAATTTAAAAAGCGGTGAAACTTTACAACGCTGTAACTTTGGAATTTCTGACCCGATTTCGATGAAACAAAAACTATGATTACGAGTACGCGCATTAAATACAGCGAGCGTAACTTTTATAGTGATATTTTGATGTGTTGTCATGACTCAGAATTCATTATAGTGCACTAGTGTTTCCAATCACAGGTACCCTCTCTGTTCCGTCACTCTCTTAGCCCTCAGGGATCCGATTCCGGACAGAGATAAGGCTAGAAAAAAAACCAGCCAAGAAATAAATGCTAGCAATAACACTTACTTGGTCAAAGGCGAGGCCCCCCGCTCTGTGGGGTCTATTCGTTCGTCGAGACCCCGATGGACCGACACTGAGTCCAGCTCCTCCAGATGAATGGATTGAAGATATTCGGCTGTTCGGAGTTTCTCTAGGGTAGGTTTTTTGAAACTGTAAGATGAGAATAGAATTATATTAACCCTTCATCTGTTAGCGAAGTAGACAATAGTTAAACAATGGCGTCCCGACCGAACCGGTCGGGTCCACAGACGAAGGTTGAACTCAAGTAACTTAACTTGTTGATGGATGGAGAGGGAGAGGAAGACCAAGGAAAGATGGATGGATTGTGTGAGGAATGATATGAAAGAGAAAGGAGTAAATGATGCCGTGACGTCTGACAGGAGAGAATGGAACAAAAAAAAATGAGTTGTTTCCCCCAAGTTTCTCAAGTAAAATTATTATATTAAGGGTAAAAAACTAGATGTAAACAAGGCAGATAGAAATAAAGAACGTCAAATTACATGTCATGAATGGCCGCGACAGTCACGAACGTTTGAACTGTCGTAGGAAATTGTAGAAGTTTAATTTTTTTTTTGAGCGACAAGCAGTAGTTGATTTTTTTACTTTTAATTATTTTCTTGGGTTCATAGTACTGTATTTTATTTATTTAAGGTGAATGCTCCGACCAGACCGCGAAATTCAAATTTTCTTAGGTTTTTTTGCAATTTGCATGCCAGTGCTAGGTTGTATGTTGATTAAAATATTGTTCGCGACTGTAAGACGTATGTAGTTACAGAATTATAATCATCAAAATAATCAACACAACACTCAAGTTCATAAAGGTCGAGGAACGTTTTTTTTCCAGGTCAAAGTCATTGCTAGCACTGGTCTGAAGATTGCAAAAATCGTAAGAAAATTTGAATTTCGTGGGCTACCCTGGAGCATCAGCCTTAAATGAAGTAATAATGACATGCATATTAACTATTCGTTTATACTCACGTTTTGAGCAATAAACTGGAACAGACGACTGACACGGAACTCATTGCCATCGCCGCTGACGCCATCCATGGCTGAGGGAACATTAACAAATCTGTTTTTCACTATGTATTGCAATAAAACAAAGAGTAATGCAATAAAAGAAGTGTTGGTGTGTCGTGTTGTCACATGTAGATGGGTGTGTGATTGTGTTGTCACAGTGGGGTGTCTTGTAAAAGTATGTTTGTTGAGGGTGCGTTGTGTTGTCACAGTGGAGTGTCTTGTAGAAGTATGTCTGTTGTGGGTGTATTGTGTTGTCACAGTGGAGTGGCTTGTAAAAGTATATTTGTTGTGGGTGTATGTTAGTGCCGGGACATTTCCCGGCACTCACATACACCCAGAGGGAGAGAAGGAGTGTTCTATTCTTACCTGTAACTGCAACCCATACATAGCGAAGGCCCCGCTAGCGAGCGGTATGCCCAGCAAGTTGTACACACTGGCGAACAAGAAGTTGAGTCGCACGCGCCGCACTGTGGTCCGGGACAGCTCCAGGCACGCCACTACGTCTAGGAGATCGTTCTGGAACAAAACAAAGAATATTTTATTTGTGGTTTATAGAACTATTAGCGATCCAGCCCGGCTTCGCACGGTTACACTTTACTAATGAAAAAAGAGAAGACGCCGATAAAGAAAACAAAGAGAACACTTCACAAATTAGCTAGCGTCACTTCAACACTTCGCAAATTAACTAGCGAAACCTCAACACTTGACAGATTAGCTAGCGTTACCCCTTACCCTCATGAGCACCAGGTCGGCGGCCTCCACGGCCACATCAGTCCCGCTAGCGATGGCGATGCCCACGTCGGCCTGCGCCAGCGCCGGCGAGTCGTTGACTCCGTCGCCCACCATGGCCACCTTCTGCCCTTCCTCCTGCAGTTTCTGGATCTTAGCTACCTTGTGTGAGGGAAGGACTTCGGCGTATACTTTGTTGATGCCGACCTGTGGAAGAAGAGGAATTGGTTCAATATGGCTGCTTTATAGGGTGGAACGCATATTTTTTGCCATTCGTAAACCCCGGCATCGAAATTTTACATCGGTATTTTTAAAAATCAGCAGCTCCATACATTTGGACCGTGTAGGTATTGCAGTTTTGTTGGAAACAGCTGTTTTTCATCCGACTTCCAAAAAGAGGAGGTTCTCAATTCGACTGTACTTTTTTTATGTTTGTTACCTCAGAACTTTCTACAGAACTGGGTGAACCGATTTGGATGATTCTTTTTTTATTTGAAAGCTGGTGCTTCCCGTGTGGTTCCAATTTGGTGAAGATTTGATGCTGATTTGGAGATATACAATGAAACTCTTCAAAAATAGACGGCAAATCAGCCGTGATTGCTACAATCGCTTGATAAATATAATAAAAACTAAATCAATCAAACAAAGGTCACCGACTTCTGAAGGTAAAGTTATTTTTCACGTTTTTGTGTTTTTTGAAGTTGGTTTTATTTTTTGCAAAAAAGTTTTTTTTAAATTTAATAACTTAAATCTTTATGAATGTAGGTATACAGATATGATGGTTATTTTGATGAGAGTCCCGGTACATTTTACAATATAAATGGAACATTTTACATATTACAAACAAATACATTATACATTTTTAAATAAATGAAAAATGACAAAAAATTAAATTACAAAATGTCAACAAATTAAGTTTAAAATGTCAGAAAATTTTATTAATAAATTTAATAACAAATGACAAAAAAAAATATAGAATTGCAATAAAAACTAAAGATACTCACACAAAGAAAACGAAAGAAAGAAGATACTCACTTGTCTAGCTATCGCCACTGCAGTCTTCCTGTTGTCTCCGGTGAGCAGGCACACCTGCAGACCCATCTTCTTCAAACAGTACACAGCTAGGTGGGCTTCAGGCTTCACCTCGTCTGCGACTCCGATGGTGCATACTAGTTGGTCTGTGGGCAGACAATATTCGTTGATTGGGGTGAGAAAGTTGGCAGCGTCGCTAATAGCTGTCAAATATTTACCTATTTTAATAAATTCCGCAATATTACTGTATGGAAATAAGAAATATGGTTAACTAGTGAACTAGAATATTAATAGTGAATAGGGAATATGCAAAAATACAAAACTCTTTTTATTTATTAAAAATGCCCCCATAAAACATTGTGGTACACTTGTTTAAGTTTCTAAAACATCACTTATTTTTACAATTTATTGTTTTATGTAGGTAGCATGTTTTTGGTGAAACGGAACGCGCTCTCAAAACGCGTCGTGCTGGATAACGGCGGTAGTGACGTCAAAGTCTATATATCAGAAAAACACTTTTATTTGAAAATTAGTTACAAGTTTCACTAAGATTTTATTATAATATATCTTTATCGCATTTTTTGCTTGAATAAAGCACGAAAAATTAGTAAAATTAGTTTATAAAGGCCAAAAATGATGTAAAGAAGGCAGATTGAGGTAAATGACGTCACATCATGGCTGCGACAGTCACGGACGTTTGAACTGTCGTATAAAATTGCAGGAGTTTAATATTATTTTTGAGCAACAAGCAGTTACGTAGTCGAACTTAACTTTTAGTACTTTTCTTGGGTTGATAATAGTGTATTTTAAAGATTTAAGTGAAAAAAGAAAATTACATGCATATTCCCTGTTGCAATTAAAACACTGAATTTGATGTTGTAACCGTTTTAGGTGTAGAACTACCAGTCCCACGATATCGTGTCTTTATAGACTAATGTGTAAACGGCCATTCGCAAAGGCATTTTCGGTTGAAGAAGAAGAACAAGAAACTCATTAGGGTGTCCTCTAGTATAGTTGGTGCCAGTTTAGATGAGAATAGCGGTCATTGACCCATCTACATTTATTAAACTCCTTAACTTTGAAAACCAAAAATAAGCCTGTTCAAGTCTTGAATCGTCATCTATCGTGATCTTCAACATTTTTTGTAATGAAAAACGATACATGGTTTATTTGTTTTGGTTTGTACGAAGAGATATTAGAGAAAGGGCAATGACCGCTATTCTCATCTTCATCATCATCATCAAATTTAACAGAAAGACGTCCACTGCTGGACATAGGCCTCCTCTAAGTGTCGCCACATTGACCGGTCCCGTGCGACTCGCATCCAGCGGATCCCCTCCACCTTCACCAGGTCACCGCTCCACCTAGTGGGAGGTCTTCCAACACAACGTCTTCCGGTTCGCGGTCGCCACTCCAGAACATTTCAGCCCCATCGGCCATCCGTTCTGCGAGCAATGTGCCCTGCCCACTGCCACTTAAGTTTGGCAATTCTTCTTATCTTAACTGGCACCAAGTCCAATACTTATTATTCGAGTGTTACCGTTGATGGCAGCCAGCACAGCAGTTCTGCCCAGCTCCTCATCCTGCTGCATCGCCTCCTGCACCCGGCGCGGGACCGTGACTCCGTTCCGAGACATCCACTCGCGGTTGCCTATCAGGACCACTTGTTCCACGTCCTGGAGAACAATGGAGATCGTTTCAGAAACACAGGGTTCATTTAAATTGGCTAGCGAAACTGCTACTCTGCTGCTCTGTTTTTCTCTCTGTTTACTTTTTATTAGTTACTAGCGGACGTCACGCGGTTTCACCCGCGTAGTTCCCGTTTCCGTGGGAGTACGGGGATAAAATATAGCCTATGTTACTCGCTGATAATGTAGCTATCCATTGCAGAAAGAATTTTCCAGATCAGTCCAGTAGTTTTTAAGTTTATTCGTTACATACAAAAATATAAATCTTTCCTCTTTATAATATTAGTATAGACTAGCACTTCGCTCGCGACTTCGTCCGCGAAAATTCTGATAACTCGGAAATTTTGCAAGCTAACAATATAATGTACAGCGTATGTTACTCGGTAAAGAGAAAAAAAATTCATTCACCGATATGAATTTTTAAAATCGGTTGAGTTATTTCTTAAATCGTAAAAAAACAAACAAAAAATCACATCTTTCCTCTTTTTAATATTAGTTTAGATAATTACAATTTAACCATTTTATTTTTGTGTGTTTTATCCTGGGCGGGCTAATAAATGCTTTTATCTACTAAGAAATTCCTAATGGAAAAACTCAATAACACTTTGCTCGGCCCTTTGTATTCTTATATCTATCAGCGGTTGGTAACAAGCTACTACCCTTGGTCGAAGCCAGTCCGTCAAGAATTTACGTTCACCCATAATATTATCATCTGCTTAGCCTTTACCCAACTATGTTGGGGTCGGCTTCCAGTCTTACCGGCTGCATCTGAATACCAGTATATTACATGGAGCGACTACCTATCTGACCTCAACAACCCAGTTAGTACTGGGTAATACAACACCCCTTGGTAAGACTTGTTGTCAGACTTTCGGGCCAACGGATTAACGTGTTTTCCGAGGTAGTAAGAAAACTCGGTATGTAATGGGTGGTCACCCATCCACGGACTAACCTAGGCTCTCAAAACGGTAAAGGAAAACATCGTGAGGAAACCGGCATGTCCTAGAACCAAACATTCGAAGACATGTGACATCTACCAACCCGCACTGGGCCCGCGTGGTGGATTATAGCCCATTCCCTCTCATAGAGAGGAGGCCGTGTGTCCCAGCAGTGGGAACATTATAGGCTGATTAAGCTTTTGCTATGTATTAAAACGCTTACCTCGCCAGCCCCGGGTTGGTCTGTCCTGATCAACGTATGCAGCCTAGCTGCAGCTTGTGCCGAACTGAGGGCCGCGTCACCTCCCGGAGACACCACCTCCACGGGCACTCCCTCTACCAGGAATGTACTGCCAGATCTGTTGACGAACAAGAATTTGTGTCGTATACTATCACTAAATAACCAGACTACTGAAAATACACGTTTTAAAAAATTCGGGGTTCGCGGATTGACACCTTATTCATTAAAATCGGATTAATAGTTTTGACGCTACGGAGGAACATACGTAAATACAAACATACATGCATAGACTGCTAAAATCATTACCCTTCCTTTTAGCTTCGCCGTGGGTAAAAATAGTATTTAGTAATCATGTTTTTCCCCACAATTGGGTAGTCAGTAGATTGACTAAGGGTCAACTTAAAGAGACACAAATGAAGAACTAGCATCAAAAATCCTAAATCGCACTGTTAAGTTATCCATGACATAAGACTGTTACAGGGTGGATACGGTAAACGGGTAGTAAGGGAATTACCTGAACCGTTGCAGCTACGTGAAAATGGTCTTAGCAGACTATCCAGAAATTTTGATCGAGAAAATGGCTATTTTACACAAAATGTTTTTTTGGTGGTAATCAATCTTATTTCTAATACTGATCAAAAACTTCTATTGGACCAACCCAAGTTGGAATACTTAAAAAGTCAAATTGCAAAAAAAAACTTTTCCCATAGATTTGTTTGAAAATTTTAACCAAATTATTTTTCTTTCTTAAATTATCTTTATTTTTCTTTCCGCCCAAAGTTGCGTTAAAATTGGCAATAAAAACGAATCATTGGTAGCTCGTAACTTTTTAATGGCTTGTTATTTGTTTTCTGTTTCCGCACAGACAAAATTAATAATGAGACAAAACGATATCATGTTTAACTTTGGATGTACAGTGTCAAACGGTGAAGTGATACTCTTCTAAAAGGTCTCTGGAAAAAGTGTCGACAAGTGTCACCTTAAGCCGTGTCATCTCACCTCTGCTGGTTGTTAAAGTTGACGAGATGCAGCGGCTCGGTGTCGGCTAGTGCGGCGAGGCGCGCGCGCAGGCCGCAGCCCGGCGCCGCCACGAAGCTGACGCACGCCAGCCCGCCGGGCCCGCCCAGCGCCGCGCGGCACCAGCGCACGATGGCTGCCGGACGGATAATACGCAAAGGAGAGATTGATGTCTTGGAATTATTGTTTTATGGTGTCCTCTACCCTATTGCAGGTCGAGGGCGAGAACTTCACTAATACGAGTCGGGCAATTGCCATTTCCGCCGAGGCATATACATATTATAGTGCTTTTTCTCAAACATGCTTGAAAATATGAGAATTAATTTTTTTTTTTTTAGATAAATAAAATCTTTATTGTTTAAATTACACATTTGTGGCTATATATAATTACAAAAATAAAAACTAAAAGTAAGAACCTCCATATATACAACGACGTCAATAAGCGTCAAAGTACTCCTCCGCATCGCTGTCACTCGGAAACGTACCCAGAAGACTAGCAGCATTGCCAAGAATTATATTAACAACCTTCTTCGAAATAAATCGAAATTACTGTACTGGCCAAATACATGCGACCAGCGGCCGGCAAAAGTTGTATGAAAAAATGAAAATCCATATATCTGTCGTGTTTAGCGGCCAAATAAATTACATAGTAAACTCATATCTGTCGTGTTATTTAAAAATGGAACGACCTTTTACTCTGAAACATGGCAACCAAGGAGGTAACTTATCAAAGGTTTTATTTAAATTTCGAATTAACTTGCAAATAAAAAGCGGTATAATGAAAAAAAAAAAAAAAACCTTCAACGCGAGAGTTTTAATTTCCTCGCATTATTTGAGAAAAGTACTATACAAGCCTTGGCCACAACTAGGCATTGATGGACGAACGTGTAAATGTGGGCCGAGGCGAAACCGAGACACACATTTACACGTTTGTCGTCGTCCATCAATGCCTCTATTGCTGACCGCTCCAGTAATGTACTAAAAATACTGAACTAACAACTGCGGAGGAGGATACTCGGTATGTAATGGGTGGTCACCCATCCACGGACCAACCTAGGCAAGGACGGCTTAACCTAAAGATCGACCCGAGTGGCTGTTATTATTTAGCCACGAGGTACGCTGTCCTCTGCCCTCTTACCACATCGGCTATGACATGCAGCTCACCTGAGGCCACGGGATGCTCAGAGTTAAGCTCGGCAGTGAGCAGGCACGCCAGCACGGAGCCCAGCGAGCTGGCCGAGCCCGTCAGCAGGGACAGCTTGGCCACGGTCGCGCTGCCTCGGGTTATGGTGCCGGTCTTGTCGAAGATTACTGTTTTCACCTGTGGACGAAATGTTTTATTAATTGTATGGGCCAATTCTTTAGAATAAAAGATTGATTAATTTTAATGTTGTCTAAAGTGAAGTGACCACAGTGTCTATGCAGTGTATTTATATTGTCACTTACGGGATATCTCCTGATTATTTATTGTTTTGAGCTAAGTCCGTAAGTGACAATATAAATTTGGTTTTTAACCGTGAAAGCTTCAAACAGTGTTTGTCTATACGATGTCCATATTGTCAATGCTAGAATTATACGATGTCCATTGTGTCTACAAACTGTCTATACGATGTCCATAGTGTCTAAAAACTGTACATACGATGTCCATTGTGTCTACAAACTGTCTATACGATGTCCATAGTGTCTAAAAACTGTACATACGATGTCCATTGTGTCTACAAACTGTCTATACGATGTCCATAGTGTCTAAAAACTGTACATACGATGTCCATAGTGTCTACAAACTGTCCACAGTGACTAACGTACCTTATGCGCATTCTCCAACGGCTCAGCCCCTTTAATAAGCAGTCCCAGTTTAGCTCCGACGCCTGTGGCCACCATGACAGCAGTAGGAGTGGCCAGGCCGAGGGCACATGGACAAGCTATGGCCAGCACGGAGAGCGCGAAGTGGAATGCTGTTTGGATGATCAGCTCCCATTCTGCGTAGCCAGCGTTTAGGTACATTGGCTGAAAGAGATTAAAAAAGTGTGTTAATTACGGATCTATACTAATATTATAAACTTACGCTGTGCTAACCTCAGGAACTACTGGTACGTATAGAAAAATTATTTTAGTTTTAGATAGCTCATTTATCGAGAAAGGTCATATGCTATTTTACATCACGCTACGACCAATAGGAGCGGAGCATCAATGAAAAACCGGCCAAGTGCGAGTCGGACTCGCGCACGAAGTGTTCCGTGCCATTATCTATACAATATTAGACAAAACGGCAAAAAAATACGTTTGTTGTATGGTAGACCCCCGAAATGATTTATTTAATTATTTATTTTTAAAGTGAATATACAACTAAATGTTCTGTGAATATTTCAAGCGTCTACCTGTTGCCGTTATTAATATCGAGCAAAAAAACGGCAAAAAAATCACGTTTGTTGTATGGGAGTCCACCTTAAATATTTATTTTATTTTGTTTTTAGTATTTGTTGTTATAGCGGCAACAGAAATACATCATCTGTGAAAAATTCAACTGTCTAGCTCTCACGGTTCATGAGATACAGCCTAGTGACAGACAGACGGACAGTGGAGTCTTAGTAATAGGGTCCCGTTTTTACCCTTTGGGTACGGGACCCAAAAATGTTGCAAAAATGGAAAATAGTATTTTTATAATAATTTTACGCGGATGAAAGTCGCGAGCAGATATAAAAACTCACCGGCGTGATAAGTTTGATCCTATTAATATCCAAGGCTCCGCTTATGATCCAACAGACGAGGGTCAGCAGAGATAGGAATACCACTAAAGGCACGAAGTACCTGTAACAAAGAAAAATAATATTGACATTTTATAGTACTCGCACGAAAAGTATGCGCTTCGGCAATCATCGTGTTACTTCGGAAATACGATCGCGTGACGTTGAGCAAGACATAAAATATAGCATAATCAGCCTATAATGTTCCCACTGCTGGGACACAGGCCTCCTCTCTATGAGAGGGAATGGGCTATAATCCACCACGCGGGTTCCCAGTGCGGATTGGTAGATGTCACATGTCTTCGATTTTTTTGGTTCTAGGACATGCCGGTTTCCTCACGATGTTTTCCTTCACCGTTTTGAGAGCAGTGGTGATGAAATAAATTACACAAAGTGGCGCATTACTTTGTGCCTGGGTTCGAACCCACGACTTACTGCTCGTAAGTCGAGGCCGCCATCACTGAGCCACCGCTGCTCCTTTTTAGGTGAAAAACGTTTAAAAAAATGTTCAAAAACATTAAGGTGAGAAATGTTTGTGTGATGAGCATGGACATTTGTTTCCGAGTCATGGATGTTTATATGTATAATAAGTATGTATTTACAAACAAAAAAGTATCTATGTAGTATATCAACTATCTGGAGTCCACGACACAAGCCTCGTTGCTTAGTGTGGCAGTAGATGGCGCTGTGTGTAGTGTCCAGCGGTATTTATTTATTACACAACTGCCCAAAAAAAGGAGTGTTATGTTTTCAGGGTTCATGTATATGTATGTATGTTTGTGAGTTTATTTATTCCACCATAACTTCTAAACGCCTAAAACGATTTCGATGTACGTGGTATCGTTAGAATATTTGTGTTACCCCGGGTAACATAGGCTAGTGAAAAACAAAATGGATCAAATTAAAGGGTTCATCATGAGGATTTTAAAATAATATTATTATACTATTTAAAAATCCTCATGTGGTCATGATATTTCATGACCATATTTTAATAAAAAAAAAATTATTTATTTATTTATAGAAGATACGCGCGGATGACTAGGTAGATTTGTGAACTTATGTACACCAAAATAAATAAAATGCGACCCATTTAATAATCTAGATTAAAATCATTACAACCAATATGGGTCCCGACTGTTGCAGTCAATAAGTTCCGTATTAGAATTTTTGATTTGTTGTTGTTTTTTTCTTTTCAGTTTTTATTTAAAGTTATTAGTTATTTTTTACGCTGTCGGATTTAGTTATATTAATACTGACCCAGCGATAGTATCAGCTAGGCGCTGCACGGGCGCCTTGCTCGCTTGCGCGTCCTCCACCAGCCGTACGATCTGCGCCAGAGTGCTCGCTTCTCCTGTGTGAGTCGCGGACACCACGAGGGCTCCGTGTTGGTTTATACTGCCTCCGATAACTACAGAATCTGTCGGAGGAAAAAATCAATATGAGAAATAAAAAAGCACAAAAATACAAGAATAATATATTACTGTTTTATAATAGCACTAGCTTGCAGGCCCAGGTTAAAGTCAAACCTCGACCTTTATGAACTTGGAGGGTTGTATTGATGATTTTGATGATTATAATTCTGTAACTACATACGTCTTACAGCCGCGAATAATACTTTAATCAACATACACCCTAGCACTCGCCTGCAAATAAACGTAATAAAATTTGAATTTCGCGGGCTACCCTGACGTTTTCACCTTAAGAGCCATTTTACACTCTTTATTTAACACTAGCTATAGCCCGCGGCTTCGCTCACGTTTAGATTTTGACAATAAATAAAATAAATAAATAAATATCACTGGACATTACACACAGCGCCATCTAGTGCCACACTAAGCAACGAGGCTTGTGTCGTGGACACCAGATAGTTGATACACTACATAGATACTTTTTGTTTTGTAAATATACACTTATTATACATATAAAAATCCGTGACTCTGAAACAAATATCCATGCTCATCACACAATCATTTGCTTCTACAGGGATTCGAACCCGGAACCCTAAGAACGTAAGGCAGCCTCAGTACCGCTGCGCCATTCGGGTCGTCACAATCAATTCGAGTTGTACTCTGTATCTAATAATATAATTAAATCATGATTCGAAAGACACGTGGCGACATCTATTATCATAAGAACGTTATTGTTGTTTTCCTCGGAAACAGTACTATTTAAGGCAGACACAATAACTACTTGAAAACGACATTATTTTAAAATTATTGGTCACTCATGTTTGCAAAACTTTGTTTAAAAATTAATTCATACTAATTTTCCAAAATAAATGAACTTGCTTACAGGTACTACTTATGATATATATTTTTCGTATTTTTTTCTAAATAGCCATAAAATCTACTGTAAGCCATTTCAAGGTTATCCATTACGGACACCCTGTATAATTATGTATGTATAATCTTAACATTAATGATGTAACCGACATTTTGTAACAATATTTTGATCCATGGAGTTTCTTGCTATTCTCACATGCTTAAGAATGTGCAACTACAGTACTTTCTCAAGTTATTATGCCTTGTGACTGGGACTGTAGCTTGGCATTTTTTGTTTATTTTTTTGACATTCAAAAGTGCCGTAATGGTCTAATTGAAATAAATGCTTTGAGTTTGAGTTTTTATGCAAACGTTCAGGATGATATGTTTAGTGGTTTAGGCGTGAAAAGGTAACAAACAAATAAACTTACTTTTCGTACCACTTGCTCAAAAAAGTGACATTCTATGCCACAAAAAGCGAACATAACAATAGTCATTTTTAATCTGTTAAAAACAGGGAAAGAAAATTGTACTGAATTTCATTCATTCTCTAGGGGGAGAATGTGATTTAAATTTGGAATACTTACCGAAATTTATACTGAACTACATCTGTGTTTACACCATTGAGTTTGAAAAAGGAATACGCATTTATTATGCAGTTATGATTATTAAATAAAATTACGACGAGGCCGTATGAGCTTGATGCCTTTGCTTTTCCGACAAAATTAGTCTAGGAATTTGCCGCGTTTTTGTTTTCTTCAAATACATAAACGTTAAGTTTATTTTAATTTATTTTTTATAAATAAGTTAATGTTCTAAAATGCTTATCTCATATTATTATCGATAATATATCGATTTATCGATAATAATATAATATATCGATATCGATTTATCGATAAAGGCATTAAGGAAACTGATTAACGTGTGTGAATCGTACGCTGAGACCCATGGACTCAAATATAATGCATCAAAGAGTGAACTCATGATATTTAAAGCAGGCAGTAAATGTTACAGCACAATTCCACCAGTTATGCTGGGTGGCAGACCTCTAAAACGAGTTGCAAATTTTAAATATCTGGGTCATTGGGTCTCAGACGATTTAAAAGACAATGTTGATGTAGAACGGGAGCGCAGGTCGCTGGCTGTTCGTTGTGGGATGTTGGCCCACAGGTTTGCACGTTGTACGGCTCAGGTTAAGGTGACGCTTTTCAAAGCCTACTGCCAATCCTTTTACACGTGCAGCCTGTGGGTGAACTTTACGCAGAGGGCATACAGTGGTCTGCGCACTCAATATAACAACACGTTCCGCGGGCTGCCGCGTTTTTGCAGCGCGTCCGGCATGTTTGCGGACGCGGACGTTGATAGTTTTTCGGCCATCATGCGCAAGAGATGCGCATCCTTGCTACGCCGTGTTCGCGCCAGCCCCAACACCATTCTGAGAACTTTGGCTGATAGATGGGACTCTCCGATCTTGGGGCGGTGGATACGACTGCACGCAGTCAAGTAGACATTCCCCAGGATCGGCGTGCCTCACCCAGCTTAGAGTTAATATTACTAACATAGTTTATAAGTTTTCATTGTTACTAACAAATACATTTCTAAGTTAAATTATTCATTATTATTAAGATACTAACAATATTAACCTAATACTTAAGCATCATTGTTACTAATACTACTAAAAAAACTATGGACATCAGTCTGAAATAAAGTTTAATTTATTTATTTATTATTGTGTTATTTTTTTCGCAAATGGTACGAAAAGTTGAGTATTTTCCTCGGTGATAAAGCTGTCTTAGTCTTGGTGAACTTAAATCCCTCGCTACACTCAGGACTCGTCTTAAATCCCTCGCTTCGCTCGTGATTTAAGTTTTTAACACCCTCGTTACGCTCGGGAGTAGACCTCGAGTCCTTCGTTACGCTCGCGATTTAAATCGTCACCCGCGACATAAGACACTGCTTTATCCCCTTGGTTAATAATCTACTATTCATCTTTATAATATAGTGTGATACAATGAAGCTTACCTTTAGTCTTGGGCACGGGCATGGACTCTCCGGTGATGAGAGACTCATCACACGTACTCTGTCCGAAGATCACCTTGCCGTCTACTGGGACCTTGGCGCCTGGCACCACCTGGTGATGAAGATACAAGGATAACATGTTGATGAAGATCACCAAGGCAGTTGTATTATTTCACTCGCAATTCTACATTCCGAAAGTTGGATGACACTCATATTTCTGCAGTTATTCACTATATTATGGCAATGGGGGTCATTGTTTTTGAGTTCACCAGATGGCGCCACTGTCGAGTAAGGTCTTGTCAATAATTCTATTTTATACTTTAAAGTACCATTAATGTCATAAAAGTTTATTTTATTACGTATAACAACACAGTGTAAACTTCAGATACATATTTACAATATTCTTCATAAAATTAGCAAGCACGAAACATTTGACTAAAAAATCATTCTATCTCCAAGTACTAACACATAAGATCCTAAGTTGCTACTTAAAATCTTCAAGTCATAATTAATCAGGAATGGCTCAGTCTGGAACACAATCGTGAGTATTAGTATAAATACGTGATAAAAAGCACGCAACGCGCTCACACTGTATGACATCTGACATTTCTTCATACCCTACTCTACACGAACGCCTCTAGCGGCGAATTCATGCACGATAGCCCCCATTATTGAGATGTAGTGGTCATACACAACATAACATCACGCCTGTAATCCCTGAAGGGAGAGGCAGAGGTTACCTATTAGTACACCCACATTTCACCAGTTATGTTTAAGTCCCATGTGATAGGGGTATGGAGTATGGATAAAATAAGGAACGAGTATATCAGAGGAAGTTTGAAAAGGTCTGTTACAGAAAAAGTGAAAGGAATTCGTTTGTCTAGGTATGCGACGCGTGTGACTAAAAGAGACATGAATGTTGATAAATGGAGAGGGAGGGGAAGGCCAAAATAATAATAAAAGAATATGTCTGCGCCCGCGTCTCTGTCCGTCAGTGTTGTCTGTGAAAGTCATGGTGGTTAGGTGGTTACGTGGGGTGTAGATGTAATTATTATTTTCTACGTATTTATTCTTCATATATTTGTATTATTTTTTCGTTTACACTTTATGTATTTATTATTTTATCCGTATCTGACTGTGGCATCACTCTGGGCCCTATCAGAATACCAGCGCTGTGACGTTTTTTTTTTAATATTACAGGACCATGCTGAGATAGGGGCCTTTTGGCCTAGTACAGGATCAATTCATTTCTTTTTTATTTTTCTCTTTGTTTAATTTTTATTAGTTGTACTGTTAATTTAACCATTATAATTTGTGTATTTTATCCAGTGCAGGCTAATAAATGCTTTTCCTTTCTTTCTTTCAAAAGAAAGATGGATGGATTGTGTGGGGAATGATATGAAATAGAAAGCAGTAAATGATAGCGTGACGGTTGACAGAGGAGAATGGAAGAAAAAAACGTGTTGCGCCGACCTCAAGTAACATCGAACAAGGGCAGGGAGATGATGATGTAAATGGGGGCGACCCTACTGCCATCAGCACAAATCCAGACATCGTGGCTGCTACTGAGAGACCTCTGCCACCCCCTTCGGACGTGAAGGAAGGCTTTCTTACCTTGAGAACATCTCCTCGTTCCACCAGGTCCACTGGTATGCTCTTCTCGCTGATGGGATGACCGTTGTCGTCCAAGGTCACTAATACTGCCTCCGTAGGCTTCAGGGATAATAATTTTGATAGTGCTTCTGATGTTTTACCCTGGGGAGAGAGAGATGGAATGATTAGGTTTCTTTGTCACACAGGAAACGAGCAAGTAACAGATTCTCATATTTACTTTTGTATTTAATTCCATAGTTGTGTAGCGCATTACAATCACTACATATTATAAAACTAAGTCCCCCGCCGCGTCTGTCTGTCCCTGTTTGCTTAGATCTTTAAAACTATGCAGCGAATTTTGATGCGGTTTTTTTTTAATAGATAGAGTGATTCAAACGAAAGATTTTAGTATATAATTTGTCAAGCAGGCGAAGCCGCGGGCATCAGCTAGTACTAAAGCAACATCATCTATTTAGCCTTTTCCCAACTATGTTGAGGTCGGCTTCCAGTCTAACCGGATGCAGCTGAATACCAGTATTTTACATGGATCGACTGCCTATCTGACCTCCACAACCCAGTTAGTACTGGGTAATACGATACCCCTTGGTAAGCCTGGTTGTCAGACTTTCGGGCCACTGACTACCTGTAACGACTGTCAAAGATCTACAACATTTGTTTTCTAAATTTTGTTACTGCAGTTCTCGGCTCCATAACAACCTCAGCTGCTCGGGTGTGAATTCCGCCTCGAATGCAATAACAAAGTTTCCCCACTTATATCAGGGATAAAATACATCCTGTGTTACTCAGTAAAGACGTGGCTTTCTAATGGTCAAAGAATTTTTAAAATCGGTCGAGCAGTTTTAGCGTTAAATCATAACAAACAATTAAATCTTTCCTCTTTATAATATTATATTATTAGTATAGATATACTAGTTACGCCGACCCCAAGTAACATGGGACAATAGCAGGAAGATAAGTGTACCTTAGCGATATGTTCAAGCCATCGTCCCAGAGACACGAAGACCAGCAGCATGGGTGGCGTGTCGAAGAATGTGATGGGGCTCGTGTCCTGTTGCATCGCCATCGCCGCTATCACCACGGCGAGGGAGTACGCGTAGCTGGGGACAGCAAACGGGTTAGTTAATCAAACAATAATAAATAAATAAATAACTAATATCGCTGGACATTACACACAGCGCCATCTAGTGCCACACTAAGCAACGAGGCTTGTGTCGTGGACACCGGATATAGTCTGCGCCAATTAAGTAGGAATTAAAGGTCATTAACCCGCATACATTTATTCAAATACATAATTCCGAAAACAGAAATAATGACATAAACTTGTCCCGAAACGACCTTTATCGTGATTATTGATTTTTTCTAGTAATAAAAAACGATTAATAATGTATTGTCGGGGTACCTACGCAGAGAAATTAAGGAAAGAGCAATGACCTTCAATTCCTACTTATCTGGCGCAGACTATAGTTGATATACTACATAGATATTTTTTTGTTTGTAAATACATAGTTACTATAGATGTAAACATCCATGGCTCGGAAACAAATGTCCATGCTCATCACACAAACATTTGCTGATACCGGGATTCGAACCCGGGACCCTAAGAAAGTAAGGCAGCCTCACTACCCCTGCACCATTCGGGTCGTCAATACATCTTTAAATTTAAAGTATCAAGAATAGGTGACCTACAATGACGTCTGAAAGCAGGATTGTTTTAATCTTATTTCAAAGTGGGTAAGAGACGGAGCTATAGGTCGTCTAGCGCAGTCTCTTTCCCACTCCGGATTAAGATTTAAACAATACTGCTTGGTAAGCCACTAAGGTGTACAAGTTCTTGTTCTTGTTCTTGTTGTTAACCCGACTGCCAAGGAAGGGTAATGTTTTTCGCGCGTATCTTGTATGTTTCTTTGTGAATTTCTTTATAATAAGCTCGTATGTTCCAAATGACTGGATGGAGTTCGACGATTAAGGTATCATTAGATTCGCCTTAAGAACCCAGGTGTCCTTAGATGTGTTTAAAAAAAAAACAAATGGCGAATTTTTGACGCTACATTGAGTAGGGTATCAAAATGAAGGCAATTAAAAGGAGATAACAAATAGGTACAGACACACATAAGCTATTACAACCAGTCAAATTACTTTAATAGATTTTCAACTTTATCGCTAAAGCTAGGTTCAAGGTTGATTGGAAAAATTTGAAAGTTTCTGGTAACTTGATGTGCTGGTTTATACATACACTAGGCTAGTTTCCACTATCAATTATTTGCAAATCTATTTAGTTCGTCAGTTAGAGTATTGGAAAATAATTAACACGTATTTTTTGTTTTTGTCAATCAATGAATATTGACAAAGATAAAACGCATCAAAATTCGGGAGTGGGGGCTCGTGACGTCACAACGCACTAAAATTATAGCACGGCGTGACGTATTGAGGATTTTAAAAGCGTCGTATCTTCGTCAATTTTGGTTTACGTAACAAAAGAAAAAATACGGGTCAAATATTTTTTGATAATCTAACTGACGGACTAATTAGATTTTTTCAGTACACAAGCCTATTTACAGTCGGGGTTTTTGATACTTTTAATTAAGTGCAACTTGTTTAGTTGTAATTCTCACCTGATAGTGGTAGTCATTGAGATCAAAACGTCCATATTAGAAGTGCCGTGCCGCAAAGCTTTGTACGCTTGTTTGTAGAAATGCCAGCCTCCGATGAACTGTGGGACAAATGGACCCGTTAGACTTTTCGTTAGAAAGAAAATTTATTTATTTTTGATAAAAGTGCAATATGCTCGTGCTTGAATAATTAAGTTAGGTACTGCAGTTCTCTGCTCCATAACAACCTTACCTGGCGGCTCGGGTGTAAATTCTGCCTCGAATACAATGACAAAGTCTCTTCACTTATATCAAAATGTACTATATCGCACGTGATATCAATTTGTGATGTGGTTTGTAGGGTGTATCTGAAGGGTACACGCATGCATACTTGCATATGCATTTGCATATAGTGGTGTTTCTGAAGATAATGCATATTTTAGCTATAATCGGGATATCTTGCAAAATTTTAATCTGCTCTTAACTGCCAAAAAACACCTAAACTCAAATAGTGCCAACATCAATAGTGCATTGAAGTTGATCGATTGGTTTCAAGTTTTAAAAATATTTTAATTTAATAGAAGGCTCAATCGTACCACTAATAAAACAAATATTAGAGTTTGGTTAAATAATAATAAAAAATAATATTAAAAAAAATAGTCGAAAATGCAGTACGAATAAATTAAATTAAAAAAGATATATTTTGTAGCAGTATTCAATTTTATGTTGCATATTTTTGCACTTTTGCATATTACGACGATTTTATGTTGCATATGATCCGGTTTCTACTTATGAGGTATTGGTGTGCGTTACCTGCACAGGCGTGGACAGCACGAACATGACGAGGTTGTCCAGAGACAGGCCGGGCAGCACGCAGCACATGTCGGTAGCGCTGTGCGCGTGCGACATGGCCGCCATGAAGTACGCCATGGCCAGCATGCACGGCCCGCCGAATATCAGCGACACGAGGAACGCGTTCCGCCACTTTTTTATTTCTTCTCTGTGGGCAAGGTGATTGGAACTTTAGTTTGGTGCTTTTACCCGACTCCCAAGGATGGGTTCTGTCTTTCGCGCGTATCTTGTAAGTAAATTTCTTCATCACCTCGTATGTTCCAAATGGCTGGATGGTATCGTTATATTCTTCTTAAAAACGCAAGTGTCCTTAGATATTTGTTTTTATTTAATTTTTGGCGCTACATAGGCTAGTTTCCACTATCAATAAATTGCAAATCTATTTAGTTCGTCAGTTAAAGTATTGGAAAATAATGGACAGGAATTTTTTGTTTTGAATATTGACAAAGATAAAACGCATCAAAACTCGGGAGTGGGGGCTCGTGACGTCAGAACTAGATAAAAATTAAAGCAAGGCGTGACGTATTGAGAATTTTAAAAGCGTCGTATCTTCGTCAATTTTGGTTTACGTAACAAAAGAAAAAATACGGGTCAAATATTTTTTGAAAATCTAACTGACGGACTAATTAGATTTTTTCAGTACACAAGCCTATTGTAAGTCGTCTACAGGTACTTAGTATTTGTAGTCGGGTTTTTTGATACTTTTATTATTAAATTTAAAAAATTAAAAGGTCATTAATTTTGTACATAAATCACCGAAGCGCATACATTTTCTGGTTTAATTGAATACTTACTTGTGTTCTAAATAATTTGTAGTCCCTCTGTTGTGCGGTGTGACGACGCTAGACTCGAACCCCAGGTTGTTGATAGCTTCGCAAATCGTACGGGGACCTATTTGTTCTGCGTTGTATTTTATTTTTCCTCTGTGAACAAAGATATCAATCTTCAGAGGAATAAAGAGTGTAACAAGACCCTTAACGAAGCCGAAAGGCATTTGTTCTCCCCGTCATTGTGGTAATTTTTTTGTTTTACACCATACCTGGGAACCTTCTAGTTACGGAGATATTGGAGATCAGAGTTCCAACTTTTTCACAAGTTTATTTAGATATAAGTTTTTAATGTAAGATTTATTTTTACTTTAAACACCTCCACGACCCCCGTACTATTCAAGCCATCCATCAGCACAATGTTTTGAGTGCGTTACATTGAGTTCTACCACAAAACATGATTTTTCACCCCAAAACAAATGTCATATTCCAGCAATAATTTTTGCGTAGAGTTACTTAGTTTGATGTACAGAATGCTTGGTTGACGGCTTCGTGAAAGGTCCGTTTACACTCTGTATAAATTCAAACATTATTATCAATTTGAGTAGTCGAGATCTTTAGAGCTATTTAATCTGACATCACAAGAGTCTGTAAAAAAAAAAAACTTGTAAAGATCACTTTAATTATGATATACTTGTTACAGCCTCGTAGTAGTCGCAAGCGCGACTACTGAGCCTGGTCCTAGGTTCGATTCCCAGGTCGGGCAAAGTGTTATTCCCTAATAACACTTTGCCCGACCTCGGAATCGAACCTTCGCAATGTGTATGTCAATCCCATCGTACCCTTACGATGGGATTGACATACACATTGCGATTAAAAATAACCCTAAATAAATAAAGAAAAAAATATATTATTATAACGATACTCACTTGCTTGTAGTCAAAGCGACAGTGCAGGACACGACTCCGGTCAGCTTAAGTACACTCTTCTCTATCTTACTGACGCACGACGCGCACGTCATGCCTTTGATCTGAAGGAAAATATTATAATCACACATTTTATAGTTCATTATTAACACATTTATGCCTACTATAATATTATAAACAGGTAAAGTATGTAGGGGGAAATCTCCGGAATGATCTAATTCTAAAAAAAAAAACACTGGGTAATGGGTATAAATTATATTTATGTCATGCATATTAGCCGAGCTATCACAATTTTTGCGAATGAAGTCGCGAGCGAAATGCTAGTTTAACAATAACCGTATTTAATGAAATGTATCCATGTACTAATGAAGCTTTGCAACAGAGTTGGCCTCATCGTTGTACCTTGTGGGACCCCGTTACATGTAAACTTCAAATTAGAATCAGAGATATGCTACACACTTGTCCAGGTCGGAAAATTCGATTCGACAGTATTTGCTGAACAACAAAACGGACCAGAAGCAATCACTACGCCCATTCGGCATTTATTCGGGTAGTGTTGATCGTAATCTCTGTTCAATCTCTTCAAACGCTGAATCAAGTTCGGATGGACTCGGCACAATTCGAGCGGATTTTTCCCACGCATATACAGGATGGGCACGCGTATACAGCAGTGGGCTGCTGTAGGCTAATGATGATGTGTACAGTATACATCATTCCCCAATCATAGAAATTATTTGTCGGTTTTTAAAAAATAAACAGCTTTTCAGAGTCAGTTCAGAATGATGTGGTAACCGTTTTGTCGCCGGAGTTTTTTCCACCTTGTATATTTGATTTTGACGCCGCATGGATGGCGATCGATGCATGTTCCTGGGTGAAGGTGTATGATGATGGGCGTTAATGAGTTGGGACGTTGGGATGGGTCTCGTTTATGGATGTCCACTGATGATGATGGATGTTCATGGATGAAGGTAGAATTTTTTTTTTTTTTTTTTTTTGATGCTGATATTCTTTTCGTGTGATTAGTGCCTAACCTGGTGTCAGAGTTTTTATGCCGCCCATGGGCCTCTGGCTTGGCTTTACATGCCGGCGAGAAATATCTCTCAGGCATGCTGGTTTCCTCACGATGTTTTCCTTCACCGAAGCAAGTGATATTTATACAATACGCACATGAATCCGAAAAATCAGAGGTGCGTGTCTTGGGTTCGAATTCAATGGTCACACCACTAGACTATCACTGATGTAGATGATGATGACATTGATGAATTATGAAGGGTAAAAGGAAGGGATGACGTCGGATCTTCATGGAATATGCAATTTAAAAACAACGTCTTTCTTACCGCAACATGCAAATCCCTCTGCCCACTACCATCACAGTCACTAATAACACTGGAAGGGAAGCCCAGCTCCGTGATACAGTTGGCTACGTCGGCGGCAGATATCTTGTTGGGCGCGTACCGAACTTCCGCCTTCGCTGCCAATAGGGCCACGAGGATTGAGTGGACTCCTGTAAGAGAGAACATGTTGATGAATAGTGTTTTATTATTAGACGACCCGAATGGCGCAGCGGTTTTGAGGCTGCCTACGGTTCTTAGGGTCCCGGGCTCGAAACCCAGTAGGAGCAAATGTTGGTTTGATGAACATGGACATTTGTTTCCGAGTCATGGATGTTTTTATATGTATAATAAGTATGTATGTACAAACAAAAAGTATATATGTAGTATATCAACTATCTGGTGTCCACGACACAAGGCTCGTTGCTTAGTATGGCAGTAATGGCGCTGTGTGTAATGTCCAGCGATATAATATAATAATAATCACAATCACTACATATTATAAAACAAAGTCCCCCGTCGCGTCTGTATGTCCCTATGTATGCTTAGATCTTTAAAACAACGGATTTTGATGCGGGTTTTTTTAGTAGATAGAGTGATTCAAGAAGAAGGTGTTAGTATATAATTTGCCAAGCGGGCGACGCCGCGGACATCAGCTAGTATTATGTAAATAGGTTTTTACAAACACTTTTATGCGTTTTTTTTAGACTTGATGGGGCCGGTGTTTCATACCTAACTACTTTGAGAAAAAACAGCCGAAACAAACTAAGTGGTATCTCTTACTAATTTAGAGGACTAATAATCTTGGTTAACTCACATGAGGACTATGCAGATTAGTGTCTGAGATGGTCTGGTCTTTTAAAGAACGAACCACACAGATTTGAGTGGACCTGTCTCGTCAGTGCAAGCATTTGTCAGTTATCGTGTAGCTCGACTTGTAACTCAAGAAGCTCAACGACACGACGGACAATACCAAATAAAGGACATTTGGGTAGATTGTTGATAAGTATTAGAACAGCACGCTTGTATTCCGTAAGGGGTAGGGCGAGAAGTACTTAATTGGTGTAAAAAAACCCCAAATGAAGACGAAATGCACTTTCTTAGTTCAGTTAGTATGCAAAGTTTCATGATCTAATTTCAAGTACTTTTTGAATACCAGCGGTTTATTGTTCGATTTGGAGGTAACTTTGGATTTTTTTTCTATCAAGAAAAGTTTATGGCATCGTGTTTTCGTCACACATAGTACTTAGCATTAATCCTCAACTTTACCAAATATTTATTTCAAAATTAATGCTGCAGTATTTTAGGAGTAACGGGGGATCATGCTAAGCCATTTGAGGGATATATCATCTTCAGCCTATAATGTTCCCACTGCTGGGACACGGCCTCCTCTCAATGAGAGGGAATGGGAAATCGACCACGCGAGCCCAGTGCGGGTTGGTAGATGTCACATGTCTTCGATTTATTGGTTCTAGGACATGCCGGTTTCCTCACGATGTTTTCCTTCACCGTTTTGAGAGCAGTGGTGATGAAATAAATTACACAAAGTAATGAGCCTGTCTGAGTTTGAACCCGACTTACGAACTGTAAGTCGGGGCCGCTACCACTGGGCCACCGCTGCTCCAGGGATATATAGCCCTTAAAAATCTAGTACATCCTACTAATATTATAAATGCGAAAGTTTGTGAGTACCTATGGACGTTTGTCACTCTTTCACGCAAAAACTACTGAACGGATTTGGATGAAATTTTGCAAAATTTTTTATCACGCTAGTAAGATCCCGTGGGATAATAGGCTTATGAACTGAAAAAATCTAATTAGTCCGTCAGTTAGATTATCAAAAAAATATTTGACCCGTATTTTTTATTTTGTTACTTAAACAAAACTTGACGATACGATACAACGCTTTTAAAATTTTCAATACGTCACGCCGAGGTATAATGTTTTGTGCGTTCTGACGTCACGAGCACGAGCCCCCACTCCCGAGTTTTGCTGCGTTTTATCTTTGTCAATATTCATTGATTTATAGAAACAAAAAAAAAATACGTGTCCATAATTTTTCAATACTCTAACTGATGGACTACATAGATTTGCAATTTTTTGATACTGTCGTCATGCCCATTATCAAACTTCACGCGGCAGGAGCTCGTAAAGAATAAAACTCACCGTAAAGTTTAGTTGCGTGCTTCTCAATGGCGGCCACACAGGACGCGCACGTCATGCCTCGCACCTCTAGCGTGCAGCGCGACAGCTCCGCCTCGGGGAGTGGCGATACGCCGCCCTGGGGACCAATCAATTAATAAATAATTAAACGATATCTATCTACTCGGACACAACTCGTATTGTGGTAACCCATAATCCAAGCGCACTCTGATTGGGTTGGTATGGGTTGCCATATAATAATTAAAATGGAATCAATTTAAAGGGTTTGTAATACTAAGTCGAAAAGACTGATAGTTTATTGGCATTGCTTCTTCGCATCCAAAAGAGGCACCTTATGTGGACCTGGTGGCTAGACGCGGAGATGGCCGATGGAGCAAGGCTATGACCAAGTGGTGGCTCGTTGGATTGACGAAATCGTCAAAGTCGCGGGAAACGCCTGGACCAGGGATGCATACAACCGGGAAGTGTAGCAGGAGAAAAGGGAAAGTCTATAGCCAGCAGCGGGTGATTCCGAGCTGATAAAATATGTTGATTCAAAAGAGGCAGGGAGGTAGGAACCGTAACTCACGTTCGCCTGCGTTCGGCTCTTGACAGGAGTAGGTGGTCTGATGCCGTCTCCGGAACCTTCCTCACTCTTGCTTTGTGGAGATGAATCTGTAACAAAATATAAGTCTAATTTAACATTACATCGTTACCGACGCGTTGTGATCAATGCTCGTTCTTTTTCTTTTATGTGCAACGTCTCAATGCTACTGGTGAGACCCGCTTGTGGGAAGCCAATAAAGCCGATTTGCTAACGTGACTGAGATATACCACGCTGAACACTCTGCTGATGAGAAGACACGACGACCCACAAGGTGATATGCCGCGCCATCCGGCTCGAAGGACCAAAAGATGGTGGGGTATTCTTTTCGTTGACTGATACCCCGATAGTTGTTTTAGAACCGTAGTTAATTTACACTAAACCACTGTTAGGTTCAATAGTTTAATTAAGTTATGTTCGTTAAGTTATCTGAGTCGCACTTGATGCAATGTTATTATTGGTCGGTGGTACAACATCTTATACCTGTACCTACATTGAAAGCAAATAAAGATCTGAATCTGATTCGCTCGTGGTAGTTTTAGTGATGACTGAATTTATGGTAAAATACAATTAATAAAGTATGTTTTATTGCGTAATTCATTACGTGCTCTGAAACGTACTTTTGCTGTGTTAGCATTAGTGGCTCATACAATAAGAACGGGGCTTTGTCTCACATTGGGACAGATTGAGACCGACAAAAAATAGTCGGTCTCTCTTATAGAGATGTAGGATTACTACAAAAAGTACTACAGCGCCATGACAAAAATGAAGATTTAACATCAGAATTCTGAATAGCGGATAGTAAAATTATCCGAAATTTTAGACTCTTTATAAGAACCCGACTGTCGGGCAGTACCCCACCAGACACAACACCCGTCTGGTCGGAGTATGCTCCCTGTTCTATGGGGGATGAAGAGCTTTTTACCATTGCCACCCGAAAAAAGGGCATTTTAGTCAGCGATAACAGGCAGGAGATTGATGATAAAGATAGTGCTCCAGTCTCACCTGAGTACCCCAGGTGTGGGCTGCGAGGGCTGCGCACGGCCACGTTGAAGCCCAGCGCGTGCACCGTGTCGGCCAGCGCCTGCGCCGCGCCCGGCCCGCGCACGTGCCGCACGCGCGCCTGCCCGCCCGCCAGCGACACGCTGCACAGGGTCACGCCCGGCATGGCGCGGAGGGCTCCTAAGGGAGGGAAGAGGGTCAGTTAAAGACTTGCAGGAAAAATAAACATGCGGGGCAGTCTTTGGGGACTACCGATAGAACTGAAAACTAAGTAACTGAACTGTGAATTGTACCGTCGCTACTAGATTATTTTTGTTTTCTCATCGTTTAAACTTTGCCTGGACTACGACAAACATTTCAAAATCAGCTAAATCGGGCCAGCCGTTCTCGAGTTTTAGCGAGCACAAACGAACGATGACGCGAGTTCCATGATTTTTGTGCACCCAAAAGTGCTCAACGCGCATAAAGATGTTTTCACTCCAAAAAAATGCTAACACCAAGACACTGTTCCACAAACGATGAGGCACTTAATATTGTGTCCTGCGTGTCCTGTTGTGTGTTCACTACAGGAACTGATAGACGCTACCGAAAGCGCCAAACTAGTAGCTCAGTTCTGAGCCGACACAATATAGATGACAAAAAAAAACTAATTAGTCCGTCAGATTCCAAAAAATATTGGACACATACTTTTTCTATTTTCACGTTAACAAAAAATGAAGACGATACAGTGCATCGGAAACTCGTGTGACGTTACATTTTTTTATCAAATGTAACGTCACAAGTCCCCCACTCATGATTTTTTACACGTTTTATCTTCGTATTTTTTTATTAATTTGATAAAACAAAAAACACGTATCCAATATTTTTCGATAATCTAACTGACGGACTAAACAGAATCATTTTTTTTTAGTCAGTCACCATCCATATTTACATTCCCATCGACACGCTAAGAAGAGAACCTGGAACGGATTAATCATCATCTGCCTAGCTTTTTCTTATCTATGTTTATTGGGGTCGGCTTCCAGTCTAACCGGATGTAGCTGAACACCAGTATGTTACACGGAGCGACTGCCTGTCTGTTCGACACGACCCAGTTACACAATACACTTTAGTGAAACTGATTGCTAGACTTTCCGGCTTTCGGCCGATAGGCGAAGATCTAAAATGATAGCTAGAAACGACTTAGATCCAGTTTCCATCAGTGGATATGAACGGAGCTTGGTCGATTCCCGCACGACTTCTCTCTCCTCCGCTCGACTCCGGTTTAATGGAAGCCGGGTTGTACGGTCTACGTACATTAACATTACTTTTGGCTGACAAGGCAAATCAATAGGTTCACTTGTCACCAAAAATACAACTACTTACTTAGTGTATAACTTACCAACACGCGGAACAGACGTACATGTAAGAATCACCAACCTTACAACACTAAATAAACTTTTGGTTTACTGTGAAGTGTTTTACTAGTTGGACACACTCGCTACCTAACACAATCTGTTATAGTGTACAGTTCAGGAACTAATCTGTCCCGTACACGGGCCATAAGGAGTTTTTCGACGCATGAGACATATCGGTCGATTTGGATGAGGTTTTTTCCAGGCCAACTTCCACTCATTGAGAGTAGTATGCCCAACAAGTTATCCGCTCAGGGCTTAGGAACAATAAAGCCACTCAAAATCGCTAAACGCGCGAATGCGCAAATGACGCTGTACATGCCTTAGTGTAACAAAAATCGTTTTCGGTGTCCGGTCGCAGCCAAATCAAGTTTTTACGTGCAGCAGATATCGGTGTCCAAATATTCAGTGCCAGGTCGTATATTATACAAATTATAGCGAAAATGAAAAAAGTTGGTTACAATGCAACAAAAACTCAAATCGAACGAAGAAATCCGAAGACACACAAACTAGGAAGCAACACTTTTGAAAGGCAATGAACGCCAGCTCTATACAGCTAAACAAAAACATTTACACAGAGTCATGTACAGCGCCACCTATCGTTTTTTAGTGGAAGCTGATCTTGAAAAAACCTCATCGACAGACCAATCCAACAAAACCCAGTATGTGTAGGTTGATACATGTGAATATCCTTGCCAGTCATAAAAAAGTGTTTCTGGTCATACAAAGCTTGGAAGCCTCTGCTTTTTTTAAATTATAAAATGGGCATGCTCTTGACCTCAATCACGCCTGATGGAAAGCGATGGATGAGGTCTATGATGGATCGAGCGTGCCCAAAAGATACCTGTTCACTATTGCTTTGAAGGCAGGCGGGTTAAATGTGGGTGGGAACACAGATGTAGGCAGAGCGTTCCACACTTTGGCTGTGCGTATAATAAAAGTGGAGGAGAAGCGCTGAGTACGACTCGTCGGGATATCTACCAAGTGCGGATGGTACGTCTGGATAAGCCCGCCACACTATTCCCTGCCCACTGTAACTCCTGTGCACCAGAATCAACAGTGGCGACCACCAGAACAGCGCCGAGACAATGAAGCTCGACGAAGTGTCAGAGAATGAATTTAACTGTACGTCTGGGTAAAAGGGTGATGGTTACTTTAACTTTTTTCGCTACAGTCGCAACGTCGCTACAAGGGTGTCTATCTGCTCGAGCATGTAGCTCATGTCCTAGCATGTCTAAGTTAAACATACCTTCAATAGTGTTGACGCAGGACTGACAGGTCATGCCGACTACTGACAGCAGCACTTCTTGCTCGTCTACTTCGCCTGTTCCGGACATGTCTATTAGCGTGTCTGTTGGGATCTCTTTGGGTAGTAGGTTTCTGGAAGGAGAAATATTAGGGTTAGATTTTTTTTTTTTTAATACTAGAGTTTAAGATCATAACTTTACTCTAGATACCTCCACTCCATAATCCGTTTACTATTCAATACACCCATCAGCACAATGTTTTGAATGCGTTACATTGAGTTTTACTGTAAAACGTGATGGAATATCACGTTTTACGGTAAAACTCAATGTAACAACTCAATCAACGCAACCCCAAAAAAAAAAGTCATTTCCCAGCAATAATTTTTGCGTAGAGTTACTTAGTTTGATGTATAAAATGCTTGGTTGACGGCTTCGTGAAGAGTCCGTTTACAATCTGTATAAGATTCTTCATAGGGTAAGTAAGTTTGTAGAACAGAAGGCCTACGGTCTACTAAGGCATACATAACAATAACTAAATATTGTCGTTACTCTTGTAGGAGCACAAATATTGAGTAGACTAGCACTTGTATATTGTCGTCCAATGAAAAGAGGTATTTTTACTGTAACATTAACAGACAGCCTTATGAGACTATAATCATGCGGGTCTACTGCGAGTAGACCGAGTAGACCAAGCAAAAGTCTAGACCATCACATTTTAAAGCTCATCTATTAAAGAAACCTAGCAAAGAACTTCTTTTTCCTGATGGTCTTTTGTGAGTAGACCAAGTATACCAAGTAGACTGACCTAGTTTCGTGCTCCGTGGTGTCGGTGGGCACCTCGAAGCCCATATCTTCTATATGAGACCGGATAGCCTCCTCACTGATGGTGCGCGGGTCATATCTGAAGTAGCCTGCGTTCTCTGATAGTTCCACCTGGACATAGAAAGTATAAAGAATAAATATAACAGGTTCTGTTATAGAGTATGTTGTCACATAAGTTTATAGGCATATTATGTGTAATAGTTCCTCCGGAGTTGATGTGTTGAAAAGCTTCTTATGGGCTTATAAGTTTGAACCCTAGTGGTGTGACTGTCGGACTGCTAAGTCTTAGGTCTCGAGTTCGAACCCAAGACACATACCTCTGATTTTTCAGATTCATGTGCGTATTGTATAATTATTATCACTTGCTTCGGTGAAGGAAAACATCGTCAGGGAACCAGCATGCCTGAGAGATATTTCTCGCCGCCATGTAAAGCCAAGTCAGAGGCCCATGGGCGGCATAAAAACTCTGACACCAGATTAGGCACACGAAAAAAAGAAAGATAAATTTGAAAAATGCCACTCCTGACATTATAGATGATTAACTAAACCTAGATAAATTGAAACCCCATTTTAAATCAACAAATAACACATTGTTTTCCGAGAGTTTCGAGACCTACATTTAGCGATAACAGATGGATTACCGTAGCAAACAGTCATTACTTTGGATTAATAAAATTGTAATGCATGATAACATGATAATTAACAATGGAACGAAATTGTATCTTATCTACTGGGCATCGCTTCGTTTGTAAAGTAGTGGCCAGTTATATAGCCGAGTGCAATTAGACGAAACATACTTAATAGGTGGAACTCAGTATGAAGTGGTCGGATTTTCATGGGACTTTTTAAATTGAGCTCCTAGAGGAGTAGAGAAGAAAGTTAAAAAATAATCATTCACCGCTCGCGACTTCTTTTTTTTTTAATTTCCTTTGGAATATTTTTTTTTCGTTCATGAATAACTTCAAATTCGACGAATTCATATTGTATCGTAATAGTGTGACCTACGTGCATCCATTAAACGCTAATTCGGTCTGTTTCATTGTTCATTGTTGTCGATGTAATGCATATTTCAAGTATTTTTTGTCAATTTCCTATTTTCTGCAATTATTTCTAAAATTTCGAATTTTTAGACCAAGATTTCTTTTGAAATTGTTTACTGATACTTTTTCACAGAATGTAAAAATATTCAAGAAAACCATTTTTACGATTGAAGTGACTAACAGCCTTATTCATAAAAAGTTAGAGCCTCCTTGAAGGCTTCTTGAAGGCCCGATGCTAAAAAACATGATTCATAAACGTCTACTAACGCTAATCAGTCCACCAAGGCTCTGCTAAAGTTAGACAGCCTTATTCATAAAAAGTTAGAGCCTCCTTGAAGGCTCCTTGAAGACCCGATGCTAAAAAACATGATTCATAAACGTCTGTTAACGCTATCAGTCCATCAAGGCTCTGCTAACGTTAGTGGACCGTTGACCCTCCTTTATCTCCCTGCTAAGTCACAAAATGGCCGCCGGAAATTTGAACAGCTGACTTTGACAAGAGCAAAAAAACCATACTGAAGATAATTTTAGTGAAAAAATCCAGGAAAATTTATTTTCAGAAATTTGTATTTAAAAATCCTCTTAATTAGGTTTTTAAGATGATACGTGTACTAACAATAAATATGAAAAAAATAAAATTACCATGATTAACATAGTTACAGCTTTTTGCACTTAGGTACAACATAAACATGCGGATCGGAAATGGCGGGAAAACAAACATCTCGCTTTTTATAAAAGTTGATCTTGGGGTTGTATCGTCAAATTTTATCTTTTCTTATTGGTTTATCATTTCTTTTTTTGTTCCTTTTCTTTTTTCTCGTGTATATTTGTAAAAAAATGCGTTTTCCCGCTAATTTGCTGTCACTGCTATAATTTTTTTTTTTAATTGTCGATGAGGCCTTTTTTAGGGTTCCGTAGCCAAATGGCAAAAACGGAACCCTTATGAATTCGTCATGTCTGTCTGTCTGTCTGTCCGTCCGTATGTCACAGCCACTTTTTTCGAAATTATTTGGTAAGTAGATGTATTCTGTGAACCGCATTAAGATTTTCACACAAAAATAGAAAAAAAAACAATAAATTTTGGTGGTTCCCCATACTTAAAACTGAAACTAAACTATTTTTTTCATCAAACCCATACGTGTGTATCTAGGTTTCTATGGATAGGTCTTCAAAAATGATATTTA
Organism: Xestia sexstrigata; assembly: GCA_941918905.2. Classification (NCBI taxonomy): domain Eukaryota; kingdom Metazoa; phylum Arthropoda; class Insecta; order Lepidoptera; family Noctuidae; genus Xestia; species Xestia sexstrigata. Next base: position 10,767,534 of record OW799228.2, on the reverse strand, counting down.
GGTTTCTGATATTTTTTTTTCTAAACTGAATAGTTTGCGCGAAAGACACCACCAAAGTGGTAAAATGTGTCACCCCCCCCATGTAACTTCAAAAATAATAGAATGATAAAACTAAAAAAAATATATGAAAAAAAAATATGTGTGTGTGTGAAAAAACACTATTATTAAAAAATCGATCAAAGTTACAACGAACTACAAGAACTTTTATATTATGTTAGTTGCTGCTACGGAACTTTTTTGTCATTTGATTTGTCAAGATGGCCAACATAACGCGTCAGTCTGCTAGCTAACAGACCCATCAACAGTCTGCTAGCTGACTGCTAGCAGACCCATCAAACCTCAATTAAGGATTTTTTATGAATAAGGCTGTAAAAATTTATTCACAATTATCGGTAAATCGTCCATATAAAAGTTAAAGGCCATTTTTCTCAAAATATTTATATGGCGGTCAACGTAAATATTATCCTGAAAATATACTTTTTATATCTGCTATCCACAGATAACAAAAACTAAAAAAATATTTAATGGTACTCGATAAATGTTGATTATTGCTGACAATGGTGGAATGGGGCCGCTGGTAAATTTACAAAAAATATCGTAATTATAAGGTAACCATTTCCCACAATTTCTATATGAGATAAGTTGCAAGCTTGGGTCTCTGCGCGCAATTTAATATCAATACCGATAACGACACCACTCACTTCTTAGCGATAGCGGCCTTTTGTCATGTTTTACATTTTCAGCAGTAACCAATATTTAACAAGTATCCTTAAATATTTTTCTAGTTATTATACCTCATTAGATAGCCAACAAAATGAGGATTTAGACAATAATTTGCACATTGAGTTTCAGGGCAGTATTTAGAAAAAAAATTGCTTTCATTAACATATACGACTTTCTGACATTTCCGAATGAATTTTAAGTCACTACACTCATGAAAGTGGTCTTCATTAATACTTTCTGGTCCAGTTATTTTGTGAAAAAGCACCAGTTTCCAATTTCAAAAGAAATTTTAGTCTTAAAATCGATACTTTAGAAATAATTGCAGAAATTAGGAAATTTCCAAAAAATACTTGAAATATGCATTACATCGACAACAAGTCAGCAATGAACAATGAAACAGACCAAATTAGCGTTTAATGGATGCACGTAGGTCACACTATTACGATAAAATATGAATTCGTCGAATAAAAAGTTTTGAATTTATTCATGAACAAAAAAAAATATTCCAAAGGAAATTGACAAAAAAAAAGTCACGAGCGGTCAATAAAAAAGGTTCCATGAAAATTCGACCACTATAAACTTCGTTACACCTTATTGTCTAACTGCACTCGACTAATAAATCAAATGAAAATTCAACAAATCAAAGTTCGATTTACCAAATCGAATGCCTAAGCACCATGCTGACATAGGGGCATTTTGGCCTCGTACAGGACCAATTTCATTTGTTTTACCTGTTTCTTAGGTTTACTATTTTATATAATTTTGTTTTATTTTTAATTCAACCATTTTTTTGTTTTGTCCTGTGCGAGTCTAGTAAATACTTTTTCTTTCTTTCTTTCTTTTACCTTCATACAAGCCTGACTTGCGCTTATAACCTACTTCTCTTACCTTAACATCCTCAATGCCAGGCAGCTCGCTGACAGAACCCTCGATGCTCCGCACACAAGACTGACATGTCATGCCATTGATGGAGACTCGGACTGCCACCAGTTCTGAACTGGACTCTCTGTGGACAAAGAGATGGATTTTGGTTAAATATTCGGTCATTGGTTCTTATCAAGTCGTGACCAGAGGCTAGAGAAGTAGTACTAGTCATACGGGCGGCGAAAACGGTAGCCAAGGATTGATGTGATTCCACTGCGAGGATCGACCGGAGGACACGGTGGAGCACACGGTGGAGGTGTGCCTCGCGTGGGCTGAGCACCGCCGTGTCCTCGAAGCGGCGATTGGCGGCGGCGACCTCTCGCGTCCGGCCCTGGTGCAAGCCATGGTCCGGAGCGAGACGGAATGGGACGCCGTCACCTCCTTCTGCGAAGCAGTAATGCTAGAGAAGGAGGTGGCGGAACGTGAGAGGGAGAGAACCTCACAGCGTCCCGGCCGCCGCAAGAGACGCCCCGGGCGTCGGGGGCCACCACGTGGCCCCCGGCCACCGTAGGCGCGGGCCTGTGGACGGTGGGCTATGGGCTAGCTCGCCGTCCGTCCGTCTCATGACGACAGGCCATGTCGACGGCGCGTTCGTGTTCCACGCGCGCCTCAAAGAGAGTCAGCAAAAAGGAAAGGGTCCGCAAGGACCGATGCCTGCCGGGGTTGCGGGACTGTTCGAAAGAGATACTGGGGCCCCGGAACACAAGGGCGATGAAGGAACATGGATGGGTTTTAGTCAGTAAAAGTCTGACACTCCCTCCTGCTCTGCCTAGAGCGGGAGAAGTCATTAAATGATATCCCATCCGAAAAAAAAAAAAAGGATTGATGTGATCGCGAGTAAAACCTTGAAACATACACAAGAACGTAGAAACTAGCCACTAGCTAGATTAATAAAACAGTAGATTGGTGTCCCACAGGGTATCATTCTGGGACCATAATTATTTATATTGTATTGTATACACGGTGTATCAAGACCCTTAACGAAGCCGTCAATTAAGCATTCTGTACATCATACTTAAGTAACTTTACACAAAAATGATTGCTGGGACAGGACTTTTTATTTGGGGTGAAAAACACGTTTTACGGTAGGACTCAATGTAACGCACTCAAAACATTGTGATGATGGATGGATTGAATAGTGTCGTGGAGGTGTATAAAGTAAAAATATTACTTAAAAAAAAAAAAAAACCCACACTAGGAATTTCTCCTGTATCGTGGGTGCGTTTACAAACATTTAAACTCACAGACACAAACAGCCAGACCCAGAAGTCAGAAAGACAAAAGACCCAGACAGTGAAAAAGTTGGAATCTGACCCCCAATAGTACTAACTACTAACTAGAAGGTTCCCAGGTATGGTCGAGCTGAACAGAACCAACGACCAGTGGTCCACATATGCCGTGGATCGACGGAGGTTGGCCTGTTGGGAACGCAAACGTGATATTTATGTTATCTTGAGACTGCATTATAATTAGTCTTTGCTCATAAGGCAATTAGCACAAACACCATATTATTTCCTTTATCTTTAAAACAGCAAAATGAGCATAGTCTAATTAGCTATATTCTGGTTAGTCACACGTAGGGTAAACTATAAAAATAAATAAGTTCTGGTCATTTTACGCGTACTTAACTCTTAGTTTTACCGGTAAAAAATATCCACGAGTAGCATATCATCATCGTCAAATCAATCTGACTGCCTTTTCTCAACTATGTTTGTTTCCCAACAGTGTATGTGTGTGTGTGAGTTATTAATGATACATACCGTGAGAATATTGGGGTTACAACGATTTGTTTGGTAATGTAAGGGTAATGTTAGACTTCTGCACTTGACCTAAAGAATTATTCTTTTGTTATAATTCACGGACAGATGGATCAATAATATTTTATGACGTCCACAGGTGGACATAGGCGTCCCACAAGTGTCGCCACATTGATCGATTCTATGCGGCTCGCATCCAGCGGATTCCTGCAACCTTCACCAGGTCATCGGTCCACCTAGTATGAGAGGCCTTCCAACGCTTCCGGTTCGCAGTCGCCACTCCAGAAGTTTTCAGCCCCATCGGCCATTCGTTCTGCGAACAATTTGCCCTGCCCACTGCCACTTAGGTTAGGCAATTTTTCGGGTTACGTCGGTAACCTCGTCGGTTCTCTGGCGGATGTCTTCATGTCTGATTCGATCGCGCAAGGAAACATCTACAGATCAGCTGGGACACACGGCCTCCTCTATAAGAGGGATTGGGCTGTAATCCAACACGCGGGCCCAGTGCGGGTTGGTAAATGTCACATGTCTTCGAATGTTTGATGTATTTTTTTTGTTTGAAATGTCCACTCGCAGTTCAACTCGATAAGGTTGCCAGGTTGGCTTACCGGACTATCCTGTGGTAGCCAAAAATTACCTTAAGGCCCAGCCAGGGTTTAAGGTTTCCGAAATGTCTGCTTGCCTTATGGGCTTGCCGTATTGTTGGCCCCTAGGTACGCCCCTGCTTTAAAAGTAGAAGTGGTTGATGTATTTATAAACGGCTCTTATTACAAATACAGAATCGTACCCTTGAACTTGACATTCAGAGTAAAACAAATATTTTTTTAAATTAACTCTTGCCAGATCCACTTTCATAATATTATGGAATCTCATTTCTTCAACATCAAGATATTGATAAAAACATTACCGTTCTTGTGAAGCAGTCGGATAAATACTATTTTAACCGACTTCTAAAACACGAGGAGGCTCTGTATTCTATCAGCTTTATGTATGTATGTACAATGTACATACACCTCTCTCCGTACGTTCCTCCGTAGCGCCTAAACTATTAATCCGATTTTGATGAATAAGGTGTCAATCGATTCGTTATTATGGCCCGGGTAACATAGGCTACATTTTAACCGACTTCAACAATAGGAGTGGATTGTACCTTCTGACGCCATTGTTTACCTATTGTGTCTACTTCGCTAACAGATGAAGGTTTAATTAAACTCCGAATTTAATTAGAGCGTGATTTTTCAGTAGTCGGGTTTTTTAGTTCATAGTATACCACACAAATTCTTGTATATTAAGTAGATATAGCTCAACCAGGTCCTTGATTTCACCATCAGTGCTTCTCTTTCAACGTCATGTGAGATTCACAGGATTTTTGTAACGTTGTACTTTCCAAGGTTTATGATAAGCCCTATCTGACAGTTTCTAATCACATAAACTAATCAAGATAATCAGGCATTATCAGTGGTCTCAATTTCTCAACACACCGTAACTTAAAGAATATGAAGTACAGGGTGTAAAGTTCTTCAATCCTACTAATACACTGCACACGAGCAAAATTAGGGCAACAGAATAGTTTTTTTTTTAACTTATGGGTACAGTCAGTCGAACGTTGGGTGTATCAGTATCTGTGGTCCACCGTAATGTGCAACGATACAGACAGACAGGATTTCACGTGCGCAGGCGAGAGCAAGGCAGAAATCGTGCAAGCAGTGCCGTAGACGACGTTTTTTAAGGGCGCAAATTATAAGAAATCGTCGTCAAATGGCTGTTCAAACCCGAAATGTTTTGGAAGAAGTGTATAACGAACGTGTTAGTGAACGAACAGTGAGTAAATTTAGCATTTAAATATTTTTCAGTTACAATCATTTTTATTATCACTACATATTTTATAACAAAGTCCTCCGCCGCGTCTGCCTGTCTGTTTGCGATAAATTCAAAAACGACTGCACAGATTTTCATGCTGTTTTCACCAATGGATAGAGTGGTTATCGAGGAAGGTTTTAGTATATAATTTGTCAAGCAGGGGAAGCTGTGGGCATCAGCTAGTTTATCTATAAATAAATTCTAACAACCCCACATTTTGTTGTTTTCTTTGATAAAATAAACAAAAACACTCAAAGCGAAAACAGTAAACAAAATAAGTACATTAAATCTCAAAACATTATTTACTTATTTCACGTTAACCAACGTTCCCCTAATTTTGCCCGTGTGTGCTTATTATAAATGCGAATGTTTGCGAGGATGTTTGTTACTCTTTCACGCAAAAACAACAGACCGAATTTGGATGAAATTTTGCGCACAGACAGTCTTTAACCTGGATTAACACATAGGACACACTTTTTATCCCGGTAGTACAATCTCCTGAGATTATTACGGATCTCCACGCGGGCGAAGCTAGTTTATCATAAGAAGAAGATTCGGCTTCTTCATATTCGCCCCACGGTCATAATTATGTTGGTTAAGTAGGGGTCACTGACCGGCCTTCTTATCAGCACCGAAACTGACTCATTAACCCAATGTTTTTATTATATTGTATCATACATAATTAATTGCTTAGATATTACATCATAATTAGTACATTTTCATTCGCTTTTGTCCGGGGCGTCCCCCGTGTATGTCGGAAGGTATCCTACGAGAACGAATGACCGGGATAAAAAAAAAATCCAAGGTCATGTTCTATCTGTATGCCTAATTTAGTCGTTTAGGCATAAAAATGTAATAAACGAATCGAGCATTCCAACATTTAGGCATTATTGTTTGCTGTGGCGTTACGTGTAATCAGAAACCTGACAGCCAGTCTTACCAAAGGGTGTAGCGGCACTACAAAAAGTTCTAAGTACTGATGTTGGTGGATAACCTCCTCCTTTTTTAGAAGTCGGTTAAAAATCACTAACCACAACATTGATCTAGGAGCTCGTGGCTAAATAATAACAGCCGTTCGGGTCGATCTTTAGGTTAAGCCGTGCTTGCCTAGGTGGGTCCGTGGATGGGTGACCACACAGTACATACCGAGTTATTCCGTGCCTCGGAAAGCACGTTAAGCAGTTGGTCCCGGCTGTCATTTATAGATCTTTGGCAGTTGTTACAGGTAGTCAATGGCCCAAAAAGTCTGACAACCAGTATCGTATTACCTGGGTACCTGGTGGTTTGTGGAGGTCAGACAGGCAGTCGCTCCATGTAAAATACTGGTATTCAACTGCATCCGGTTAGACTGGAAGCCGACCCCAACATAGTTGGGGAAATGGCTAGGCAGATGATGAGATGATGGAACATTGATCTTCTATAAACTACTACATGATTGATCCGTATAAGAGTACAAACCCTCAACATTGATTCACTACTCAGACTTTCTGCATAACATACGTATATCGACTGGTGCAAGCATACAAACAGGTTACTCTTATAATAAACACCAGGCTAGGAATGCTAGCAACCAGCACACTGTACTATGTATGGTTATAAAGTGTGTAAACAGACTCTTCACAAAGCCGTGAACCAAGCATTCCGTAAATAAAACTAAGTAACCCTATACGCAAACATTTTTGCTGGGAAATTACTTTTTCTTTTGGGGTGAAAAATCAGACTTTTCGGTAGGACTCAATGTAACGCACCTACAACATTGTGTTGGTGGATGGATTGAATAGTACAGGGGCCGTGAAGGTGTTTAAAGTAAAACTCTTACATTGAAAACATGTAAGTACTTATTTAAAAAAAAAAACTTGTGAAGAAGTTGGAACTTTGACCCACAATATCTCCGTAACAAGGTTCCTAGGTATGGTAAACCATACCAGAGCTAGAACAAAAAACTGATCGCAATGACGCGTGACGGGGAGAACAAGTGCCTTTCGGCTTCGTTAGAGTCTTTTTTCACCCTTTATACGGCACATCGACATAACATAACACCACGCCTGTATTCCCCGAAGGGTTAGGCAGATGTGTACCTAATAGTACACCGACATATCGCCAGTTATGTTTAAGTCCCATGTAATAGGAAGCGATTGTATTGCCAGCAACTGGGCACAAATCCAGACTACTTAGCTGGCTGTTACTGAGAAATTCCTATGTACATCTACGTTGGGGTGGGTTTCGGGCGGGACGCATGCAGCTGAACACCAGTACATTACACGGAGCGACCACCTATGTGACCTCTACAACCCAATTAGTACTGGGTAATGCGATCCCCTTGGTAAGATAGTACAAGCTGGTATTATTCATTTCCTTACGCGAAAGTAAGTATGTTTGTTTGTTACCTTTTCACGCCTTTAACCACTGAACCAGACATGGGGAACCTGTCATCCCGAAAAAACGTACTATTCCCGAGGAAAACTACAATAACGTTCTTATGAGAATAGATGGCACGTGTCTTTCGATTCATAATTATTGAAATAAAAAAAAAGCAGAGTACAACCCGAATTGATTGTCGAATTCTAAATTAACGCGACCGAAGCCGCGGGCAAAATTTGGTAAATTAATAAAAAACTGGTGTTGTTTCGAAAAAGTACAGTGACAAAACTGGTTTAGCAAAGTAAAAGTAAATGACATTAACCTACTGAGATTGTGTGATTTGAATAAGTTATTTTATTACCATTAAGGATATGGTTCTATTTACAATTTAAATTACGTGTATGACGTTTTACGATCGGTCAGGTTACGCATTTGATTCGTCACTATTATGTCGTCTACCCTTTTTTTTCCGGATGGTAAATCATCAAATGACTCCTCCCGCTCTGGGCGGAGCAGGAAGGAGCTCCAGACTTTTACTGGCTAAAACCCATCCATGTTCCTTCTTCGCCCTTTGTGTTTCGGGGCCACGGTCTCTTTCGAACAGTCCCGCAGCCCCGGCAGGCATCGGCCCTTGCGGACCCCTTCCTTTTGCTGGCATCTCTTTGAGGCGCGCGTGGAACACGACCGCGCCGTCGATACGGTCTGTCGTCATGAGACGGACGGACGGCGAGCTAGCCCATTAGCTCACCGTCCACAGGCCCGCGTCTACGGTGGCCACGACGTGGCCCTGGGCGGCTCTGACACCAGATTAGGGCTTGGCTTAAGCGGCTATAGGCACTAACCAGAACCACACATGATAAAGAAGAAGACCGAAGATTTAAAATGCATTTAAATGACACGGCAAAAATGCAGAATCATTCGTATCATTTTTTTTTATCAGCGCAAAGTTAAACAATGACACTAGCCACTAAGTCACACGGTACTAGTAAATACCGGTCACTAAGATAACGACACTATTACGTGGATGTCACAAAAAGTACCGTAGCAGACGGCACTATCTCTACAGTGACTCTCGAAAGAACCACGACAAACGTCACTAATTCGTAAGCTACTAAAAGTACTGTGAAGGAAGAATGACTATTATAAATTGTTAAGTACCTACTTGTATTTACTCCATTTAAATAATAGGGAATATGCATACATTTTATTTTTTTATTTCGATACGGAATGTTAGAGTACTATAAAAATAATGACAAAAAGCGAAAACAAGACATAAATTGGCCAAACAACACAAAATTTATAACCATTTAAACTTTTGTTTCTATCTCTTTCTAGATAAACGGAATTTAGTAAGGATTTTGTACGTCGATGCAGCGAATGACGTCATTCGCTGTATCTGATCTCTCTGTCTAATCAGCAGTTTCAAATGCAGTCTTGGGCGGAGCACCGCCGTGTCCTCGAAGCGGCGATCGGCGGCGGCGACCTCTCGCGTCCGGCCCTGGTTCAATCCATGGTCCGGAGCGAGACGGAATGGGAATTAGGAAATTCTTCTGCGAAGCAGTAATGCTAGAGAAGGAGGTGGCGGAACATGAGAGGGAGAGAGCCTCACGTCCCGGCCGCCGCGGGAGACGCTCCGGACGTAGGCGCGGGCCTGTGGATGGAGAGCTATGGGCTAGCTCGCCGTCCGTCCGTCTCATGACGACAGGCCGTATCGACGTCGCGTTCGTGTTCCACGCGCGCCTCAAAGAGAGTCAGCAAAAAGGAAGGGGTCAGCCAGGGCCGATGCCTACCGGGGCTGTGGGACTGTTCGAAAGAGATCCCGTGGCCCTGGAATACAAAGGGCGATGAAGGAACATGGATGGGTTTTAGTCAGTAAAAGTCTGACACTCCCTCCTGCTCCGGCCAGAGCGTGAGGAATCATTTAATGATTTCCCATCCGAAAAAAATAAATGCATTTATAACTTAGTATTTTTTATAGATATTAAAAAAATAATTTCACTTTGCTATTTCTGATGTTCTGCTTTGTTTAGAGTGATAAAAAAAAAAACATGCATATACCTATTGCAGTATCTCTGAACTCCACAATCCAGATAATACTGGGTAGTACGAGATTCCTTGTTAAGACGGGTTGTCAGACTTTCTGGCCACTGACTACTTGTAACGACACTATTACGTGTCAAAGATCTACAAATGTCAGCCGAGACCAACGGCGGCACGGAGGAAATACAGTGTGTCATGGGTCTCATCCACTACCAACCGCGGCTTAGCCTATTATAATATATAACTAAGACATTTGAAGTGAGTGCGTTATCGTTTTGCAATTTTGTGTGACTGCTTTATTTTCAATAGTTTTCCTGAACCTGTTGATTTTAATTTCATTATTTTTGGAAATATGCCAATCATTTCTCATAGTTAAACTTAATGGAAAAACTAATCGAGCGAAAGTCTTGAAAAATACGGAACCCTTAAAAGTAGGAATCTAAGTAAGAATTTTAAAGCGAATCGTACATTTAAAGATTTTTTTCTGAGTAGGTAGTAAGTCAACCATATTTGTTTTCCATCTTTTCTTGTTTGCCCTCAACAAACATATCCTTTACATTGTGATAACGATACAATTAATAATTTAGTACTTACTCCAAAATATGCGAAAATTGGCGCTTATGGCCCAATCTAAATATATCCATTGTAGAAAAAGTTCGTTTAAACAAAGAAAACTAACGAAAAACAATATTCTGTCACTTGTTTTAAACGTTTCTGATCAGATTTATTTAGTCTAAGATTTATCAAAACAAAAATAACAAAACTAAGATTCACGACTTTTTCACAAGATATTAAAAAAAAACTCGATTTTACACACGCTTTTTGATCAGAGAAAACGTTTTCAGCGAAAAACTTGAGTACAAAAAAGACTTTAAATTCCGCGGGAACCACAGAGTAGGTAAAACAGACGTTCCAAAATTAGCATATCATGGAATACTCGATAAGATAAATAAACCACAACACTGTCACACTGTGGACACTTTACGTTAGTTATTTTATGTTAACTAATTCACTATATTTCACAACACACCGTTTATTCAATAATTACAGTCAACAAAATTAATATTTAGCAAAAAACAAAAAAAAAAAACATTTCCCGCCTCAATTCGCGTTTAAAATTTGAATAGTATGACACAGACTAAGCAGGGAGCGCGTTCGGTTTAACGTGCGGAGTGCAAATTGTTTGTCGTTGCTACGCTTTCAGCGCTGCGTGCAATAAACGGGTGCTTGTTTAGGTAATTGTTTGCAACGTTAAAGCCGCTAGATTAACTTTCAATTCTTTGAATGGTGTCGTGTGACTTGGTATAGTAACTTTGTTTGGCTTTATTACTCATGACATGAATACATTTTAATTGATATTTATTATTGGAATTTTGTACGGAAACTATTTTATACATTCTTACAACGATTTCTGCTTTTAGTAAATACCTACTTGTACAGTTCATTTGCATTTATCTAACTATGGAATAATGTTGATAAGTGCCCGTTCGTTTTAAAAATAATTTTGTTAAAAATAGCAAAAGAGCGATAAAAATAGACATTAAAATGTAAACAGGGTCAAACTAAATTAGCTAGCGAAACCGTAAACGGACCCCGTTTACACCCTGTATGTTTCATTCACTATTTTATAAAATATAGTGAGGATAATGTTGAGTATGAATGTAGAGGGCTATAAGAGTAGAGGAAGACCAAAGAAACGATGGATGGACTGTGTGAAGGGTGATATGGGTAGAAAGGAGGTGTCTGATGGGATGACGAGTAATAGAGAAGTATGGAAGAAGAAGACATTCAGGTATTCCGTAAAAAGTTGGTATTTTCATTTTACCAAACAGACACTTCAATTTTATTTATTTGTATAGAACAGTGGTTCCCAACCTATGGTCCGCTAAAGGTTAAAATGTTTCCGTAAGTACTTTTTAGCTTGGACAGAAGATGCAAGCTCAACCCGACCTAATCAAACCTATCAGAGGCGAGGTGCTAATTTTTTTTAGAATCTACTGATTTTCGTTTCCGTATGAATGATTGCTAGTTTTCGAGAAAAAAAAAACTAAGTATGCAATTTGCTTCTACTCCGTTCACCTATTATACCCATTTTTTTCGGAAAGTGATAAAAAAGTCACCTGTATCTCCTTCACTATCTTAATTGTAAAGGTTTTCATCCCTTTTTCCAAATTTTGCATCTCAGGCAATTCACCCCCCTACTACAACTACAACAGCCCATAACGTCCACTGCTGGACATAAGCCTCTCCCATGATGGGAGGAATTTGCCGTAATCTCCACGCTTGGCAGGCGGATTGGAGATCGCAGTGATGAAAGACTAACAGAAAACGCTGCTGCCCATTCTCTGGTCTACGGAGGTGCAAGGTGTTCTGCCTCAGACATTAGTCGCCTTATACGACACCCGTGAGTGTAATGGGTTGGTTCTATTCTACTCTGCCGGATACCACAGGGTTATTCACCCCCCAATATAGATATAATGCTATTGGTGTCCATGTTTATCTAGGGCCTTATGGCCCCTGCTAACAATATAACAGCAAAGTGGTCCCTGGTCCCAAGAAAGGTTGGGAACCACTGATATAGACAATAGGCTGCTTTCATTCGTGCAATGACATTGAACTGGGATAATTAAGATAAAAGCCAGTAAACGAATCCATTCAATTTCAAGTCGAATTCTTAATTACTTTGTCCCCGATAGAGCAATGAAGCGTTTTAAAGTTTACTAAATCAATCAATCTCTTTATTTCTGTGTTTTTTAGGGTTCCGTGGTTTAGGATCACTTTGTTGTCCGTCCGCCCGTCTGTCTGTCAAGACCATTTATCTCAGGATCGCGTGGAGGTATGGAGTTGAAAACCAAATACTTAAATCTACAGTCCCTTGAAGCTGTACAAATCAAACTTCTAAGTTAACGTAAAAAAAAAGATAGGGCCGTTTATCGCACAAAAACGTCTATTTCGATACTCTCACGGGAATCCAAATTCATAAGGTACGAGTAAGTACTTCCGTTGACCTAGAACTATGAAATTTAGCGAGAAGCAATGTCTTACAGCACGTGTAAAGGGAAAAATCCGCAAATCGCACTTGGCCGGTTTTTTTAACCACTGAAAGGCATGCTTATGACCATTATGCCACAAGAAATATGTCATAATCATCCTCTTCCCCTCATCTCAATTCATTAGTGGTCGGCGCAGGATGTCTTCTTCTACCGTACTTCTCTATTACTCGTCATCTCATAAGACACCTCCTTTTAAGCAAAATTACAAGAAATAATACAGGGTGTAAACAACCTCATCACGAAGCCGTCAACCAAGCATTCTGTACATCAAACTAAGTAACTTTACGCAAAAATTATTGCTGGGAAACGGACTTTTTCTTGTGATGAAAAATCATGTTTTGTGGTAGAACTCAATGTAACGCAATCTAAACATTGTGCTGATGGATGGATTAAATAGTACGGGGGTCGTGGAGGTGATTAAAATAAAAACCATTCGATAAATACCTACTTGTATTTAAAAAAAACTTGTCAAGAAGTTGGAACTTTTACCCCCAATATCTCCGTAACTAGAAGGTTCCCAGGTATGGTGTAGAACAAAAAAATGATCGCAATGACGGGGTGAACAAGGGCCTTTCGGCTTCGTTAAGAGGTTTTTACACCCTTTTTGTACTACAAATAGATTAAATCGTTATTTTGTATGCGCCCTTCATGATATGAATACGAAGTAGAAACATGTTACTGAGCAGAATACGAAACCACAGAAAAATAAATAAATAGTAAAACACTTAAAAAAACAGACTTAAAAAAAAAGTGAAAAATAACTTTTTTTGTTGTTCCCAAACAAGTCGCCATGAATTTATTTTACATTATTAACAACACATGTCATGGTAATAGCCTTATCCCCAATAATAATAAGAATAATTTATTAAAAAAAAAAGGTAAGTATTACAAAAATGTACATCTAGGTGCAGTAGTGTTATTTCTGAAACATATAATTAGTGCATAAAAGTAAACTATAACTAAAATATATTTAACAATTGCAAGAAACGATAATGTGGAATTCAAATGTTTGTTAGGGACCTGCCCGATCTAGGTTTATTTAAACCTGTGTTTCAAGCCATCACTTTACAAAGCACAAATTAACTAGGACAGTCAATGTTATAAAATAAAAGAAATCTACTAACAACTATAAGAATAATCAAATTGGTACAGAAAACATTAAACATTAAAACTAAATTAAGTGAATACATATGTAAAATTAGATACGAGGGAATAACATAATCAAACCAGGACTTCTAGAAGTTTTTCTGTGTCCGTGTAATTAAGTATCGCTACTACAACAACAACAACAGCCCATAACGTCCACTGCTGGACATAAGCCTCTCCCATGTTGGGAGGAATTTGCCGTAATCTCCACGCTTGGCAGGCGGATTGGAGATCGCAGTGATTAAAAGACTAACAGAAAACGCTGCTGCCCATTCTCTGGTCTACGGAGGCGCAAGGTGTTCTGCCTCAGACATTAGTCGCCTTATACGACACCCGTGATTGTTATGGGTTGGTTCTATTCTACTCTGCCGGATACCACACGGCTAAATAGCGGCCACACGGCTAGTATCGCTAAATAATCCGATATTACAAAAAAACATTTCCTATAACTTAGACTATAGAATTAATGGAACTTAACATTTATTTATTGATTTAATTACAACGGTTGTATTTAATTAAACGAATTACTGTAACTAAAAGGCTTCTTAATAATTGTGATGAATCAATAGATATTTTTTTCCACAACACTTCAGAAGTTCAAGCGTCAAACGTCCATCAAAACTACCCACCATATTGAATTTTTTCTCTTATCATCTTTGCATTTACTGTGTTTCTAAAACTACCCACTGTTGTTGAAGGTGTTATTTCTGCACTACTATTGTAATTACATTTTTGATATAATTTTGAGTTTTTTATTGCATGCTGTGTCTATCGCATCATATTGTATCACTATGTCATCATACACTATATCATATTGCTTGTATTATTAGGATAAACAGTGTAAACATTGTAGATAGGCCAATAAATAAATAAATAAAATAAAATAAAACTAGAACTAAAAGAGTAATAGATAACATAAAATTAAAATATACAAAATAACAAAGTAAAGGTTCACACATTCATAAATTCCTCTCACAATACTTCTGACAAGCCTTAATAAAATCTTTGTCCATCCATCCGCAAACATACCTAACTTTCAAAATTTGGGTGTATTGTACACATCTGCGTACCCCCTCAGAGCATACACGGGTGATGTTACGTCATGATGTTGTAAAAACAATAAACATCTAAGCGATTGCAGCAATGACGACAGATTTGCCGTCTATTTTTGAAGACTTCTATTGTATATCTCCGAAGATCAGCATCAGATCTTCACCAAATTTAAATGGGACCACTTCAGGACTATACTCTTAGAATCGGTCAACAAATGAGGGAAAAATCAGGTAACATACATTAATAAATAAATACACACAAACATATAACCTCCTCCTTTTTTGAAGTCAGTTAATAAGCTTTCATTAAAATGCTTTAAAAAGAAGAAAATAAAATTTAAATTAAATCAAACCCATCAGTTTATTACATTAATTGTTGCCAGATTAAACACAGGTAAACTTAGTCATCGGCTGAGAGTCAGCACTTTTTGAACGTCAAAAATATTCCTAGAACGTCTGTCTATGGCCACAGAAGTGTCAGAACAAAGTTCCAAGAAAAATAAAAGTGCTTAACAAAAATAAATCTATTAAGTACAAAAAATACCCAAAATATAAAAAAGGCTTTACTCACAAGAGCACGACTACTAAATTAATCCATGTCCTTTGCTTTAATAAAAAACTAAACCATTTCTGTCACCTATCACACAACCGACCAATGACAGGTAACCGCGCGAAATAAAACAAACATGGCCGCCTTTGTTTTAAAAATTCAAAAGTAGGTACTTAGGTTAGATAATGCAAAGTTTATTTTAGACGATAATAATGTTTGCATTAGATCTATAACATAAACATTTCGTGTATGTATATTAAACAATTAATGTTGTATAGAAACATTGGACGTATATTAAATTAACAATAAGGCGTGCAGAAGGCGTAAGGTGGTGTGCAGAGTGAAAACTACCTGAGTCACTTAAGTAGGTACATAATATACACGTGTAGGTGAGGGTGTAGAGTAGAGATTTTCCATCAGGATTGCTGGCGATAGGCTCACCCCCTTTACATGATATAAGTCTAACTAATGGTACACCTCTGTTTAACCCTTCGGGGAAAACACGCGTAGTGTTCTGTTCCAAAAAAAACCGCGAAAAACAAAACATGTCTCAATTACTTTTTCGATGTGAGGGAACTTAAATATACTGAACAGCAGGTCGGACACGATAAATATTTACGTATAAAACAAAGTCGCTCCCGCTGTTTGTTTGTGTTTGTTTGCTTAGGTCTTTTAAACTTCGCCACGGATTTTAATGCAGTTTGGATTTAAGCCGCCCATGGGCCTCTGACTTGGCTTTACATACCGTCGAGAAATATCTCTCAGGCATGCTGGTTTCCTCACGATGTTTTCCTTCACCGAAGCAAGTGGTAATTATACAATACGCACATGAATCTGCAAAATCAGAGGTGCGTGTCTTGGGTTGGAACTCGAGACCTATGACTGTGCAGTCCGACGGTCACAGCACTAGACTATCACTGCTCAATGTTTGTGTGCACAATGCACTTCATAAATATTTTATTCTTGTAACCTCGATTACAGTTATTATTGACAAGTCTAACAATCAAATTAATCAATATGTCCTATTGATTCATTGTGAACTAATATCAGACCTGTTTCGATTGTTCTTTAAGCGTTACGATTGATGAGACGTAACATAATATCAATATTTGATTATCAAACCCGAAGAGAGGTTGCCTGCTCCTCCGAAAAATATAAACAAGAGACAGACAAACGTCATCCTCTTAGCAAAGCGGAGATGTCGCAAGGCAGGCTGAAGAGACGGAACAGCTTCCTTAGGTCGAATATTCCACCAATCGACAACACCAGGGTTGATGAAGCCCGCAAAAAATTGTGGCTCCTTGTGGCCACGGATTGGCAAACGATTATTTTTTTTACTAATGGACATTCAAACGTATTGATATAGAAATACGACATAAATTGATATGCTTTAAAATGATGCCGCGGCATCGAAAGGGATTTGTATTGAAAGACGCGCCACGGTCGTATTTCTATATAAATACGTTTGAATTTTGAATGTCCATTCGCAAATCCCTTGCAGTGGCGTCCCGGTCTGCGTAGGCCTTTAGACATCCCCCTCCGTCTCACTACGCTGAGCCTGCAGAAAAGCTCCCATCGGGTCACCAACTGTCATGGCCCACCTGGAAGACTTTAAACCAGTGGTTCCTCAAATATGGTGCGCGAAAGGTTAAAATGCTATTCGTACTTTTTAACTTGCATAGAAGATACAAGCTCAACCCAACCTAATTGAACCTATCAGAGGATTTTTTGCATTGTGTGAGTAAAAGATTTACCCCCCTAGATACCTATTATCGTGTCGGCGTCCTTTTTTATCTAGGACCTTATGGCCCCTGCTAACAATAAAGACACCAAAGTGGTCTCTGGTCCAAGAAAGCTTGGGAACCACTGCTCGAAACCGACTTGGAAGCCAGGTGGGCCACTGCAGGTACAACTTGATCCGAGGGGGGTATTCCGATACACTGCGGAGCCTCATTCCAAACCATAGCCCACCTGCTGACCTGCTCTTTGTGTAAATCCACCTGCACTTTAGGGTACCTGTCCGAAACCACCACAAAAGCCATATAAATAAATAACCATGGAATTAAATTTTTGATTTTTTGTACTATAACGCCTTTCAGATACACAAATAATGTTCCCACCACTGGGGCACAGTACCCAGCTATGAGAAGATGTTGACCGGTATGGACCACGCGGGTCTAGTATAGTGCGGGTTGGTAGATGTCACTCTGATCGCTCCACCACTACTATATCAGGCATATTGGCAACAATAGTCCTGTCAGTGATGATGGATTGATCCTAGTACAATGTGATACTGCTATTTTCGAGAACTGGGACGGCACATACCTATAGTACGGCACTTTCGATTCCTCAAGGCTGTATTTTAGAGCAAGTTGCTGATGGATAATCCTGGCAACAAGGTTGTGTCTATGGAATTACTCCATTAGCCAGACCAGAACACCTGGAGATAATGTGACGGATTGATTCGCCTGGACGGTGGCATGCCCGACAAATGTCAACCGTGTCGTCCGTCACAATAAATCTTCGTCATCTTAACTTCATCCATAATTGCGTAGACAAAACCTTCGGTTTCTCCGAATAGGTTTCCGGAACGTAGATAGGCTACAGATGCTGATAGGTCTACATCGGGCCCATGCAGGGCCCGGAAAGAGCGTCCGTGAATCTTCTTACTCAGCCATACTTCACTGCACTACAGGCTTGCGCCAGTTCTCTTTAGCCAAAGAGAGCGAGGCGAGGCCTTTGTCCATCAAGACCACATCTCGATGCATCCCCACGTCGGTTTCTAGGAAATATTCCCTGAGACTGCATATCTTACGAATGAGGAGAGTCCAGGCGTTTAAAAAGCCTCGACCCCAACACTTCCGCTGAATATAGTCTCATAATCGAAGAACGTGGGTAATTCATTCGATATGCCGTCAACAATTTACGGGCATCTAATGTTATAGCCCTAATATTCTTATTATTCAAATAATCAGTCTGACTCGCGTGCGGAGTAACGTTAGTAAAATAATGAATAAGTACAAATTAAAAGAAACTCTGGAGATCAAAAATAAAGACAAAAAGACTTCTTCCCCAGAGACGACACGAATATTCGCGAGATAATTTAGCCCCCAAATTTCAATTTCTTATAATTCATAAAATCCGGATTCGATTTTGAAATCCGGATTTGGAAATCGAGTAAAAATGTACGGATATCCGGATTTTTCGGATCACGGATAGTCCGGATTGCATTCCATAAGCCTATCGGCTGAATATTTTAGGCGCTACGGAGGAACATACGTAAATACAAACATACATACCTAAATAACTGCTAAAATTATAACCCTTCCTTTCGGTAAGAAGTCGGGTAAAAAGTACAGGCAGTTACAAATAACCACGAGGTAATCGTTCACCTTTCTCTTTATAGTTAACATGCAATCATGCAGTTGAATAATCGTGCGGCTTGTGCCAATAATTGGTAAGGCGAATGCGTTGAAGGTGTTGTGGTAGCCAACTGAAGTATGGAGGACCAATAATAAGACGTCGTCTTGTCTTGGGCCCAATATGTGGTTGCATACCGAAGTAATACGATACACATTTATTACAATCATTTTGGAAGTCATTGGTGTCGATTCTGTTGTGCACAAACTAAACTTAATTTAGGCTATTGCTATCTTTTACTACAAGGCAATGCGAGAAAAGGACGGCTATAATTATGAACTAAGTTAGAGATGTCAAACTAGTTGATGCCTTGCGCTTCACCGTGTTTTTAGTCGACATGTTTATACGTGCACCCTTCATTTGTAAGGAAATATTAGTTCCAACTGAATATGACAGCTCTAAATTATGTCAGTCTCTTTCTCGTTTTATTAGACAGAAAAAGAAACAGAATCGACACCATTATGATACAAAATGAAGACATAATTGAAATCTAAGATGACACAGACAAAAACTTATTTTAATTATCATTAATTGTTTAAGAACTGTTCAATTTTTTTTTCTAGATATATGCAAATTCTACGGCACCACTTAATGATAAGCGTTTTATTTAGCTAACAAAAACCTCGATATTCACCTTGGCACGTTTTTTTGTAAGTATTATGTAAACAAACGTCACCAAGCTTCCTGAAGCAGTCATTTTCCAGTTTTTAGTGTTTTTTTTTAAATATATTTCAAACATGAAGTTTTGTGAATTGGCCGTTCTGCTTCAAAACCGCTTTTCATTACACACTTTCATTCAGAAACACCATAAACAGTTACCACACTACCATTACGGACACCATAAAGCACTTTCATAATCATTATTGACAAAACAATGGCGGCATAGTTTTTGGCGCGAATTTATTTTACGCGGGAAATTATGCAAGTGTTCTTCCGTTACTATTCGCACGTGTTGGCGTTTAAATTTAGAAATTAGTGAGGAAGTAGGTAGGACCTTTTGAGAATGGGACCTTTTGAGAATGGGACCTTCTGAGAATGGGACATTTTGCGTATTCGTTTCGCGAATAGGACATTTGTTTTCACGGTAACATTTTGCGAATGGGACATTCTGCGTCAGATCCCTTTCATCATCATCTGCCTGCCTTTACGTAGCTTCCAGTCTAACCTGATGCAGCTGAATACCAGTACCAGTATTTTATATGGAGTGACTACCTATCTAACCACAACCCAGTTAGTACTGGGTAATACGATACCCTTAGCCCCTTAGTAAGACTGGTTGTCAGACTTTTCGGGCCACTGACCACCTGTAACGACTGTCAAAGATCTACAAATGAGTAAATTACAGCCGGGACCAACTGCTATGTAATGAGTGGTCACCCAGCCACGAACGAACCTATTCAAGCGCCGCTTAACCTAAAGATCGACCCGAGCGGCTGTTATTATTAAGCCAAACCTAAAAGCTTGGCTTGCCGTATTGTTAGCCCCTATAGGCACGCCACTGTGAGGAAGTTACTTTTAAGAGGGATCAGGGGCTGTGATTTTCCATACAAATGTATTCCCCCTTTTTTCCCGAAGAATGCCTCTAGAGACATCTTTTTTTTTTTCATAAAATCAAGGTGTACTGTAGACACGACACTGTCATTTCCTTTTTTCCAGCAACTAATAAGTAAAGAAAATTTTTACGACCGTGATTAGAGGACTACCATACAAAAACGAAAAGTTTTTAACATAAAACTCAAAATAAATAACAATCAAGGATTTTATTAGACTCCCGACATCACGACCGACGGCTCAAAATAAATAACCACGGAAGATATCCCGTTAGTGACAGTTTAGCAGGCAGTCTTACCGTAAAACATGATTTGCATCCCAAAAAACTTGGTTGACGGCTTCGTATAGGCTCCGTTTACACCTAGTATAATACACCTCTGTCCATCACTTTGGGGATACGCGAGTCCTGATCTGTTCTAATATTAGAGGTACTTACCTAAAGTTTGTGAGGTTGTAGGGGGTAATCTCTGAATCTACTAAACCAATTTTGAAATTTCTTTAACCTATAGAAAGCCACGTTATTTGTGAGTGTCGTAGGCTATATTTATTACTAGAAAAAATATGGGGGGGGGGAATGAGAGGAAAATAAATGTCCACCCGTGGGAAGCCGGGACGGGCCGCTAGTCGTGTAAAAAAAATATATCAATGAACAAAAGAAACAAAAAGCGTTCGTTCGTCACTAAAGTCTGTAAGTGAATAGATCAATACAATGCATACGTGGGTAGACATGACGTCAGATAGCGGGACGGGAGGGGAGCAGATAGCACTCCTACGTGCTCTTACGCCGCCCACGCATACACTCAACCACGTCCACATGATAATATGACATAGAAATTATGAATGCACGTCCATATTCTTTTTGTGTTTGTAAAAACAGCTTGACCATAACTATGCGCTTTGATTAAGTTATGATCAGATAGGCAATTGCTTTATGTAAAATTTTGGTATTCAGCTGCATCCGGTTAACCTGGAAGCCGTCCCAAACATAACTGGGAAAAGGCAGACAGATGTTTTTTTCTTTCTTTTTCTTTTCTTTCTTTCTATGATAATGATGTTTGTTTGGAAACTAAGTCACAAAAACGACACAAGACACGTTCGTGAGATGCAAAATCTATTCAACTGAAATGCGGTAGCCTGTACTTGGAGTAATGCGAGGAATTTTTCATTAATGTTAATAGGAACGCTGGGTCATTCATTGAGCAGTTCAGACGCGTCGCGTTTGAGGGTCGGCCTTAATATTTGAAGGGAATTGCTGCGATCTTTGTCTTTTATTTGTATGTATGGTATTTAGGTTATACGTATTCTTATCGACCGGGAAAATACTTTATAAGGCCTGAATTCTTGTCGCGCTGACGGTGGGTCGCGTACGGTCGGTCGTGACGTCAGCGAGAACAAAATACGGCTGTCGGTCACCGCTGACGTCAGCGTCGCAGTATGTTGCTATTAAGAACACAACACAATGTATACTCGTACGCGACCGACCGTACGCGAGCGACCGTCAGCGCGACAAGAATTCATGCCTAAGGATTGCAGCAGCCAGCAGGTGACGTTCTATAGTTTCTGCTTATCATAACATCCCGCCTGTAATCCCCGAAGGGTTAGGCAGATGTGTACCTAATAGTCCCCACCCAAATTTCGCCAGGCAGTGAGGACAACGGGAATACACCTAATTTATTTGACCTAGACTTATGTGTAGAGGGGCTTATACCACGACGCACTGATGCCGTTATTAATTTGATATCTCTAAGGGCCGCGACTATGAGCGAGCGAATCGCGGCAATTCAACGTGTTTCTATACGAAAATATCGCCACTATTCTCTAGCTCGTGGAGACGGCTCAAAAGAGAGTGTAAGTATAGAAAAACGTGGCAAGGACGATAATATCGCCGCGATTCTCTCGCTCGTGGAGGCGGCCCCTAAGAGGGGAATGCTTTAGTCGGTGTGTTATCAACGGCTTATTCAATTGATGTCATACCCTCTCCGGAGTGTCAGACGGTAGATAAAGTGTATTTAGATAAAAAATAACGCATAGTAACAGTCAGCTCAGTTTCCTCAAATCATCATCTACTTATCCTTTTGCCAAATATGTTGGGGTCGGCCGAACCGGACGCAGCTGAATACCAGTATTTTACATGGAGCGACTGCCTATCTGACCTCCACAACCCAGTTAGTAAGTACTGGGTAATACGATACCCCTTAGTGAGACAGGTTGTCAGACTTTTTGGGCCACTGACTACCTGTAACGACTGTCAAAGATTTATAAATGGCAGCCGGGACCAACTGCTTAACGTGCTTTACTCGAAACTCGGGAAGTAATGGGTGGTCACCCATCCACGGACCAACCTAAAGATCGACCGGAGCGGCTGTTTTTATTTAGTCACGAGCTAAAGGTAGGAAAGTGCAAGAGAATGATAAACAAGTATAAAAGGGATCAAGGTAGTTGACCTTGAAGTATACGAAACCAAAAGTATTTTGTGTCGACAGAAGTTAAGGGCCTATACTACCTCAAATGGCTTAGCATGATCCTCCGTTACGATTAAAATACTGCAGCATTAATTTTGAAATAAATATATGGTAAAGTAGAGGATTAATACAACAAACAATATTTTTAATTTAATTTGATTTTGATTTGTTTGTTAAGTCTCTAGATCTATTTTGTTTTACACTAGTTTTATCATTTATAGTTCACAATTAATTGTAATAATATTTAATGTATATTGTAATTTAAATAAAATAGTGCATGTGGTGTTAGCCTGTAAATAACTGTTGCACTTATAAATGT
This sequence comes from Xestia sexstrigata, assembly GCA_941918905.2. Lineage (NCBI taxonomy): Eukaryota > Metazoa > Arthropoda > Insecta > Lepidoptera > Noctuidae > Xestia > Xestia sexstrigata. Next base: position 10,744,316 of record OW799228.2, on the reverse strand, counting down.
ATATCGTGTACTTTTAATTGAAATGTAATGTGTAAACAATTGTAGGCTAACCTTATTAAATAAATAAATAAAAAATAAAAAAATTAATGACGTCCTATATTTGGCGAAAACACGATTCCATAAAATTTTCTCGATATAAAAAAAATCCCAAAGTTACCTCTAAACTGAACAATAAACCGCTGGCAATCATAAAATACTTCAAATAAGATCATGAAACTTTTTATACTAACTGAACTAACTATAAAGCAGGTCTTATATTATTTATTTTTTTAGTCCAATCAATAGATTTTTTGTAAATCGCAAAAAAACACGACGAAAAACATGACGTAACACCCACTTTGCAGTGCAAGCTGATTAGAACTTTATTCTAACAGTATTTTAAACGAAGTTTCAACTATCAAATATAGAGTTGCTAATTTGAGGTAGTATAGGCTCTTAAGTATATTGATAATCTAATCTCTTAAGTGTGTTAACAACGCAATTTCCATCAATCAATCAATGAATTAATTATTTGATAAAGAAACGCAACATGTAAAATAAGACGTGCATGGTTTCGTTCATTTGAAGCAAGAAACAAGTTAATAGTAAAAAATCGGCCAAGTGCGTATCGGGCCACGCGCAGTGTAGGGTTCCGTAGTAGCCCGTTATAATTTAGATTTTATTTTTCAATGCAAGTCTTTACCCGTTGTAAACCAGCAACTACTTCATCTTAGTCACTAGATGATTTAATCTAAAGATTTTGTATTTGGTACAAAATTATCCAACACCCAAGTTCAACGACTATTACTGCTAAACTTTATAATAAAGTTATCTTAACCGCTACAGATTTCCGTTAAAGTTCATGAAATGCACTATCATCATGAATTTTTCCAGATTTTTCAAGCTAGCAGTTTAGCTTTTAGAGGGGGGGGGACGCCCTACTGGAACAAAAATTTGCACTTTAAAGTTTAATGTTTCGTAAATGGAGCATTATATCGAAAAGTAGTATTAGCAAACCCCAAGTCATTTTAAAAGACCTATTCAACGATACCCCACATGATGGAGTAAACAACGAAAAAAAAAATCATCCCCACTTCACATCAGTGGGGGATGCATTTATGTAGGAGAGCTAACCTAAAAAAAAATATTTTCCAAAATTTTATTTTACCAATTTGTCGGTGTTATTGATATACACACCTCTACAAAATTACAGTTTTCTAGTACTAACGGTCTCTTAGCAAAACCTTGGACAGACAGACAGACGGACATGACGAAACTATAAGGGTTCCTTGTCAGGACTACGGAACCCTAAAAACGGTTGTCTGTAAAGTCGGTTTACGGACGATAATTATACGTGATAACGTTATATGAAAACATTGATGAAAAATGGCATACTTTTATGAATTATCATTATTTTGTATTATACAAAGGAGAAAATTAATTTTTTTCGATACATTAACATTTAAGTATTTGAAAAAACAAAATTTCACCCCCGTTCTCACCCCCCTAAGGATTGAAATTCTAACAACACCGTTGCGTTAGCTTCCAACCATTTTTGTGATCTTTACGAGAAAATTGAAGACTTTCCATACACTACTTCATCCCCTTTTTTAACCCTTTGGGGGTGGAATTATCAAAAACGGTGAGACACGTATCAATTAATTTTCAATCGTCAGCCTAAACACAAAATTTTAAGATTCTAACTTTAAAATTGACGGATTTTAATACAAACTTTCATCCCCTACTTAATTCCCATAGGGGTTGAATTTCGAAAAAATCCTTCCGCCTTCAGAGGGCAAATGCAATACTAGTATATTTATTCATTGAATCGCTATCTTATGCTCGTCTCGTCGCTGTGTGAACCAAAAGGTGACCTTCCCAAGTCACCTCTGATTTATAAAAATCCATAGAATGAGTACCTGCCTTGATACATACACACAGATTAAATTAATTTCAATCAGTGGCGCCCAACCTTTCTTGGGCCAGGGACCACTTTGGCCGAGGATCGAACGGAGGACACGGTGGAGCACACTGTGGACGTGTGCCCCGCGTGGACGGAGCACCACCGTGTCCTCGTAGCGGCGATCGGCGGTGGCGACCTCTCGCTACCGGTCCTGGTTCAATCCATGGTCCGGAGCGAGACGGAATGGGACACCGTCACTTCCTTCTACTAAGCAGTAATGCTAGAGAAGGAGATGGTGGAACGTGAGAAGGAGAGAATCACATCTCGGCCGCTGCGGGCCTGTGGACGGAGAGCTATGGGCTCGCTCGTAAAAGTCTGACAAAAAATGGAATCCAAGCGTTGTGAATAAGGGGCCAGGAGGGAGTCCTGGCCCCTTATTCACAACGCTTCGATTCCATTTTCGATTCAGAAAGTCGTATGTCTATCTCTTTTTGACATTACGAAATCGAGCGAGATAGACATACGACTTTCCGAATCGAAAATCGAATAGAAGCGTTGTGAATAGCTATGCTGGCCCGCCCAGAGCGGGAGGAGTCATTTGATGAGTTCCCATCCCAAAAAAGAAAAAGGACCACTTTAGCGTCTTCATTGTAAGCAGGGACCATAAGGTCCTAGATAAACATATAGACACTAACAGGATACAAGAGCGATAGAAGTGAGCTCGAACACTTTAGTAATCATTCATACAGAAATAGGAATAAGTTAGTAGATTTTTGAAATGCTTATGAATAATCTTGCTAGAGCGAGCAGAGCAAGATCGAATATTGTAGCACCCATAGGTTTTCAATTTGTAAGGTTGAGCTTGCGTCTTCTGTGCAAGTACGAATCAAATTTTAACCATTCGCGGACTTTAAGCTCTTGCGGACCATAGGTTGGGAACCAATGATCTTAATAAATATGTATATTTGTATAGACACGTCCTATAGATAGGCGGGGCTGGGGGACTTTGTGTGACCGATAGCGTTTCAAATATAGGCGATAAAGTAAATGTTTTGCATCGGAGCATTAAACTAGATTATGATTATCTATCACTAGTTTCCGCCCGCGGTTTCGTTCACGTCATGGTCGGTAAATAACCTGCGGGAACGTTTAAAATTTAGCCTAAGATACTCGGAGATATAGCTTCCCATTAGTGAAAGATTTTCAGAATCGGATAAGTGGTTGCGGAGATTCGCCCCTACATCCAAACTTACTAACTTTATGTCTTTAATATTAGTTTAGACTGCACTGCGCCCATAACTTCGATCGCAAAAATTGTGATAGCTCGGCTAATAAGCATGATATAAATATAACTTATAGCTAAAAGCTATAAGTTATAACCATAAGCATAAGCATATAGCTATAAGCTTATAGCTTATAGCTTATGGCTACTTATAGCTTACTTATAACTTATATTGACGAATAATGTAGCTTTCTGCCAGTGAAAGAATTTTTAGAATTGGATCATAAATTCCGGAGATTACCCCCTACATACAAACAAATAAACAAAATTTACCTCTTTAATATTAGTATAGATACACATAATTCTTTAAATTGAATCGCGATATACTTTGAATAAAAACCAGTTTTTTTTCAAGTAAGTAAGTATTTCAATACAGTACCTATGGTAGGTAACTAAAATCTCTCGTTTCTAGACGCGCAGATGACGCGCGTATACGCGCTTCATACGAGATTTGAACGCAACCTGTAACGTAAGCACACGGGGCGATCGTGAAACGCGCGCCTACGGCGCGTTTACAGACGCGCTGTAGTCGCTCATAGCTTCAGCGTTTTGGTCAGAGACTCCACGTCAGTTGTACAATGGCGTCGGTTGAGAGAACACTGCTTACGCTGGCTTTGACACTTTGTACGCGCTTCAAACGAGGTTCGAATATCGTTCGTATCGTTCGAGGTAATACGTCTACGTGCTAAGGAGGCCTCTTACATATACCCCGGCAAGGTTAACTATGCTCGCGATTATTTCAAACTCATTTTTTCATTGTTATTTTCTGACTAAATAACAACAGAAAAAGTTGCAATTTTGAAAACTGGTCCTTTTTTCTTCAAAAAATTAAATAAAAAATCTTACCCAATCTCCGAGTCATCCAAGTGATCCAAACGCTGATACTTTATTCCACGCATCGTGCTGTCTCTTTCGCACTCACAGTTAAACACGTAAACAATATCACTATCCCACTCACTCACACAACACTGTCACTGTGTAAACACTGGAAATATATACAGCTGTGTTTGTATTCCTTTTTCGAAATTCTTTTGAAAACGTCACGTTTAAAAGAAAAGGTCGTTATTTATTTTTCTGGTGAATTAAAAAAAAGAAATAAACATCTAGAAGGATAGTACCGAACAAATCATACTCCGGACAAGGGATTTCGACAGATATCTGTCAAAACTCGCTGTCCGGATTACTCAAATTGATACGGACCAATTGCTAACCAGCGGATACCGCAGACTGTTTTACATTACATTTTAATAGCGGTTAAATTTAATTGCTACACCGTCGAAATAATCAGCGTACAGTGTGAAGTCAAACGTGTGACTATCGAGTACAAATAATACTTAATCAACATTAATAAGTAAACATTTTTAAGCCCTTTATCTTGTGAACACGTCACCGGTGTAAGTGTGCCCCGGCTAGTCCCGAGTGCACAATTATATCTGCGTCCCGCGTGCAACTAGTGTCTATGTCTATAGATATCGATATCTTGTCTATAGTCTGAACGAGGCATAATTTTGTTTTTATTTCCGACTTCAAAAAATAACCACGATGTGGAGCCCTGACACAGCCAGAAGCCGACGCGGTAGACCTCGCAGGAGATGGCGAGACGAGAGATCGCAGGAGATGAGCTGGACAGAACCAACGACCAGTGGTCCACATTGGCCATGGATCGTAAAATTTGGAAGTTATGGGGGGAGGCCTTTGCCCAGCAGTGGAATGACACTGGCTAACAGTAACAGTAAACCGACTTCAAGAAAGGAGGAGAGGTTCTCAAATCGTCGGAATCTTTTTATGTATGTTCACCGATTACTCGAAGACGCCTGAACCGATTTGGAAAATCTTTTTTTTGTTAGAAAGAGTATACTCCCAAGTCAGTCCCATAGAAATATTGTCATGATCTGATCATGGACTTCGGAGATATGCAACGGAACTCTTTAATAATAGACAGCAAATCTGTCGTGATTGCTGCAATCGCTGGGATGTTTATTGTTTACACAACACCATAACATAACGCCTGTATGCCTTGGTAAAACTGGTTGTCAAAATTTCGGCTTATGACTACCTGTAACGACAGTCAAAGATCTACAAATGCCAGCCGGGACCAACGGCATAACATACTTTCCGAGGCACAGAGGAAACTCGGTATGTAATAGGCAGTCATCCATCCATGGACCAACGTTTTGTTCGTTTCGGTTAGTGGCAGTCGCTTGTAGGAATATGCACATAAAACTAGTAACTACAAACAAGGGTTAATTTCGGATGAAACACAACTGTACGTAGCCTTGGCTAAGTTCAAGTTAGTTCTATGATGGGCCTCATCAGAAGGCTTAAAGTCACCCAAAGGGCAATGGAGAGGGCCATGCTCGGAGTTTCCTTGCGCGATTGAATCAGAAATGAAGACATCCGTAAGAGAACCAAGGTTACCGACGTAGCCCGAAGAATTGCCAAACTTAAGTGGCAGTGGGCCTATGTCCAGCAGTGGACGTCTTTCGGCTGAAATGATGGTGATGATAAAGTTAGTTCTATAGATATTCGCGCGCACTTTTGCACTTGTTAAGTTGTACCGTGCGCACAACGCATCAACATGAGTGCGCCATGCCATTTGAGTACACATTGCAAAAGGCGGAACCATTTAAATACACTTGAAGTCTTGAAGGCCAAAAGAACAAGACAAAATAAAATATAAAGGTATCTGTGTTGATTTAATGTCGCTCCATGTTATAAAATGGTATTCAGCTGCGCCCGGTTAGACTGGGCTGCCTTAAAGATTCGTGAAAGACCAAAAGAAACGATGGATGGATTGTGTCATTAATGATATGGCTAGAAAGGGGTGAATACTCAGATGAAATTTGATAGAGATGAATGGAAGAAGACATGCTGCGCCAACCCTAAATAAATTATTCTAAAGGCTTTGGGTGATTACATAAACAAATAATAAACATGAGTTGCCATGGCTGACCTGGAAGTCTTTATACAGACTCCGGACCCAGGTTGGCCGCAGCAAGGAAAACCTGCTCAGGTGGAGATTCATTAACGACTCTGCCCTGGAGTGTAAATGTGGTGCTGTTCCACAAACGATGGGGCACTTAATATCGTGTCCTGTTGTGTGTTCACTACAAACTCTGATGAACGCTACCGAATTCGCCAAACTAGCAGCTCAGTAGATTGCCATCGACACGCTAAGAAGAAGAAGAACAATTCATTATTTAAATGGTGATATGAACATAAACAATGTTGCTCGGGTAATTACCCTTCGTGGCATTGACGATAATTTCACGTACAATAACATTGATGAACAAAACAAATTAATCAGTAAGAGATTAGTAGGATTGTGGAGTACTCAGTAACATAGAATACCACATGATATACCCTTTAAGTTAATACAGCAATTTTTCCCAAACACGAAATAAAACGCAACGCACTCAATCCTACACAAAACTAATAACAAAGAAACAGCCTAGGAACCCCCTACTTGAATGGAAACTGCACACATAAAATGAAATGTCAAAATGGCGCCACTTGCGAATTAAACGTCAAATTCAGTAAATTTTAAACCAGTTCAGTTTTCTGCCAATGTCAAGTTATATTGGATACGAGTGACGGGTGCAATCATTTGAGTATGCATTTGAAAGTACTTAAGAATGGTAAGCAGGCACTAGAAGATACTGATAATACACACATCAACACGGTCTAGGGATATTTAAAAAAAAGCGAATCAATGTGTTAATTATTTATATGACATGTACATATTTAAAAGATACGTTATTTAATATTCTACCATTGTTTAATAATGGTTAAGGTATAGATTAAAATTTCAGGATTTTATGGAAAAAAAATGAAGCATAGACGGAAACCGTATATGAATGAACTTTTAATTTGTGAGTAAAAACTGAAAAAAACAGAAAAATCATTTAATTTGTGTTTATAAACTTGAAGTTAGTAGTCTGAGAAAGCGCCCATGATGTTCATAACACATCGGCAACGATTCGGCATGCTCAGAACAAGGTTGTCAATGTCTTACTGCGGAATATTGTCCCATGTCCTTCTGAGGTGCGCAAAAAATTGATCTTCTGTAGCCAGATTTTCAGGAACTTCCTTCAGAGCTCTTCTTTGCAGCATATCCCACGCATGCTCAATGGGATTTAGATCTGGCGATTGAGCAGGCCAGTCTAAGGCCCTAACATTATGTGTATGTAACCAAGCTGCTACCGTTCTCGCCGTGTGTGCCCGGGCATTGTCGTGCATGAGCCGGAAATCTTGCCCCATTTGTGTTCTGTGGGGCAAGATTACGGGCCCCAGCACCTGTTGGACGTATCGTTCTGCCGTCATATTGCCCCGCACCCAAACGAGATCCGTCCGTCCTCCAAGACGAATTCCTGCCCAAACCATAATTGTTCCTCCTTGGTATGGGTGAACTTCCTGAGGGTTCTGGAGACGGCTCCATCGTCCAGGAACTCGCCAAACACGCGTCCTTCGTGAATCTGGATGGAAGCCGAACCTGGATTCATCCGTGAACAGCACATTGGACCATTGGTCACGGCCCCAGTCCACGTGGTTCCGAACCCATTCTAATCGTCGTCCACGATTGCCTCTCCGTAAAGGTGGGACCCGGAGTGGTCTACGAGAGCGTAGATTGCTTTCATGCAGTCGCCTTCTTACAGTTTGGTCACTCACAAGCACTTGGTGTTCCACTCGCAGCCTTTGGACCAATTGAGTCGCCGTTGCATTTGGTTGTGCTCGCGCAGTAATTTGCAAAAATCGGTCTTGTCTGGGGGTAGTGATGCGACTTGGCCCCCGGTGCCTCTCCGCTACTTCACCTGTGGCACGATAGCGTGTCCACAATCTTGAAATTACATTTTGATGGGTCCCTATGGCCTCAGCAACATTACGCTGAACAGATCCAGCTTCCAGCATTCCCACAGCTCGTAACATCTCCGCCCTCGTCAAATGTCGGCGTTGCATGGCTACAATACCTCAATTTTAACTTTATCTTTCGTTTAAAAATGAAAAAAAACTGTAACTAAACGTAATTCGTATTGTTTTCTAAATTTCGCACAAATGAAAATTCCCTCTCCTATACATCAAGACATTTTTATGCCACCGAAACAAAAGAATTTTCAAAAATTTGAATTTGGAATTAGTCTGAGATAAATTACAAACAAATCGGTGTATAAAAGATTCCAATGCGGCCAGTACTTTTCGAGTTATTTAATTGAGTATGAAATATCCCTAGACCGTGTTGATGTGTGTATTAGAATCACCATTGTGTGTATTGACTTTTATGAGTAATATTCATCAAAATACGTTGCATAGTTTATGAGAACAACGTCGTGGCTAAATAATAACATCCAACCAAGGGGTATCGTATTATCCAGTACTAACTGAGTTGTACATGTCAGATAGGCAGTCGCTCTATGTAAAATACTGGTATTCAGCTGCATCCGGTTAGACTGGAAGCCGACCCCAACATAGTTGGGAAAAGGCAGGCAGATGATTATAAAATTAATTAGGGCTTCCCTGTCCGTTACGCTCTAGTAAAATCGTGACGAACACAAGCCAGATTTTGGAAGGCAATGTTTTAAAGATAATTCGATTTATCAAACTATTATGTAGGATTGTTATTGCAATGAAAAACATGGAGATACCTAGTTGATTGCAATCTAACATAAGTGATTAGTTTTTGAATGAGAAATATTTCTGTTAATTGCTTGATTGATAACAAAAGACACGTTATTTTAATCTTTATGCTTATTATAAATTAGAAGCCGTTTAAGTTTCTGTCTATGTGATCATCATCATCTCCCTAGCCTATTCCTAACTATGTTGGGGTCGGCTTCCAGTCTAACCGGATGCAGCTGAATACCAGTATTTTACATGGAGCGACCACCTATCTGACCTCCACAACTAGGGCTTTCAATACCGGTATTCCGGGATCCCGTAATACCGTGATCACGGATTTTATTTTGGTCTTTTACAATACCGGTATTGTCGCCCCAATACCGTGATCACGGTGGTACTTATTACAAACATTAGATCTGAAAATTATGTGATCTTATTCTCACACTTGTTTCCTCCAGCACAAGCGTCCCGCTGTTATCTTAAGCTCAACCTCCCGCACCCCGCCTGAGACAATGCCCGAAATCGAGCTGTAGTTATGTCGTTTTTGTTATTGTTAGTCAGTTTCGCAAAGGCGACGGGATAACGCGTCCATAGACTTTGTTATTGTGTAGTGTTAAGTTATTTATGTAACAGGCTGACAAGTACGCTGTTTGATTCAACATTGAATGCGCTTTCGTTTTTGCGATCTCACTTACAAAAAAAAAAATATAACGTTTAAAATTCAGAAATTTGTATTATTGTGTTATTTATATACTTTTACATTTTTTTACTATTTTTCAGAAATTGTTATGACGCTTGATTTATTTTGTTACTTTTTACTTACTAGTTTTAGATTTTTTGATTGATTTTTTATTACATATTATTGTTAATAATGTTACTGAAATGATTGCTAGCTACTTAGCTAGTACTAACTACACTAGCACTTAGCTATACTTAACTTACTTACATTTTTACAAATAATGATACCTACCTATGTTGATTTTTACATGAGAGTATGAGACATGATGACAATTAGATAATAATAAGAAATGTATATTTTTTTGATATTGTACAAACAAACTCTGTGTGAAATGCTTTCCTGCAAAAAGAGTAGATTAAGTTTAAGTTTTCATTATGTTCCCAATTCCTAGTCCTACCGAAATAATCAACCAATACCAAATTATTATATAAGATAGGTATGTATAAAACGTATTTATTTTATTATTTTCAATAACTAAGAACAGTAAAGACAGATTTGAAAATATAAAAAGGCGTATTTTATTGGTTTTATTAATGTCCTAATTGAACTTGCGTTCAATACCGGACTACCGGTATTGATACCGGGATCACGGTATTGACTTTTCCAATACCGGTATTGACAAAATCCGGTATTGGAAAGCCATCTGGGTTGTGGACCACAACCCAGATAGTACTGGGTAATACGATGCCCCTTGGTAAGACTGGTTGTTCGTATTTCGGGTTTCTGACCACCCGTAACGACTGTCAAAGACCTACGAATGACAGCTGGGACCAACGGCTTCACGTGAATTTATATGGGACCAAACTGCGAGTTTTCTATACCAAATGAAAAAAGATTCACGTAAATCGGAGTCGGTTAAGAGTATAGACTGTTTTTTTCTTTAAATGTCTAGAACTCTTCGATGTTCTTGAGTTGTAACGTTGTTGTTTTAAAGAAATTAGCTGGCTGCGACAGTAGCCACGTTAAGCATAACGGCCATTTTCAATAACTTACTTGCTATCTCTGTTTGACATTTTGCTTACTGGACTGGACGGTTAGAAACAAAACGTCACAGAAAAGCTTTCTTTGATTTTTCTATGAAAGAAAGAAAGAAAGAAAGAAAACGTATTTATTTGGCTTTAGCCGCAAGTGCACACAACAAAATAATAATAAAATAAAAAATAAGAAACTTAAATCAAGAACAAAGAAAGAAGAAAATTCTTCCAAAAACTTGAAATTGAAATTTTAATGAAATTTATTCTATGAATCAAGTGACAGGTAGGTGACACGGATAGGATATTCCTTGTTTATAGAAACACCGATAGCTACGGAAGAAGGCACATTAACCAACAGTTAAGTATACGTAAGTAAGTTATAGAAAACAGCCGGGTACGCGAAGTAAGTGCTCTTGCGTTATCTAGGTAAGTAAGTATATCTATATCTGTGGTACAACATGTCTTTAAATATCACTTAAATAAATAAGCCCTATCCTATGCAAATAAAACGTTTTCATCAAGAAACAACTAACAATTCTGAGAAATATTGCCATCTCCCTCCGACATAGTGCTACCTTTGTCGCCCGCAGAACTTTCACTGCACACCAAGGTTTTTCGTACGATATTACCAGTCTACGGCGGTTTATGCATGGTATATTATTGACATATCTAGTTCGCTGATGAACAGCATTGAACATCAATTGCATTCGTTACAAGTAGTCAGTGGCCCGAAACATTGACAACCAGTCTTACCAAGGGGTATCGTATCCGAGTACTAACTGGATCGGTGAAGGAAAACATCGTGAGGAAACCGGCATGTCCTAGAACTAAAAAAAATCGAAGACATTTGACATTTACCAATCCGCATTGGGCCCGCGTGGTGGATTATATTCCCTCTCATAGAGAGGAGGCCTGTGTCCCAGACGTGGGAACGTTAATAAGCTGATGATGATGAACTGGATCGTGGAGGTCAGATATGCAGTCGCTCCATGTAAAATACTGGTATTCAGCTGCATCCGGTCAGACTGGAAGCCGACCCCAACATAGTTGTGAAATGGCTAGGCAGATCATGAGAGGCCTATGCCTATATCAAGCATTGTTTTGCTATGTAAACTGTATTTTTGACACTACAGGACAAGCAAGGCCCTCTTCTGATATAGTAAATTCCACTCTTATGACATTGATTCCATTTACAAGTGCGTATTACCACAGTCATACACAGTCGTACACCTTAGGGGTATGGCGCAATCATTGTAACTGCGGAATGTTAGCAGTTTACTAGAAGACCTTGACCAAAAGGCAATGGTGGCCCAGTTCTGCCACTACGGAAATTCCAATTTGGTCCTTTTTGTTTTTGTATGACCTACTCTCCGATTGGTAGATTTTTGTTTTTGAATGGTGTAACAAATTTGATCCAGTCATAATAAAAGGAAATAAGCAGACTTGCACATTAAAAATAAAAGAAAAAAAAAGAATTTACAAATGAGATTAAAAAATTTAAAAATCCGACTGTGTAAAAAATAACTAATAACTTTAAGTAAAAACTGAAAAGAAAAAAACAAGTTTACCGAGGAGATGCGAGTCGTTACCACAGGGTTATCACCAAATTTTTGAGGTCGAACTAGAGCTTCCATCATCTGCCTAGCCTTTTCCCAAATATGTTGGGGTCAACTTCCAGTCTAACCGGATGCAGCTGAATTTTACATGGAGCGACTGCCTATCTGACCTCCACAACCCTGTTTGTACTGGGTAATACGATACGCCTTAGTAAGACTGGTTGTCAGACTTTCGGGTCACTGACTACCTCTAACAATTGTCAAAGATCTACAACGATCAACCCGAGCGATTGTTATTATTTAGCCAGGAGCTTCTCTAGCTAGAGCTTTGGACTACAGTAATTCACACGGGTTCAAGCCAGGTTCTAAACCTTTGTATCTTCACTTGGTTATATTATTCGCTGCCTTTGCCAGAATCAGACTGCCACCTGGCACGAACTACACATAATGTCGCTATATCTGTTTACGGGAATCTATTGGCTTATTTACAAATCTTAACTCTGTACCGTATACAAGAATACCAAATGAACAATATATATGAGCCAATGAAGGTTACTAAACTTAGGAGCAAATAGTTTATCAAGATATCAACACGTCGGGTCGGCTTTGATGATTGAGGATGGGTATAAGAGTAGAGGAAGACCAAAGAAACGATGGATGGACTGTGTGAAGGGTGATATGGCTAGAAACGGTTACTGCCGAGACGTTAAGTAATAGAGAAGTATGGCATGTGCCGAATAAATATGTTTTCTTTCTTTCTATGAAAGAAGAAGGAATGCTGAAGAACCCAAAACACGCGCCTCTGATTTTTCGGATTCAAGTGCGTATAAATCACTTGCTTCGGTGAAGAAAAACATCGTGAGGAAACCAGCATTCCTGATATATATTTCTTGAAGGCATGTAAAGCCAAGTCAGAGGACCATGGGCAGCATAAAAACTCTGACACCAGGTTAGGCACTGTCTAGCCTTCTAGCCGGCTTTGAACTCTATGCAGCCGAATAAATATTAAACACGGTTTTGCTTGCGGCTTCGCTCCCTTCATGTACGGAAATTAACATCAGCTATCTGCCAGTAAAAGTCCGGTCAAAATCGGTCTAGTAGAAAAAAATAGAAAAAAAAAAATAGTTATAAGACTCGTCTCATTAACCATATGCATTCAGTAAAAAGCTGCTACGAGTATATTGATATTACAAAACAAAAACTTTTATTTATTTGTATAGATCAGTGTGGCTGGCAGTGGGCTACATAATAACAGCCGCTCGGGTCGATCGTTAGGTTAAGCCGTGCTTGCCTAGGTTGGTCTGTGGATGGGTGACCACCCATTATATAGTGTTTTCCGAGTTTCCTCCGTGCCTCGGAAAGCACGTTAAGCCGTTGGTCCCGGTTGTCATTTGTAGATGTTTGAAAGTCGTTAGGTAGTCAGAGGCCCAAAAAGTACTAACTGGGTTGTGGAGGTCAGATAGGCAGTCGCTCCATGTAAAATACTGGTATTCAGCTGCATCCGGTAAAACTGGAAGCCGACCCCAACATAGTTGGGAAAAGGCTAGGCAGATGCTGATGAGATCAGTGTTTTCAACCTATGGGTCGCGACCCCCTGGGGGGTCGCTAAGCCTCTGTTCGGGGGTTGCAAGAGATTGTGAAAACTGCCTCAGTAAAAAAGACACATTTATTAAGAAAATGTTAACTAAAGGGAATACATTTGTATGATTACAAATTAACAAAAAATAAACACAGGGAACTCGTCCATCTTAATGTGAAGGTTGTGCTTGTTTTTCATGAACTAATTTCTCTCATCGTCTTACTAATTAAAAAATATGTTAGTTATGTATTTACTTATCCGAATTCTAATATTATGCAAATGCATAAAAATGTTGTATGGATTGAATAAAAGTAACAATAAAATACATGAAAAAAAGCGGAGGGTCGGGGGTCGCAAAATATTTTTTCAAACTATGGGGGTCGTGACATGAAAAAAGTTGAAAAACACTGGTATAGATTATATCGTTGTCTGTACAGAGGCCTTGTTTTACAGTAGAAAAACAACATACTAACCTACATAAATAAATACCTACCAGTACATTCTACAACGTCAATATTTTCCCACTATTTACCTTACTAAGTACTTTATTTAATCTAAAAGATAAACTGACAACTCATGTATATAAGGACCAGAATCGCTTGACACTTCAAAATGGCGCCATTAGCTATCATACTCAGCTTGTAAAGTTTCCATTGCTGAGACACAGGACTCCTGTCTATGAGAGGGAGTGGGCTGTAACTACAAGTATATGAAGACCAAAAAAATGATGGATGGACATTTTTTTCTGCCACACTATTCCCAAACCACTGTAACTGCTGTGCGCCAGAATCAACAATGGCGACCACCAGAACAGCGCCGAGACAATGAAGCTCGACGAAGTGTCAGAGAAACTATTTAACTGTCTTGGATTCCGCAACGAAATTATTCAGAAAAGAATAGCGGAGGTGTAGGAAAAACACAATTTCCACTTGACTGCATATCAGCAGGAGACAAAAAAAACCAATAGGCCCAAGCACAATACAAGAGACGTGATGATATGGTATGAAAGGAGGTGCCTGATGAGATGACGAATAATAGAGAAGTATGGAAGAAGAAGACATGCTGCGCCGACCACTAATGAATTGGGATAAGGGGAAGAGAGTGGTGATGATACTCAAGAATGGTGTAAGAGTAGAGGAAGACCAAAGAAACGATGGATGGACTGTGTGAAGGATGATATGGCTGGAAAGGAGGTGTCTGATGAGATGACGAGTAATAGAGAAGTATGGAAGAAGAAGACATGCGGCGCCGACCACTAATGAATTGGGATGAGGGGTCGAGAGTGGTGATGATACTCAAGAATGGTGTAAGAGTAGAGGAAGACGAAAGAAACGATAGATATTGTGTGAAGGATGATATGGCAAGAAAGGAGGTGTCTGATGAGATGACGAGTAATATAGAAGTGTGGAAGAAGTAGACATGCTGCGCCGACCACTAATGAATTGGGATAAGGGGAAGAGAGTGATGATGCTAGAGTTTCGAGCCGCAGTTCAAGTGTTTTGGTTCTTTCTATACTTGCTTCAGATATCTATGTGTACCTATAGATAAAATTAGTACAAACATAATAAATGATAAGGTTACTTATCAGTATTTACATTAAATTTACTTGTTATGGAAAGGGTATTGGTAAATTTTATGGCTACATATCGGGTTCGTTTCGTAATTTTCATCGCTTTGATGATTTACCGATTTTCGGTTATTTGATTTCACAATGTCCAAAAACGTAAAAAAAAATCCTTACCAAAGGGCATGCACCATCTTTACGGCGTGTACATTTTCGCCAGGGTAGCCCGCGAAATTCAATTTAACCTAAGTTTTTTGCAATTTGCAGAAAATGCATGAAAGTCATTCATCATCGTTTATTTCTATCATTATTTTCCTGCCAATGGCATTTAATTACCTTAGAGAGGGTTGTATTGATGGTTTTAATGATTAAAAACTGTAAGGCCATATCTGTTACGGTCACGAATCATATTATATTTCAGTCAATATTCAGCCTGTCACTGACCTGCTAATTGCAAAAAACTAAAGAAAATTGAGTTTCGCGGGTTGCCCTGGCGCATCCACCCAAACTAATTTTTGCCTGTTAAAAATGTATTTTATATTTCATTATTAAGGGCATTGAATACCTGTATGCTTTTCAACCTTTACGGCGCAACGTGTAAAGCACCATAAGGTGAAAGCGCCAGCGGGTAGCCCGCCAAAATTCTATTCTAGTTTTTTGTAATTTGCAGGCAGCGTTGCCAGACGTCCCACTTTTGGCGGGACGGTCCCGCTTTTTCAATCAAAATTAAACGTCCCGCGCGTGACAGGCTCAGTCTCGCTTTTCGGGGATAACTCGACCGTGCGTGTAGCGTGCTGAAGAAGCCCAGGCGGACAAGTGTGGACTGGCCGTCCACCCGACGCGTAATGAAGCTAAAATATGGCACCAGCTCATTTAACATTTTCCAAAAAAAGGTACCAGGAATATGTTAAAACTAGTGCCTTTCATATTAAGAATCCCAACATCAAACTGCTTTCCTAAACGCGTTTTTTTCCCAGATGAATTTACAATGGTCGGATGCCAGAAATAAATGCTCCGTAAATTTAATGAAATCATAATTACTCATCCAGTTTAATCTACAGCTATCCTGTGAAGAGTTCTTCATCTTTATTAAGAGAAAAAGGATACTTTAAAAGAAGTTAAATCTTGACAGAAATATCATGAATAAAACTTTTTTGAATTTTCTATAACTATTTGCTGTCTATTGTCACGTAAACGTAATTTGCACTAATATTAAAAGATAAATATTTAAAAACCTGATTATATAGGTTTTTTACTATGTCCCGCTTTTGACGAAAGATTCCCGTTTTTTTTTTTTCACTCAAAAAGTTCCAAAGTCGGGACTTGACGTATGTTATTTATTACGGAATTATAATTATTAAAATAAATAAAAAATTATGAAATCATTCTATTACTTATAATTCTGTAACTAAATACGTGTTACTTGCGCGAATCATATTTTCATCAATATACAACCTGACACTGACTTGCAAATTGCTAAAAATTTAAGAAAATTCGAGTTTATCGCATATTTCTTATTAGGCCAGTAGAAATCGACGCTAAAAAAGGCTAAAATCGCAAAGCATGATGTAGTTCTGCATTTTTGATTATGTTGCATAGATCAGTTAGGGTGATGTGAATCCAAATTTCCAACTTCGAAAAACTTGTGCTCGCTGCGCACCACGCGCAAATTTTGGGACTTTTTCACTTTTTGCTCTAACACTCAAAAGCTATGCATTTTTAACGGATAACATTCATTATTTTATAATGTTAACTAAATTTGCAACAATTTAATACCAACCGCGGCTCTATAAACTGTATAGGGACTAAGCTATGGCCTTTCAAAAATAGTTAATTTTTCTCCAAAATCTCACGTCCAAAGTATTGGCAAATCGGTCGTCCTATGAGAAAATCATCATCATAAAGTCGTTCTTTCATATAAGCATAGAACGAAGTCTGTGAGACTAGTTGACTCACAAAGGCAGAAATGCACAACTACATCAAGCTTTGCGATTTTAATGGTTAATTTCCACTGGCCTATAAGACAGACAAACCAGATGGATTTTCTTAGGCTTTCTTTATGCAAAATAGAGTTATTTATAAGGTATGAAACGGTCATCCAAGTCACCCTCATTGCAGTCAAAGGAGAGACTGCATTTTAGTTAATTAACAATTAAAAGTTAGAAAATTTGCATTGTACTCTTGACATTTTGCACTACAAACAGCTTTATTAATGCATACAAATTTTATAAATATGCATAACATCACACCTTTAATCACCGAAGTGTTCGGCAGAGGTGTAACTAATATTACACACACATTTCGCCAGGTATGTTATAAGTCCCATGTAATAGGGGGCGACCCTTTTGCCATCAACTGGGCATGAATCCAGACTTCGTTAAACAGAAGAAGTTCCTAATGCAAAAAAAAAAACACTTTGCCCGACCCGAGAATCTAACCCAGGACCTCAAGTTAATTTTCATTTTTCATCATAAGTTCATCAGTCGCGCTTTCGACCACTAGAAACTCAAACTCAAAATCAAAACTCAAACCCAAAGCATTTATTTCAATTAGACCATTACGGCACTTTTGAATGTCAAAAATACAAAAAAAAAACAAAGCTACAATCCCAGTCACAAGACATAGTAACTTGTAACCAACGAAAGCAGTGTTTTTAAATAAAGGTTTGTGAATAAAACGAGGCTGGTTTTATAATCTCTGGTTACTAGTTAGAGAAAAAGTATTGATAGGGACTTGTACAAAAATATGAGTGATTGAATCTAGTAAATTAAATTAAAAATTGGTCCTTCTAGCCGGATTCCAAGTACTTGTACTTTTCCCATTTCAATAACAGGAATCCGGCTCGAAGGACCAATATTTCATTTAATTTACACTGACTTCAAATATTACCTTGGTACTCGAGTAATTTCGATAAAAGTATTTTTCAATTAAAAGTAAATAGAATAACTTACGACGTACGAAAAGGCATTGTTAATATAATTGTTTAATTATCATTATTTACCCATGTCGTGTCGCCTTTTAAGAGGTAAGATGAAGTACACCCAACAAAATTGGTGGTAGACCAGTTTTCGCCTTTATGCCTTTAGTAATAAGGTTGAAAGGGGGTTAACGGGTTGTACATTGTCTATTTACTTTAAAAACAAAAGGTACATATGTTTAATTGGGCTTGTTGTAACAGTTGGTGGAATATTAGATGTTTTTGGCCTCGAATAAAATGTGTTTTAAACGTTTCATTCAATTTTGAAACTTTCTTTATCATGTGGTTAGTACCTAACCTTTTTTTTTTTTTTCGGATGGGAAATCATCAAATGACTTCTCCTGCTCTGGGCGGAGCAGGAGGTAGTGTCAGACTTTTACTGACTAAAACCCATCCATGTTCCTTCATCGCCCTTTGTGTTCCGGGGCCACGGTATCTCTTTCAAACAGTCCCGCAACCCCGGCAGGCATCGGTCTTTGCGGACCCCTTCCTTTTTGCTGACTCTCTTTGAGGCACGCGTGGAACACGAACGCGCCGTCGACACGGCCTGTCGTCATGAGACGGACGGATGGCCCCCGACGCCCGGGGAGTACCTAACCTGGTGTTAGAGTTTTTATGCCACCCATGGGCCTCTGACTTGGCTTTACATGACGTCAAGAAATATCTCTCAGGAATGCTGGTTTCCTCACCATGTTTTCCTTCACCGAAGCAAGTGATAATTATACAATATTAATAAAATAAAAAATTAAATTAAAAATCTATCACCCGACGACGTAAAAAGGGGGTATAAAAAGGACGAAACAAGAAAATAATTCAAATAGAAATCCAGAAATGCATAGATACAAAAATGGTCAAGGTAGAGCCGTGGTCGTACCCACATATACATATTAGGTACATACCATGTATGTTTAATGGAGGTGTTCCTAGCACCCACATAATCATCATTAAGTGTTCAGCATATCACTAAATCGCGGTGTTTGCCAGTCATTTAATAACTAAATGCATTCAGACTTAGGAAATGCCAATCACAATTTACTTCATTAACTTTCCAATTATAGTTAAAGTTCCTATTTACAAAGGAAACCGATCATTATTAGAACGAGGAGCTGATACCAGTAAACGTCAATTACAATACCAGTCACACCTTTTAATAACAGTGCATAAGGTCTAAGTTTCGATTCCCAGGTCGACACTCGAGCAAAGAGTTATCTGGTTTTCATATTAGGAATTTGTACTTTTTCTTGTGGGACAAGCCCGCCACACTATTACCAAACCACTGTAAGGCCCGGTTTTCAAAAACCGACCAATAACGTTGGTTGAAATCTACATCGCGTTTCTCGTCTCTCCTGTGATTGGTCGAATCTTGCACATGTCCTCTCCGGGCCTAACTCCTGTGCACCAGAGTCAACAGTGGCGACCACCAGAACAGCGCCGAGACAATGAAGCTTGACGAAATCCCAGAGAAACAATTTAACTGTCTTGGATCCCGCAACGAAAGTAATCAGATATAGCGGATGAGAATTATCATAATTTCCACTTGGAATTTGGATTGATGGCAATAAGCTCGCACCCTATTAAATAGGACTTGAAACATTACTGTCGAAATGAAGGTGTACTATGTCTATTCCTCTGTTTAACCCCTTAGGGGATTACAGGCGTGATGTCATGTTATATTAGTTACTTTATTGCAATACTCAAGTCATATACTTATATTAACTTTGATTCCTAGAACAAATTATTGAAGTCACCGCTTTAAATGACGCCGACGATCGATTATACTTTGATTTCTCAATAATTTGGAAATTATGATCAACTAGCTGTTGCTCGCGACGTCTGTCTGTATTTTGTACTTCATCACTTCTTTACACAAATTTCCATGGTGTATAAATAAATAAATAAATATTGCTGGACATTCCATACAGCGCCATCTAGTGCCACACTAAGCAACTAGGCTTGTGTCGTGGACACCAGATAGTTGATATACTACATAGATACTTTTTGTTTGTAAATACATACTTATTATACATAGGTATAAACATCCATGACTCGGAAACAAATATCCATGCTCATCACAGAAACATTTGCTTCTACCGGGATTCGAAGCCGGGACCCTAAGAACGTAAGGCAGCTTCAGTACCGCTGCGACATTCGGGTCGTCGCATGGTGGGTAAATGAGTAGAGGAAGACCAAAGAAACGATGGATGGACTGTGTTAAGAATGATATGGCAATAAAAGAGTTGTCTGATGAGATGACGGGAAATAGAGAAGTATGGAAGAAGAAGACATGCTGCGCCGACCACCAATGAATTGGGAAAAGGGGAAGAGAGTGATGATGATGATAGAGAGAGATTATAGAGAAAGAGATGATAGAGAAAGAGATGATAGAGGGAGAGGATCCAGCCTGAAAAGTGGCCTGGTCCCTCGATACCTATTTTACAAATGACGGTGTTCGACGGCACGATTGGCGCAGTGGCTGAGCGATTGCGACTTCGTGTCGTGGGTCGGATTCATGAACATTATATTTTTATGGCCTACAGATAGTAGATCCGGGTCTGAACGCAAAAAACGGGATATTTATCATCTTCTTCTTTATCGTTCGGTTAGTGCCTAACCTGGTATCAGAGCTTTTATGCCGTCTCTGACATGGCTTTAAAGGGTGTAAAAAACCTCTTAACGAAGCCAAAAGGCACGTGTTCTCCCCGTTATTACGATTTTTTTTTGTTCTACACCATACCTGGGAACTTTCTAGTTACGGAGAAATTGGTTTCTTTTTTAATAAAAGTTTTTGAAGTAATATTTTTACTTTAAACACCTCCACGACCCCCGTTCTATTCAATCCATCTATCAGCACAATGTTTTGAGTGCGTTACATTGAGTTCTACCACAAAACATGATTTTTCACCCCAAAAAAAATGTCGTTTCCCAGTAATAATTTTTGCGTAAAGTTTACTTAGTTTGATGTAAAGAATGCTTGGTTGACGGCTTCGTGACGAGGTTGTTTACACCCTGTATGCTGTCAAGAAATATCTCTCAGGCATACTGGTTTCACCAACTAACCAAACCAGCATGCTGGAGAGATATTCTATCACCGAAGCAAGTGATAATAATTATACAATACGCACATGAATCCGAAAATCAGAGGTGCGTGTCTTGGGTTCGATTTCTAAATTAACGCGAGAGAAGCCGCGGGCAAAATCATATCTTTTATACTGATGAGTTGATGACACAGACGAGCTTAGGTTTTTCTCGAAGTAAAACCTGTTTGGCGTCATTAATTTTAACAATAATATCGTCTAGGGTTTTCCTTGTGTTATTTATGATATCCGGATGCATAGTATTAAGTCACGAATTTTATTCTAAGGTCAGCTAATGTTGGTAAACAAATACTAAGTTTATAGGGTTCCGTAACCAACTGGAATAAAATATATCCCACATGGAAAATAATGGGTTTATTGTTATTTATTTCAAGATCATGACCTGCCTAGCCTTTTCCTAATTATCGTGGGGCCGGATGCAGCTGAATACCAGTATTTTACATGGAGCGACTGCCTATCTGACGTCCACAACCCAGTTAGTACTGGGTTATACGGGAGATCAACAGCTTAACGTGCATTCTGAGGCACAAAGGAAACTCGGTATATAATGGGCGGTCACCCATCTAAGGACCAACCTAGGCAAGCGCGGCTTAACCTTAAGATCGACCCGAGCGGCTGTTATTATTTAGTCACGAGCTTATCCGAGGTCTAACACGTTATCCTTAAATATAAAGTGTTAGAGTCAAGGACGTGAGTGCTAA
This sequence comes from Xestia sexstrigata, assembly GCA_941918905.2. Taxonomy (NCBI): domain Eukaryota; kingdom Metazoa; phylum Arthropoda; class Insecta; order Lepidoptera; family Noctuidae; genus Xestia; species Xestia sexstrigata. The sequence goes on along the minus strand of OW799228.2, from coordinate 10,722,354 downwards.
GGATTACTTATAAAGTATCGTCCACAATTCACAATAGAGCTACAGAACACGGATTAATCTATTTATAGATTCATTCTTCGTGTGATTTCCTATTTAAAGAGGTCTCTTCGCATTCGCGATGTAGATTGTAAACATAGCCCCACTAGCGGCTAAGCAAACAGCCCCACGGACTTAACATCCTTGAATAGAAGACCGTAAATTGAGGAGCTCGTGGCTAAAAAATAACAGCCGCTCGGGTCGATCTTTAGGTTAAGCCGAGCTTGCCTGGGTTGGTCTGCGGATGGGTGATCACCCATTACATACCGAATTTTCTCCGTGCCTCGGAAAGCACGTTAAGCAGTCGGTCCCGGCTGTCATTTGTAGATCTTTGACAGTCGTTACAGGTAGGCAGTGGCCAAAACAGTCTGACAACCAGTCCTACCAAGGGGTACCGTATTAATATTACCCAGTACTAACTGGGTTGTGGAGGTCAGATAGGCAGTCGCTCCATGCAAAATACTGGTATTCAGCTGCATACGGTAAGACTGGAAGCCGACCCCAACATAGTTGGGAAAAGGCACCCTGATGATAATGAACTATTAACCTAGAGGTATCGTTTTACCCAGTAACTGGTTGGTGGAGGTCAGATAGGCAGTCGCTCCATTACAATACTAATGGTCAGCTGCAGAAAAGTAAACGAAGACGTATTTTTAACAGAGGATAATGACAATGATGATTCAATTTCAATTGACATACAACAAGGCCAATTGTTATAGACACATTCAGGCTTAATCATATTGAATCCAAGGAGCGAGTTGTAGCACTTATGATTGTTTTCGCTAACACTTAAATAAAAATGTATATTTAAAAGCAAGCTGTAGAACCTTCAGCGCTCTGCTCATCGTCGAATTTAGATTTCAAGTAAATTCTCGGATGGATTCTCTCTTTTTATTGCGAACCGCCAACTAGTATAGCAAACTTGTTAATTACGAAATACATATATATGAAAATCTTTTAATATACAACTATTAAACCACACAAGTTGCTTCATTTGGACGAACAACCGTGATCAATTTAAATTCAAACATAATTTGGTCCTTCGAGCCGGATGATGTGAGGAAATGGAGTACAAAATAATCGTGACGTTTGACAGAAGAGAATAACCCCAAGTAACATAAGACGAGGGCAGGAAGATGATAATGGCCCAGCACGAAAAATTGGGATTCCATCAGCTGACTTTTATTTAGTAACTAGCTTATGCCCGCGCCTTTGCCCGCGTGGAGTTCGGTAAGTGTCCCATGGGAATGTACTACCAGTATAACAAGTAAAGTATTCTATGTGTTAATCCAGATTATATAATCCGGTCAGTAGTTTTTGCATGAAATAGTAACAAACATCCGGACATCCATACATATTCACAATTTTTGTATTTATTATATTAAGTAGGATTCATAATGTAAATGTCGGCTTCGTTCCAACTTATACACAAGTTTTTTAATATACATGAAATGAAAGATCTTTAAACACCTCCACGAACCCCGTACTATTCAATCCATCTATCAGCACAATGTTTTGAGTACATTACATTGAGTCCCACCGTAAATCGTGAATTTTCACCCAAAAAAGAAAATCGTTTCCCAGCAATAATTTTTGCGTAAAGTTTGATTTATAGAATGCTTGGTTAAAGGCTTCGTGAAGGATCCGTTTACACCCTATATGCATTTTAGCACACCAGCAGCCAGACTGACCAAATCGGAACTCAGCAAGGACGGTCGGCAGCAGATATTTAAGTGCCTATGGGTTTTCCAACACCGTACGTCAAATGGCGCCCTTGAAAGAATATTTTTTTTGCGAATTTAAATGACGCAAATGGACAATGAATGTAATGTATTGTAACAAAAACATATCATAACCGTAACAAGCGAATTATTCGGCGCTAAAAGGTGATTTGTTACACATAATAAATTTACCGAAACCGGAGCGTTTATTCAGTTGTAACTTTGCGAGTTACCGCATCTAATTTGGCGATTACAATACAATAAACTTTCACTTTACGGAAAACTACGCAAAGGCCTTTGAATTACTTTAAGCTTATAATAACTTAAATCCAATGGAACGATAAGATGACGAGTAATAGAGAAGTATGGAAGAAGACATGCTGCGCCGTCCACTAATAAATTATGACTTGGATCTAATGGACCCTAAGGGGGAAATCGACCTCTGGGATAGACACCCATACTAAAGCTGGAATAAACTTGATCTAAACTAGATCCTCGTATCAATTGAGACCTTTTTTTTGCACATGGAGCTATAGTATGCAGCGAATGCAAAATATTTTTCTCTAACACCATAAATATCATATAAACATATATATATCATATCACATAAAGAATCACTTCTAGTGATTTCAACTTCGCACTAAAAATTACGCAGAAAAACTTAGACAGAATCAACAACCAAAAAAACAGTTGAAGATCGAATACAAAAAAAAAATCGAATACGATTCGAAAAAGGAACACAACACACCGAACTTGTTACACACCAATAAAAATTCGTAGAATAACCGAATTACCGAACAAAATCAGAGCATTTTGTATTTGGAAAGTGTTCCGAATCGCTTCGGGCGAGTTCGGCAACTTTCGCTGTACATAACGACTGGTAGTCCGCGGTCGCGAGTGTGCACTGCCGTAGAGTCGCCGAGATACCTTCAATGGAAGAGCGGTAGTGATGGGGACACGGCAGACTATTATTTTTTTATCGATGTCGGTAAAGAAGTTTAAATGTAAAGTTACGGGTAGGTGTTTATGTTTAGGGATGTTTTGCATGGTCTTTTGATACGAATTCTTTATGGGCTTGTTAGAGATTGCTATAAACAGATGAAAGTTACCTACTTTTCGTGGCATTTCTAACTTTTCAAAACCTGCTGAGGTCCAAGAAATCGATAGTATGAAAAATAAAATAGTAATTTAAAAAAAGCTTAGATTAGCCGAAGCAAGGAAAACCTGCTTAGGTAGAGTTTCATAGGTGAGTCCCACCTTAAAGTGGATATGCGGTCATCATCTTTCTGCCCTTGTTCCATATCTCTTGGGGTCTGTCTGAGCAAAACGTTTTATTCTTAGATTCTCCCCTGTCAACCGTCACGCTATCATTTACACCATTTTCTTTAATATCATTCAATTCATTAATCGTTTACTCGGTCTTCTTATCCCTCTCTTTCCATCAACATCACTTTTTAGTAACATGTGTTTCATCCCTCCCCATCACATGTCCACTAAAATAGATGATTCCTGTGCTGTTCTACAAATTATGAAGCATATAATATCGTGCTTTGAGTGTGTTGTTGTTTGATTATTATAGGAACCAAGCTCGTAGCACAACGCAATCTAGATGCACGGTGAGAAGAAGATTGTGCAAATGACAATGACACAGGGTATACTAGTGCGAGATCCAGTGTTATACCTAAATATTTAACACTTTTATGATTCAATCAACTTCTTTATAATATTTTTTGATTTATGATTATGTGGTTAGGTTATGGATTAGAAGGCCTGATGAGAACTTGCATTATTAACCTTCTCGGATTTCAAGTACGTATGTGGCGTATCTCCACAGAAAATGGCCCACCTTCCCATCTTGAGCTGCATGCCCTGACACCTGGGCACTGGACGATCTTATGACTGCACTGCATCAGCGAGCGGAGATTGCATAGCTGAATTTTGGGCCAAAGATATTTAAAGAAAATTTGCCATCGACACCCTAAGAAGATCTTTCCGTAAAGAAGTTTTCCCTGCAGCAGGACAGTTACAGGTTGAAATTAATATTTTATGTCATTCGTTTTGGAAATAAAACGGGTCATTTTATTATCAACACTATAAATTAACCAATGCTTAAAATAAAGTGCGTTGAATAACGGTTTTTTGCAAGAGAAGTCTTAAAAAGTTTTACATTACCTGCATGGATGGCATTTAAGTTATTGAAATGGCAACGCATACCGGTTTACTTTAATCGAATGGGGTTTACGATCTTTTCTTAATCTCTCAAATGAAATCTTGGTTTAATAACGAAACTGTGAGAGAACAAGCAATTGAAAACTTCACGTAAGCTATAGGCTGAGGAGGCTCTCGTAAGGCAGCTGGATCAAGGGCTTGATTCAGTGCGCGGTACTCCTGGACACGGCTCGTATTATAAATAAATATAAATTAATTAAATATTTTTATTTTTAAATGTTTTTGATATGTTTGTTTTAAGAAATATTTAAAAATGTTAAAAAAATATGTATGGAAAATAAATAAAGGAAACTATAAGCTTAAAATCTGCCATTCCGTACCTTGTTCGATTAAAATCTTTAAATAAAATAGACAAACATCGACAGCCCCCTGTCGACAACAGCACATCACTAAACCGATTACGCTGCTTTAGATCATACTATCGCGTCAAAACTGACAGCTGATGAAATACCAACTCTATCACTGTTGAATTAAAGTTAAAAATCAAACGTATTCAGAGACAATCATGTCTATCCGTTTGTCTCGAGTTCTCAATGACGAAGATAAAGATTTAGCAAGCTGTTGGTTGGTTTGTGTGTAAACGAGGTGTAATAAATGTACAGAAGAGGTAGGCAGAAATGTATCATAATCAGCCTATAATGTCCCTACTGTTGAGACACAGGCCTCCTCTCTATGAGAGGGAATGGGCTATAATCCACCACGCGGGCCCAGTGCGGGTTGGTAGATGTCACATGTCTTCGAATGTTTGGTTCTAGGACATGCCAGTTTCCTCACGATGTTTTCCTTCACCGTTTTGAGAGCAGTGGTGATGAAATAAATTACACAAAGTAATGCCCCGACTTACTGTTCGTAAGTCGGGGCCACCACTGGGCCACCGCTGCTCTCACTGGGCCACCACTGCTCTCTGAAGTATATAGTACACCTATACTCAATAATAACATCCACATGAGTAAATCTTCAAGGTTAAGCAACCCCTGCCGAGGTCGGTTTGTGGATCTGTCACCATGTAATACATACCAAGTCCCTTCCGTGCTAACATTTGTAGATCTTTGTCAGTCTTTACACTGTCTTTATACTAAGCGAACCGCCGTTTCCAGGTTTACTTCCAATCTAGTAAGAGTAGATGGCGACAGCAAAAGAACGGTCTTCCTCAAGGCAGTGTGTTGGCGCCAATGCTTTTTAACATCTATACCAACGACCAACCTAACACCCAACACACGGGAGCGGAGCGGTTTTTGTGCGCGGATGACCTGGCACTAGCATCACAGTCAGCGACTTTCGAGGACGTAGAGAATAAATTGACAGAGGCACTGGACTAGTAGGGAAATATATTATGACAGTAATGTTCTACGGCCGAATCCGTCCAAGACACAGTCGTGTGAACTCGTGTGCATTCCACCTCCGCAATAGGGACTCGAAACGGACACTAAACATCCCGCGGCGAGGAACAGTAACTAATGTAGAACATTGCCCGAATCCAAAGTATTTAGGTGTCACGTTGGATAGGGGCTTAACGCATAAGTCACACACTGTAATAGTACGAAACAGAAGGTCGCGACCCGAAACACGTTTGTTTCGTCACCTAGTTTCCACCAGCTGGGGAGCAGCACCCGATGTTTATCGAAAAACCGGCACGTCCCCGTTATTCTGCTGCCGAATTTGCGTGCCTAGTGTGGCACCGATCCGCTCACGCAAAGCAAGTAGATACTGCTCTAAACGAGACGTGTCGGATAATATTGGGCTGCCTAAAACCGACTCCACTCAATAAGCTTTACCCGCTAGTGGGTATCGCACCACCTGCTGTACGAAGGGATGTCGCATGCGCGCTGGAAAAAAGAACCAAGAATCAGATTCCCGACTCTCCGGCCGAGCCACCTAAAGAGCCGCAAAAGCTTCCTACGCTCCACTCAGGCAATCCAAGACAGGTCACCTAAAATAAGTTTTCACCACCACACGACTTCTTAAAGCCCCAAGAACACCTGGCTCCCGACAGTGAACAACAGTGACCTATTCGGAAAGCTCTGAATCGATTGCGTACCCAAGTAGGCCGCTGCAAACATAACCTGGCAAAATGTGGTATAATTGGTTCTTCCAACACCGAGTGCGAGTGCGGCGCTCTAGACCAAACAATGCCCCACCTGCTCGAGTGTCCCAGTTGTCCGTTTACCTGCACTCTCGATGACCTGTATAGCGCCTCTACCGCTGCAATAAACGTGGCCACTGATGGGCCCAAACCGTGTAATTGGAAGGAACATCGATACGATAAAAAGAAGAAGTCTTTACAAGTCAAAAGCCTGGAAGTGGGGAAGTAGTTTAAGGAAGAGGTGTCGCGTTTCCCAGTGACCGTAACAGCAACGACATGTAACATACTGGTTATCAACGTCATTCGGTTGGACTCCCAACTGTGTTGGGTTCGGCTTCCAGTCTAACCGGATGCAGCTGAATACCAGTACTTTACATGGAGCGACTGCCTATCTGATCTCTACAACACAGTTACTCTTTATGTCAGGTTTTACCTGCACTAAACGCCTTGCCTTTTAAACAACATAACATCACGCCTGTAGTCCCCGAAGGGTTTAGCAGAAGTGTACCTAATAGTACACCCACATTTCGCCAGTAATGTTTAAGTCCCATGTAATCGGTGAGCCTATTGCCATCAATCATGTCTTCATGTCTGAGGCAGAACACCTTGCGCCACCGTAGACCAGAGAATGGGCAGCAGCGTTTTCTGTTAGTCTTTCATCACTGCGATCTCCAATCCGCCTGCCAAGCGTGGAGATTACGGCAAATTCCTTCCATCATGGGAGAGGCTTATGTCCAGCAGTGGACGTTATGGGCTGTTGATGTTGCTATCAACCGGGCACAAATCTAGACTCTGTGGCCGTGACATAGAAATTCCCAATAACACTGCCCGACCCGGGAATTGAGCCCAGGACATCTTGCTCAGCAGTCGCGTTTGCGACCACTACACCAAATAATCATTCATCATAAATATTATCATTAATACATAAACGCACGCCATCTATCCGTGGGGGTAGGCAGGGACTACGACACTTGCTACTACTTTTCAACCGACTTCCAAAAAGAGGAGGTTCTAAATTCGACTGTTGTTACGTCAGAACTTTCGACTGGGTGAACCGATTTTGATGTTTCGTTTTTTTTAAAAGCTGGTGCTTCCCGTGTGGTCCCATTTCAATTTGGTGAAGATCTGATGCTGATCTTCGGAGATATACAATGGAACTCTTCAAAAATAGACGGCAAATCTGAAATGATTGCTGGAATCGCTTGGATGTTTATTGTTTATACAACATCATGACGTAACATCACACCTGTATGCTCTGAGGGGGTACGCAGATGTGTACAATACACCCAGATTTCGACAGGTTTAGGTATGTTAAGTTCCATTTATTGGGGATAAGCCTATTACCATGACATGTATTGTTTTTTTATTTGAAAGGACATCCTTTCAAACTATATTTGAAGTACATACTTCAAGGATAGTTTGATGAGAGTTTGGTTAGGTTCTGAATATGGGATCCATGACAAAGTAACGGAACTCTTCAATTCTTAGGAGCAAATTAACGATACTCGGCCGAATCTTACATTTAATGTAAAATAAATTCATGGCAAACATTTGTTTGGGAACAACTAAAAATGGAAAAATAAAAATATAAAGAAACTTTTTTGCGAAAAATAAAACCGACTTCAAAAAACACAAAATAGTGACAAATAACTTTAGCTTCAGAAGTCGGTGACCTTTGTTTGATTGATTTAGTTTTTTTGTCACCGACTTCATCTTCATCTTTATTTTTTGCAAAAAAGTTTCTTTGTAAGTGCAGAGTCAAAGAGCTCGAAATAGAAAGAAAGAGAAAAGATTTATTTGACGTCAGTTAATAAAGCACACACACAATAATATTAAAAAAAGATACAAAATAAGGACGAAAACATAATACTGGCTGTGTGCTTCACGGCTGCGCCAAAAAGGAAACTCCTACAGTAAACACAATAGCAACATGTTGTTGATACAGAACTAAAACATTGCTATAGAAATAATGACAGGCGCTCTTACTTTTACCAAAATGACGCCATTGTAAATAGTCATCATTCTCATGCTTTTATCCCATTGAGGGATTTTCTTTTTCTCTTTCCTAGTCGCTGGATAGATGGCGCTGAACTTAGTATACGTTAATGCAAGGAACGGAACCTAAAAAAAAACAAGATTTTAACAAAGCGCGAGAAAACTAGGTTATATTCGGAAGGTTAAGCAAACGAAAGTGTCAGTCAACGAGCGTATGTGACGTGACGCAATGGTTTTTTTCCCAAGCGTTTTGCTTTGGCACCAACTATTGTAGTCAGTTCAACGCCATCTATAGAGTTCTTGGAAACTAAGTCTTTTTTTTTAATACCTCAAAAAGAAAACTTCCCATTTTTTGGGGTCGGCTGTGCGGGGTCTTGTTCACAGGGTGGAAAGGACTGTATCCTTATAACTCGCAAATAATCCTGATATCGCGATGCAAGATTTTTAGTTCTTCATTTACCTCATAGATGACGCCTGCGTACATCTTGACAACACATTTATGTCCGCTACAATGCCTACCCAATAAACTGCGTTCTGTAGTTTCTGCCCACCCCTTCTGTGGTAACAGACTCTATATTATGTTGCTAACATCGCTCGCATACCAAGACAATCGGCCTTAGGACATTATCTGTCTTAACAAGAGCGATAGTTTCGGCTCATTGGTAATCAAGAGATAGCAGACTGATTGGGGATTGAGTGCATTAAATCAGTAGTGAAATATTTTCATAATTATCAGCTTTTATAGGTCTTTAAATGACGTAAGACTGGTGAAATTTTTGTAGATGAAGAGATAATAAATATATCATTATCATCCACTTCACCCACTACCGGCTGCTACTGAGGACCTATTAGCATAATCAGCCTATAATGTTCCCACTGCTGGGACACACGGCTTCCTCTCTATGAGAGGGAATGGGCTATAATCCACCACGCGGGTTGGTAGATGTCACGTCTTCGAATGTTTGGTTCTAGGACATGCCGGTTTCCTCACGATGTTTTCGTTCACCGTTTTGAAAGCAGTGGTGATGAAATAAATTACACAAAGTAATGCGCCTGCGTGGGTTCGAAGTTCGAACCCACGACTTACTGTCCGTAAGACGGGGCCGCCACCGCTGGGCCACCGCTAGTCTACTCTATAGGGTGTATTTGTGTTGAGAGCAGTTGTAAGTATAAGTTACACGAGCCACGACTTACTGCTCGTAAGTCGGGGCCGCCACCACTGGGCCACCGCTGCTCTACTCTGTAGGGTGTATCTGTGTTGAGAGCAGTGGTTAATTAAACGTTACACGAGCCACGACTTGCTGCTCGTTAGTCGGGGCCGCCACCACTGGGCCACCGCTGCTCTACTCTGTAGGGGTATCTGTGTTCCCCCCCCGCCTATGGCTCCGCCACCTGCGGTGCTTGAAGCGGACCACCTGGACGACGACGACGACACTCCGGAAGTGACTGGGGTAGACCTGAGAGTGGCGGTACGCAGGCTCAGTGCCAAAAATACCGCCCCGGGACCCGACGGCTTGCCTGGCAAAGCCTGGGTCCTGGCCTCGGAGGCTCTCGGGCCCCGACTGGAGGGGCTCTTAAGCGCATGTTTGGAGAGAGGCCAGTTCCCGCTTCGTTGGAAGACGGGGAAGCTGGTCCTCATTCGGAAGCCAGGGCGCCCTGCGGACTCTCCGTCCGCATACCGGCCCATAGTGTTGCTCGACGAGGTGGGCAAGCTCTTTGAAAGAGTCATTGCAAACCGCCTCGCCGAGCACCTTGCGGGGACGGGGCCGGATCTTGCGGAACACCAGTTTGGTTTCCGCAAGGGGCGCTCTACGGTGGACGCCATCATGCGCGTGAGAGCCCTCACGACGGGGGATGCAGTGTCTCGGGGTGGGTTGTCTTGGCGGTGTCTCTAGACATCGCCAATGCCTTCAACTCCATGCCCTGGAGCTGCATTAGGGAGGCACTCCGGTATCACCGGGTGCCGACCTACCTTCGTCGTGTGGTCGGGGACTACCTGACGGATAGAGCCGTCATCTACCCCGGTCGCAGCGGAGAATGGAACCGGCGAGAGATGTCGTGCGGTGTTCCGCAGGGATCGGTCCTAGGGCCGTCCTTGTGGAACATCGGGTACGACTGGGTGCTGCGCGCCGACCTCCCTAGCGGCGTCAGCGTGGTCTGCTATGCAGACGACACGCTGGTGCTGGCACAAGGGGGGTCGCACGAGGCGGCGGCCGAAATAATGACACGCGGGGTTGCGATAGTCGTGGAGAGGATCCGGCAACTGGGTCTCGAGGTGGCATTGCACAAGTCCGAGGCCATGTGCTTTCATGGGCCTCGGAATGCGCCACCTCCGGGATCCTCACTGACGGTAGGAGGGGTATCCGTCGGCGTCGAGTCGACGCTGAAGTACCTGGGACTCGTCCTCGACAGCCGATGGAACTTCGTGGAGCATTTCCGACGTTTGGCCCCCAAACTGGAACGGACCGGGGCTGCCTTCAGGCGGCTCCTGCCCAACCTTGGGGGGCCAAACGCCTCCTGCCGGAGGCTCTACGCGGGAGTCGTGCGGTCCATGGCCCTTTACGGGGCCCCGGTGTGGGCGCGTTCCTTGAGGCTGCGTGCAGCTCACTACCTGAACGCGCCCCAAAAGGTGGTAGCCGTAAGGCTGGCCCGTGGGTACCGCACGATCTCCCGTGAGGCGGCGTGCCTCCTTGCCGGATTGCCGCCATGGGATCTGGAGGCGATAGTCCTCGCGCGCCTACATGAATGGCGCGCGGAGGTGCTACGCCGGGGGGAAACTCCGCTGCCGCGACAAATTGTCGCGCAGCGGACAGACTTCCGGCGTGATCTCATGGCGACATGGAGAGAGCGACTGTCGCAACCCCGTGCAGGGCACGCCACAATAGTGGCGGTAAGTCCCCTCTTTGAGGAGTGGCTTGAGAGACGCCACGGCGTCCTCACCTTCCGCCTGACGCAGGTCCTCACCGGACACGGTGTTTTCGGGAGGTTCCTGCACCGAATCGGGCGGGAGGAAACGCCCGGGTGTTTCCACTGCGAGGATCGACCGGAGGACACGGTGGAGCACACGGTGGAGGTGTGCCCCGCGTGGGCGGAGCACCGCCGTGTCCTCGAAGCGGCGATTGGCGGCGGCGACCTCTCGCGTCCGGCCCTGGTGCAAGCCATGGTCCGGAGCGAGACGGAATGGGACGCCGTCACCTCCTTCTGCGAAGCAGTAATGGTAGAGAAGGAGGTGGCGGAACGTGAGAGGGAGAGAACCTCACAGCGTCCCGGCCGCCGCGGGAGACGCCCCGGGCGTCGGGGGCCACCACGTGGCCCCCGGCCACCGTAGGCGCGGGCCTGTGGACGGTGGGCTATGGGCTAGCTCGCCGTCCGTCCGTCTCATGACGACAGGCCGTGTCGACGGCGCGTTCGTGTTCCACGCGCGCCTCAAAGAGAGTCAGCAAAAAGGAAGGGGTCCGAAAGGACCGATGCCTGCCGGGGTTGCGGGACTATTCGAAAGAGATACCGTGGCCCCGGAACACAAAGGGCGATGAAGGAACATGGATGGGTTTTAGTCAGTAAAAGTCTGACACTCCCTCCTGCTCCGCCCAGAGCGGGAGAAGTCATTTGATGATTTCCCATCCGAAAAAAAAAAAAAAAAAAAAGGGGTATCTGTGTTGAGAGCAGTGGTTAATTATACCACCGTACCGCCACCACTGGGCCACCGCTGCTCTACTCTGTAGGGTGTATCTGTGTTGAGAGCAGTGGTAAGTATAAGTTACACGACCCACGACTTACTGCTCGTAAGTCGGGGCCGCCACTATTAGGCCACCGCTGACCTCCCCGTTTTTAAACCGTAAGCTCAAAGTAGACTAACTTAGAAACTATATACGACATTAAATATCTAGTACTTACGGAGGCTTTTTCTCCAGCATTTCAGTAGTCTCATCTGTAACAAGAGAATAACTGATGTTATTATTAGAAATCCTTCGCTCCATGTAAAATACTGGTATTCAGCTGCATGCGCTTATAATATAAAACAATGATTAGACCTGCTGTCTTGTATGGATCAGAATGTTGGGCCACAAAAAGAATGAATGAAAGGCATTTGCATGTGGCTGAGATGAGAAAACTAAGGGGGATGTGTGAAAGAAATGAGTACATAAGAGGAAGTCTGAAAGTAGCGCCGGTGACTGAAAAGTTGTGTGGTATTCGGTTGTCGTGGTATGGGCATGTGATGCGGAGGAATGAGGAACGTTTTGAGTATGACTGTGGGAATGATCTTGCAAAAAAGGTGTCTGATGAGATGACGAGTAATAGAGCAGTATGGAAGAAGAAGACATGCTGCGCCGACCACTAATGAATTGAGATGAGGGGAAGAGATTGGTGATAACATAGTCCTTTTAATTCGTGTGTATAATACACGCACACCTGTTGCAGTGATTATCACAGTCATGTCTCAGATTATTTAGTTCTAGAACATTCCAGTTTCCACACGATGCTCGATGTTTTCCTTAATCGTTTATTGTAATCTGTTAGAAACTGTGTTATGTTCAAATAGTCCTTGCTTCGCTTGATTGTTACGACTGCTCCGTTGGTTTCGTTGACGCAAGCGCGACTGCTGAACGTGGGGTCCTGGGTTCGATTCACGAGTCGGGCAAAAATTGCTATTGGGTTTTACTCTCGGTAGCCCGGAGCCCGGAGTTTAGAAGTTGGCGGTATAAGATCTTATAGCAGGTGTAGTTTGCATAAATATGGTAATAAGTTATTTACCTACTTATATGGTACAGATCCTTCTACCTACGTATGTACATAAATAAAATGACTCAAACACATTTACATACACACAATAAACGCCCACCGCGGATCGAAGGTCTACCGTTATCGAAGTAAACAAGCGCTGCGAGTATTTAATTACAGAATTATTATGAGACTTAAATCATCCAAGTGTCTAGCATTTTCTCTGTGTAGCCACCAGTCTGAGTGGATGCAGCTGAAATTACAGTGTTACTCTTCTCCAACAATGTGATGAGTGTAGGTCTCTTCACATCTCTCCACTTTTGGAAGGAATGGAAGTATGGATGCAGGAAGTTTAAAAAAAATCCAAGGAGGGTAGTATATTTTCTTTCGACAGCCCCTGATAAGATGCTTACAGATCTCGGGGCAACTAAGGATTGCAGGGCCCTGGGTGACCAATCCTTCCTAACTATCCTATCAACATCATTTCAGCCGAAAGACGTCTACTGCTGGACGTAGGCCTCCCCCAAGTGTCGCCACATTGAGTTTATTTAAGTTCTGGAGTGGCGACTGCGGACCTCGAGACGTTACGTTGGAAGGCCTCCTAATAGGTGGAGCGGTGACCTGGTGAAGGTGGAGGGGATCCGCTGGATGCGAGTCGCACTGGACCGGGACTTGTGGCGACACGTAGGGGAGGCCTATGTCCAGCAGTGGACGTCTGCCGGCTGAAATGATGAAGTAAAGGAGGAATACTTACATGAAGTAGACATGGTGATATTACTTCCTCTTACAGTTTAAATCACAAAACTTCACTACTAGTCCAATCCATTATTAATCACTAAATCTGAAACAAAGAAATTAAAACGTTTAATGACTTCACACCAACACATACTAATAAAATACAAGAGCACTGCCTCGTTACTCGTTTGGTCACAACCGTCCTGCGATCGATTCCCGGGTCGGGCTCAGTAAATAAATAAATATCGCTGGACATTAAACACAGCGCCATCTAGTGCCACACTAAGGAACGAGGCTTATGTCGTGGACACCAGATAGTTGATATACTACATAGATACTTTTTGTTTGTAAATACATAGTTATTATACATATAAAACTTAAAAACATCCATGACTCGGAAACAAATGTCCATGCTCATCACACAAACATTTTCTCCAACCGGGATTCGAACCCGGAACCCCAAGAACGTAAGGCAGCCTTACTACCGTTGCGCCATTCGGGTCGTCATTTCAGTAGCAGCCACGGAGCCTGGATTTGTGCCCGGTTGATGGCAATAGGCTCGCCCCCTTTTATATGGGACTTAAACATAACTGGCGACATGTGGGTATATACTATTAGGTACAGCTCTGCTGCCTTACACTCTTGTCCAATCTCCTTTATAAGAAATTCAAGATTGTTTTTGTATTTTAAAAATCGTCATAACAAAACAAAAACGTATGAATGGACTATTTATACATTTTTCAGCTAGTTTTTCTATTTCGATTTGCACACAAATAGAATTCTTAGTAATCAATGAAGATTTTAACTCTAAACATACAATATTCATCATAATACAAAATATTCTTATTGTCTTCTATCACTTTGTGTTTAAACTTGCTTGTTTAGCTGTCAGATTTCTTTTCCTTAATTAGAATGTAAATAATGTATTCAAAATATTTCAATATTAGTACTTCGCTCGCGACTTCGTCCGCAAAAATTGTGATAGCTCGGATAATATGCATGATATAATAGTACATTATGGTACAAGTGTGTAATGTTGGTGATTACCGCTGAGGCGCGATTGAGACCCGAGCCGTCAGGCGAGGGTCTTAAGAGAGCCGAGGACGGTAATCATCAATACACACGTGTGTCATACGACGTTTTTCAACACACTTGTGAAGAAAATAATACAAAAAATTCATTTAGATAATAGATATTTGTCCTTGGAGTTTTCAGGTAGTAAACTTATCATAACGTTAAGGGCTTCACATCTTATATCGGGCGGTGTACAACATAAATCATTTTCTTCATAACTAGTACTTGTAGACATTTTTTATTCATAAATAACTATAATTTCAACAGCAAAAACGAGTAATGAAAAGTTTTTTGCAATGGCGGGAAAATTTAATCAGGTTTCCTATGCGCGCGCATCTAACAATGGCGATCGGCCATAGACTAAAATAATGAGTTTTTTTTTGGCTTTTCACGGATAGCGAATCCACGTACAAAATGGGGAATTCAAAGTTTTCTTTATTACAGAGAAAACAAAAGTTACATTTCAGTGAAATGAGCAAGCAATAGGTACATTAATTTATTTGTACTATTGAACACGATTTTTTTATATATAAACTTTTGTAGGAAGAAAGCAACAAGCACCTCAACCAAAAAAAAACCCATAACTCACTTGTGAATAATAGTAATGAAAAAGTCACAGTTTGATTATAGGTGTCATTATGTGCCTAATTGGGGTGAAATTAGAGCCATTTTATGAGCAAGTGTGTTGAAAATATATTTATAGCCTGTAGCACTCACCAATAATGTAGCTTTGTGCCAGAAAAAGAATTTTTAGAATTGGATCATTAGTTCCGGAGATTAACCCCTACATACAAACAAATTTTACGTCTTTATAATATTAGTATAGATGTATCAGTAACTACTTCAATGTAAATATTTATACAAATAAGTAAATAAAATTGAAGAGTCTGTTTGTAATTTCCAAATAACAGCTTTTTATCAAACATGCTTGGAAATTTGAGCATTATTTTGACAACCTTCTTCGAGATAAATCGAAATTGCTGTACTGGCCAGATACATGCGACCAGCGGCCGGCAAAAGTTGTATAAAAATAGCGGCCAAATAAACTACATAGTAAATTCATATCTGTCGTGTTATTTAAAAATGGAACGATCTTTTACTCTGAAACATGGTAACCAAGGAGGTAACTTATCAAAGGTTTTATTTAAATTTCGAATTGGCTTGCAAATAGAAAGCGGTTTATTGAAAAAAAAAAACAAATGAACTGTTCAACGCGAGAGTTTTAATTTCCTCGCATTATTTGAGAAAAGTACTATACAAGCCTTGGCCACAACTAGGCATTGATGGACGAACGTATGTGTGCCTCGGCTTCGCCTCGGCCCATATTTACACGTTCGTCCATCAATGCCTCTGTTGCTGACCGCTGCAGTAATGTACTATTTATTGAATGCATATAAAACTATATGTATACGGTACTTTTAATTAAAAAAAATTGACCGTCTGTCTGTTTGTTTCGGCTTATCTCCGAACGGCTGGATCGCAGGCAGATAGCGAATGTTATGAGATGTAACTTAGGCCACTTTTATTTTACAAAAAGAATTAGGGTTCCATGCAATAATATTATAAAATATTATGACCCTATTTGCGTCGGATTTTGTTAGTTTTAACATTTTCATGGGTTTTAATTTTTTTACACAGAACCTTTTCCTAAAATAAAAGTAGCCTAAGATACTTCTTGTAAAATCAATTGTCTACCAATTGGTCCAGCCGATTCGGATATTAGCTGGAATAAAACAGACATACAAAAGTTTAAAAAAGATGATTTTTTGTTAAATGTAATTGTAAGTACCATAAATTTAATTTCTGCTTTCAGTAAAAAGCTGTCATTATGAAATCACAAAAAGACACTTCAATTTTGTTTATTTGCATAGACATACCAGTTCTAGCCACAAGGTATAATAACTGTGAAAGTACACTTTTAAAATCAAGTTAGATATTACACATGGGTACACTATTATTGCTTTTATTTTTAAGTATGTGAAAATGTAATGTAGTAAATAAAAACAGATTAGGATAGGATATAAAGGCCTGTATTGAAAGTTTGCCAGGAATCCAAAATACATATATCATACTAGCACTTCGTCAGCACAAATTGTGATAGCTCGGCTAATTTGCATGATAACAATATAATTTATTCCTTATGTTACTCGGTAAAGATACATAGCTTTCAATTGGTGAAAGAATTTCTAAAATCGGGTGAGCAGTTCTTGCGTTAAATTGTAACAAACACACAAATCAAATCATGCCTCTTTATAATATTATTATAGATAGTCTGGATGAGCTAAGTCATAGAGATCAAAATGAGATGCTTGCTAGAATCTTTACAGTTCAGAACAGCTGTGAATCAGCATTATTTGAAAGCTGTCTCGTTGAAAACTTAGGGGGCGCCTCCACGAGCGAGCGAATTGCGGCGATATTATCGTCCTTGCCACGTTTTTCTATACACTCTTATGAGAGAATCGCGGCGATTCAACGTATTTATATACGAAAATATCGCAGCGATTCTTTCGCTCGTGGAGGCGAACCCAAAGACATCTGTCTCTCTATTCCTTAGAATTAAACTAAACACAATCACAGTTAATATTATAAAGGCGAAAGTTTGTATGTGTGCATGTTTGTTACTTTTTCACATAAAAACTACTAAACGGATTTGAATGAAATTTAGCACACAGATAGTTTACGAGCTGGATTAACACATATGATACTTTTTATCCTGGTAGTATGATCACATGGGACAATTATCGAGCTCCATAAGCATAAGCAAATGAAAACATAAACAAGAGTTTTAAACATTTTCTCAAAAACAACCTATTTTCAGATTGGGTCTTTAGGGCGGAATATTTGTTAGATTCATGTGGGACTGGCCTAGCCTAGTCTTTGTAAGTAAGTATATTTATTAACATATTATGTGGTACATGAACCTTCATCTGTTAGCGAAGTAGACACAATAGTCAAACAATGGGGTCAGACCGATTCGGTTGGGCTTCACAGACAAAGGGATAAAGTATGTTACAAAAATGTTTTAGAGCAGGACACATTCTGCTACAATAATAGCATGCAAAACTGCAATAGTTTTCATAGGTAAAGTATAACAAAACTTAAATGTTTTCTTTTAACATTAATTTTATTTGCATGAAATAAATAAAATAAATAAATAAATATCGCTGGACATTAACAGACAGCGCCATCTAGTGCCACACTAAGCAACGAGGCTTGTGTCGTGGACACCAGATAGTTGAAATAATTTTAAAAGATCTCTACTTACCCCTTCTAGTTACTATAATACGGTAAACAACATATATTTATCATCAAATCTCAATATTAAAATGTTCCACTGATAAATCAAGGTTCACCACATTCCTATTAACATATTTAGGTCACTAACTCTTCACACAGGCGATATCATTCGGACATAAAGAGATTTAATTCTGATTTCTTATCTAATACCTGTTAATCCTTTAAAATTGAGTAATCTCTTAGAATTATGCACTATATCTACAGATAAACCCAACAAAAGACCATCTTAACTGATGTTTGCACATTTTTTTATTATAAACCTTACCAACAATGAGAAAGTTGTCTACGATCGAGGTTTCACAGAAATTCTTGTTATGCTACTTTACGCTATGTTTATGTCAGAATTATCGCTAAATACAAGTGGTTAACGATACTTACAAGCACTGCAGAATCCTCCACAATGCTGTTGACCTTTATTTAGGCCGCCTAAACATACACTATTGCAGAAAACCGATAAAATTATAAACTACTCTAAAACACGGACAAACACCTTTTGATATTTCACGTTAATACACCAGAATTTATGATGAAATTGATGTAAAACAGTCAACGGAAGAAGCTAGTTTACGTAAAATTTATCGAAACTATTTTTACAGTTTGTTTGTTGATATTTTAACAAAAAATTGTCTTTACAATGAACAGCAGGAAAATGTACTTTTCATTTCAATATGTCATAATGACATTTACGTTCTGAATAGCGTAATCATCGAAAACATTTTCGCAAACACCACATAATTAATAATCATAATTTTAGATTAATTTGAATCATGAAATAAGAGTAGCTGAATAACACAAGACTTATTTCTGAAAATTAAATGGAACTTAGTTTCAAGATTAAATGTTTCAGGTTTATGAACGAATTAGTAGAGTGGTTCTCGAAAGATCATCCGACTGGAACTTTTGTTGAACAAAAAGATTAATCAAGTGTGATAAATGTATTTTTTTTTCATTTGTTGTCGTGGTCGAAACCTTGCTAAGTTAATTAAAGTGTAATAAAACCACTGTAACTCCAATCACTCTTGAGTATATTCCATATATTACATCACATTCTATACAAAATACAATAATTATAACACTTAGCGGCTATCGGACATAGATTCGACTATTAGTCTTAACACCACAATTTCTTTCAACGAACTAACCTCTGTCGCGTTGGAATTCGCTGCGCCGGACGCAGCGAAGCGCAGCTCTGACCGCGGAGGCCATACCGCGGTCCATTAACACGGACCCGTCTTTATGGTGGACACTGTCCAGTGGTCAAGTGGGTGCATGGTGGCAACATGCGCCCATGTGTGTGGTTGCTATGTTGTGAACTGTAGGCACGCCACTGTTGCACGGCGCTGCTTTCTTCACAGTGCCCGGGGCCTAGGCGGTCCGTCTCCGCCGGGTGAGAAACCCAGTTACCCGAGGGAAGCCCAGCGGGAGACGACCAGCGACAGAGGCACCGACTTACAGCGCACCAACAGTGGATGTGCGATTCCCGCCCGCCCTACTAACCAGAGCTAGCCGGTAGTGGTTCGGGCTGAGGAAACGACGTGTGTGTGTAGGCGGTATTGTATGTGTAACACCGCCCATGTATGCGTTTCCCGCAGGCTCGAGAGCTGCGTCCACGCGTGTGTCTACGTGTGTGTAGAGAATGCATACGTGGTTATAGCTGCGCGCCCTGCCTATAATAACTTAGAACAAGTCGCGCAGCTGGGTGTGAGTGATGTGTGTGGAGTCGTATTGTGCAGGTAAGCTGCGTGTAGCGAGGAACAGCTTACCTGGGTCAATCCGGTAGTGACGGGGTGGAGTGGGGCGATCATGCCTTGCCGCTGACCCTGTTATATTACTTTACTCTATGCGCTGACCCAAAGAGTATAATAATAATATGGGAGAAGAGAGCCCTCTTGTGCCATTTTGAAGCATCCGATTTGAAGCGCCATCTGGATTTCTTAACGAGAACTAAGGCTCTATAGGTAGATAGGAATGTATGTATACCTTCTTACGTATAGGTCAATATTTGTTAACATAAAGGTGATCACTCAAATTTTCTTGTTTTTTTGCAAATAGCAGCTGTTTTGTTTATGTACATAATGATGATACATTATAATACGAGCCATCATTCTATTCGCGAGTTGACCCACAAACTTTGACAGAGGCTTTGTACTTTTCTTATCATTATCAAAATTAAGTTTTTCGACTTATGGCAACTCTAAATTAGTACCTAAGCTGTTATCGGCGCCAAGCTTATTTTACAAAATCTCGTGTAGGTAATTTAATCCCACAGAGTACTTTTATATAAAACATAGCCTCTGTCGCAGTTTTCTGTGTTGAGGCATTAACAGGACTTCTATATAAAGAACGAACTCTTATAATGTGTGGACTAATTTATAATAAAATACAAAAAAACTCTATAGACTTTAAAGTTATGGTTGATATAAAAACGTTTAATTAAGAAAAAAAACAAAAAAGGTAAGGTAACGATATTGAACGTTTTGGTATAATAATGAACGATAAAAACCGACGTTTAAAGACAAATATTAAAGATTACATTAAATATATTGCAAAATTTACATGTCATATGTATCATATATTACGCTCAACCTAATGCGCTTCGTCAAGTATACTATAGGGCTCAGTAACATTTAATAAGTTGATTTTATGATAGTTATAGAAATAAACGCTCCTTTAACTGCGCCCAAATCCAGGTTTGTAGCGTATTATAAACAATATAAAAGGAAAAATAAAAGTAGTCTTGAGAGCGTTATAAGTACTGATTTTGCTATTTGGGGACTTTTGTTTTGACGCGTCGACTATCCTTCTATAAAAAATCTACCGTGGAGTCACAGTTTGAATGCGCTGGGACAGAAGGTACTGGTTTTTAAAATTTCAATTTCATCAGTAGGTTATATAAAGTTTTAAAATATCTTTTGAATCAACAGAAGGGGCTAATATTGGGGTTTTGATATGTTCACGTAATTTATTATCAAACTGCGGTTCAGGTCTCCGAGATGAAAGAAAGTTAAGTAAATCTTCTGGTTCTAAACTATTCTGAGCTTGCGCCCTATTCATAATCGAACGGTCGCTTAAACCGTTTGCGATACAATCAACAGGTAATTTAACATCTATTTAATAATCCTTATTAATTCATCATAGACATATCCACAAAGACTCATCACAGGTGAAGTACGATTTAACATCTCTTCCAACAGACGTCCGTAACTTTCTTCACTAGGGAAAGCCTTTTTACTTGAACTATGTAGATATCGATGGGCCTCTCTGCCATAAGCTTTATTTTCTCGGACTTAAGCCGGCGCCTCAGAGGTGTACCAGACGGGGTACCAGGCTCAACATCAGACGACATCGTCACAGCTCACTGAAACATTCTACATCATTTGAGAAGTAATCCGTTCACATTCACAAAAACGTTGTCATGTGAATGATCGATCATAAGCATAATTTTCATTAATTCTAATTAATTAATTAACCATTAAAATAACAATGTTCTGTTCCCTTTCGGGAACGGCTGGGGATATATAATATTGTATGTATATTGTTGTTGTTGTGTATTGTTGTATTGTATTGCCCATGTTGATGTATTGTGGAAACTGCAGAAGATTGTAAAAATATACTTGCATTGTGTAGATTCCAGTTCATAATATTATATAATTGCATAACACATGTGTGAGTACTTTGTATTGTTCAGCCACCATTTACATTTAGTTATCTTCCATTAACTTGAATATGCCTTAGTGGCCGAGAGAATGTCATTCTCACTCAAATGTCTCGCTGATGGTGGCGGGTGTGTCGGGTCATTTAGTTCCCTTCAATATGGTTGAGTTGAATGGCATTGGCGCCGATACACGCGTCATGTTCGCGAACGGGCCCTGTCAGTTGGGACTGGTCATCTCTTAGCTGCCAGGGTTCATTTTAATTCGTTTATTGTTAAATTGTTGTCTTTTTTTACTCTGGACGCCCATAATTAAAAATATAATAACCTAACACAATAATGCGAGTGCTGATCATCATCATCCAATATTCCGACTTTACCCACTGCTGGGTATAGGCCTCGTTGTCAAATGGACATGACAAGTCAAATTATTCATTCTTGCAGATGTCGCCTTTTTTAACTTCTGACTGAACTGACTTTTTCTAAAATTATCTACCATTGTAATCGATCGACTAACTATTGAACCATGAACACTTTGCACCTCTATCGTTGTCAAGGGCGTTGACGTCGCTTGTCACTTTGGCTGCGTTCCGAATTATGCTGTAATCGATTTGAGCGTCCATAAACCCGTTCCGAATTACCGTGAGCGCGATATCGATGTCCCTTGAATCGTCATAGATGACGTCATGACATGAGCCATCTTGCGATTACACCGACCATTCCCCAAATAAATATCACCGTGAGCGCTGTCAAAAATGACATTTGTTTTTACAGGTTGTGTTGTTTTGTTTGATTGAAAAAAATTGAAATGAGTTTCAAACTCATGAACAATTTAATTACCGCTGCATCTATGTCATTTGTAATTCGTAGGAAGGGGTAAATCTTTGCCGGGAGCAAAATACGCTATTATAAACAACGCTTTCGTCATCCTTTTCATCACTGGATGAATCGTCATTCTCTATCTCAAAATCTGAGTTATCAGAGTCGATAGAGTCAACCAACATAACTTCCATTTTCAAAAATAGTCTTGTGAAATGTTTTGGTTTGGGGTTATGTTCACTGTCAACGCGTTCACGAGCGTTCCGAATTGATGACAGCTCTTAGCTGTCATAATCGTGATATCTAAATCGGAACGCAAAATATCGATGTGAGCGCTGTGAGCGATTATTTTCTAATACGGAATGCACCCTTTGTCGACGTAAACAGCACTGCGGATATTTCGTGTATTTATTGTTTATTTTTATATTAAACTCAATAATAAACATGTCGGCACACAATGTGAACGTTTGTGACATAACAGATGATGTGAAGGAAGTGTTAAAGAAGTTCAGATTTCAGAAACACACGTCCAATTCTGCGCTTATACTAAAGGTATTTTCAATATTTAATTTCCTACTTCCCATGATCATTATATCCGGGTATATCTATCTATAAAGTATCTATAACTATTCCTCTTCCTGTAAACTTGTTATTTGATGGTATTTTTCCTATTGGATTGGATTGATGAGCTTCATTAAATCTGAGTCATTCAACCGTATCTCCGGACTTACGTCACAAAATGATGCCTAGAGTACTTGGCACAGGATTTGCTTATTATTTTATTGATCCGAATGATTCATAGTGAATTGACAATAATTTAAGTAAACTTTAAACATAATATTAGACCAACCTATAGGAAGTTTACTGTTTTATCTTTAAGTGTCTTATGTCTGCAATTTTCTTTTTTGAACCCTAATCCTTTTTACAAAATAAAAGTAACTCCATAAAATATAAACTGATTAGCTATCTGCCAGTAAAAGTCCCGTCAAATCTGTCCTGCCGTTTTTGAGATTAGCCAGAGCAAACGGACAGGCAGATCAAAATTAGAAACATTGTTTTTTGTTCTATGTACCTTATATACTTTCATATCCATTCAGTAAAATGCTGTTATTATGAAATTACAAACAGACACTTCAATTTTATTTATTTGCATAGACGTACCAGTTCTAGCCACAAGGTATAATAACTGACAACCCAAATGGCGCAGTGATGGTGAGGCTGCCTTACGTTCTTAGGGTCCCGGGTTCGAATCTCGGTTAGAGCAAATGTTTGTGTGATGAGCATGGACCAATGGCCTATGTCCAGTGATATTTATTTATATTATTTATTTAACTGTGAAAGTACTGTAGTTGTCCATTCCAAAGCCTTCAATGGAGAAGAAAAAAAAAAGAATGGGCAAGAAACTCCATGGACACTCTTTTAAAATTATGTTAGGTATTACACATGCTCCATGTGTAATACCTAACATTAAAGCGCAAACCCACCACGGTGCACACAGTGTACGGTCACACGGCGCATTTTAGCTGCATGGATTCTTTTTATTTTTACAATGTGGGTCTACGTTTCCACTGCAGTACACTATGCACGCCCACGACTATGTACAACTGCAGTGTGCGTGGCCGCCCTGTGGTTAATATTAGTGTATAGCGTGTACAGCATGCACAGCATGCATAGCCCTGACAGCGTTGAGCTATGTGAGTGCCTTATTCGAGCAAGCGACGCATGTACTATTGACGTCAATTCATGCAAACCATGTCCATGGTTTGCAGTGGACACAATCACATACGTTTTCTTGCAAAGCAAATCTTAACACACGTGGGCAGCGGTGGATATGCAGCTTATGATGATGATGATGCTGATGATGATGATGATAAAGATGATGATGCTGATGATGATGATGATAAAGATGATGATGCTGATGATGACGATGATGATGATGATGATGATGATGATGATGATGATGATGATGGTGGTGATGATGCTGATCATGATAATGATGATGATGATGTTAACGCTCTGTAATTTCTAGGTGAACAGAGAGAAGCAAACGTTAGAGGTGGATGAGGAGTTGGAGAATGTTGAGTTAGAGGAGCTGCAGGATATCTTGCCATCTCACCAGCCGCGATTTATTGTGTACAGGTGAGTTTACAGAAACTATGTCACGTTACATGTACAGTAAACCAAACTTGCATTTGACCACCTTATGGACTATTCCTGCTTGCAGCACCCGGCTGCTATAAACCCTTTAAAACTTTCTCTTCCTCAGTCTGTTTTTTAGGGTTCCATACCCAAAGGGTAAAAACGGCACCCTATTACTAAGACTCCACTGTCCGTCTGTTTGTAACCAGGCTGTATCTCATGAACCGTGATAGCTAGACAGTTGAAATTTTTACAGATGATGTATTTCTGTTGCCGCTACAAACTGACTAAAACCCATCCATGTTCCGTCTTAGCCCTTTGTATTCTAGGGCCGCGGTATCTCCTTCGAACAGTCCCGCAGCCCCGGCAGGCATCGGCCCTTGCATCGACCCCTTCCTGTGTGCTGACATCTCTTTGAGGCGCGCCTGGATCACGAACGCGCCGTCGACACGGCCTGTCGTCATGTTAAGACGGACGGACGGCGAGCTAGCCCATTACTCACCGTCCACAGGCCCACGCCTACGGTGGCCGGGGGCCACCTGTATAACAGTTATATAAATATGTTTGTCGTACATTTTCAGTTACAAGCTGGACCACGACGACGGACGGGTGTCGTTCCCTATGTGCTTCATATTCTATACACCACGAGACGCGCACATGGAGTTACAGGTATGCAGCTTATAAACCATTCATAGTAGGTATCCTAACTAGAAGAGCAGCGGTGGCCCAGCGGTGGCGGCCCCGACTTACGAACGGTAAGTCGTGGGTTCGAACCCAGGCGCAGGCGCATTACTTTATGTAATTTATTTCATCACCACTGCTCTCAAAACGGTGAAGGAAAACATCGTGAGGAAACCGGCATGTCCTAGAACCAAAACATTTGAAGACATGAGACGTCTACCAACCCGCGTGGTGTATTATAGATTATTCCCTCATTGCGATCATTTTTTATTCTGGACTTGGATACCTGAATACCTGGGAACCTTTTAGTTACGGAGATATTGGAGGTCAAACTTCAAACTTTTTTTTAATACAAGATTAATGTTATAACATTAGTTTAAATACCTCCCCTTGTACTATTCTACGCATCCATCAGCAGAATGTTCTGAATGCGTTACATGGAGTCCTACCGTAAAACATGATTTTTCACCCCCGAAAAAAAAATCGTTTCCCAGCAATAATTTTTGCGTAGAGTTACTTAGTTTGATGTACAGAATGCTTGGTTGGCGGCTTCGTGAAGGGTCCGTTTACACCTTGTATTATTACCCGACTACGGCGAATCCAAAAGGAAGGGTTATGATGATTTTAGCAGTCTATGTAATCTATGTTTGTATTTACGTATGTTTCTCTGTAGCGCCTAAACTATTCATCCGATTTTGATGAATAAGGTGTCAATCGATTCGTTATTATGGCCCGGGTAACATAGGCTACATTTTAACCGACTTCAACAATAGGAGGAGTTGATTTAACTTGGAAGCCCCGAATTTAAGTCGAGCGTGATTTTTACACACAAATTCTTGTTTACAATTTCAGGTGATGTACGCAGGCACCCAAAGAGCGTTAGCAGCGACGGTAGGCGCCCCACGTTTGCTAGAAGTAAGGGAGATAGACGAGCTCACAGCTGATTGGCTTCAGGAAAAGCTGAAGAAGTAAACTGACTGAAATGCCTCCATATATTTCCAAAACGAAAAGAATAAATGATGAAATGTTTGTATAAAATGTCTGAGTAATTATATTTTAGGCCTGTTTTACTATCTTTGAATAGGTAATATCTTCCATACGGGGTCACATTTACTTAGCTAGCGAAGTTATTTATTTCAGGCAAAATAAAAATGTAAGAAAAAAACAGGGCATAAAAATGATTTGATGAAGTTTCGAGTTTAACGACCGTAGTTAGTTTTCAGTTTAAAATATCGACATACTTTTCAAAAGATATCGGTATAAAACATGATGCAAAATAAAAAAAAAAACCGGCCAAGTGCAACTCGGACTCGCGCATGTCCGTACCATACCATCGTAGTTGGGGAGTCCCCTTTAATTTTTAATTAATATTTGTTGTTATAGCGGCAACAGAAATACACATTCTGTAAAATTTTCAACTGTCTACCTATTACGGATTATTAGATACAGCCTGCTGTCAGACAGACGGACGGACGGACAGCGGAGGCTTATTAATAGGGTCCCGTTGGTACCCTTCGGGCTTCGAGTACGGCACTAAAAGCAAAAAAACTTCATCAGATATTTTTTTTCTTTTTATCATGTGATACCCATCACATCTGCCGAGTCTCACTAGCTAATTTAATTTTTCCCTGTTTAAAAATGAATATCTGCCAGAAAAAATAACCGGAACAGAGCTAGTAAAACAGACCATGAGTATTGTTTAAATACTGCCATTGTATGTAATGCTTCAAAATAACAAGATTTTGAGCAATATTTTTAAAAAGACAACGTAGAATATTTTGCCGTGTGAAAATTTACTCGAAATCTAAAATATTTGTTATTGTTTCCTTTTATTGATAGCCTGTACATTACATCTGCTGCCGAACTAAGTCAAAATCAAATGTCATTTATTTAAATAAGGCTAATATACAATATTATTATTTTTTCAATACACTTCCTCGAAAACTGGTTCTTATCGCACTACGATTAGGTTCAATATGCAATGTATTTCACACGTGTGCGATTTTTTTCATTTTCGAACGCGTGTGCGGGAATGAAAATTGCCACAGATAACTATACCTATACTTAGTCCAAATTTGTTCAATGCTTATAGTCGCAGGTGAATGTTTTTTTTTTTAATTTCGGCAAAGCAATAATGCGTCTTTACGGCGTAAATATTTTTTTTAATATTCAAATTGTGTTTATAAATAGAATATCATAGATAAACATGATTATTTAAAACTAATATTTACTTTTATAAACAAATTAACATTTATTTGTGTTCTAAATTAAAAAATATAAAAAAAAACTATTTTATATATTAGGCCTTTTAGCGGCTCTATACCTTTGCTTCTCCCTTAACCTGGCGAAAGCAAAGCGCGGAAAATAAGAAAATTAAAATCATAGTTTCCTAATAATTCATGACAAAAATATTTTTCGTTCTTTTATTTTATTTCTTCAAAAGTGTATTGAAAAACGTCGTTTGATACACGTGTTATTGCAGTTCTCAGCTCAAAAACACCGTCGCCTACGGCTCGGGAGTTAATTCCGCGTCGGATGCAATAACAAACTTTCTCCACTTGTATCAAAATGTACTATTATTATGAGCGTGAGGTGTCATTCTGCAGGGCAAAGGCCTCCCTTCCCTCTTTCCATTTATCTCTGTTTTTGGGTATTTGGGCCCAATTCTTCTGGGCCCAATCCGGTCGTAGTAGTAGTATACTGGAGTATATACTTCGTTCCATATTATACATGGTGTAACATAATGAACACGAGACCTCTGGTCATGGTCTCAGACCATGAAACTGAACAACTATTGTTCTGCGAGACATTCACAGAAAAATGGACTGTCTTTAGGAATTGACGCAATCAAAAATATGGTGGGGCTAACGGGAACAATTTTAAATTATTTTATAAATTCCCACGGGCCCCACCAGTGCAAACGGCGAGTTGGGGCCAACAGGGACGACTTTTAATTAATTTAATCAATTCCCACTGGCCCCACCAGTGGGCTTGATGTGTCGGTGTGCACAATGCTCCACTTAGACAATATTTTTTATTTGAATTATTACACCTTGTATGTTGACATGAGTTTCGACAACAGATTTAATTGAGAAGGCTTTCAGAACAAAAGGGAAAACTAAAATAATATCTTGAATTTTTAAAGTATTATTTCCTAATCTTGCCTTTATTTCGGAATATTCCATATTAAAAGTAAAGAACTGTATTTTATTGCCATTTTAAGATGTAATCTAAACTAATGATCCTTTTTAGTCTCGAAATTAACCATTAGGGTCAAACATAGTCTATATTGACGTCAAAAAAGCCTTTTAATGCGTCAATGGTGACGATTCTGTTGTGCACAAACTAAAATTAATTTAGGCTATTGCCCTCCTTTAGTCTAATAAAACGAGAAAGAGACGGACGTAATTTAGAGCTGTCAAATTTAGTTGGAACTAAAACTTCCATACAAATGAATGATGCACGTAAAAACATGTCGACTAAAAACACGGTAAAGCGCAAAGCATAAACTAGTTGGATATCTCTAACTTAGTTCATAGCTTTAGCCGTCCTTTTCTCGCACTGCCTTTTAGTAAAAGATAGCAATAGCCTAAATTAAGTTTAGTTTGTGCACAACAGAATCGACACCAATAATGGCCTTATTTGGTTTAAAAGTAACCCATTAAGGTAAATTGTTTTTATTAACTGCTTATCTGTAATTAAGTATAGCATTTTGATATAAACGCTTGTTTTTACGAACACTACGCTGTACCTATGTGTACGCGAATAAAAGTGCACTTTGATTCTAATATTGCAATGTGCAAAGTATCGCTTAGTGTTCCGTAAAACGGGTAAACGTATATTGTATAAAAACGTAGATTTGTGTACGTGTTTAGGCGCATAATTACGTAATTAGTGTCAAACCAGCATTATATAATATGTTTCCAGTTGTGCCAAAATCCACCAATCTACACCAAACCATCATCTGCCTGCCTTTTCCCGACTGTGGTGGGGTCGGCTTCCAGTCTAACCGAATGCAGCTGAATACCAGCATTTTACATGAAGCGATTGCCTATCTGACCTCCACAACCCAGTTAGTACTGGGTAATACGATACCCCTTGGTAAGACTGGTTGTCAGACTTTCGGGCCACTTCACCTTCACATCCTATATACAAAAGGGTTAGGTTGGGGTTATAAAATTAATAAAAATATTCCAACAATTTCCATAGATAGAACTTTAGAATAATAAAGTAAAATAATTCTACAAATACTTATAGCGTACGTTTTGGATGTATATTGGGGCACTCCATTGAGGTGACGAGTAATAGAGAAGTTTGATTAAGAAGACAAACAGCACCGACCCCAAATAAATTGGATCATGGGCAGAAAAATAATTACGTCTTGACTGTTTTTTTAATTCCATTATAATATTTATGTGGGTTAGTCCATTTTAGCATAACTGGACATATTTGCCACAGCATATTCAGTCTTATACCCTTAGTGTTAAAATAGACAAATAGACTTAATGTGTGAAAATAATATATTTTTCTTGGCGCATATAGGCGTCTTAGGTGTTCTAAGGTTTTGTATTCCAATATTTTCCATTTTGCCTGTAATTTATTTCTTTATTTATTAAGTCATTTTAATGTATGTTTTTATTACTATTCTATTTAAATTTGCTGTCGTCTGAATACCAGTATTTTAGATAGAACGACTGCCTATCTGACTTCCACAACCCAGTTAGTACTGAGCAAATTGCTACCAACTTAAAAAAAAAACTGTTTAAGGTTAGCCCGCCAGGTTAGCCCGCGAAATTAATTTTTCTTACGTTTTTTCCGCTCAGTGTCATGCTGTATATTGAATATGATACGTGGCCGTAATACGTATGTATTCACAGATTATAACCCCATTGAATGACTGACTGCCTAGCCTTTTCTCAAGTTTTATTGGGGTCGGCTTCCAGTCTAACCGGATCCAGCTGAATACCAGTATTTTACATGGAGCGACTGCTTATCTGACCTCCACAACCTCGTTAGTACTGGGTAATACGATACCCCTTGGTAAGACTGGTTGTCAGACTTTTTTGGGCCACTGACTACCTGTAACGACTGTCAAAGATCACAAATGACAGCCGGGACCAACTGCTTAACGTGCTTTCCGAGGCACGGAGGAAACTCGGTATGTAATGAGTGGTCACCCATCCACAGACCAACCTAGGCAAGCACGGCTTAACCTAAAGATCGACCCGAGCGGCTGTTATTATTTAGCCACGAGCTCCTGAAATGAACTTAAGATGGTTGTATTCCTGAATTTAATGATTGCCACTCAATAAAGCCATGCTAACTACGGTCGCGAATCATATTTAAATCAACATTTTTAATTTGGTGGACTACCCTGGCGGACAACTATCATTCTTTGGATTATTTTTGGCCAGTCGTGGAGTTTTAAAGGTTTAATCACATACATTAAGAATTTATAGTTATTTAAAAGTTTGACAAGACTATCTTGCCATAATAAATTGTTGATTTTTTTCATATATAATAATAACTTTTAATTATTACACAGGATGTGCTTTTGTATTGCATAATGTTTTTTTTTACTTTTATACTTTTTACGGAAGGCTTTTCTATCATATTTTTATCGTCGAGGATCCAGTTAGTTACATTCGTTTACCCGCGCCCCTTTTTAAACTGACTTCCAAAAAAAAGGAGAGTTTTTTATGTATGTCCATCACATAATTACTCGAAGACGCCTGCACCGATTTGGAAAATTCTTTTTTTGTTTGAAAGAATATACTCCCAAGTTTTTTATTTTTAGCTTTTTCAGGTGAGTAGTTTAGCACGGTGGCAGTGTCCGCGTCGATATGTGTAATGAATCCCGTATTATTCATTGATCCTTCACACATCAGGCCAGATTTAAAACCATCTTATTTCTGCACTTATCCCATGTTACTTGGGGTCGTCGCAAAACGTTTTTTTCTTCCATTCTCCTCTGTCAACCGTCACACAATCATTTACACCTTTTCCCTTCATTTCACTCCTCACACAATCCATCCATCGTTTCTTTGGTCTTCCTCTCCCTCTCCATCCATCAACATTTATATTCATCACTCTTTTAGTCACATGCGATTCGTCCCTCCTCATCACATGCCCATATCAAGACAATCGATTCCCTTTCAACTTATTTAAAACCATCTGTAATACTTAATTCTGGATCTAGCTGCATATCAGTAATTACATGGAGCGGCTGCCTATCTGATCTCCATAACCCGGTTTTTAAGTAAGAATAGTTATTAAACTTTCGTCTTTTTTAGGCCTTTGCCCAGCAGTGGGACACATGAGAGGATAAGGAAAAAAAAAAGACTACCCGTAACGACTGTCAAAGATTATAGAAAGCCTTCCGTAAAAATTAATTATGTATTGTAACTTGTAACGTACACTAAACCAAAGCTTCTTAAATAAATATAATTATTTAAATTATTTAGTCTTTATGATGTGTGTATTAAATAAACTATTGTAGATGGCGTCACTGTGGCTTCGTTTAGCGAACATAGAGTAGAAAGAAAATAGAGTACAGTTTGGCAATCGGGTGCATATTATTCGATTCGGTAATGAGGTTTTTCTAGGCCAGCCAAAAACGATAGATGGCGCTATACATGACTAGTGTAAAAATTTTTGTTTGGCTGTATAAAGTTGGCCTTCATAACCTTTCAAAAGTGTTCCTTTCTGGTTTGTGTGCGTTCGTCAAACTTCGTTCGATTAGCGTTTGGCCTAGAAAAAACCTCTTTGGGGCTCTCGGAAAAGTTAAATCATACCGACCTGAAGCCAGCTGAGCCAGCTTATTCGAGCGGTGTCTTAAGGTAAACGCACACTTGTCCGCGCCGAAAGAATCGACCGCGCTGAACGAATATCATACGGCTATCGTAATCGATTCGTCCAATTCGGCCGAATAGTGTGTGAGGTTTCATAAGATTTAATACGAGTAATTTTAAAATTCGATTCTTTCGGTTCCTTCGCTTCGTTCGGCGCTGAGAAATGTGCTTTACCTTTAGAGTAAGGCCAAATGAGCGTTATTATGTGAGTCGCGCAAATTCGTTTTTTTTTTCGGTTTTCGATTTTTTTTGCGCATTTTTCGTGGTCACGTGACACAAACCAGACTCGTATGACAATGTGGCGTTAATTACGCGACTCATAACTCATAATTACGTTCGTTTGGCCTCACCCTAATGGAGAATTTTAATGCGCATAATGTCGTTTTTCAATTTTTCAATTATCTTTATTTTTTACCAAGAGTAAGTTCTTGAAAATGGTCTTGTACTAATCAAAGGATTTAAATTATTAGACCTGCCCTCACTGGTATGTTGCCAACACGGTCTCTAAAATATTTTTTTATTTAAAATTAAGATTTATATCTTTTTTATTTATTCGACTTCGAGGTACTTTACCGCCTTATCAAGTATTCGACTATAACTAAGTAAATAAAATAGAGTACTTGTTGGTAACATATCATATTAATTCAACGTTAGAATCCCTTTTAATAATTTGTCTCAATTCACCCCCTGCGCCTCTATTTACGCCCTGCGTAGAGACGCAGGGGGTGAATAGAGATTCACCACCAGCGTCTCTATTCACCCCTGCGTCTCTATTCACCCCTTGCGTCTCTGTTCACCCCTGCGTCTCTATTCACCCCTGCGTCTCTATTCACCCCCTGCGTAGAGACGCAGGGGCGAATAGAGATTCACCACCAGCGTCTCTATTCACCCCTGCGTCTCTATTCACCCCTTGCGTCTCTGTTCACCCCTGCGTCTCTATTCACCCCTGCGTCTCTATTCACCCCCTGCGTAGAGACGCAGGGGCGAATAGAGATTCACCACCAGCGTCTCTATTCACCCCTGCGTCTCTATTCACCCCTGCGTCTCTATTCACCCCTGCGTCTCTATTCACCCCTGCGTCTCTATTCACCCCCTGCGTCTCTGTTCACCCCTGCGTCTCTATTCAACCCCTTTTACAGTATGTCATTTTGCGTGTAGGCATCACTGAGACAAGATGACATCTCTTTGGGCGAATCTAATGATATAAATCTTTGGCATCAATAAATAGTTCTAGTGGCTCAGTTGTGGGCTGACACAACTTGGATTGCCATCGACACGCTAAGGGTATTCTTCCACAACTCAGTAAATAAAAAAGACGTACATACCTAGGAAACAGTGATTTTTAAAAGCATTTATGTTATTTCGTAATGTTTGTATAAAAGCCAAAATAAATTATTATTCATATGAAATTCGTTTTTTTTGGCTCTAATCAATAATTTCTAAATACAAAAACATTAAACCTTGCAATAAACATTAGATCTAGGGACTTAACCAAGGACCTGAAATCTTCCCACTGCTGAGACACAGGCCTGCTCTCTATGAGGGGAGTGGGCTAAAATGAAGTGGGAAAAAAACTACTCTTTTACAAAAAATACATCTCTATTGAAACTTGGTGCCCATCAGCTTGGCAGAAGGCGTGGTACAACCGGTCAGATCGATGCCCTGTTTCTTCATGTCTGCGTAGTTCAGCTCAGCCAGAACATCGTAGCCACATTTGGCTGCTAGCACCTGGGATGCTGTGGCTGTGAACACTGTGGCTGTGGCGCTGATACCCAAAGCTTTGCAGAACGGTACTCTGAAACAGAAGGAAGATAAATGTAAGATTTTCTTACCCGACTACGGCGAAGCCTTAAGGAAGGGTTATGATTTTAGCAGTCTATGTATGTATATGTTTGTTGATTCGTTATGGCCCGGGTAACAGGCTACGTTTTAACCGACTCCAACAATAGGAGGAATCGATTTTACCTTGTAAACCCCGAATTTAATTAGAGCGTGATTTTTAGTACTTGGGTTTTTTTTTGTGGTTGTTCCACTGAGATAGGGAGCTATGTTATGCATTAAATAGATTACCGTGCTTCAAAAAACTTGGCTCCAATATTCTGTCCCCTGTACTCCGGCAGGACTGTGAGTCCACTGGACGTCAGGTATCTGTCGACGTTGTAATGCGTGAATACGTCGAACATCTCCTCAGTGGTGATCAGGGTCCGCAGAATCTTCTTCCAGCGCTCTCCTTGCACCTGAGAGAAGAATGGAGAAAGAAATAACACATCATCTGCCTAGCCTTTTCCCAACTATGTTGCGGTCGGCTTCCAGTCTAACAGGATGCAGCTGAATACCCGTATTTTACATGGAGCGACTGCCTATCTGACCTCCGCAACCCTGCTGGGTTATATGATACCCCTTGGTAAAGACTGGTTGTCAGACTTTTTGGGCCACTGACTACCTGTAACGACTGTCAAAGATCTACAAATGACAGCCGGGACCAACCGCTTTACGTGCTGTCCGTGGCACGGAGAAAACTCGGTATGTAAGGCTAGTCACCCATCCACAGAACAACCTAGACAAGCACGGCTTAACCTAAAGATCAACTCGAACGGCTGTTATTATTTAGCCACGAGCTCCTCAAAAAATTAAGACATACATAACATAACATCACGCCTGTAATCCCCGCAGGGTTAGGCAGAGGTGAACATAATAGTATACCCACATTTCGCCAGTTAAGTTTTAGTCCCACTTAATAGAGGAATGGAAAGAGGAGTGTTGGTCGTCCGGCGGCGAAATGGGCAGACGATATTGTTGCCATTGGGGGAATATTCTGGATGAGGCTGGCACAAGAGCGTGGAGCTTGGCACAAGTAAAGAGAAGCCTGTACCCAGCAATCATAATCATGCTCATGCAGTTCAATCACACACACTCACACACATTCACCCTCACATACTCACATCCACCAATACACGCACGCACCCACTTCGATCCAACTCCACATATGATAAATCACCTACACTCAGTTCACAAACACTCATAAACACTTCCCACTCACGTACAGACCATTTGCTTATTATTTAATGGGTAATTTAAAATTTTAAACAAGCATTAAAGTAAGCATTTAAGTTAGTTTCAAGTCATTCAAAATTTAATTAGTAGTACGACCAACCATATTTCTTTGTTGGCATTTTATTGTTGGAAGATCGAGGGAAAAGGCGCTGAAAACCGAAATACAGGGATTACCTAGTTTGGTTGCAGTGGCTACATCCACTTAGAAATTAATACTGCCAAACTATTTTTCTGTAAAATATTACTAAGTTTTTTGAGAAATAAAATTATTTATATTTATATCAACCGGGCAACAAATCCAGACTTCGTGGCTGCTACTGAGAAATTCCTGATGGAAATCCTAAAGGCTTCGCTACCGTCACATGAGCGAAACGTGAAAAATTTATTCACTGTTAATGGGGTAGATGACACACCAATCTATTGAGATACTTTTTATGAGCTGTCAAAACGCGGTTCTCTCATAGATTTTGAATGGCAATAGCCAACTGTGATGTCACTGTTTTTTCAACTCAATGACTCAAATATTTATTAATTTCAAAGCAACTAAAAATCGAATTTGGCAATTAATTGAAAATAAATCGGGTTTTCTGGCCCAAAATAAAGTGGTTTTTTAAGAGATTGGTGTCTTGGAATTATTGTTTTATGGTGTCATCTACTTGCTTTTCTGTTAAACAATAGTTCTTGTAGTGACGAAACAGCCAAGCCACATATTTTGAGTAAGGTGTAGAGTTTGTGAAATTAGGGCTTAGAGTTAGGCCATGTAGAGTTAGAAGCTTAAATTGGCTCTACATGAGATCTATTTGACAGTGCGAGCCATATGGTCTCATCTTGGCAGCATTTTAAATGAAAATGTTTTTGGTGGGTAATTCGACCCCAAGTCGTGAAGCATTGCAAACCGATTATCTGATTAGTATCACCGAAAACCTGCAGTAAAGCATTGCAGGTATTTTTTATCACCAATGCGTAATACGGATAAGTATGTCTTATCTAAAATCAAACGGCCTTGAAAATATTACCTATAAGTATATGATATAACAAGTACACTTGTGCTTCTGATCAGAATGTTATATCAACAGCTGATTACAAGTAACATAACATAACATCACGCCTGTAATCCTAGAGGTATACAGCACATCTCGTCAGTTACGTTAAAGTTCCATAATATAATAAGCGCGACTCTATCTAAAAATAAATCTAACACTGTTGCAATCCCAGTAGAAACAACTTTCAAGTTGTAGGTCCATTGCTTGCGTCATGTTTCTTGTTATGATCATGCAGCGCCGCTTGCGGCGATAAATGGAACTAAAACTTTCTGCAGCCGAATTGTAATCCGGCTGAACGTGGGGACGCCGTATTACATAACAGCGCCGTTTTTCAATACGGCGCGCCATTATGAAAAAACGGCTTGTTATACGAATTGGCTGCCACATATACATCAACCCAATGATCAACCCACTCTCACAATATGGTCTGTGTTCCAAAAGTGCGAATTAGTGTTGCAGCAGAACTCTGCTTCCGCTTCCGCTTCTGCAGAAGTTCCGCAAGCTTTTTCACTTCTGTTTCCGTTTCTGGTTCCGCAACTTTATAACAGAACTCTAAACGGAGAATACAGCGAGGAGCGCGGGGGTGGGGGCGCGTGAACGACTGGACATGACGGAATCAGCGCGTGCGGGGGGGGGGGGGCCGTTGACGGGGGCGGTTCTACTTCAAAATCATCATAATCATTACAAATATTGGAATCGATGTTAAGTGTAAATGAAGACCAGGATCCAGGACCAGGGTCTTCTACAACCGACGATGGTGACAATTTATTTTTAGAAATACAGTCACAACTTCGGGAATACAAGAAAGAGGAGAGACTGCCTCTCCATGAAGATCCCCTTCTGTGGTGGAAAGTAAATGCGCACAAATACCCCCATCTTTTGCCAATAGCTCGCCAATACTTATCAGCTCCACCCAGCAGCGTAGCCAGTGAGCAATTATTTAGCGGAGCTGGTTTAATATATGAAGAACACCGAAACAGACTCAAAGGTGTAATAGCGGCCAAATTACTTTTTATTAAATATAATTTACCTCTGTTTAACTTCGAGTACTAAAAATACAAATTCTATTAAACAAATCTGAAAAAAAAAAATAATGTGTTTTTTCTCCATAGTATTTACACTTCCGCTTCCGCTTCCGCATCCGCATCCGCATCCGCTAAGATTTACTTTTGACATCTGTTTCCGTTTCTGCTTCCGTTAAGACACTTCCGTTGCATCACTAGTGCGAATATGATAAGTAGATCATACATATGGTAAGCTGATAACCAGTTGGGTACAAGATAAGTAATAAATATCCGATGTTCAATGTATCTGGCATGTTATTATCAATTTAATTTTATCTTATCATACTTCGACTCCTTATTCCGGGATTGATGGCAATCATAACATGATATCATCAGTTTATTAGTATTATTAGTATTAACTTGACTATACAAAACAACAATATATTCTTATATAATAACTAGCTGTTTGAAGGTGAAGTTATATTATAAAAACACAATTTTTCCCGTTTTCGCAACAATTTTCATTGATGCCCCCGCTCCATTTTTTTTTCTGAAATGTTTTTTTCATTTCGAACCAGTAGTTCCTGAGATTAGCGCGTTCTAACAAAAGACATTTTCAGCTTATAATATTAGTCTAAATAGATTATATTTTTATTTTGCAAAACATCTTGCTGGTCTGCTTCCAGTCTAACCGGATGGAGCTGAATACCAGTATGTTACATGGAGCGACTGCCTATCTGACCTCCACAACCCAGTTGGTACTGGGTATTACGATACCCCTTGGTAACACTGGTTGTCACTTTCAGGCCACTGACTACTTGTAACGACTGTTAAAAATCTACAAATGACAGCCGAAAAAAAAGGCTTAAAGTGCTTTCCGAAAACTTCAAGCTTCTCGGAGGAAACTCTGTATGTCATGGATCACCCATCTATAAACCGACCTTGGCAAGCACGGTTTAACCTTGAAGATCGATCTGCGCGGCTGTAATAGACGGAGGGTACCAATGAGGAATTCCCCATATAAAAAAAGCTCTTATCCGAGACCCACCTTCTCCAGATCCTCTTCCTTATCATCCTTACTCTTGACGAGGACTACGTTGAACCCCACCAGGTCTTTGGGCTGGCCATCCTCCTCCGTGAAGCAGACTAGACTGGTGTTGCCAGAGACGTATGACTCCCAATTCGACCTGATGGTTGCTATGGATACCGGGTCTTGGCTTAGTCCTGCAATTGGGGAAGATGGATTTATTATACAGTGTGTAAACGGACCCTACGAACCCGTCAACCAAGCATTCTGTACATTACTTTACGCAAAAATCGCTGGAAAACGACTTTTTCATTTCTCATACTCGGAAAGTAGTGTTTGTTTGATCAGAGCAGCGGGTCGAAAACGATGCTTCCCTCCCTTGGGCGGGAAAGACTCATAGTAATTGCTTCCCTCCCTAGGGCGGGAATGAATTTTAAAAATAGAACTAAAATTGGTTATTTAGTCTGCTATAATTTTTTTTACATAATTAAGAAAAATATCGATTAATAAAAATATGCTGCGGTCTTGTGAGTGTATACGGCCAATGTGAATTAAAAAAAATACCTATTAAAGTGGGATGGCCCGCGGCGGTGACGCGGGCGGTGTGTTCCATATTTGAAATTTAAATTAAAAAAGACTATTTATGTATAATTTGGCGGGATACTAACTCTGTACCGAAATTATTTGATTAAAAATGAGTTCAAGCGATTCTGAAATGTCGACCCCCAATTCCGTTAAAGACATACAGTTATTAAAAATCTTTTGCCAGAAATTTCAAAGGAAAGATACTTAAATATTTACAATGATTTTATGAAGTGGCGAACAGACAAGAAAATAAAATCGTTTTCCGAAAGTGTATTTCTTACATACTTCAATGGACTATCTAGCAAAATACAGCCTTCTACGCTATGGAGCAGGTATTCAATGCTCAAGAGTACACTTAGTGTAAAACATAAATCTAAGGTTTTCACCTCTTACGAAGTGGAATAATTTTTAAATGAAGCCCCTGA
Source organism: Xestia sexstrigata (assembly GCA_941918905.2). Lineage (NCBI taxonomy): Eukaryota > Metazoa > Arthropoda > Insecta > Lepidoptera > Noctuidae > Xestia > Xestia sexstrigata. Next base: position 10,683,185 of record OW799228.2, on the reverse strand, counting down.
CGAGATATATTTGGCAATGAAGGTAAGCTAAACGTTTATCTAAGTAAGGAGAAGTCTTTTACTCTAAAAATGAACATCGTTCCCAACGTCTTTACTCTGATAAGTATTATAGATAAGTTTGTACAAAAAGAGACAATGACACTGACCAGATTGCGTATATTGAGAGTAAAGACGTTGGAACGGCATGCATTTTTAGAGTAAACCTGTTTATTTTACCTACATACCTAAAAGATAAATACTAACAAAATTCTTTGTTTTCACAGGTGGTATTGATACTCGGTATAAACGGCGCCTGCAGAAACAGTGAGCTCACAAATCTAACAATTAAAGACGTTGAAAATCATGGTCAGTTATTAGTTGTAAAATTGACTAAAACAAAAACAAATATTGAGCGCACATTTGTAGTACGAGAAGAGTTTACACAAACAGTAAAAAAGTATCAAAAGCTTAGACCTACTGACATAAAAACGGATCGTTTTTTTCTTATCTACCAAAAGGGAAAATGCTATAAACAAGTGATCGGTAAAAATAAAATCTCAGTTATGCCAAAGCAGATAGCAACATTTGTAGCAACATTTGTATTTAGTATTTGAATTTAAAAAACTGTGAGCAGTATACCGGGCATTGTTATAGAAGAACGTCAGCGACACTGTTAGCCGATTCTGGGGCGAACTTAACAATGTTAAAAAGACATGGAGGATGGAAATCCAGCACAGTCGCGGAAGGCTACATTGAGGATTCTATCCAAAATAAATCTAAAATTTCAAAGAAATTAACATTAACTGAGACTATAAATATACGCCCCAATTCGCCTCAACCAACCACTTCAAGAGAGTCTCCGCCATGGATTCCACCGTCTAATGAAATACCAGAGTCTTCTACTTTTACAGAGATCCAACACAGCCAAATTTGTCATAATATATCAAACAGTGTAAATATTCCAAACAAAAATTTAACTTTGAATTTCACAAATCGTTCTAACTTCTCAATTAATTTTAAATAGGTACTACTCATGTTATTACTATCAATAAATATTTTTGAAAAACTACTATTTTTTACTTTCCTTATATTTGAAATGAAAAGTAGAGTGTTTAACACGGGTGAAAGTCATCAATTCCCACTCGGACTATAGCCGCCCTCGCTTCGCTCGTGCGTCAAAATACCTCGTATGGGAATTGATTTCTTTCCACCCTTGTATAACAATCTACTATTTTTAAGGTAGAACTCAATGTAACGGAAAACATTGCAGTAATGGATGTATTGAATAGTACGGGGGTTGTGGATGTGTTTAAAGTATAAATCTTACGTTAAAAAAAAAGTTAGAACTTTGACCCTTAATATCTCTGTAAATAGGTTTTCAGGTATGGTCTAGAACAAAATAATAACAAACAAACAAGACAAGCTGAATAAAAGTTTACAATAAAAAATAAAAAAAATCAGACGAATAGATGACCTCCTCTTTTTGGAAGTCGGTTAAAAATTACCACAATGGCGGGGAGAACAAATGCCTTTCGGCTTCGTTAAGGGTCTTTTTACACCCTTTATTAGTAACTGCTCAGTATGAAAGAGAATAGAAGTAAATGATGCCGTGATGTCAGACAGGGGAGAATGGGAGAAGAACACGTGTTGCGCCGACCACAAGTAGAATGGGGCGAGGGGAGGAAGATGATGAAGTGGAGTCCCTCAGTAGCAGCCCAGTCTCTGATTTTGTGAACAGTTGATGGCGATAGGCTTACTCCTATTACATGGCCAAATAACATGACGCCTGTAATCCCCGAAGGTTTAGGCAGAGGTTGTAATAATGGTACACCCACATTTCGTTAGTTATGTTTTAGTCCCATGTAATAGGGACCGAGCCTTTTGCCATAAACTGAACATAAAATCCAAATTCTCGATGGAAAAACTCAATAACATTTTTACCTGACCTGGAAATGGAATCCGGAACCTCTTGCTCAACATATGCGCTTGCGACCACTAGACTAACGAGGCAGACTCAAACAACTGACGAAATATGGTGACAAAAAATCAAAAGTCATTTATTTTTACAAGCTTTTATTTAGTTTCACCTGTCCCGGTGTTTGTCTGTAATCAAATCTTGCAAGTTAAATTTGATCCACTTCCCGGTTACCAATTGAGCTGAAATTTTGCACGCATATGTATATCGCGGGGCAATGCAATATTATGATAACATGGAACTGATCTGATGATGGAGCTGGAAGGTGGCCATAGGAACTCCGATATAAAACGACATAACCCCATCGAATTTGGACTTGTTTGATTTGTCTTGATGATTACTTTGGTCCATCTAGGACCAAAGTACTCATCAAGACAAATCAAACGAAGAGAGTATAATAAATATTTTATTTGATTCAAAGGAAAAGTTTATTTTATTCTTTTTAGAGCATTTAATTAAATAAAAGCTTGTTTTTAAAAAAGTTTTTTACTTTTAATTTTATTGATAATCTTACAGTTTTTGAACGTCAAAGTGTACAAGAGACAGTCCCCCGAAACGCCCACACTTCGAGACTTCCTAGTGTTATAGCTGAGAAGAAGTGGCGGTGTGTAATCCACCTATGTAAGAACACCTCGAGATTATTATTATTACGGATGCACCCGAAGAGGTGGGCAAAGAACGTCACTTACTGGCCGCTTGAGAGTGGACATCGCCGATGAGGTCGACCGCGGCGAAGGTGGTGTGACGATCTGATCATGTTCGCGGGGCAAAAGTGGCCAGAAATTGCGCAGAATTGAGAGGTTTGGAGGAATTTATCTTTGGTAATTACTGACTGTGTAAAGAATTATATGGCAAGGATATAAGTGTCTGATGAGATGACGAGTAATAGAGAAGTATGGAAGAAGAAGACATGCTGCGCCGAGCACTAATTAATTTTGATGAGGGGAAGAGAGTGATGGTGACGTTTGGTAATTACCTAAGACAGCACAAAGCGGTTCGTCCCGTATAAAAGTCTCTTGCATCATGTCCAAACATATTTTTCTAGTGCTCTCATCCATATCTCTAATTTGGTACCTGAAAACCAAGAGAACAGTTTTTTGAAATATTTTTTCAAAAGAGTGGAGATGGCAGATGGAACAAATCTTTGTCCGATTGGTGGCCAATGTTAGGACAAAGAAATCAGAGACTTCTAAAATCTCTTTCGCTCGACGATAAAGTCAAAATCGTGGGAAGCACCTGTATGAGGGACGCACAGAACCGGGAAGTGTGTCAGAAGAAAGGGAAGGCCTTTACCCAGCTGAGGGTGATTCCAGGCTGATATGATGATAATGATGAATAGCCAGAAGTATTCAGCTGCATCCTATTTGACTAGAAGCCAACCCCAACCTATTTGGGAACAAGCAGGTTAGGTACTGATGATGGTGATGATGATGGTAGGCAGGTACTTAATGATTATGTTATGGATACTTTAATTTAATACATAAGACTTACATTAATGCAGGCTTCCCATTTGTCTCTCTGCCCTTGAATCTGCTCCACACCTGACCTATCGGCACACTAGATGGTCTTTCCCAAGGCATCTGAAACAATAAAACAATTCTTATTGAAGACATCTGGCTAGACGCGGAGATGGACGATAGAGGAAGGTTTTGACCGTATGGCGGCCAAGGTTGGGCCTAAGAAACCAGGACCGGAACAGATGGATAAGGGATGCACATTGCACAGAACAGAGAAGAATTTCAGAAAGAAGGAGAGGCCTATCCTATACCCAACAATGGGTGATTCCGGGCTGAAATGATGCTGATGATGAATTGAAGACGGACCTGGACTATCCTTTTGGTCACTGCGGCTACCAGATGCTGGGGCGAAGGGCGCGGTTTGGAGGACCGTATCGTGTAGTATTGGTACGTGTAACACGGTTGGCGCAGTGGCTGAGCGATTAGCTGCCGCGCTGCGCGTCACGGGTTCGAACGCCGCACGGAACAAATATTTGTATGACCTAGAAGTTGTTCCGAGTCTGGCTGTTTGTGGATGTGAGTTTAAATGTTTGTACCCACGATACAGGAGAAATTCCTAGTGTGGACCGAAGGTATTGACGTTCAAAAAGTGCTGATTATCAGCCTTATTTAAATAATCGATTTGAAGGTCTTTATTCCTAATACAGAAAAAGTGGAATTGGGTCTTTCCATCAGTGATTTATCAGAACTGGAGTGTGCATTTGTGCCTGGTTGATGTCAATAGGGTCGCTCTTTATTACATGGGACTTAAATACAGGATAAAAGAGACGGTAATTGAAATTGTTCGGAATGATGTAGTGAGTACGTGGTATGCCGATGTATTTCACCCTGTATTACTGGAAAATTGTTTTGCATTATTGGTACCCATTAGGGCTGATTCGGGATATGCAGACATGTTGTTCATGTTATTTTAATTATTTGCATGATCTGGGTTAAACGCGAGCAAAAGCAAATTCGTTTTGTTTCGTTCGTTTCGTTTTACATTTTACCGGATTTTGCTCAGTTCTTCAACTCGCTCAATGCTTTTTTTTATTACAAAATGGACCTGTTCTTGGCCTCAATCATGCGTGATGGAAAGCGGTGGAAGAGGTATATGATGTAACGAGCATGCCCAAAAGATCCTGTTCACTCTAGTAGCTTTGAAAGCAGGCGAGTTAAATGTGGGTGGGAACACTGATGCCGGCAGAGAGTTCCACACTTTAGCAGTGCGCGTGATAAAAGTGGAGGAGAAGCGCTGAGTACAACTCGTCGAGATATCAAACAAGTTACTAAAATGTAATACTTAATATGCTTATTACAAAATGACGTGTCATGTTTTCTTACGCAAATGTGCAATGACCGGTAAAGATCTACTTGGACCTACTTGGTATTACTATACATGTCATAGAGTAAGGTAAAGCCCGGTTGGTCACAGTTCTATGTATGCTTGGAGTCTCTTTGAGGGATCGTACCCGAACGGAGTGATCCGACAGAGAACCAAAGTTGTCGACATAGCTCACAGAATAAGTAAGCTGAAGTGACAATGGGCCAGTCATATTAGCCGTAGAACCGATGACCGTTGGGGTAGGGGTCTACCCTTTATGGCAGAACTATTTGTCATAATATTATTTTGGATAACAGTGGATAGCATAAACTTCATTTCGCAGAAAATCATTTGGCAGACACTCATTTATCATACATTCAAACCTCATAATTTTGTAAGTCAGTATCATCTTTTGGCATAAATTTCAAATCGATAGTCATTAAAATGCAGAACTATCATTTTTCAGAAAGTTAACAGTTAGCATCTTTTGGCATACATTTCATAATGCATAATAATAGAAAGCATCTTTCACATTATAGAAAATTCATAGTAAGAATAATTTTGTATTTCTTACCATAATAATAAAATTGATTGAACATTATTTTTTTCGCCACACTTTAAGTCGTGTGGTATCCGGCAGAGTAGAATAGAACCAACCCATTACACTCACGGGTGTCGTATAAGGCGACTAATATCTGAGGCAGAACACCTTGCGCCTCCGTAGACCAGAGAATGGGCAGCAGCGTTTTCTGTTAGTCTTTCATCACTGCGATCTCCAATCCGCCTGCTAAGCGTGGAGATTACGGCAAATTCCTCCCATCATGGTAGAGGCTTATGTCCAGCAGTGGACGTTATGGGCTGTTGTAGTGTAGTATTTTTTTCGCCACAAACATACGACGATAATGTTATTGCTGCATATTTCTGATCAGGCAAGCATTCATCATGCATGCAGTATGCAAACATGCAAACAAGCATGCAGTATGCAAACATGCAAACCAGCATACACCATGCATGCAAGCAAGCATGCAGTATGCAAACAAGCATGCAGTATGCAAGCAAGCATGCAGTATACAAGCAAGCATGCAGTATGCAAACATGCAAACCAGCATACACCATGCATGCAGCCAGCATGCAGCATGCAAGTAAGCATTCAGCATGCAAGCAAGCATGCAACATGCAGCAGGCATGGTTTCTGTCACGGCTCCGGCGCTGCAAGGTCCCACGGCGGTCCCACGCGAGCTTATCGTCGCAGATTTGTTTTACGCTTAGAGAGCGTTAAAACCACCTGCTCCTCAGCTCGCGGCCCGCCTCACCCCTCCGCGCCTACGCGGAAATTACACTCTTAGGGTAGGGCAGATAAGACTACGTAGAGTCGGTTTTGGAGCGATTCGTTTCTGTCACTAACTTTTTTAACGCATCGTATTGTCTTTTTAAGACAATATTTTAATTTTAATTTAAGGTTAAAAATGCTATTTTATAGAAATGGTAATAGTGCCAAATAAAATTATTCCAAATGCAATTCTGCCATCTTCATAGTATGCCAAGTGAAATTGTACCAAATAATCGTCGCTCTAAATAAACGTTATTCTAAACAAAATCATGCGGAACTTAAAAATTGCCAAAGGTAATTATGCTTAATAAAATTCTGCCATCTTAATAGTATGCCATTGTTAATTCGTACATACAAACATTCGGCCAAACAATAACTATATTAAATATTTTTTATGTCTTAAAAATATTCGTTTAAAGAAGATTATGCCAAGTGTGTTATGCCAAATAAATTTCGGAGCATCAAGATTCTGCCAGATAGAAGGAAACCTTGGGGTAGACGTGTTCTTGAATGGAGACCGCGAATCGGGAAACGTGTGGGGACCGCGGGCGATCGTGGAGCGACGATACGAGCTGCGTGTCTGGTTGTACCTGGATGAGAGTTGCCGAGAATCGAGCTAAGTGGCGTGCGATAGAGGCCTATGTCCAGCAGTGGACGTATTTTGACAAAAAGTCACCGACTTCCGAAAGTAAAGTTATTTTCTGCTTTTTTTGAAGAAAAGTGTTTTGTTAACTATTACGAAAGTCGCTAGTCGTCACGATATGAAACATTGTCTGGAAGTTCCCCATTTTTGTCAATTTGAGTTTCCTTTGGGCACGTGGCCTGTCTATCATCATCATCTGCCTAGCCTTTCCCAACTATATTGAGGTCGCTTTGAGTTTAACCGGTTGCATCTGAATACCAGTATTTTGCCTATCTGACCTCCACAACCCAGTTAGTACTGGGTAATACGATACCCCTTGGCAAGACTGTTAGACTTTTTGGGCAGCTGACTACCTGTAATAACTGTCAAAGATCTACAAATGACAGCCAGCTGCTGAAAGTGTTTTCCGAGGCACGGAAGAAACTAAGTATGTATTGGGTGGTCATCCATCCACAGACCAGTCTAGGCAGGCACAACTTAACATACAGATCGACCCGAGCGGCTGTTATTATTTAGCCACGAGCTCCTCAATAACACGCAGCCTGTCCATCAATAACTTTATTAATAGATTGGCAGAATTGAACTGTTTTCAATCTGGCATATGTTTGACCGACAGCGTTCCAACAAATTATTACAATACTCGCTTTTCCCGCGGTTTCGCTCGTGTGGTCATCATCTGCCTGCCTATTCCCAACTATGTTGGGGTCGGCGTCTGGGCTAACTGGATACAGCTGAATACCAATATGTTTAATGGAGCGACTGCCTATCTGATTTTCACAAACCAGTTAATGGGCGACTTGGTAAGACTGGTTGTCTGTCTGTCGGGCCACTGACTACCTGTAACGACTGTTAAAGATCTACAAATGATAGCTGGGACCAATGGCTTTACGTGTTTTCCGAGGCACGGAGGAAACTCTGTATGTAATGATTGCCAACCATGCACGGGCCGATCTAGCAAGCACTAAATAAAAAAAAAAAAAAAAAAAAAAAAGCCTTTTATTTCACACCTAAGTTAATTAATATCTTTTACAGATTTAGTTTTTGTATACAAATAATATAATATAATTAATCAATATGTAAAAGAAAATCAACATGCAATAATATATTATACAATTTAAAGATTTTTAAATATTATTAATTAAAATTAAAATATTATTATTAAATTAAAATATTATTATTTAATTAAATTACTTTGAATTGAATTAATTAGCGTGAACCCCTCTATTTGAGGGTAAAGGCCTCCAAGCAAGCACTGCTTACCCTAAAAGTCTTAGGCGTGTCTTATTTGGAATTGATTTGAGTTTTTAAGAGAAATCTCTGAGTGTGTCATTTATATATTATATTTGCAGTAAAAGTCATGAACAATGTGTAATATTGCGATATCCAGTGTTCATGAAAACTATATTTTTCCTTGTCGGTTAAATTTAATTTGTTAAACATATGTAGTTTTGTTGCTATTATGTTTCTAATGTTTTGATGTGAAACATCTATAAGCACGGGTAAAACCAAAAAATGTCGTGGCGACGCATGCCGTGGCGACGCTTAGCCAATTACTGTCAAGTCGTTAACCAGGCCCGAACAATCCTGAACATTACCGACCTGTTGAAGCAGCACAAGATCTACATATTCACCACGATTTACAACAAGCCAGCTGGTCTCGGGGCACAGCGCTGAGTTACAATCTCGTGACTACTAACTTAACTTACTCGTTCGATCTCAGAATAAGGATTTTCTTTTTGTGAATCGAGTCTTTTTGTTTTTCTTTTCTTTTATTTTATGTGTTAATTTTTTATATTGACTTTTTTATTAAGCATATTACTTTTACAGAATAATTTCGATGCTTCACATCTGCCAGACGTCCCGTGACGGCTCACTTTTTTTGTACTGTAACAGCTGGTATTTTTTGTTCATGTAGTAACTTAATAAGCGTGATGGATATGAATGTTGATGGATGGAGAGGGAGAGGAAGACCAAGACAAGGTGGATGGATTGTGTAAGGAATGATTCACTATCACTATTACTACTATTATAAAACAAAGACCCCCGCCGCGTCTGTCTATCCCTATGTAATGTGTGTGATCTTTAAAACTACGCAACGGATTTTGATGCGGTCTTTTTTAATAGATAGAGTGATTCAAGAGGAAGGTTTTAGTATATAATTTGTCAAGCGGGCGAAGCCGCGGGCATCACATAGTCAAAGATAAAGGAGTAAATGATACCGTGACGGTTGACAGAGAAATTGGGAGAAGAAAACGTTTTGCGCCGACCACAAGTAGAATGGGATAAGGGGAGGAAAATCAAAATATATTATTTCTCATAGGCCTAGATGGGCACTTGAAACGTCAAACAAGGTGAACGGTTCAGGTTAGTCGTTTCCATGGAGAAGAACCGGCAAGGAACTCCATGGTTGAAGATAGCTTACTAAAACTTATGAATTTGCCAACCGACTCATTCATTAAGCAATATTCTTTATCTGAATTTACTCGATTTTTGAAATCATAGATATTGTTAAAACAATGGATGGACTGTGTGACGGATGATATGGCTAGAAAGGAGGTGACTGATGAGATGACGAGTAATAGAGAAGAAGACATTGATTATGATGAGATATTGTTATAAACCACTTCAATTAATTTATTGTCAGAACCTAGGTTGAGTTATTGTAAAAAGTTTATCAACAAAGTCCACAGATAGTCTTTTTAAATCATAAGAAAAGATAGTTTGAGGAACTGGTGGTTAAATAACAACAGCTGCTCGGGGTCGATCTTCAAGGTTAAGCCGCGCTTGCCTAGGTTGGACCGTGGATGGGTGACCACCGAGATATACCGAGTTTCCTCCGTGCTTCGGAAAGCACGTTAAGCTGTTGGGCCCGGCTGTCATTTGTAGATCTTTAACAGTCATAACAGGTTGTCAGTGGCCTGAAAGTCTGACAACGTCTTACCAAAGGGTATCGCATTACCCAGTACTAACTGCGTTGTGGAGATCCGATAGGCAGTCGCTACATTTAAAATACAGGTATTCAGCTGCATTCAGTTATACTGAAAGCCGACCCCAGCATAGGTGGGAAAAGGCTAGGTAGATGATCATGAAAAAAATACAGATTTCGCGCCTTTTTCAAAAAAATATACATTTATTTAAATTTATATAATAAAATGCACAATTTAATTAATTATTTCACAGAAAACGCCCGCGAATATTAATCCTACAATTATTTCATCGTATTATTATTATTATTATTTACTTACATTGAACAATGTGTTATGTGTTCACTAGTTGAGTCCTACCACGTGATTGTCAGACTAAACGTCAAATTCAAGAGAGCTTCAAATACCAACTTATATACACAAAACACAATCTAAAAGCAACCTTATCGTGCAAAGATAAGGATGATATTGATAGCAGATGTAACGAGGTAAAATTGGATGTAAATATATCAGTGGCGTGTATGTGTGTGTGTATGAGTTTGTTTCCATTGAAAATAGATGATTCATAATTTATATAATTGATTTGACATAGTTATGCATGTGTTTTTGTTGTGGCTGCGTTATTTTGTTTTTGTTTTGTTTAGTGAGCTTGGGTGGCGACCGCGAACCGGAAGACGTTGCGTTGGAAGACCTCCCACTAGGTGGACCGATGACCTGGTGAAGGTTGCGGGAATGCGTTGGATGCGAGTCGCACGGGACCGGTCAATGTGGCGACACTTGGGGGAGGCCTATGTCCAGCAGTGGACGTCTTTCGGCTGAAATTATGATGATGAGTAAGCTTGGGTGATGATAATCAGAGGACCTGTCAAGTCCAAAACTACCGTCATTATCATTATCTTCCCCTCATCCCAATTCATTAGTGGTCGGCGCAGCATGTCTTCTTCTTCCATACTCCTCTACTACTCGTCATCTCATCAGACACCTCGTCCAAAACTACCCTACTAGTCGGTAATTCCAACAGACATATTTGCCCTATAATAAAGGTATAATTTATTATGTTATACCTTGTATATCCCAGCGGTGGGAACGTTACAAACTCTATAATGTTTCCAATTCCCACTGAAGAGACTCTATACTCTATGTCAAAAATCACTCTGTCGAACGTTATATCGTCGAGTCTATAACGTTTGGAAGTCTGAAATTGGCGCCGGTGACTGAAAAGTTATCGTGGTATGGGCATGTGACGGTAAGGAATTTGGAAAATATCGTGAGGAAAATTTTGAAAATGAATATGGAACCAAAGACACGATGGATGGACTGTCTAAAGGATGATATGGCTAGAAAGGACCTGACTGCTGAGATGACGAGTAATTTAGAAGTATGGGAGAAGAAGACATGCTGCGCCGACCACTAATGAATTGGGATAAGGGGAAGAGAATGTTGATAACGTCCCTTCCACTGCAACACTCTTCCCTGAGTGAGGGACTGGATCATATTCGTAATCCACCACGCTATCACCAGGTTTATGAATGTCACGTCTTTAAATTTAAAGAGAGCAGAAAGGCCTTTATGAACTTCTAAGTACTACTTACTTCTTCATCATCATTATCATATCAGCTTGGAATCACCCACTGCTGGCTATAGGTCTCCCCTTTCTTCCGCCACACTTCCCGGTTCCCTGATCCAGGTGTTTCTCGTGACTTTGACGATATCGTCAAACCAACGAGCTTTAGGACGGCCCTGGTTTCTTTGGCTCAAACTTGGACACCACTTGGTCATAGCTTTGCTCCATTGGCTATCTCCGCGTCTAGCCAGATGTCCTGCCCAGGTCCACTTGTGGCGCACCACCCGGTCCCCTATGAGTTTCGTCAGACGGCGGATTTACTACACACTTACCTATTCTTAATGAAGCGGTAGCCATTTTGTTTTTCATTACCAACAAACTGTGATTTAACAATTAATTCTCCGCACTGCTGCTTTCAAATCTGAAACATAAAAACGACATTATTCACGACGAAACACAAAAATTTACAGTTTGAAAAACTTTGGTTCCAATTTTATTTTAGTCTCTTGAAGGTCTGTCAAGACAACCAGTCTTATCAAGGGGTATCGTATTACCCAGTACTAACTGGGTTATGAAGGGCATATATATGCAGTCGCTCCATTCAAAATACGGGTGCTGTATCCGTTTAGACTGGAAACCGACCGCGATATACTTGGGACATGGCTAGGCAGGTGAAGATGAATCCGTCAACCAAAATACCGTTTCGTAACGACAACGGACACACACCAGACCATCACGTAGTACAATTACACACGACGTAATACATAATACCGATATATATCTATTTTATATTTTTTATATCTCTTTATCATTGCATATTATGCCAAAAAAATATCGCCCATTCATGACACAATCAGTAAATTCAATAAGTTCGGGTGTGGGTGCTTATCTCGGAAATTGTTGTTGTTTTTGGTATTTCAGAAGATGGTTTTAAGCCACATTAGTTGGTTTTCAGGTTAAGCTCCGCTTGCCAATTTGGTCCGTGGACGGGTGACCATTCATTATAAATATACCTACAAGATGTAAACAGCCTTTTCACAAAGCATTCTGTACATTAATAATAATAATATTTATTTCAGAGTTGGTCCATAAATTTGTTAGAAACAATGATCATAACCTAGTGTTAGTAACAATACAAATCTCAAGTGGTTAGTAACAATGTTCTTAGCCTAGTGTTAGTAAAGGTACAAAGTAGTCAGGCGCTTGGTCTCGTGTGAAGGCTTATCCAATGTGCAAACGGTACCGAGTCCCAGCGGCCGGCACACACGGCCAGAATGGCGCTGGGGCTGCCGCGCACCCGCGCCAGCATCGATGCACAGCGCTTACGCATGATGGCATGGAAGCCGTCCACGTGCGCCTCTGTGAACATGCCACACTCGCGCTGCAGTAGCGCGGCAGCCCCATCAACACCCTGAATGCGTTATTATACTGCACACGCAGGGCGTTGTATGTCCCCTGCGTATATTTAGCCCACAAACTGCACGTGTAGAAGGTCTGACAGAATGCCCTAAATAGTGTGACCTTCACTTGTTCAGTGCACCGAGCGAATCTGCGAGCCAACATATTACAGCGGATACACAACGCCCTACGTTCTCTCTCCACATCCATGTTGTCTTTAAGGTCTTCGGTGAGTTTTAAAGGTGTACCGTAGAGTGAGACGGGTGGTTATACGTCTGAGAAATGTTTTTTGGATGCTCTAAAAACTATAACCTCACTTTTCTTCACATTGTATCTGAGCCCATGGGCCTCCGCATACCTTTCACAGATACGAAGCAGCTTACGCAACGCGCCGATTAAAGTAAGTAACTCTACGCAAAAATGATTTCTTGGAAACGACTTTTTTATTACGGTTTACGGTAAGACTCAATGTAACTCACTCAAAACATTATGATGACTCTAGGAGGTAGATATTTCAATTAAAGGTGATGATGGATTTTTAAAGAAATGAGGAAGTAGGCGTATAGCATGTTGTGATGTGATGATAACCTTGTCAGTGTCGGTTGGTATAAGTGGGGCTAAATACACTTTATCGCTGTAATGCAAGCATTTTTATGTAATCTTAGATATTTTGGCCCTGATTGTGAAGCTGATTTACACTGTCTTGTTTTTTTACACAATACTACCTCATGCTCGCGGCTTCGCTCGCGTGAAGTTTGATAATTGTCCCATGGGATCTTACTACCGGGATAAAAGTATCCTATGTGTTAATCCAGACCATAAACTATCTGTGTGCTAAATTTCATCCAAATCCGTTCAGTAGTTTTTGAGGGAAAGAGTAACAAAAATACACACGTACAAACTTTCGCCTATAGAATATTGGTGTGATTTTGATAATATTCTTTATCGATATACAGTAGCCATGGTCTTCAGATAAATCACAAATAGATAAAGTTGCAACACTTGAGGTCGTGTACTTGGTAAATCATGACGCAATCTAGTCTACTCGTCAAAAGCTCAACTGGTGAGCATGAGGTCCTGGGTTCGATTAGCAGCTCAGGTAAAATGTTGTTCGTTTTCTGTCTGTTGTGTAAATATCTGTGTAGGGTTACTTAGTTTGATGTACAGAATGTTTGGTTGACGGCTTCGTAAGGGTCCGTTTGCACCTTGTAGTTGGTAAAAGATTAGACACTTTATGATAAAGTTACAGTATCGTATTCGCTACGTTTCCGTACCGTACCATAAACACCAATGGAGACGTACATTTCAACTCAAGTATAACGTGTTACCGATGACGTACAGTCCACTGTACCTATTTGTAATTTATCTTAAGACTATGACTATTGATGTACATCGCAAACTACAAAACATACATACACTCACGCCTTTTTCTTACGGGGTAGACAGAATTTAAAGAACACGACCTGCTACGATCATTTAAGATCATAACCTGCACTTCATCATCACTCTCTTCCCCTTATTCCATTTTATTTGACGACCTGAATGGTGCAGCGGTAGTGTGGCCGCCTTACCTTCTGTAATGTGTGTGTTTTTACATGGTTTTTTTTACTTACACTTTTGGATATTATTAACCTGAAAATTTAAGCATTCGTCCTCCCTAGGTAGCTTCATGCTCATTTCTTGGAGGCTAAGCAACGGCTTTGGCCTTTTACCTTGTAATTCATGTTATTATTCAAGTTTTTTTCTGTAGACTTTTATCTCTCTTAAATCTTTGTTTACCTTTGTAATGTCAGTTAATGACAGGCCTAGTTTAATTTTTAATTTATTGCTGGAGCTAGTTGTAGGTCGTATAGGTAAATCACATCGACCTCATTATCTTTTCTTTTTATTGTGTTCTAGAAATTCCAAATTATAAAATGTCAATCATCTGGAGATGACAGGAGCCAGGTGGTGGAATTCGCAGTCTACGTCTGGAGCTAAAAGGCATCACAAGTCTGGAAGAGTGACCAGAGGAAGTTTTCCTCTACTGTGATTTATAAGTTAATGAGTACGTGTGCCATGACTTAGCATCTGTGGCCCAGGCTACAGGAGTGGCGACCCTCCATCCCCTCTTACGATCTGATTAAACTGACGACTTCCATCTCAGCAGAAAGAAAAAAAACTGATTTCCTCCGGCCCCTCCGGGAGGAAGATTGTCAGCCTTCGCTTCCTCGGCTGCAATGACGAAGCCTGATAAACCTCGACCAGTATCCTTGAAGGAAGACTGAAGCCTGACGTCCCTCGGCCACTACTACAGCCCAGAGGCCCGCCTTTCTCCAGTTCATCTCACGTTTATTTTCATTTTCATCCACCCGCTTCTCTAACCTAGTTTAGTTATCTTCTAGCTCCAAATAGGTAGGCCCTAGATTATTCAATACATTCTTATAACTTGTCCCCTTGACTATTTCTTTTAACAGTGCTCCCCTCCAGACTGAAACTTAGGTGAGTGCCCGTGTGTTATCCCCGCAGGGTATGGATATACTCCCGGGGTTGCGGGACTGTTCGAAAGAGTTACCGTGGCCCCGGAACACAAAGGGCGATGAAGGAACATTGATGGGTTTTAGTCAGTAAAAGTCTGACACTCCCTCCTGCTCCGCCCAGAGCGGGAGAAGTCATTTGATGATTTCCCATCCGAAAAAAAAGGGTATGGATGTACACACGCACAAAACACAAGGAGAGCTGCGTAAGTAGTTAATTAATGAACTATCCTTTAGTTTATTTCTATTTATTTTATTTTTATTCTATTCGTTGACTTCATTTTCATTGTTAGGATACTGCTTATGGGAAGAGCGAGACACAAGTAGGTACTATTGTAACTTACTGGGGCTGCCTCAATTTATGTGACACAATGTTCGGGAAGTAATAAATATTTTTGTATTTTGTATTTTGGTTTCGTACTTAAAGTACACCCACATTAATTTCGGCAGTTATGTTTCAGTTCCATGTATTATTGCCATAAAAACAAGATTGGAGATTATTGCCATCTTTTTCTTCTTCAATCCTTGGCCACCCCATGCTGAGTGCAGGTCTCTTCCAAATCTCTCTACTTTAGGCGGTGCGTTGGAAGGCCTGCCACTAGGTGAATGACCTGGTGAAGGTTGCGGGGATCCACTGGATGCAATGAGAATTAAGCTGGGTGCGAGTCACACAGGACCTGTCAATGTGGCGACACTTGGGGGAGGCCTATGTCCAGCAGTGCACGTCGTTCGGCTGAAATGATGATGATGAATTAGTTTTTTTGTTTTTTTGTAGATGATTAGTTTTTCTTTTAAATCACTTGTAATTTCTGACAAAGCAGGAATTCAAATTTGTTTTTTGGAATGTGGGACAAAACTTCGGGACTAACGAAGAATTTTTATATTTAATGCTACCGATTGGGTTGACTAGATCAATTTTCTTTAACAGAAACAATATGTGATGTTTATAGGCTGGAATTCCGATAAATCACTAAAAAAGACATGCTTCATAGAAACATGTTGTGATCACTGCCAAAATAATCGTCATTACTAGTAAAAATACGTTATTCTTGGATTTGCGACCAATATACCTACCAACTGCCTCGTTAGGCAGGTGCAATGGTCGCAAACGTGAATGCTGAGTATGAGGTCCCGGGGTCGATTTCTAGGTGAGACAAAGTGTTAGTAAATTTTACCAATAAAGGGTTTGGAGTTTGAATTTGTACCCGCGGTTGAAAGCAGTAGGGTCGCCCCGTATTACATGGGACTAAAACATAACTAGCGAAATGTAGCATGACCACCGCAGAAACCGGTTTTTTCGTAGAAAGTCTCGACAAAATGACAGATGAACAAAAGAAATCTGTCATTTTGTCGATTCTTTTCGTCGACAAATCCTGTTAACACGGCAGTCATGCCGCCGGCTGTTAGTACTAGATAATACGATTCTCCTCGGTAAGACTGATTGTCAGATTTTCGGACTACTGACTACTTAACGACTGTCAATTATCTACAATTTACAGTCGGGAGGCACTGAGGAAACTCGGTATGTAGTGTCGCACGCTTTTTTTTTTCGATTTCGAAATCCTCAATACATGTCCTCCGCCCTGGGGAGAGCGGAGGGGTCTGTCAGACTCGTGCTGACTTAAACCAGTGCTCCCTCGCACATTTGCGTCGTGGGGCAGTGGGATCTAACGCAACTTCCGCGGTCCCGGGGGGAGTGTAGAACTCCCCCCAGAAAGACCGTCTCGGGTCCAGTGTATTGAGTGGTCACCCTATCCAACTTAGACAAGCACGGTTTATCTAAAGATTGATACAAACGGCTGTTATTATTTAGCCATACATGTGGGTTGCAATAACTACGCACGTCTTTATAAAGGAGCAACCAAACAAAGCTTTAATATAATACCTATTCCTTTTTGCACAATTTACGGCTATTTTTAGGGTTCCGTACCCAAAAGGTGAAAACGGGACCTATTACTAAGACTCCACTGTCCGTCTGTCTGTCACCAGGCTGTATCTCATGAACCGTGACCGTGATAGATCGTTCGACAGTTCGACAGTTGAAATTTTCGCAGATGATGAATTTCTGTTGCTGTTATAACAACAAATACTAAAAAACAGAATAAAATAAATATTTAAGGGGGACTAAAATCCATGGCCCTTTACGGGGCCTCGGTATGGGCGCGTTCATTGAGGCTGCGTGCAGCGCACTACCTGAACGCGCCCCAAAAGGTGGTAGCCGTAAGGCTGGCCCGTGGGTACCGCACGATCGCCCGCGAGGCGGCGTGCCTCCTTGCCGGATTGCCGCCATGGGATTTGGAGGCGATAGTCCTCGCGCGCCTGCATGAATGGCGCGCGGAGGCGCTTCGCCGGGGGGAAACTCCGCTGCCGCGACAAATTGTCGCTCAGCGGACAGACTTCCGGCGGGATCTCATGGCGACATGGAGAGAGCGACTGTCGCAACCCCGTGCAGGGCACGCCACGATAGTGGCGATAAGTCCCCTCTTTGAGGAGTGGCTGGAGAGACACCACGGCGTCCTCACCTTCCGCCTGACGCAGGTCCTCACCGGACACGGTGTTTTCGGGAGGTTCCTGCACCGAATCGGGCGGGAGGAAACGCCCGGGTGTTTCCACTGCGAGGATCGACCGGAGGACACGGTGGAGCACACGGTGGAGGTGTGCCCCGCGTGGGCGGAGCACCGCCGTGTCCTCGAAGCGGCGATTGGCGGTGGCGACCTCTCGCGTCCGGCCCTGGTGCAAGCCATGGTCCGGAGCGAAACGGAATGGGACGCCGTCACCTCCTTCTGCGAAGCAGTAATGCTAGAGAAGGAGGTGGCGGAACGTGAGAGGGAGAGAACCTCACAGCGTCCCGGCCGCCGCGGGAGATGCCCCGGGCGTCGGGGGCCACCACGTGGTCCCCGGGCACCGTCGGCGCGGGCCTGTGGACGGTTAGCTCTGGGCTAGCTCGCCGTCCGTCCGTCTCATGACGACAGGCCGTGTCGACGGCGCGTTCGTGTTCCACGCGCGCCTCAAAGAGAGTCAGCAAAAAGGAAGGGGTCCGCAAGGACCGATGCCTGCCGGGGTTGCGGGACTGTTCGAAAGAGATACCGTGGCTCCGGAACACAAAGGGCGATGAAGGAACATGGACGGGTTTTAGTCAGTAAAAGTCTGACACTCCCTCCTGCTCCACCCAGAGCGGGAGAAGTCATTTGATGATTTCCCATCCAAAAAAAAAAAGGAGGGACTAAAATACAACAAACGCGCTTTTTTTGCCGTTTTGTCTAATGTGGTATAGATAATGGTACGGAACCCTATGTGTGCGAGTCCGACTCGCACTTGGCCGGTTTTAAAGTTTTTTTTTCATGCTGAATCTACGTTAAATATTCATTAACGACCTTGAAGCTCGTCTGCTTCTTTGGAGCCTTGTTTGATCTCACAAACAATCGATAAAGACATTCAGTTTCGATCCATTACCTCTCTTGATTGATTCAATAAAAAATTATTGACCAATACATACTGAATAAACATTAAACCAATCCTTTAAACAATCCCATCCAATTTGTTTCCCTTCTAAATTAAAAATTGGCGCCATTCCGGCGCGCAAGGCGCAGCGCCCGCGCCTCACTGCGGCGACACACAAAAAACTGTCTAAAACCCAAGCGAAGTGCGGTCGACACGTTTCCCGCGCAGCTCCGGTATTAATGTTGCAAAAAAATACAAAAAAAACCCTTCGCCAGAATTTGATTGACTGTTTAGTGTTCTTAACCATACTGTGAAGTGGAATCCAGAAAACCATAAGGATTGGACACTCGTTACGCCGGCCGGCCCAGAAGTCCCGAGTGCAGCGGGTACCTAGCTCCGATCCTGCCTATCCAGGTTGGTGTTTTTTGTTTCTCTTTCTCATTCGAAATCCCAGGGTTGCGAAATACTAGCATCAGGGAAATGCAATCGATTCTGCAGACGAAGTCCCAACATTTCTTTTGGTGCCTCCTGTGAGGACTATCCTAACCTCACATTATACTATAATTCTCGGTCAATGAGTACCTACATATTGCGTTTTAATATCGTGTAGTTTTATCAATTTATTAAGGTACAAGTAAAAACCTAAATACATTTCATATTTTTTCTATAAAACGCAAAGAGAGTAGGTATCCAGTCGGATTCGCGCAACGTGCTGCTGGCCAGCGCATCACGACTGTGCTTACCCTCATTAATCATTGTTGTCTAAATTCAGTAGAATTCTCCGACTTAAAGTTTGAATTTAAACCTCAATTTCAATAGGTACTTACTAACCTATTTCTCGTATAATTATTTCTTGCCTTAACTGATGTTGGTATAAGGCTAATTGGAATGTTTGCATGGTCGAATAGTTGTGCTCGAGAAATTACCTAGGTACCTACATTCTGTTACAAATAAAAGTCATAACGTCTAAATTGTAACCGGTATTTACCTACATAATTAAATTCATAACTTGTCCCTACTTGTATTAAGTGACAAGGTAGGTACACATAATAAGTTTTGTCCGCTTGCGGTTCAGATAGTTACTGACTTACCTACTTTCTTAACTCGTAAATCGTAAATACGCAAGTTAAAATGTCTGATGAAGCTGAATTACAGACGTCCCTTAAAAGACGGGAATATGACTTCAAGTGTATGCAGATTGTCTACGATTTGTCTAGAGTTGTTCTTCAAGATAGTGCTAAATTATCCTCTTTCAAGGCTAGGTACAAGAAGATTGATCAGATTAGAGCTGCTTTCATGGAGTCGAGCGAAAACGTTAATAGATTACAGCTAAAGTTGAACCCCAAGTCGGAAGTAGATCTTGGTGCGATGTTGTCATTTGATGACTTGTATTATGCGTCCATCGAAGTTGCCGAATCCTTGCTCGCGACGTCGTCGACGCATGCGCCCCCCGCGCACGCGGCCGCCGCTCCGCCCGCACATAGTCGAGAAGGTTATAATGTTCAAGTAAAATTACCTAAGTTGCAAATTCCGCGTTTTGATGGTAGAATAGAAAACTGGCAGACCTTCAAGGATAGTTACATGCCGCTTGTTCATGACAATAGTTCACTTTCGGACACGGAAAGGTTTCATTATCTATTATCCTGTTTGTCGGGGTGTGCACTGACCTTGGCCAAGGGAGTCCCTATAACCGCGTCAAATTATTCTGTAGTTTTTAAGCTTTTGTTAGAGCGTTATGACAATAAACGCATATTAGCAAATACCTATTTAGAAAAAATGTTTAGTTTAACGCCCGTCAACAAGCCGTCACTCGAAATCTTATCCGAACGGACCAATGCGTTATATGAAAGCGTAAACGCGTTACGTGCTTTACAAATTGAGGATCTAAGTGAATTCCTTTTATTTCACATCGCATCGCGATCACTTGACCTTGAAACTAGGAAACGTTTCGAGTTACAAAACACTCGCGAGATTCCTAAGTGCAATGACTTAATTCTTTATTTACAAAATTATATAAAGATTCTGGAAGTTAGTCAACCTGTCTCGGTTTCGACTAATCCATCGAACTTTTCTAATACCAATAAACAATCTCGAAATAAAGGTCAGCAAGGGTCATCATCATTTGTAGCATCTACGAATCAAAATAATAATAATGCATCGGGCTCACTAATTTGTTTATGTTGTAATGAAAATCATTCTATTTACCGATGCAGCAAGTTACATTCTATGACACTTGAACAGCGTCAACATTTCGTTCAAAAATTAAACTTGTGTATAAATTGCTTACGGCCCGGTCACGATAGTAATAATTGTAAATCTAAAACCACATGTTTTGTTTGTAACGCGAAACATAACACGTTATTACATGGGGAAAATAAAAGTTTATTAACGTCTTCTGAATCCAACGAAAGTAACGAAAGTTCCGCTAAAGGTACTAGTACACTTACCTGTATGACGTCACAAACTTCGAGTTCAAATTATAGTATTACGAAGATTCTTGGCTCGGCGGTGGTGCGATTACGTCACGCGGACGGTTCGCTCCAGTGTGCACGCGCGCTTATTGACAGCGGCTCGATGGATTCCTTTATGACTAGTACATGCGTGCGCCGCCTAGGTTTACGCATAAGAAAAGGTAACTTGAACGTTACCGGTCTCGGACAGAGTAATGTTTGTGACATAAAAGGTTATACTTTCGCTTCGATTATACCTCATTCGAGTAAGTCGCCTAAGTTCGACTTATCTTTAGTAGTTTTACCTAAAATTACTTCAATGATGCCTTCGTCGACATTACCGTTGCACGTCAAGGACCATTACAAGCATCTTGATCTCGCCGACCGCGACTTCGATAGATCCGGTCCGATCGATCTACTATTAGGTGTCGAGTGTTTTGATCAAATATACACTGGCTCACGTTTCACTCCTGGTCCCGGATTACCTTGCGCCTTGTCTAGTGTATTTGGCTGGGTGATAAGTGGCCAATATTTTCATAACACACCACCTAACAATACCCCCGGTGAATCCGTTACGTCACTCCTCGCGGCCTCTTGCACGCTCGAAGACATCGTTCAACGGTTCTGGGACTCTGAAGAACCACCGAAAGGTAAAATTTCCGGTGTTGAAGACGAAATCTGTGACCAAATGTATAAAAAGGGTACTTACCGTACGCGAGAAGGTCGGTACGTGGTACCTATAATGTTAAGGGAGGATGCACCTTCTTTGGGCGTTTCGTCTCGCTCAGCCTTTAATCGTTTTCTCAGTTTAGAAAGGCGTCTTAATAATCAGACCGAGCTGAAAGCTGATTATAAGGAATTTATGCACCAGTACGAAGAGCTAGGACATATGCAGCCTGCAGATTCTTCGACTACTGATCGTTACATAATTCCACATCATTGCGTCGTGCGTCCAGACAGTTCTACGACACGACTTCGGGTAGTCTTCGACGCTAGCAGTCGGACTACAAATAATCTTTCTCTGAATGATGTAGTTCATGTTGGACCGAAACTGCAAATTGATATTGTCGATTTAGTTACGAAATTCCGAATTCATGAAATTGTCTTCACTGCTGACATTTGTAAAATGTATCGGCAAATATTAATACGTCCTGAGGACAGGTGTTATCAACACGTTTTTTGGCGTGATGAGCCTAACGAGACTTTGAATGAGTATGAACTTAATACCGTGACTTATGGTGTCAGCAGCTCCCCATACCTAGCTATTCGCACTCTGCGTCAACTTGCTGAGGACCACGGTTCTGAATACTCAAGTCGCGCCGCTCAAGTCCTTTGTGAAGACACTTTCATGGATGACATCACTACGGGATGCTCAACTCTTGATGAAGCGAAGCGATTAAAGGAGGATGTTACCTCGTTATTGTCAAAAGGTCATTTCGAACTTCGTAAATGGAGTACGAATACTCCAAGTCTTTTGTCTGATGTTCCTCCTGATCATCTCCAGACTTCCAAATCCTTCGATGATGCTGGAAATGAGTTTGTCAAGATATTAGGGATACGATGGAATCCATCCTGCGACAATTTCTCCTACAAGTTTTCGGACTCGTTTGACGTTAAATTTACTAAGAGATCTATCCTCTCTATAGTGGCTCGCATTTTCGACCCGCTCGGTTGGATCAGCCCGGTAGTGTTTTCTGCAAAGTCACTTCTACAAGAGATGTGGCGCTTAAACTTAGGTTGGGACGAAGCTATTCCATCACATTTAGCCAAAGCGTGGCATTTGATAGCAGCCAACTTATCTGATTTACAGCATATTTCCCTACCGAGACTGATTATGCATACTAGTCCTATCGAAGTACATTTGGTAGGTTTTTGTGATGGTTCCCTGAAAGGGTATGGCTGTTGCGTCTATCTTTGTGTTGTGGTGGATGAAGTCACCACGATCACTCACCTGTTAATAGGTAAATCTCGAGTGGCTCCGTTAAAACCGACAACGATAAACAGACTTGAGTTAAGTGCAGCTGTGCTTCTAGCGCAAGTTTTGTCACACATGTACAACTTACTCAAGGATAAAATTCGCTTAAATTCTATGAAAGCCTACTCGGATAGCACCACTACTCTGTCTTGGCTAAACACAGCACCTCATTTGTTAAAGATGTACGTCGCAAATAGAGTCGTGCAAGCAATCGATTTAATTAGTCCCGAATTTTGGTTTCATGTGTCCACTGAGGATAACCCGGCCGACTGTTGTAGTCGCGGTATTCTCTGCTCAGAGTTAATCAATCACCCACTCTGGTGGAGTGGGCCTTCTTGGTTGAAAATGTCGCCTAACAAATGGCCGTGCAAACGTACGTTGCTCGTAAACGCAGAACTGCCGGAACTAAAAACTTCCATTCCCAGCTGCCTACACGTTACTGAATCTGATAATCCACTGCTGACGTTAACTTCTAGACTTTCTTCGCTGACAAAGATTCAACGAACTTTAGCATGGTGCTTCCGTTTCATATCAAATGCAAAGGTTGTTCCTTCAAATAGAAATTTCTCCTCACTTAGTAGTTCTGAACTAGAGAACTCAATGAAAATTCTAGTCAAGTTTACTCAAGACCATTACATGTCGTCTCAAGTCAGTCAAGTGAAAAATCAAGAACAATGCGACAAGTCAATTCAAAAACTGTCTCCTTTCTTGGATGATCATGGTTTATTGCGAGTGGGGGGACGCATCGATGAGGCTAATCTATCGCCATCTGCGTTACACCCTCTCCTCTTGCCAAAATTAAGTCCATTGTCGAGGCTGATTGTCGAACATTTCCATTTAAAATATCTGCATTGCGGCCCTCGGACTTTACAGTCCCTAATTCAAAGAAGGTTCTGGATAATTGGGTTAAGACTACTTATTCGTACTGTTCTCTCAAAGTGTGTGCGCTGCTTTAAAATCAAACCAGTTTCTAGTCAACCCCTGATGGGCAACCTTCCAGCTGCTCGTCTGCAGCCCTCCCGATGCTTCCAAACCACAGGAATTGACTTCGGTGGTCCATTCATTATAAAAGAAAGTCGTCGACGTGGAGCTAAAACCTATAAGGCATACATGTCCCTCTTTGTGTGCTTGAGTTCGAAAGCCGTCCATTTAGAGGCCGTCACTGAGTTGAGCTCAGAAGCATTCCTCGCGGCTCTAGATCGATTCGTTTCCCGTCGCGGGATGTGTGATACAATCATTACCGATTGTGGCACCAACTTTGTAGGTGCAAACAAATATCTTAACGAAATAATCGGTGAGCTTCGCAAACATCACTCTGAAATATCAGATGGTTTAGCTACCCGTCAAATAAAATGGAAATTTAACCCGCCAGGTGCACCACATTTCGGTGGCATATTCGAAAGTGGCATAAAGTCCACCAAATATCACCTTAAGCGTGTAGTTGGCGCTCAAGTTTTAACCCTTGAAGAGTTTATTACGATCCTCGCTAAGGTGGAAGCTGTGCTAAATTCGCGCCCGCTTTGTACTTTGTCTCCGGACCCGCAAGAATCGAACGTTCTGACTCCAGGACATTTCTTGACGGGAGGTCCTTTAGTTTCACTACCTGAGGAACCTGTTAGTGAATGTTTATGTCCACGTTCTCGTTGGCAAATGCTTAAGAAAATTACTCAAAGTTTTTGGCTTGCTTGGCAACGTAATTATCTGCATACACTTCAACAAAAAACTAAATGGTTCACAAATACACCCAACCTTAAACTGAACGATTTAGTCCTTGTTAATGACCCTAATCTTCCACCTTTACTCTGGAAATTAGCTCGTATAGAACAGATCCATCCGGGATCAGATAACATAGTTCGGGTTGTGACTCTTCGAACTGCAAACGGTAAAACTATGCGCAGACCAGTAGTTAAGGTCTGTCCGCTACCTATTAATTAACTATTATATTATTTCTCGAGCAATATTGTACCTATACTGATCAGTATTGTTCAAATTCAACTAGTTAAGTTCTAAATTTTATGTTTCTCGAGCACTGCTAGTAGACCTCTGGCAGTCCTTTAACTTGCGAAATCCTGGTCGATTTCGAGTGGGGGGAAATGAATAAACATTAAACCAATCCTTTAAACAATCCCATCCAATTTGTTTCCCTTCTAAATTAAAAATTGGCGCCATTCCGGCGCGCAAGGCGCAGCGCCCGCGCCTCACTGCGGCGACACACAAAAAACTGTCTAAAACCCAAGCGAAGTGCGGTCGACACGTTTCCCGCGCAGCTCCGGTATTAATGTTGCAAAAAAATACAAAAAAAACCCTTCGCCAGAATTTGATTGACTGTTTAGTGTTCTTAACCATACTGTGAAGTGGAATCCAGAAAACCATAAGGATTGGACACTCGTTACGCCGGCCGGCCCAGAAGTCCCGAGTGCAGCGGGTACCTAGCTCCGATCCTGCCTATCCAGGTTGGTGTTTTTTGTTTCTCTTTCTCATTCGAAATCCCAGGGTTGCGAAATACTAGCATCAGGGAAATGCAATCGATTCTGCAGACGAAGTCCCAACACATACTGATGGCAAGACAATTGACTTTCAATCAGGACATTTAAATTTGGCGTCTCTAGAATATTCTGTTTCATTTGCTGGGGCCCCACACGCTTCTATCTCTTCAAAACACATGGTATTATTGAAAACAAAAAAGAGGTTTGAATTGAATGGCCGGCCTAACATCCGCCATGTTTCTGAGATATGAGCTATCAAAGTTAATGTCAATTCACTGATGGCATCTTCAGCACAACTTTGATGGCTCTCGGAAACGTGACACTTTACAATATTTTGTCTCATACAAAACTTGTTTGTGTTGATACCTGCAGCTATCGATTCATATAGGTTTTAAGCGTGGCGAAACTTAAAAAAAAATATGGCGGAAGTAATTTAATTTATATAAAAATCTTCCAAGCCCTTTGCATTGCAGATACCTTGACGTCACCATTTTTAACATCACTTCCCTGCCTCAAGCTCTCAACCAGCAGCTCACATAGACAGCCATCTTCAAATGGGTATCCCGGACCACCAGCATGCAGCGGAAGCTCATTCCTGGTCAGTACCCTCAGCCTCCACCAGCGACCTTGGCATAGATACACCTCTGCCTAGCTGTTCGGGATTCTAAAAACAAACATTGTTTACGAGCTAATGCCCGTGGAGTTCGAAGAAAAAAACCAATCCGCTTTCCGACATTTGACCTCTATTCTCTATGCAAGGTCCTCACAGTTAGGAAGCTCTTCGTACTACAGACTGTACTTAGAAAACACAAACAGATCCACTATGACCCTTCCTATAGTACTGCAAAACGCCTCTCTGACAGAGTTTTCAAATATTTACCCTGTGGAACAGCAGCAGCGAGAAGACATTTCAGGTTTATCATCCCCAGGCTCTATAACAACATAAATAAGACCCTACATATTTATCATCTACCCCGTAGTCTCTTGAGAAGGAAGTTGACTGAATGGTTGAAATCATTGTCATATGACGCAACTGAAAAAAATGAGGAAACTTAACTAGCAAAACTTACACGTACACAAACTATCACTCACACACACATACACTCCACACTTCACACAGAAACTCACACACTCCCCCTCATGCACACCCACTCATACCCACACACACACAAACACACTTCCACACCCCCCCTTTTTTACGAAAGTTTACCCCAATGTTGGTTATATTGTACTTATTGTTTAAGTCTGGAACAATTGTTTTCTTGTTTATATAGGCGTTTATAGCTGCAAAACAGTTTTAAAGTTTTGTAGCTATCATCGTTTCCTTTGTAATGTGCAAACTGTGTAGATGTTCCACAATAAAAACTTGTCACTTTTTTTTTTTAATTGTCCCACGGGATCATACTTTCGGTATAAAAAGTATCGTATGTGTTAATCTAAGTTATAAACTATCTGTGTGCTAAATTTTATCCACATCCGTTCAGGAGTTTTTGCGTGAAAGAATAACAAACATACGTGACACACATACTCACATACAAACTTTCGCCTTTATTATTTTAGTGTGATTGTATGCATACTTACTACTTACTCAGATCACAATTTTGTTGCACAGTGCATTCTCTAGTTTTATTGTAAAAATAAACAAGAGTTTCCCTGTGAGTTTCCTCTATTATTTTCCTTGTCATTGGCAGCTGATGACGAATATAATTATTAACAGTAGGTTTGAATATGGAGTGAATTACTCCACAGAAGGTTATTCAGTGTTGACGTCCCATTTCAATGATTTTCCTGTGATACAGTGCGTTATGATAGGTCTAATCACGGACTTCATATATCGGCTGGGGAGAAAAAAGTGGCGGAACACACTCCAACATGGAGCGATGCCAATCATCATCTGCCTAGCCTTTTCCCAACTATGTTGAGGTCGGCTTCCAGTCTAACCGAATGCAGCTGAATACCATTTTACATGGAGCGACTGCCTATCTGACCTCCCAGTTAGTACTGGGTAATATGATACCCCTTAGTGGGACTGGTTGTCAGACTTTTTGGGCCACCTGTAACGACTGTCAAAGATCTACAAATGACAGCCGGGACCAACAGCTTAACGTGCTTTCCGACGCATGGAGGAAACTCGGTATATAAGGGTGGTCACCCATCCACAGACCAACCTAGGCAAGCACGACTTAACCTAAAGATCGACCCGAGAGGCTGTTATTATTTAGCCACGAGCTCCTCCGAGCTCTGGAGCGATGACCATCTGAACTCCATAACCCAATTATTTTTGCTTTAACGTTACTCCGTTCCAAAACAATTAAATATACAAAAGAGAGAGTAGTATTAACAAACAAACCTGTATACATGTTGTTTCTAAAACAAAATACACATGATGTTTCTAAAATAAACAATCGGTTCTGGGAACGTGCCGGGCAATGCTAGGTGTTAGACGTTTAGGGATGGGATTTGTCGATAGATTTTTTGTCGATAGTTAGGTTGGCACTCCTGCATCCGGTTAAAATAGAAGCCGATCCCAACATTGTTGGGAAAAGGCACCCAAAAATATATAAATTAACTTTTTATTAATATTACTAAAACGGCGCAAATAATTGTATTTGCGCCGTTTTAGTAATATAAAGACTAACTGTTAATGAGGCTATTGAGCCTCATTAACAGTTAGTCTTTCGAGACATCGCCAAGCGGTTGTTCGACTCTTTCTGTGACAACAACGTGTATTAGGTTGCTGTTGGGGCTCCCGTAGTTCTGCAGCGCATCAGGCATATTTGTTGAAGGAGATACAAATAGCTTTCAAGCGATTGTGTGAAAAAGAAGAGCATCCCTAGGCGAAGGATTCGGGGGAGCATCAACATTATCTTTCTACCCTTGTTCCATGTTACTTGCGGTCGGCGCAACACGTTTTTTTCTTCCATTCTCCTCTGTCCACCGTCACACAATCATTTACACCATTATCCTTCATATCATTCCTCACACAATCCATCCACCGTTTCTGTGGTCTTCCTCTCCCTCTCCTCCATCGATCAACATTTATATTCATCACTCTTGCGATTCGTCCCTCCTCATCACATGCCCATATCAAGACTGTCGATTCCCTTTGAATGCGGGTTAGCACCAACAGTATTTTAAAGGTGATAGTGTAATGTGTGCACAGCTGCAGGTCTATTGCGTGTCCGCTTCCCTGCAGTAGTTACAGGTTTATGAATTAGTTTTAATTTTATTTTATTGTCATGAGAAATGTTTAGGAATAAGAAAATTTATTTGCTCAATCATGTATAAACATACAGAATTAAAATAATACATATGCCATGTATTTTGCAAAATTTTAAATAAGACTGGTTCATGATATCTCTTCGAATTAAATTAATAATAATAATTAGAACAAAAGCAGGATCATATACTTCAATGGTACCGTTAAGGGGCCCTTGTTTGAAATTTACATTTCTAGATCGATTTTTTTCCAAAGAAATCACCATATTTAAATTCGGAAAAAAATATATAGTACAGATACATGTTTGATCTAGTGATTTTTGTGGTCAAAAACACAATATTTAACATTTTACTCGTTAAAAAAAAATCAGAAGTAACGTCGATTTTGGAAGTATTTTAAGTTTTATGAGACTTGGGGGAACACAATTTTTATTAAAATTTTACATTTCATTTACTAATCGGGTTTGTCAGTGATGTTATTGGATAGATTTGTAATATGGCACTTATTTTTTTATAATAAATAAAAACGTGAAAAATAGAGAGCGCCGAAACGTGAAAAATAGAGACACAGGCGCGGTGCGCGCGCCGCTGCGCGCACCGCGCCTTTGTCCTGCCGGACGTCATCGAGGGAGGACCTATGCAATTTTTGCTCGCGACCACAATAATACGCGTGTAGTAGTAGGTACCCACTTTATTGTCCTTCTCTACACAGACTAGCGCAGTCAGTATGACTAATATCTTCGCCAATTGTGAACCGATTTCGATGATTCTTTTTTGTTTTGAAGAAAATTACTTCGCTTCCCTTTGGTGAAGATCTGATGCTGATCTTCGGAGATTTATAATGGAACTCTTCAATTATAGACAGCAAATAGCTTGAATGTTTATTGTTTTCACAACATCATAACAACATCACGCCTGTATGCTTTGAGGAGGTGCAGAATTGTCTACAGTACACCCACATTTCGACAGTTAGGTATGTTAGGTTCCATTTTATTGGGGTTAGGCCTATTACCATGACATGCATTGTTAACAAAATAAAATTAATGACTGCCTCGTTGGTCTAGTGGTGGCGACTACTGCGTATCAGGTCCTAGGTTCGATTCCCAGGTCGAGCAAAGTGTTATTGTGTTTTTCCATCAGGATTTTCTTAGTAGCAGCCTCGGAGTCTGGATCTGCACCCGCACTCGCCCCGTATTAGGTACATGGGACTAAAACATAACTGGTGCAATGTGGGTGTAGGCACTATTGGGTACACCTCAGCCCAACCCTTCGGGGACTACAGGCGTGATGTTACGTTATGTTAAAATATATGTGTAGCTAATATTTGTATCGGAAAAAATAAAACCGACTTCAAAAACACAATAAAGTGAAAACATCACTTTGTTCTGTTTTTGAAGACGATTTTATTTTTTTGAAAAAAAGTTTTTAATGTTTTTATTACGACGTAATAAAGCAAAACAAACATTTCATTAATCAGCTGATAACTACCGTTCTAACAGTAGGTACCTACGTGAACCTTTATTTGGGGTCACTAGTACCTACTACTTTCATTAGTAAGATTTCTACATTGTAATGATTCTCAAAAATAAGTTAATTATCAAGAAAAGATTTATGACAATAACGTAGGTGATTTTATTGAATAATTTTAAAGACATTGAACGTGGCTATCGGTTACATCGGTACCCTAGAGCACGGTTTACGGTCGCGCTGCGTTTATTAGGTAGAAAAAAGTTTTATGCTAGTACAGACCTATATATTTTATTTTATTATAATTAATCACATAATTGTCTTTCATTATAGTACTCACCAAATCTTCTACCACCATTATTTATATTCTATAGAATGATAATCGCCTGCCTCAGTCATACATTCATAACAATATGAAGTGTATTAGTGTTACATAGTGTTATACGCACATCAAGCTATACGTGTTTGTTGCAAACTAGCTCTTAATACCAGCACGCAATAAAATTTGAACAACTAAATTATTTTTACTGTGGCGTGTTCGCTTGCCGCCATAAGTCACCGGAGTTCATATCGCGACGACTCCTATGCATCGCGGGCGCAAGCCGTCTCGACTCGTAAAATGTCTAAACTGCCGGGAAAAGGAGCCCTTAAA
Source organism: Xestia sexstrigata (assembly GCA_941918905.2). Taxonomy (NCBI): domain Eukaryota; kingdom Metazoa; phylum Arthropoda; class Insecta; order Lepidoptera; family Noctuidae; genus Xestia; species Xestia sexstrigata. Next base: position 10,652,346 of record OW799228.2, on the reverse strand, counting down.
TATTGCCCTATTACTTCGCGAATATTTCCACGGCATCGTTATGCTTGACCCAGACCATGCAGGTTGATGCTCATGACTATGAATAACATGAAGAAAGAAGAACTGGATTGTTGACTCCAGACAGGCAGTCGCTCCATGTACTGGTATTGAGCTACATCCGATGAGACTGGAAGCCAGGTGATGATGAGGTAAGAGCCCAGACAACAACTAGACAGTTGCAGTCTGTACCTTGGGGCTCAGTATTTTTTTTCCAGAGTAGACACTTGGTTTTGTGGAGTCCTTATTATGTTGCTGGCTGCTACTTTTGAGCATAGTCAATACTGGATTCCACGTACTAGACAATTTGAAGCCATCCTCTCGATTGAAATTTGTGTTTCCTTATTTCAATTGCTTCTCTTGTCAGCCTTGGAAAGTAATGTTTGTTCGATAACAAAATACGTGGTTTGTGGAATTCAATCCAGTGATTGGGCCCTGACTGCAGTAGATATTCAGCTATGGCCGATTTCTGCTCATCATTGTTTTTCATGGTCTTTATGTGCTCTTTTATGCGGCATGAGACAGTTCGCTTCGTTTGACCGATGTATGAACTGCCGCAACTGCAGTCGAATTTAAGTATAGTTATCATGAAACGTGAAAGTTTAAAACAGTGTTAGACACTAGAGAGTCTGTGTTCGCTATCTGAGTATGAAAGTAGATGGCTATAAGAGTAGAGGAAGACCAAATAAACGATGGATGGACTGCGTTAACAATGATATAATAAATAAATAAATAAATATCGCTGGACATTGCACACAGCGCCATCTAGTGCCACACTAAGCAACGAGGCTTGTGTCGTGGACACCAGATAGTTGATATACTACATAGATACTTTTTTTTGTTTGTAAATACATACTTATTATACATATAAACATCCATGACTCGGAAACAAATGTCCATGCTCATCACACAAACATTTGCTTCTGCCGGGATTCGAACCCGGGACCTTAAGAACGTAAGGCAGCCTCACTACCGCTGCGCCATTCGGGTTGTCAATATGGCTAGAAAGGAGGTGACTGCTGAGATGACGGGTAATAGAGAAGTATGGGAGAAGTAGGTAGACATGCTGTGTTGACTACAAATTAATTGGAATAACGTCAGGAGAATCGGGATGATGATGGTAGAGAGGAGATTGTGATGATGTATCGATGTCCCAAACCTCATCCCTACAGAAGTAATTTTATATTTCCCCAATTCTCTTCAGTTCGGGAGTATAGTGTCAGATGTATAAGAGTCGGAGCGCGAAACGGTCGCGGCCGGCTATTTTTACTTCTCTCTTCGTTCGTTATTCGTGATATTTCAAGTTAAAAATATACTGTATACGTTTCTATTTCGGAGTTCTGTGTTTTTTTTTTTTGTATGTGAGTGAAATATGATTTTGAATTGGTAAGTGAGTAATTATTTCTTTTTTCTTTTACTTTATTTTTGGTTGTCCTTTATGTAGGACGTGAAGAAATACTGTTGTTGTTTTATTATCAGCTGTTGCTATCGGGAAATGTACTTATCTGTGCGTTTACATATTTTATATTTATACTAGGTTTTTGCTCGCAACTTCGCCCTCTGAAGAAACATAATAGAAATATAATAGTGTAGCTTTCACGAAATATGTTATTGGGCACTCGATAATATTAGTTTAGCTTTTTATCAGTGAAATTGAAAGAGCAGTTTCGAAGATAACCTTGTACATATACGAAACTTTTTTTAAATGATCTCTGGTCTGTATGGATACTTTTACATTAAATGTTTTTTACAAAAGATAAACGATAACTCTTTTAATGTCTACTAAAACTTTAGTTACTCTTAACAGACGAAACCGTCACTATTATATATCTTGCACACGGTTCTCTCTAACACGGTGAGACTTTTACGATTTTACAAATTTAATATATGTTGTACAAGACTGCCTCGTTGGTGTAGTGGTCACAAGCGAGACTGCTGAGCATGAGGTCCTGGGTTTGATTCCCGGGTCCGGCAAAGTGTTATTGGGATTTTCCATCAGGAATTTTTCAGTCACGGAGTCTGGATCTGTGCCCGTTTGATGGCAATAGGCTCGCCCCCCATGGGACTTAAACATAACTGGCGAAATGTGGAAACCTGTGGGAACCTGTTAGATACACCTCTGCCTCGGGGATTACAGGAGTTCTAATTTATATTTATTACCTACGCGAACAAGCGCGTGTATAAGAATCTTATGTAATTAAGGGTGCGGTACAAACCAACTTTTTCTATGGAACCAACGTCATAGTCGCGGAAAAATCATATTTTTTGTTTGTTTGTTTGTACCGAAAAAGCTCCGAAACTACTGAACCGATTTTATCTATTTTTTCACCAATTGAAAGCTAATTTATCAGGAAATAACATAAGCTATTAATTATATTTATATTATGCAAATTAGCCGAGCTATTAGAGTCGCGGGCGAAGTGCTAGTTATTGTATAAAGTTGCAGTTTGGCACTTTGTCTTCATATAGGGACATAATTTATCAACTGTGATCCCTTCGTAATGTTTTCAAGACACTTTTGGCATGAAAACTTTGTAACCTGCAAGGAAATTGCATGTTTTTCAGTTTGAAAACTTTAGAGGGGTTCGACGACCCGAATGGCGCAGCGGTAGTGAGGCTGCCTTAAGTTCTTAGGGTCCCGGGTTCGAATCCCGGTTGGAGCAAATGTTTGTGTGATGAGCATGGACAATTGTTTCCGAGTCATGGATGTTTATATGTATAATAAGTATGTATTTACAAACAAAAAGTATCTATGTAGTATATCAACTATCTGGTGTCCACGACACAAGCCTCGTTGCTTAGTGTGGCACTGGATGGCGCTGTGTGTTAATGTCCAGCCATATTTATTTATTTATTCCTTGTATTTCTAAGAATGTTTGCATTCTTGTATCACTGTCAGCATGTCAAAAATACAATCAATTTACAAGTTTTTGACTTTGATTCTTGCTGACATGAAATTACGTCTTGAATTTGAACGATTTTTTAAGTGCTGGAATTTTGGCCTCTAATTTTTAAACAAAGTGGGTCATGGGTATAGCTTTTTAGTGCGTTTAGTTTAACAGATGTTATTTTGAAAACGAAATATATGGCGTATACCTATACTAAGTATTCGATTTAAAGAAAATTCATGTGTTTTGAAAACGTAAATTCGAAGCATTTTGTTTTCGTTTTTACATTGATTAAGTAGACGCTCTTTCTTGTTTAATTGACGTGAAAACACTCGTATGTTTTGAATGTTTACTTAATGCGATGTACAAGATACTTATGCGCAAAATTTCTATGTGGGGTGGGGGGGGGGGGGGGGGGCAGAATGATGTACTGAATACGTGGTAGGCGTTTTAGTGTCAGTGTCCGTTCCAACTTGTATCTAAAAAACACTGCATACGTATAAAGAAAATCATAACAAGAACTACAAAAAATATTAACGATCATTAGCTTCCTGCCCTTCTCCCATGTTACTTGTGGTCGTCGCAACACGTTTTTTTCTTCCATTCTCCCCTATCAACTGTCACGCTATCATTTACTCCTTTTTCCCTCATATCATTTCTCACACACTCCATCCATCGTTTCCTTGATCTTCCTCTCCCTTTGTATCCATCAGCAATTATATTCATTACTCAATTAGTCAAATGCGTTTCTAACTATAAAAATATTAATATTAGTATTTATGAGGAGCTCGTGGCTAAATAATAACAGCCGCTCGGGTCGATCTTTAGGTTAAGTCGTGCTTGCCTAGGTTGGTCTATTAATGGGAGATCACTCTTACATACCGAGTTTCGTCCGTGCCTCGGAAAACACTTTACGGCTTTGGTCCCGGCTGTCATTTTAGATCTTTGACAGTCGTTACAGGTAGTCAGTCGCCCAATAAGTCTGAGAACCAGTCTTACCAAGGGATACCGTATTACCCAGTTCCAACTGGGTTGTGGAGGTCAGATAGGCAGTCGCTCCATGTAAAATACTGGTATTCAGATATATCCAGTTAGACTGGAAGCCGACCACAACATAGTTGGCCCACAATATGCACAAGATTATGTCAGTTCCTGGCCTAAGCTATACATAACAACTATATTTGTTTAGTTTTATGTGTACATTTACCTCGGCGCGGGCGCATATTTGCGTAACACTGACTATTTGTAACATAATATATTATTATCATATTTGGTACATTCCTGGACTTCACTCGCTGTGCTTGGTTTTAAACGTAAACAATATTACTATCGTCGCCTAGTATATGTAGGTAGTAATTACTATTTAATCATCTGCCTATATAGCATTTTTACCCGACTGCCAAGGAAGGTTTATATTTTTCGCGCGTATCTTGTAATTTATTTATAAGCTCGTATGTTCCAAATGGCTGGATGGATTTCAACGATTAAGGTATCATTAGATTCGTCTCAAACGCCAAGTGTCATTAGATAGGTGTTTAAAACAAAATCGAAGATTTTCGGAGCTAAATTGTAAGTCGTTAATTTTTTTTTTTAACCGAACCTGTCGAGTAGGTTATCAAAACAAAAGAAATTCAAAGGAGATTACAAATATAAACATACAATACACATACAATTTTTAGTCGGGGATTTGATACTTTTAATTAAATATTACTTATTCTCAAACTATTTTGAAGTCGGCTTCCAGTCTAACCGGATGCAGCTGAGTATCAGTATTTCAAATGAAGAGTCTGTCAAGTAGCTACGGAGTCTGGACTTGTTCCCGGTTGATGGCAATAGGCTCGCCCCCTATTACACCATGGGACTTAAACATAACTGGCGAAATATGGGTGTATTATTAGTGCACCTCTGACTAACCCTTTGGGGATTATAGGCGTGACGTTATGATCTTAAGATTACCTAAAATGACGCTTATTTTGAATCCGATAACAAAATATTTTTGTTCAATTCATTATAACATTTTAGAATTTATTATTCTGTTGTTTCTCGTAGCACTTCGTAGCGTCTCGTAGCAAGTTTGTTGTGCCTCTACGTCGTAGAGGCTCTACGCCGTAGAGCCACTACGCCATAGGGACTCTACGCCGTAGAGATTCTCCGGCCTACGAAATAACTACTACTAAAAGACTAACTGACGGTACTGAAAAGTTTTAATAAAGGTTGTAAAAAGACCCATAACGAAGCCGAAAGTCATTTGTTCTCCCCGTCATTGCGATCATTTTTTATTTCTGGACGATACCTGGGAACCTTCTAGTTACGGAGATATTGGGCATCAACATTCACAACATTTTCACAAGTTTTAAACAAAAAGAATTTTAAGGTTATAACTTTAAATACCTCCATGACCAGTTTAATATTCAATGCATTCATCAGCACAATGTTTTGAGTGCGTAAAATGTGGCTATTCATCCCAAAAAAAAAGTCGTTACCATCAATAATTTTTGCGTAAAGTTACATTTGTAGTTTGATGTTCAGAATACTTTATTGAAGGGTTCGTGAAAAGTACGTTTATACCCTATAGTGTACCTATACTATAATCTGTAATACTCTGAGATATAGATTAAAATAAAATGTAAGTATGGATTATATCGCTGGTTTTAAGTCTTGCTTTAAGTCCAACTTTTTTTAACATATCACAAATAATTTCATTCTCCACTCATTTATTTACAAGAAAATCTTAACAATATAGGTCGGAAATAATGAATTATTCCAAAGCTAATAAGATTCGTGGGAGTCTGGGTGAGCAACCTGCAATGTTGGTGTTAGGAACACGTCATGAACTCAATGGTGCCAATGTTCTAACAAGAATGCATGCGATCAGATGAAAGTCAAATTATACAGAAGTGAACAAACATAACATCACGCCTGTTCCAAAAAGTGTGAAGCAGAGGTATATCTAATGGGACATCCACAATTCGCCAGTCATGTTTAAGTACCATGTAATAGAGGGCAAGCCTTTCAAATCCAGACTCCGTGGCTGATACAATTTGTCCGACCTGGGAATCTAACCCAGGACCTCCTGCTCAGTAGTCGCACTTGCGGCCCCTCGACTAATGAGGCAATTTTTAAACCTAGGTTTACCCTTTCTGGGTAAACTTCGAATTTAAAGCATTAAAATAAAATTTAAAGGAGACAGTTTTTTTTAGGCCCTCTTCGATGTTGCATAATTATTATTCATATTACACCAAAAAAAGGAATCATTTTATTATAGTAATTAACGAAAGATTACATACAAACGAAACTGGAATCTTAAAATGTTAATAAATAATTTATATTATGATGTTTTTCTGCGAGTCAAATCATTCCTGTTGTATTCAATGCCATTTGACAGAAAATACTTACGTAAATAGGGGCGCTTTTTCCGTTTACAAAAAAAAGTACGGTATCCATTGGTAATAATATCTGCTTTCATTATAATAGAAATAGAATATAATATAAAAATAAATAATATTAAACTGTGAGCTTTTTAATGCTATTTTTAAAGGTTTCCGCTAAAATCTTTTGGATGGTATAGAAAATCATCATGGCACGGAACGTTCTTTCGGAACTTCATTTGACATTTACTCTTTCCGTTTATTTCGATTTTCGTGAGTCGAAGTGTTTCTGCGATTTCTTCGCATATTATTAAAACTATTTTATAAAAATGGCATCTGCTGGGCGTTGTGTCAATTGTGCAGTAAGATTTCAACGCAACGTGCGAATACAATTACTTTCAGAGACTGCTACAGACGTGCAGCAACTTGTATGTGTGTGGATTAATTTTCGATTTTCTCATCATTCCGGTTAGACATGGCTTAGCTAATAGCACTGTTATCTATAGATTATAAAGAAGAAATCTATATACGTTTCATTAATATCTGCTACAATTTATGTGGGTGGCCAATAGGCCAGAGAGCATTGGAGAATACTCCAAACAAAAAAATTGTCTCCAAAGAGGTCGAGCCTTCTATTTACTGGCAATGTGAAAAAAACTCGTTTCTCAGTAATAATTTTTGCGCAGTTTGATGTAGGCAATGCTAAGTTGACGGCTTGGTAAAGGGTCCGTTTACACCTTGTATAGTACATAATGTCACTGTTAACAACAACAATTCTTGGCAGCAGAAAAACAGCAATTTCCCCGTAACATAACAACAAGGAAAATACATCTCCACAAACAATAGAAACTCACATATAATTTCACAATAAATATCTAAAGTTTTAACATTCTAAAACGTTTTAGTAAGTTTGTTGATCTATTTTAACTAGTCCGATGTCGCTTGTGAGATGACTTTTGGCAAATAACACTTGTTTTTTTCTTTCTTGTATCATTCACCACGTCTTTAATAGGAGGCAGAAATAGGTACAATTCCTACAGGAATTTTGGTAGGTAAATGTTATATTTCTTCCGTATTGTTCTGCCCAGTTAGTAGAAGATATTAAGTCCTACTAATATTGGCATATTAGTAGGGCATAATATCTTCCACGATGCTTTTGTTGTAGTATAATGGGTGTAATGACGGGTGGAAGAAGCGACTTTCGGCTTCGTTAAGGGTACCTACTTTAACAGTGTCAAAAACTGAAAGCAAAAAATCGTGGTCGGGAGCTTATTTGTTCTTTGTATAAGAAGAAACCTAGACCTGCAGTGGGACGGTAAAAGAAAGAAAGAAAAAGTATTTATTAAACTTACACAGGACAAAACAAATATTAAAACGAATAAACAATAAGACAAAATTATATAAAAAAGTAAACATAATAAAAAGATAAAACAACGAATTTGGTCCCGTACGAGGTCAAAAGGCTCCTATCTTAGCATTGTGCTCTGACATTAAAAAAAAATAGCAGCGCTGGTGTTCTGATTTGGCCCAAAGTGATGCCACGGTAAATGATGCAACGGTTCCAAGACACGTCTGTTTACCAACACGATGACGCGTCAGCAATCACACGTAAGACACAACAAATCGTATTGAATTTGATATATTATCAGCAGCTGAGCTTTTCAATCGTAGCCACAGACGTAAGAACAGAAGTTTGGCTTCATAAGCGATAACAAGCACACGCACACATGCGCTCGACAATCAGTCTATACAGCGTTCGCTGTGTGTTATCACACCTGTAACACTCGTATACTGAGCTCGGGACTTGGGGATTGGGGCACCCCGACTCAGGTTAGGTTAGGTTCGCTCGCTTCGCTTGCTCTCAAGACCCCGCCATCCCCTTCGTGTTAGATTACCTAAACCCTGCTGACAAACGTATGAACCCCGCGTAAGCGAGGCGCGCGTGGAACACGAACGCGCCGTCGACACGGCCTGTCGTCATGAGACGGACGGACGGCGAGCTAGCCCATAGCCCACCGTCCACAGGCCCGCGCCTACGGTGGCCCGGGGCCCGAGGCGTCTCCCGCACGCCTTAATAACAATATTTTACACCGGAAATGTATACAAGCCGAGCCTATTTAGGAAGACTCGGCTTGTATACATTTCCGGTAACATAGACAAGGCATTAAACACACACAATATAGAAGCGTACGTACGGCGACGGCGATTCCAAACAAATGCCAATCGCGAGTGCGCTTGCACTCGCCGTACGTGAAGCGTGTCTATGTGTGCGTGCATTGTTCCTCTTAGTATGGCGCCGAGCTTCTGTACTCCTATCTATTCAGCGACAATACTGGCTTGAAAATATTTTTACGAAGCCGAAAGGCTACGATTTTGGCAGTCTAAGAATGTATGTATGTATGCTAATATGTTTGTATTTACGTATGTTCCTTCGTAGCGCCAAAACTATTTATTCGATTTTGATGAATATGGCGCCAATGGATTCGTTATTATGGCCCGGGTAACATAGACTACATTTTAAGCAACTTCAACAATAGCAGGAGACGATTTTAACTTGTAAATCCCGATTTTAATTAGAGCGTGTTTTCAGTAGTCGGGTTGTTTAGTTGTAGTTTATCACACAAATTCTTGTTGGTGAATTATAGTACTGTTGTGTGCTGTCCGAAGCGAAATATGACAATGATTTAGTATTCGTGGATTGGTTTTCATTTATTTTGTTTATTGTTTTGTTGCGTCTTGTTTGCAAGCGTTACCTGTTGCATATCTTCTTTGTACATAGTATAAAACAAACTCCCGCTGTCCGTACACTTCGATCTTTTAAACTACGCAACAGATTTTAATGCAGTTTTCAGCAATAGATAGAGTGTTTCAATAGGAAGGTTTATATGTATACGCTACATTGCACCCGTGTGGAAGCCGGGGCGGGTCGCTGGTACAGCATAAAACTCGATCGGTGTCATCTATACTACAAAAACTACTAACAGCGGTCATTGACTCACCTACATTTATTAAATAAAGTTCTTAACTTTAAAATCCAAAAATAAGCCTGTTCAAGTCTTGAATTGTCATCTATCGTGATCTTCAACATTTTTCTAATGAAAAACGATAATTGTTTCTTTTTTTTTGGTTCGTTCGAAGAGATACTAGAGAAAGGACAATGACAGCTAATGCGATCTTAACTGGCACCAACTATACAGCAACATAGCACAAAAAGTACTACAGTGCCATCTATGACACAGATGATGAACTAACACCGAAATCCTACATCACGGTGTTAAAGTTATCCGCGACTAAAGACTAAATAGAAGAATCCGGCAGCAACTCTCGGGCAGTACTCCACCAGACACAACACCGTCTGGTCGGAGGATCCTCCCTTTTCTATGGGCGATGAAGAACTTTACACCATGTTCATCATACCCTCAAACATCTATCTGCCAACAGCCACCCCGAGATAAATGTCTCTCTACTCTCTACGTTTTCGTGACTACAAAGGTGTCTCTTTTCTTAGCAATGATGATCCTATAATCATCCTCTCTTTTTAAGTAAATCTAAATCAAAAAGGCTTTCTTAAAAATTCTGCTAAGAAACAGTAGTTTTTAGGGTTCCGTATATCTATAGTCAAGCTGAGTTCTTATAAGCGCATTATATAATGCTGCAACTGCTTTTATATTTGTAAAACCTGATGCCCGTCGAAGAACGAAACCCAGACTTCTGTATGATTTCTTACAAACATTTACAATATGGTCACGAAATGTTAGCTCAGTGTTCAGGCATACACCCAGGTCGCGCACCTTTTCTACCCGCTCAGTGGATGTGGCCTCTATTTTGTACTCGTGATGATGTGGTTCTCTCATTCTGCTGAAAGTTATGACTGAGCATTTTTTAACGTTAACCTGCAGTTTGTTTTTCCTACTCCACTCAAGTACAGAGTCTATATCCTGCTGCAATCGTGCAGTCACATTTATCTTTAACGGCCATGAGGAACTTAAAGTCATCCGCAATTAATAGACAAGTAGCAACCCTGACAACCTGACTCAAACAGGTCATTTATTATAATAATAAAGCTCAGCGGACCTACATTACTGCCCTGGCGTACTCCTGATCTTGTATAATAAGGCTCAGATTTACTAATATTTTAGTTTAGCTGAGCTAAAGAAGTTCCGGAAGAAACTGCCCAGTAACACATTTCTCTCGTCTGTTTCTGTCTGAATGTCTAGTTATAGACTGGTTCAATATTTATGCTGTACATATACATATGTAGTAAGGTACACATGCAACATTAGCGCGTACTATCTCAGCCACGAATCAGTTTTAGTCCCGTGTTTTTGCCAAAACTATAAACAGCCGCGCTTCCATTAATTATAAACGTTTTGAGCGATTTTTTTTCTGCCCTTTCTTTAAACCTTTTGATGTTTTAATCTATGATATAAAATCTACGTCGTTGTCATTTTTAGCAATTAAGTTTGATAAACAAAGATGTTTTATGTCACAAAGGGTGACTAAGGTCTGGACCCCAAGCAGTTCCGACGGCGCGTTCGTTATATGTCATCACACTCATGTCAGCACACTGGAAGGGTTCCGCAAGGGCCAATGCCTGCCGGTGCTGCGGAACTGTTCGAAAGAGATACCGCGGCCCTGGAAAACAGGTCAGGTCAGGTCTTCGGAGGAACATCGATGGGTTTTAGTCGGTACAAGTCTGACACTCCCTCCGCCCAGAGCGGGAGGGGTCATTTGATGATTTCCTATCCGAAAAAAAAAGACCTATAGACTCCAGCAGAGCAGAGACGAACGGAGACGTGCGAAGCGGAGAGGAGATGCGTAAGAGGCTAGACCGGAGCAGAGAAGTGTGTCTGTGTACAGTTTACTCACGCGCAGTCAGAGACCGCTCACCGCACACCACTCACGTCTCGATGTGCGCTTGGCTGGACTTGGACGGACTGTGAAAAATGATATGGCAAGAAAGGAGGTGTCTGATGAGATGACGAGAAACATGGAAGACATGATGCGCCGACCACAAATAAATTGGGATAAAGACAGGAAAAGGTCTTTGTGTATTGCTGATTCTCTGAGAGTTGAAAATGGTGCTGTTGGTATTTCAATTAAAATCGTTTAGGTGTCGGTGTGTGGAATGAAAAAAGGATATAAGTCGTTGGCTTATGTTGTTATATATTTGTTATATATATTTTGTTTATTTACAAACGTACACATCAATTAATCATATCAAATACGTTTAATCATCCAGCCAAATATGATATTTAATTATTGTGGCACGTTTCAGTGCGTTGTACAGAAAATCCTATACTATTAAATGAGCAATATTAATTTGTATATTTGTAATCACGTTCTCGAAAACAGCTCCAACAATTTCGATGAAGTGTTTTTTTCTTCTGGGCCTATATTGACGTGATGGTTCTTAATAACTTCTAGACATACAACCGAATTGAGAACCTCCTCCTTTTTTGAATTTGGTTAAAGATACGCCAAAGTTATTCAATCTAGAATTCAGTCTACCTGTGTGCCTCCATCCAAATCTATTGTAGAATATAGGGCATCTGTGAAACTAGACATGCTATCCATAGTACCACATTCTGGACGTTACATGCAAAGTGAATTATATATTTTCAGCTAGATATTCAAAGCATGCAGTTTATTCCCGATTCACATTTTATATATTTACGTCAGTGATTTGCCGTTATGTGTTTATGACCCGTCGCTCGTGTTACGTTAATTATATCTTAATTGAATATTTACTGTCTTTATAAATTAGGAATATTACTTGCTATTGATTGTCTAACTATAAGCTGATGCCCGCTACTTAAGCGTGCTATGTATATATAGACTGCTGAAATTATAAACCTTCGCCGTAGTCGGCTAAAAATTTCACCGGTATGTTGAATTATTATGATTAATAAATTAATATTTTGAACACAGCAATATTTGGCCGCAGCGAAGTCAGTGCTAACTTTCCCGGACGAAATGTTTCACTTGAATCGTTCATTCTGATGATTTTCATTTCTGGTGAAAGTCGTCCATTGCCATAGGTGGGTCTGAAAGGGAAGGATCCGTTTACACCTTGTATTAATCATCACCTGACAGCCTTTTCCAAAATTTTAATGGAAAAAAAAAATACAAATCAAGTCACTAGTTAGGCTTTAACCTCTTCCGAGCCGTAATTACAGACATAATTAAAAAGCCATTGTTCTGTTCCCTTTCGGGAACATCTGGGAACATGATGGTTAAGTTAAATCACCAAATGATCAGTAAGTAGATGAACTACATTAAGGGTACGTGCACCTGCTGCCCGGGATAAGTGAGGACTAGTCCGACACACGGAACCTTAAAGCTCACGCTACGTTTATTAGTATATCACATAATTATCTTTCTTTACTATGAGCCATCCATAAAACCCCATCTATAGAGATTATCTTTGCTCCAGCCGATGTTCGAAGTCTGTTTAGAGATTTCCGAGTCGGCCACGGCAACGCGTTTTTTTTTCGAGTCATCATCATCATCATCATCAGCCTATAATGTTCCCACAGCTGGGACATGGCCTCTCAATGAGAGGGAATGTGCTGTAATCCACGCGGGCCCAGTGCGGATTGGTAGATGTCACATGACTTCGAATTTTTGGTTCTAGGACATTTGCATTCGCTTTTTCGAGTGGTTAGTGCCTAACCTGGTGTCAGAGTTTCTATGCCGCCCATGGGCCTCTGACTTGGCTTTACATGCCGCCAAGAAATACCTCTCAAACATGCTGGTTTCCTCACGATGTTTTACTTCACCGAAACCAGTGATAATTATACAATACACACATGAATCCGAAAAATTAGAGGTGTGTGTCTTGGGTTCGAACTCGAGACCTATGACTTGACATTGACAGTCCGTCGGTCACTCCATGCTATGCATGCACGGTTGACACACGGCTGCTCACGACATGGGTTCGAAGTCTGTTTAGAGATTTCCAAGATGGCCACGGCAACGAGTGCTATCTAACAGCTAAATCAATATTCAATCTTATTCATTGAAACTAGAAATAATTTGACACGTTGCCACGATCCATCAATGCAGAAAGGTCGACGCACTGACAAATATAGGCCGAGGATATAAATAGATAGCTAGGTTACTACTATGATGCCTCGAATTACTGATACTTATTCAATTACGGATGTGTAGTGGATATTTTGGCGTGTGCCCAGACCCCAGACGCATTGTCACAGACAATGGCCCACCGCGCACCCTGCACCACGTGCCCTATTCACACTTGATGATCTACTTACTGCTTCAGTGAGCCGAGTTCGCGTGGCTGAGTTTTGGGATAAACATATTTGAAATTTTTACCATCGATACGCTAAGAAGTATAGAAAAATTATCCATATGGCGGTTAATTCAGATATTCCGAAGCCTGAACATATGAATACCAGCCCTACAAAAGATTGTTGTGTTATTAAGTAAGTAATTAGGTTTTGGAGGTCAGGTTGGCAGTCGCTCCTTGTAAAAAAAACATTTTTGCAAAAAAAAAAACAACTTTCAATAAAACCCCAACCGACTTCCGGAAGTAAAGTTACTATCCACTTTTTTTTTGGAATTCTGTTTTTTTTTAATAATAAACTGTTTAGTTGTGGTATGATGGTATCTCACCAATTCTTGTCGAGCATTCATTTTCTATTGTTACTAAAAGTTATTAGCAGATCATCCACATTGATTTAGAAGAAAAACAATTATTGTAAAAGTAACTCTTAAGCTACCCAAGCAATGTGAACAACATTTATCCGCGCGAGCTTCCTATACCAAATGAGAAAGGATCATGTAAAACGAACCAGTAATCTCGGAGTTATGAGGTAACAAACATAAAAAAAAAATGATTCCGAATTGAAAACCTCTTACTTTTTATAAAAGTTTGTTAAAAATGCCAGCTGCATCCTGATATGAGCCTGTCAGCTGCAACCGATTTAACTGGAAGCTGACCCCAACATATCTGAAAAAAAGCTTCACAGATTTAGTCGGAAGTGACGTTTTCGAAAACGAAAGCAGCCAACCACGTCACAGAGTTTCCTACCTGTCACCAAAATTTCTGGAAAACAATGACACATGTTTAAACTAAGCATTGTTTTGTCCTAGATTCAAAACGAGGTGTTTCCTACTCCGGTCACCTGTAGGTAAGGTCGTTGCCTTTCATTTTGACACAATAACGAAAATAAACGTCTGGAATCATTTCAATGAGTGTGAGTGTGCGGTTTTCCAATGATTTTTTGTTGGCAGAGCTTTTCATTGTTGCATTGTGATTGCCATTTTGATCTCCGCAACCCAGTCACTGTGTCACACGATACCTCTTTGATAGGACTGCTTGTGGTTCCGGTTGTCCGTAACGATCGACTGTCAAAGATCTCCGAGCTTTCCGAGGCATGGCGGGGTTCCGTTTGGTATAAGTATTCTGCTCTCCGCGAACTGGAAGACGTTGAGTTGTTGGAAGGCCTCCCTCTAGGTGGACCGATAAAGGTTGCCGGGATCCGCTGGCTGTGAGTCGCACGGGACCAGTCAATGTGGCGACACTTGGGGGAGGCCTATGTCCAGCAGTGGACGTCTTTCGGCTGAAATGATGATGATGATGATGATTCTACTCTTTGGCGGGGCTCTCGATATTGAATGCAACGGTCATCTAATTTCAGCAAACGTGTTTAGCTTTACAGTTCGACCTGAGAGCTGTCTTAGGACATAAGATACTTTATACCCCGGTTAGTATGTCCTGGTAAAATGATTTTCGATTTTTGACCGGACGTCTGAATGGAAAACAGTCTTTATTTACTCCCAAAAATACATCCAACTTTCGGAAATATCTTCCTCACTAATCCCACGGTTGTTTGGCAATGTTTGTGCCCAATTAACGGCAGCATTGTCCTCGAAGTCTTGCCAAACAATACATTGTATTTTTAACGTGGACCGCCATTGCTTGACAACCGTTGACATACTGATTGCATTGTTTATGGGGTCATTGACTTCAGTTTTAAAGACCCACGGAACACTGAGAGCCTAAGAGACACAATATTTTGGGCACGCTACTGATTTTAACCATATTTGCATCTACCTATAGCCTCAGGGTCATTATTTTCAGAGATAAATAACATTAAAGTCTCGTTTACAAACCGTTTGGCATATGACTCTAGTTCAGCATGCATTCTGCTAAAAGTAACTCTGCCTAGCCTTTTCCTAACTATGTTTGGGTCGGCTTCCAGATTAACCGGATGCAGCTGAATATACCAGTTTTTTACATGAAGCAACTGCCTATCTGACCGCCACAACCCAATTAGTACTGGGTAATACGATACCCCTTGGTGAGACTGGTTGTCAGACTTTCGGGACACTGACTACCTGTGACGACTATCAAAGGCAAAGAGTATAATAATAACATGGGAGATCAAAGGTCTACAAATGACAGCCGGGATCAACGGCACAATAATAATAATAATAATAATCATTTTATTATCAGGCAACTAAAAGGCCCATAGATACAAATACACAAAAATACCATTTAACAACAATAAACTAATACATAATTAAAACCATAAGAAACTAAAACTATTCACGTAACGTTGTCGGCGTCGTGTTACGTTGCGAGGTGTCGTGTAACCGTCCTCAGAAACGTCGATAAACGACACCCTTCGGCCAAAAGTCCTCTTTCAAGCAGGTCTGTAGATGGTGGGTTGGAACTCGTACCACGAATGATTTAAAGTTGATGTTGTGGCGCGACTCCAACCGTTCGACCCTCAGAGTCCAGCTGGTCTTCACTTTCAAATACTGCACCACTTCTTCAGTTGTAGTGGAGTGATGCAGACGTGAAATGTACAGCTGCGTCGTAGGCACAGCAGGACGCAGCAGCATGTTGGGTCCACTCGGTGCGGTACCGCACAGGTTACGAGAACAGGGCTTCTTCTTCTTCCTTTCTACTTTAGTGAAGCCCTCCCCATCAACTTGGCTCAGTCAGGGCAGGTTGTGCACCCACTTTCCGTTTTTCCCCTTTTCTGGTTTGTCGCTTAGGCTGCGACGCATCAGATTTTCCGCTGGTGACGATAGCAGCATAGGCACGTTTAGGGGTCGACGTAGGTACGTCGACCCGGCTGCGGATCCGCAGCCGCAGGCGCTTGCTCAGCGTTATCGGCCTCGTCGTGGCTTCTCCCCCACCCAACATCTTACAACTATAATATAAGTTATTAATTAGCCTACACTTAATTATGTATCTACCACTGAGTAATATCCAGCAGCAGTAGCACAGTGGCCCAGTGCTGTCGGCCCCGACATTGCGAGTTTGTAGGTCGTGAGTTCAAACTCAAGAAGGCACTTGACTTTGTAACTTATTTCATCAACATTGCTCTGAAACGTTGAAGAAAAACAGTGAGTAAACGTTTTTACCCGACTACGGCAAAGCCAAAAGGAAGAGTTATGAGTTTAGCAGTCTATGGAAATATCTACTGGAAAAGATCATCCACAGAAATCTCCTCAACTATTTGGACAAATATAAAATCATTGCTGAAAACCAGTACGGCTTTAGAAAGGGGGTATCAACGGAAGACGCGGTATTAGCCCTACTGAACTCTCTAGCCAGTAAAATTGACTGTAAACAAAAATGTGTCGGCATATTCTTGGACCTCTCCAAGGCCTTTGACACTGTCTCTGTCCCTATTTTACTCAGAAAATTGGAAGAGATTGGAATACGTGGCCCAGCTCTAAAACTGCTCAGAGATTTTCTATCGGACCACCGATGATTTAAACAAGCCACCGATTCCTCGCGCGGTCTATACCCCTAACTGTCTTCTAGACTCAAATAATACTCGACCAGTACCCACACAGCTCTGTCGTTGGCTTCGTTCTTAAAACTTTTCTGTACTTGCACCTACTGTTTTGTCTCTGCATCACCCTAAGGTAGACTGGTAGAAAATGCCCAAGGCATTAAGTCCGCCTTTGTACATTATGTGCATAAAGTTTTAATAAATAAATAAATAAATATCCTGCAGAGGGGCTCCACACTGACATTGTATATGGGACGGGTCGATGATACTCCATTTGGCCAGATTATTTCTACAGAGGCCAACCTGGGCCCGCAAACGGTTAAGAGATCTTGAGATTGGCCACTGCAGTTCCTTTCCTGGAGCAAGATGTTCTGCTGGATTGATTCATGGTCTATCCCCAGAATGCACTAAACCGCAAGTCAATCCCCCCACAACACGGGTACATATTATACCTAGTTAAAACTACACTTGCATTCTATTTTAAACTCGAGTCCGCTACCCAAACATTGGACTTGGCACGAGCACAATCCAACGATAAAGACGATATTCCTTTGAATCAAAATAAACGCAAATTGCTTTCATAATTGTGCTTTTTTAACTGTTGGCGTCTGTTGCAATTTTTCTGGTATCTTTGACGAATAAAGAAAAACCAAGCGAATGATTTTGGTCACATAACTCTGTTGCTAGACACAGCGTTAGAGTTGTGTCTATGCATTAGGCATTGGCGAATAATGTTGTCGTCTTCTTTTTTTTTCGTGCGGTTAGTGCCTGGTCTCCTGGTGTCAGAGTTTTAAGCCGCCCACAGGACCCTGACTTGGTTTTATACAGGGCGTCCCACGGATATGCCACATGGAGGGAAAGTAAGTACCTTGAATATTGTAGATGGAACATTTTACTGTAAGAAGACATTATTTGAATTAAAAAAAACAATTTAAACTGCATTCATAGATATTTAAATAATTACATGGTTGAGCCGGGAATCGAACCCGTTACACGAGAAAAATAATCACTCTGTAGCTTTATCATACCTATCGAAAGGCTTCATCATAAGGATTATTTTTTGCCAAATAACATAGTGTCAGAAATAAAAGGAAGACCATGAATTTTAACATTTTTAATACAAAATTAATCAATTTATCAAATGCTCAGATCTAACCCTGTTAGATTTTTATTTATTTACGTAAAAAAAAAATAGTTTACAAGAACAAGTATGAAAGTGTGTGATCTACAAGCAGAAATTAGACGTATTATTCTAAATATTCACCACAAAAAGATCAAAAAATTGTCAGGGAGCGAAATAATCAAAAGAGTGCGACCTTGTATTCAACAGGAAGGGACTCATTTTAAGCATTTGATAAATTGATTAATTTTGTATTAAAAATGTTAAATTTCATGGTCTTTCTTTTATTTCTGACACTATGTTATTTGGCAAAAAATAATCCTTATGATGAAGCCTTTCGATCGGTATGATAAAGTTACAGGGTGATTATTTTTCTCGTGTAACGGGTTCGATTCCCGGGTCAACCATGTAATTATTTAAATATCTATGAATGCAGTTTAAATTGTTTCTTAAATTAAAATAATGTGTCTTTCAGTAAAATGTTCCATCTACAATATTCAAGGTACTTTCCCTCCATGTGGCATATCCGTGGGACGCCCTGTATATTCCGTCGAGAACTATCTCTCAGGCATACTGGTTTGGTTTCCGGTCAATTTTTTCCTTCACCGAAGCAAGTGATAATTATACAATACGCACATGAATCAGAGGTGCGTGTCTTGGGTTCAAACTCGAGACCTCTGACTTGACAGTCCGACGGTCACACCACTAATCACAGCTATGGTTATTGGTGTCGTATTTTTGTTCATCGAATGCAGTTTTTTTTATTTTTGCTCTGAGGAACTTCTTAATGCTTTGACATTACATAATAGGCGTTTCCTAATGTTCAGTCTATAGTTAGCTAGTTATAATCTTCTTGAAAATTTAAGTAATTATTTTAAATCTAAATAATTCGTTTCTTACCGGCCACTTTCTGATCTATCGTAGAACCAAGTTTTTTTTTCATGCTTTATGTAATTTTCACCTTTTTTAAAAGCACATTGTTTTTGTTTCTAGTTAAACAATTTTGTTATTTTAATATTCCAATCAATATTCTTCTAGAAGCATTTGCCCAGCAGTGGAATTACGCAAGCTACCAGCAGCAGCGTTCTTATTTCCTAGACGCTTTTTGTGGTACTTCGAGCCGGATACGAACCAAACTAACGACCTGTCAATGTTGCATACAGTGTTACTTCAAACGGGCATTTAATTCGTTTATCATAGACAATACAGGTCGAATCCCACGCAAGCAAGTGTTATCGTTACAATGCCCCTAACATAATATTATGTCTCACCCGACACCCGCACACCTACTAAGATCTGTCCTGTGCCAACAAGATGCCAGACTTAATTCGCCGTAGGAAATAGAGTGATACTTCCTGACTTTTTTTTAGTATTTTTGTCTAGTCTAGGCATTTCTTAAAATCTGCGCTAGATTATGTGGCCTATTTGGCTGGTAACTGAAAATGCAACGGTCAGTAGAGATATTTTCCTGTTGAAATAACTCAACATCGAGTGTGGTTGGGTTTTTCCAACATAAATTTCGTGGAAGCAGCTCGATGTCTGAACCTGTCCCCTTGGTAAGACTAGTTGTTAGATTTTCAGGCCACTGACTCCTGTAGCGACTGTCAAAGGTCTACAAATGACAGCCGGGACCAACAGCTAATCCGATCTCATTACATCACCCAAATTAATTGGTAAATTATCCTCAACTCATTTGCATTTCAAATCTGACTTTACCAATTTATCTATCTACAAATCAGCTGTCATGTATTATTCTCCATCATTCTTCCACATTTTAAGTGTATTGGCGCCAGACCATTATTAATAGTAAAGCTTTGTTTTAGAGCAGTGGGTGGACAGTGGACGTCTTTATCAAAGAAGTAACTTTATTTTGGGAAAGCATTTCATTGAACAACAACAAGAATTAGTGTGGTATATTAGAACTAAAAAACCTGACTACTGTAAAATCACGCTCTAATTAAAATCGGGGTTTACACTATAGAATCTACCTCCTTGTTGAAGTCGGTCAAAATGTAACCTATGTTACCCATAATAACGAATCTATTGACACCTTATTCATTAAAATCGCATGAATAGTTTAGGCGCTACGGAGGAACATATACGTAAATACAAACAAACATACATAGACTGCTGAAATCATAACCCTTCCTTTTGGCTTCGCCGTAGTCGGGTAAGACCTACGTTACCTTCAATGGGTAAGCTGTTATTTAAAAGAGTATCGATGTTGTTTCTTGCCCGTTCTTCTCCATATAATTAAAACAGGTTTATTTCCGACGGCCGCAACTACGAACGACAGCGGCAAAGTCGCCCTGACCGCAGTGTCAGTGGTTTTGCCGCTGCCGTTTCTTACTTAATGACACTGACAGTTATTTTCAACATGACATTTTATCAAACCTGTTTTTCCCGAAGGGTTAGAGAGAGATACAATCGAGGGGTATTATAGTAGGCACCCACACGTCTCGGCAGTTATGAATGACTGCCAAAAGGGGCGAGCCTATAGACATCAACCAAATTTAGTCAACACAGTTCTGCTGCGAACTTTCTGATGAAAAAACAGTTCAGCAGTACACACTGTTATAATCTTGCAACCGGCTAAACTTTCTGATATTTAATTTGCCAGCATTTGTTATTGAAACTTTTATTTTTTCTGATTATCTTTATTATTCGATCGACTTTATTTTGTCTCTCGCTCTTGCATTTTGTTTTAAAATGTTGAATGTATCATTCTTAGAATAGATCGGAATGCCAGGAAACTAGAAAATGTGAATGTTTTGAAATTGTGTTGCGATTCTGTTTCGAGGGGAATGAATTTGCGGTCACCAACCTGGTTTTTTGACCGTGGTTGATTTGGTGGGTGTTGCAGTTTTCTTTAATAGTGTCTTGTTTATTGCTCAATAATAATGAGACTATTATGTTTTCATTTAAAGTTTTTAAACTGTCATGGTCACTAACATTATAATTAACTCTGAAAACGCGATATTTACCATGTTTACCTACTGTTTGTTTTGAGTTCCCGATATTTCGGCGCTGTTGCAAGCACCACGATCACGGATAAATTGCGGGTGGGTGTTTATCAACAGACAAATCAGTCTACCCTCTTTCTTGATCGTTTTTCGCGCTCGATACCGCTACCACTGTAACTCACAACTCGATTCTGTTCCCGACACACGAAACTCACTGTGTCCACTCACAAACTTTTTCCGGCACTTTTTCGGTTTTAAATACTTTTTTCCATCCATTCCCAAAACAGAGTTTCTTACACATCAAAAACCAGCGATAAGGCATTTATATATCTAATCGCATTTCTGAACACCTTTTCAAAATCAATAAAAAGCTTTCAAAAACCTAAAAAATCTAACCTCTACACCGTGTCTAGAGTAACGCAAATTACATTAAACTTTTCCCGCGTATTTTGGTCGATTTAAGATGGCGTCCGTGAAGGTCAATGTCAGGTTAAAAACGTTTGAGTTACGCATAGACTGTAGATCAGGGTTGTCTGTGGTTTTAGAGTTTAGACGACTGAAAGAAAGTAGGCAGATTTGTCTTTATCTTTCTTTTTAACCGACTTCAAAAAGGAGAAGGTTCTCAATTCGATTGGTTTTTTTTTGTGTATGTACACTGATTACGCTGAGATTTATGATCCGATTTACGTGATTCTTTCTAAAGTGGCCCTTTTAGTCCCTAGGGCGTAAAGTAAATCTCGTACTCGTGACTTGTTGAGCCACGAGTACCTCGACTACCACCACGAGTACCTCGCTAAAGCTCGGTAGTAAAACTACCTCGTATATAATGGGTCATTAGTGTAGGTTATTAGCAAGATCGGTGATTGTGGAAATTGCTAGTTCTGTTGCTAAGGTAGTTGCAAAAGGTAAGTCATCGCCTAGTAATTGCTGAAATGGTTTTTTACCAACTACTTAATGTTTACTCATATCTACGCATTACGCTTAAGTAGGTATCGCCTTGTTTTAACGGAAAAAGGCATAATTATGACTCTGTTATCGTTAGAGTGATTCAAGAGGAAGCTTTATATCTACATAGCACCCGTGCGAAGCCGGGGCGGGTCGCTAGTTTAGTACTATTTATTATGTTAAAAACGGCTTCATTGGTCTAGTGACTGCAAACGCAACTGCTGACCATGATGAAGTCCTGGTTTCGATTCCTAGGTTTAGCAAAGTGTTATTGGGTTTATATCAGGTCAGGTATTTCCCAATAGCAGCCACGTAGTCTGGATTTGTGCTCGGTTGATGGCAATAGGCATAAAACATGGAACTTAGACATAACTAACAGGCGGAATTTGGCTATATATCTGCCTAACCCTTTGGGGGTTGCAGGTTAGTGTAAATATTATGTTAAAAGTGGTTGTATGACATAACAAGAGCCAGTTTTTTCTTCATTTCGCCAGCCCTGTCTCATAGAACATCTTACATATTAGTATCCCTAAATTTATTCTCTTCTCCGTAAAAAAAGTTTATAAATATAAATATATTATTGTTTT
This sequence comes from Xestia sexstrigata, assembly GCA_941918905.2. NCBI lineage: Eukaryota > Metazoa > Arthropoda > Insecta > Lepidoptera > Noctuidae > Xestia > Xestia sexstrigata. Next base: position 10,629,658 of record OW799228.2, on the reverse strand, counting down.
TATGAACATTTTCCTCTGACACTTCTATAAATCTCCAGTTGAAAGAACTATCGCAAGCGACAAGTATCAAGCTTTCGGATTTGCAACTTTCAGCGTTGAATTGAAGGATGAGAATCGAAAAGTACGCCCAATGTCGCCTATGATATTGCAAATTTCCACCGTCGATATTTCTTTATTTCAGTTCAGTTTCCTGCTGTCCACACCTTGTGTGTTATCTTGTATTTTAGAACTTAAATAAATCGGGCAGACGACATGTCTGTCCTTTGGTATTATATTTTCGTTTTGTTTTTATGTATTTCCTACTTACATTAATTTAATCTTTCCGTAGTCGTAGCAGCCCGAGGAGAAGAGTTTGCGCAGGAGTAGGATATTTAAGGCTAAAAAAAGGAAATAGTGAATTATGGTTGACTAGCTTTTGCCTGCAGCTTCGCTCGCTTAAATATAGTATTTGACAATCAATTCGCACTACTAAAGTTTCTATAATAATATAATTTAATCACGATTCGAAAGACACGTGGCGCCATCTATTATCATAAGAACGTTATTGTTGCTTTCCTTGGGAACAGTACTTTTTTTCGGGATGAATAGTTAAGTCCGTTTCTGTACACCTGACAACATATTATTATATACCTATGCAAAATTTCAGGATAATCGGTTCAGTGGTTTAGGGGTGAAAAGGTAACAAACAAACAAACTTACTTTCATTGCATTTTTAATAATAGTAAGGAAGTTAAGATGAAGTAGGTAAACATTGGTAATATTTACGATCCGTTACACATACAATTTACCAATGCCAATGGTTATAATTTATGGTGAATCTAACGATCCGTTTTACGTCGGAAATACCAAGTCTGCTGAAGTGTGTATAAAAAATTCGTACTACCTATATGTTATTCTGCCGTTCTGTACGAACATAAAAATTATAATAGAATCCACGAGTTTCCCCACGAGAAAGATGTAAATATTTCTCGGAATATATTGTTTATGTTTTTTAGTTCGAGATTCATAGCTCATGTCTGATCTGTTGCATTTTATTGTAGGATGATAGTGAAGTTTTCTTGCATATCTTTTGAGGAAAGTGCAAAGAAAATTGTGACTTCGTCATCAGTAGCAGCTTGGAGGAGCTCGTGGCTAAATAATAACAGCCGCTCGGGTCGATCTTCAGGTTAAGCCGCGCTTGCCTAGGTTGGGCCTTGTGTGGGTGACCACCCATTAGGTACATACCGATTTTCTTTGTGCCTCGGAAAGCACGTTAAGCCGTTGGTCCCGGCTGTCATTTGTAGATCTTTGGTAGTTGTTAAGTAATCAGTGGCCCGAAAGTCTGACAAGTAGTCTTACCAAGGGGTATCGTATTACTCAGTACTAAATGGGTTGTGGAGGTCAGATACTCAGTCACTCCATGTAAAATAATGGTATATTCAGCTGTATCCAGTTAGACTGAAAACCGACCCCAACATACATATGTATAGTTGGGGAAAAAGACATAGACTTTACAGCGGCTGAAAGTACGAATAAACTGTAAACAAATAGTCCAATGACCTGACTCTGACTGATCTAACAGATGACCTGAACAAATGAATATGACTCGTATTATAGAAAAAGAAGTATATATAGCAATACGTAAAATGGCTAACCAACCTGTAAAAAGATTTTAACGATCGTGACGCCACGTTGTTTAGGTTACAGTGAACGACACAATAAAATTCTATCCTAAATAATATTACAAATGCGAAAGTAAGTTTGTTTGTTACTTTTTCACGCATAAACCACTGAACCGATCATCATGAAATTTTAAATAATTACGTTGTCAGGTACAGAAACGGACATAGGATACCTTTCATCCCGAAAAAGTACTGTTCCCGAAGAAAACAACAATAACGTTCTTTTGATAATAGATGGCGCCACGTGTCTTTCGAATCATGTTTGAATTATATTGTTACAAGCAAAATATTTGAATTAATTGTCAAATTCTAAATTAACACGAGCGAAGGCTCGGGCCAAAGCTAGTAACTCAATAAAACATTCATTTAAACTGTTCTTTACACTCATACAATAGATTTCTAACACTTGGCAGTAGTTGAGAGAGATAATCAGTATACTATGCGATGAAAACATATTTCATTTACTCTGATTAGGTAGTAAATGTCAAGTTTTCTTTTCCTTTGATTGTTTTTTTTTGTATTTAGGTCAACAAACCTGAATTATTATTTTGTAAATAATCTTGCTCAGTAGTTGGTACTAATAAAATTAAAAACAAAGAAAGGAAACTAAAATAATGAATTTGAAATATGTTGAACAAGAAGAACCAAAGAACAAGAATGTGTGGTACATAAATAATACTTACTACAACTAAAAAACCCGACTACTGAAAAATCACGCTCTATTTAAATTCGGGGTTTACAAAGTAAAATCAACTCCTTCTATTGTTGAAGTCGGTTAAAATGCCTATGTTACCTGGGCCATAGTAACGAATCGATTGACACCTTATTCATCAAAATCGGATGAATAGTTTAGGCGCTACGGAGGAACATACATACTTAGAATAACAAAATTTGCAGAAAAATTGAATCTTTCTATAATGAGAGAGAGTAAAGCTAAAAACAAAACAATTTTGACTGCACCCATCGATTGCATTGGCATAAAAACAAACTAAAACGGCTACCTGATGAGATCATCCCACATATCTCTGTTGTACAGGGAAAATTGAGATAAAATTCTTTAGTCCATGGGCACAGCTTGTGCTAAAACATCGGATCACACGATAAATTTACGTAAATCGTGTAAAAAACTATTGAACGCATCCGTACTCGTACGTAGAACAGAACGTACCTAATTATAGTTTCTGTGATCAAAATCAACCTGCTTTTGTCTTCGTAAACACAAAACAAGAGTAGCGGTGGCCCACTGGTGGCGGCTCCGACTTACGAACAGTTGACCTCTTCGTAAGAACTCGTGAACTGTTCGTAAGTCGGGGCAGCATTACTTTATGTAATTTATTTCATCACCACTGCTCTCGAGACGGTGAAGAAAACATCGTGAGGAAACCGCCATGTCTTAGAACCAAAAAAAAATCAAAGATATGTGACATATACCAACCCGCACTGGGCCCGCGTGGTGGATTATAGTTTATTTCTCATAGAGAGGAGGCCGTCTGTCCCAGCTGTGGAAACATTACGGGCTGATTATGCCAAAGAGAAAACACAGGGAAAGAACGAGTACTGATCATCAACATATCAGCCCAAAGACATAACGGTTGAGCATAGGGGAGCCTCTGCCCAAATGTTACGTCTTACGGAGCGTTCGCCTGTAATGTTTGTTTCGGTATTTATGGGGTGGCTTAGAGAAACGGAAAGAGCTTGGATGATTTTTGTATGAAGCCTGAACGGTCTAACTTCCGCCATTGAAATTCGGGGTTTACAAGGAAAAATCAACTTCTCCTATAGTTGAAGTCGGTTAAAATGTAGCCTATGCTACCCGGGCCATAATAACGAATCGATTAACGCCTTATTCATCAAAATCAGATGAATAATTTAGGCGCTACGGAGGGACATACGTTAATACAAACATACACACATACATAGACTGCTAAAAGCATAACCCTTGCTTTTGGCTTCGCCGTAGTCGGGTAAAAATGTATTGAAGTGACATAAACTATCGAAAAGCTCACGTCCATATAGTAAACGCTTTGTAAGCGACCCACGTGTCTATCCCCGTGGCTGTTACCATGGGAACCAAAACACTTGATGACTCACAAGCAAAAACCAGCTGCAAAGAAAATCAAAACAGTTTTCACTGCGTATCGATTCTGATTTAAAATAAATGTTTTTATAGGGCTGCTGATTTAATTAAAAAACTCTGTTTCAAACCAGGTATTGTTTTACTTAAGGTGACTACAGGAGCTAAATTAGCAACTCTATTTGTGGTGGTTCAAACTTCGTTTGAAATACTGTTAGAATAATGTTCTAATCAGCTTGCACTACAAAGTGGTTGTTACGTCAGTCACTGCGGGCCGAATAGTGCGAAATGAGTGTTTTTTAGCGATTTACAAAAAATCTACTGATGTGACTAAAAAAATAAAACACTATCGTGCTAAAATGTTGCTTGTAGAGTTATTTGCCAAAAAATCAGAATGATCGCATGTATTTTAGTACGGTTTTTACTCGTTAAAACAATTTTTTTGAGATAAGTTCATAATTTTTTTTATCGAGTAAAATTAGTTGTATTATATTTTCAAAACAGTATGATACTAGCATATATCCTGAATAATATCAATTTTTTTTCTGGCTTTGTTTATTGCAGTGAATCATATGCTTTTTTGCATTAGCAAACTCGCGTTTAGCTCCTGTAGTCCCCTAATTTAAATGACCTCCTCTTTTTGGCAGTCGGTTAAAAAGTCTCGTTGTTGGTCTAGTGGTCATTAGCGTTAACTGCTGAGCAGGAAGTCCTGGGTTCGATTATCAGGTCGGGCACACTGTTGATGGCTGTTTGAAAATGGCTGTTTGTGTGGAAATAAGTTTTCTATTCTAGAACTTCTCAGTTATAGGCCCGGAGTCTGGATTTGTGGCCGGTTGATGGCAACAGACTCGCCCCCTATAACATGGGACTTAAAACATAACTGGTGAAATGTGGATGTACACATTAGGCACGCCTATGCCTAATGTCGTCTGCGCTCGCGTCCCTTAGCTTGTCATGGACCATAGACAATAGTCTGTAGCTTTGACAAGCGAAGTCGGAACGTTCGGTGCAGCCGAGCCGATTATTATTAATATTTTCGTTTAAGTACTTATTATAGTTTTGTTTGTATGCCTATAGTGTTTATTTTATTTAAGTGACTATTATGTTTTATTTTTTGTGTGAATGTATTTTGTGTCCGTAGGTGTGACCGTGACATCACAGTGGGCCCTATCAGAACACCAGCGCTGCGGTATTTGTTTTTCATCTACCGCAGCATCATGCTGAGATAGGAGCCTCTTTGACCTCGGACAGGTCTTCTTTTTATTATTTAGTTTTAGATTCTATTATTATTATTGTAGTTCCTGTGCTTGTATACATATTTTTCTTCTTTATTATCCTTCGGGGATTACATGCGTGATGTTATATTATTGTAGTTCCTGTGCTTGTATACATATTTTTCTTCTTTATTATCCTTCGGGGATTACATGCGTGATGTTATATTAACTGATAAATATTTAGTAACTGCAGATTTACTTATTTCCCATGATTACCCTTACACTATATCGATGTGGTATTGTATGGCAAAATAAACGCATTAAATACTTTAAAAACATTCTATATAAGCACACAAGAAAATCAATTTATACGTCTGTCGTAAATCTAGTCGTCGCCATTCTCCCTCCTCTCACTCGCACACTATACTTCACTTTCTTTCAGTTATAAGCTGTTCTAAAGTATGAATACTTTAGATAGACGACATGTGTCCCAAATGGATATTTCAGCGTAGAGCGCAACCCTATTTTAATGCAAATTCTTTGAAATCTACGCGCTACGCTGTGGTTTAATTATAAAACTATAAATATCTCGCGAAGTCATTAAGAAGATAGGCAGAGCAATGTTTACGTATGACGTCCCATGTGGTCTGTTTACGCTGTTCTTGCTTTGGGGCAAACAACAAGATATTTTACCGTACTTTATCGTAGTATAGCGGTGTCATTTGTAAATCTTTGACAGTCGTTACAGGTAGTCAGTGGCTCGAAACTCTGACAACCAGTCTTACCAAGGGGTAACGTATTACTCAGTAATACTCAGTACTAACTGGGTTGTGGAGGTCAGATAGGCAGTCACTCCATGTTAAATACTGGTATTCAGTTGGATCCGGTTAGACTGGAAGCTGATCCCAACATAGTGGGAAAAGGCTGGGCAGATGATGAGTAACTAGTATAGCGGAGGAGCTCGTGGCTAAATAATAACAGCCACTCTAGTCGATCTTCAGGTTAAACCACGCTGCGAGCCTGTGGACGGTGAGCTATGGGCTAGCTCGCCGTCCGTCCGTCTCATGACGACAGGCCGAGTCGACTCCGCAGGAGTGTTCCACGCGCGCCTCAAAGAGAGTCAGCAAAAAGGAAGGGGTCCGCAAGGACCGATGCCTGCCGGGGTTGCGGGACTGTTCGAAAGAGATACCGTGGCCCCGGAACACAAAGGGCGATGAAGAAACATGGATGGGTTTTAGTCAGTAAAAGTCTGACACTCTGAGGCTCCGCCTGGAGCGGGAGGAGTCATTCTAGGTTGGTTCATAGCTTCATTCATACACGACATCTAATCTTGAATTATGTTAACTACTGCTAATTAATTGAAATATTTTTTTATTTTTTGTTAGCTTTAAATTTTTTATATTGTTTTGATTAGTGGTTATTTTAGTTTTGCATTTACTTTATAGTGTTGATTGCATGGAAGAAAAATGTATTGTTTTAAATCAATACATGTCTGTTCATATTTGTACGCTTCACGGCAAAACATAGAGAATCTAAGTTCTTCATTGTAACATCTCACACACTGTGTAACAACCTATGTTTACAAATAAAAGTTTCTTATTCTTATTCTATTCTTATTCATTCTTTGGTTTTTGATATTTTTTTTTATTACAAAATGGGCCTGTCTTTGACCTCGATCACGCCTTATCGAAAGCGATGGATGGAAACGGATGAGGTATATGATGGACCGAGTGTGCCCAAAAGATTTGTTCAATGTTGTGTTCAAGGTTCACTCTTCACACTTGGGCTGTGCGCATAATAAAAGTGGAGAAGCGCTCGCGTACGACTTGTCGGGATATCAACCAAGTGTGGATGGTACGCCACAGTACGTCTGCTAGTCCGGTAAATGATAAATGATATTTATTTTGCAAGTAGGTTTTTACAAACACTTTTACACGTAATTTTTTTTGGTAAAACATTCAAAAGTGCCTGTAATTTTGAGATTGAGTTTATTCAGCTAATTTATAGAATACAATTCCTATAACTACAAAAAGTACAAAAGTAAAACATTTGAAAGTGTAGTAGAGCTGGAGGTTTGGTGAACTGCCTTAGATGTAATTTCCTAAAAATGCTAATTGTCAGCCTAATTTCAATTAATGACTTTGAATTAGAGTAGGTACCAACCTGAATTAAACAGGACCTCATTCAAAATGGCGCCCTAATGATTCGAATTACCAAAAGACGCACGTTGCTTACCAAAACAAGAACGAGGAAGTAATATATCAATATTATCAACTTCTATTACATTAAATTATCACCATCAATTTATATAATAGTCTCTTATCAAAATACTTAAAGTTTTGACATGCAATTTATATGAAATGAACGCGTTGGAATGAATCCAAGATGGCTGCGATTGTTACTAGCTGTTGTTAATAGTATGTCGGGAGAATATATTGGGAAAGGTGATATTATTTGAATAGTTTAACGTGGATTCATATATACATATCTTTTTCTATACATATTTAACCTAGTTGATTTGTGTAAGATTGTTTTGACGTTTGTTAAATATGCGCGGGAAATAATGCAGTTACTGTTGTTAGATTTAAAATGGCGGTAACGTTTGACATTAAAAAACAAGAAAAGTATTCGATTTTTATTGTTCCTGGTTTGTCTTTGATTTGAAACTTATTTTAAAATATGCTTATTATTGTGAAATTTCTTACTTTTTTACGCATTGGTCGGAGAAGGCAAATGTTAAACATTTAGAAAGTTGGAAAATTGGAAAGCCATGGGAGAGGCGTTTGCCCAGCAATGGGACAGTGCAAGCTGAAATAAAAAAAAAAAACTTTTAGAAGTTTCAGCGTGGTAACGCCGCCAGTCTCTTGGGGACATTACCAGTTGACAGTGCTGAGGAGTTTTTTGGCGCCATTTTTTAAGTTTTTAGTTAAGTTAGTTAGTTTAGTTTATTTTAATAAATTTGTACATTGTTACTTTATTAAATAAATGTTAAATCTTACCTAAAAAAATAAAATAAAAAAAAATAAAAATATTAGGAGTTAGTTAGAGCATTAGATACTATTTTCGTTATCATAAGTTTTAACCTATCTCTACCGACTGTAGAAAGCTTTACCTACTTAGAATGACGTAGTGTTCAAAATTTTAGCAAAAATAAATTAAAATTATATGCTGGCAAAAATCAACGGGTATCCTGAAATCTAGGTAGGTACTTGTGTCCTCCACGTTTCTCTATTTCATTATGACAGGAAATGTTTCCAACTACTTTTTACCTACCCAATGAAGGAGAAAAGCACACTTATAAAATTATAAAGGCAAAAATTTGTATGTGTGTATGTTTGTTACTAGGCTCCTTCACGCTGAAACGGCGTAACGGATTTGGATGAAATTTGGTACAATTATTGAACACCATGCACGCGGGTGAAACCGCAGGCATTAGCTAGTCGCTCATATATTTCCCTGGCGCTCATATATTTCCTTGGACTGGTTAATATCTGTCACATTATGGTCCAAATTGTTGGCATGCGACTAAGTGACGTCGACTAAGTGAATAGCGCTTTGTGACGATGTAAACAAAAAACATCACGATTGCATTCTCCGAAGAAGTGGGCAGATGTTTATCGTGCAGGAGATTTCGCCACTTGTGTTAAAAAACGCATATTTTTTGGAACGAGCCCTGATATTAATCAGCAGAGATCAGTATACCGTACCTAAAAAAAAGCTCTGTGGTACTGGTCCAGGGACTACGAGAAGGAACCACGGGCGAAAAAGGGGTAAATCTCATATGATTTGAGGCGAGCCTTGACATTAACCAAGCACAAAGCCATACTCCATGCAGCTACTGAGAAATACATGATTAGAAAATCTTACAACACTTTGCCCGACCCAGAAAACGAACCCACACTCGCCAGTTACTCTTAAAACCACTAGACCTGCGAGGCATTATTTGGCAAAGACAATGAGGGATTTTCTTTTTAGCTCTTCCCTAGTCGCTGGATGGCGCTGAACTTAGTACGTTAATGCAAGGAAAGGAACTTAAAAAACTGATTTAAATAAAGCGCTAGAAAACTAGGGTATATTCGGAAGGTTAAGCAAACGAAAGTAAATAATAATAATAAATATCGCTGGACATTAACACACAGCGCCATCTAGTGCCACACTAAGCAACGAGTCTTGTGTCGTGGACACCAGATAGTTGATATACTATACTACATAGATACTTTTTGTTTGTATTTTACTTATTATACATATAAACATCCATGACTCGGAAACAAATGTCCATGCTCATCACACAAACATTTGCTACAACCGGGATTCGAACGCGGGACCCTTAGAATGTAAGGCAGCCTCAATACCGCTACGCCATTCGGGTCGTCGAAGTGTCAGTCAACGAGCGTATGTGACGTGACGTCATGTTTTTTTTTCCAAGCTTTTTGGCTTTGGCACCAACTATCGTAGTCAGTTCAACGCCATCTATAGAGTTCTTGGAAACTAAGTTTTTTTTAATACCTCAAAAAGAAAACCTCTCATTTCGACATAAATTCATTCCTAAATCCCTTAATATTTTATGACCGAGGTAAACTTTGTAAACAGTCTATGTAATCACAACATTAATAATTGTCTATGGCTTCAAATAAAATTCAAAGACAATTATTATAAACTGTTTTTTTGTGAAAAAAACAGGAATTTATGTCACTAATAAACTTGTTTTCCATTCAAAAGCACGTGTTCTTTTTGGCGTGTAGCACAGCACGTGTATTTTGTCTTTCCGATTATGAAGAAAAAACAGTGCATCAAAACTTATGGCAGCAATTCATGAGCAGATTAAATGTTTACAGAAAGAAATAACTGTCCTTTAATGATATTTTATTTCTGACTAGCTTTTGCCTGCGGATTTGCTCACGTTAATTTAGAATTTGACAATCAATTTGGGCTGTAGGTACTCTGCTTGTAGAACGTTACTGTTGTTTTCCTCGGGAATAGTAGGTACTTTTTTTACCCGTCCGTTTCTGTACACCTGACAACGTGTATGCAAAATTTCAACATACACAATACTTGGTTGACGGTTTCGTGAAAAGTCCGTTTACACGTATAGGTACCTACGTTTATTTGTAGTATTAGTTTAATAAGCAAATCAGCTTGAAAAACCGTGTTACAAAATTGCACTAGACTGAGGAATGTAACGCCAACAATACTTCACACGTTACAAAATAGAACGGAATTTACATAAGACTTCTTATAAATTATTGTCTTTGCCCGTTCTATCATTGATGTTTTGAAAACGTGATCTCTTGAGGTAAACAATAGTCTATGATGTAAGAAATTGAGTAATGTTTTCAGTGTGTGGTCTGTTGGTATAAATAGATTAGTTTCCGTGGGTGAACGTAACTATAGTGTATTTTTGAAGAGTGGTATTCACTATAAAACTACATTGTATAGGAAGAGGGCATTGTGTCGAAAGTTGTTAGGATACGACCACAGATAATATATGAGTAACTACCCAAGTAACACATAAGCAAGATAACAGTACACATTTTACATTTAAATTCAACATTGACATTTAATATATTTATTCCAATTTAATTCTTTTCACAATTTGTATGATTATTGTTTGCAAAAATGTGAACAATAATTTAAATGCTTAATACATTCTGAATACAATAACCAATTCGACAAAGCTGAATAAATCAGTTGTAAGACCTTAATAAAAACAATGTGAACTGTTATTCATAAGTTATTAAGCTAATGTAAACGTTATTAAGCTCCTACTCAGATGTTGCTCAGATGTTATTCAGCGCTAAGAATTCAATTTTGGGGCCCTTTTTGCTTGAATAACAGCTTAATAGACGGTACTCAGACGTTATTCAGCTTATGATCTTGATGGTTGTCATCGTAGCTCCCGAACAGATGAACCGAAATGATTTTTTTTATTTGAAAGGTGAATTAGTCGAAAGTGTTTTTAGCTGTGTTTGATGAAAATCGGTCCAAGATGGCCGCCGCCACTAAATGGCGCATTAAATATTATTATTATTTCACAACTCCCTCAATATGGGTATCAAATGAAAGTGCTTGACTAGTAGAATAATGTACACTATATTTACAGGGAATTCGCGGAAATTCGCGGGCAGAAACTATGTAGTTTGAAATAAATGCTTTGAGTTTGAGTTTGAATGATACGTACAAACAATGACTTTTTAGGTGGTTTTCAGTTACTTTTATTACACCTTGTAAATTTGGAACTCCTAGAATTTCGACAACCTAGGTCCCTTCCCAGGTCAAGGTTATTGGGTTTTTCCATTAGGAATTTCTCAGCAGAAACCACGGAGTCTGGGTTTGTGCCCGGTTGATGGCAAAATGCTCGCCCCTATTAAATGGGACTTAAACATAACTGGCGAAATGTGGGTGTACTATTGGGTACAGCTCTGCCTCTCCCTTCGTGGATTACAACCGTGATGTGATGTTACGTCCTGGTGTTTAGAGTAGCAGTTACTAATGAGGTGTCCCACTTTCTCGTTTGCCCTCCCAGCTCCCAGCACAGTTTCATTTTAAGTTTAGCAAGAAAAATCTTAGTAACCAAACAGAAACGACTTCACAGAAATCAAACGATGAAAAACTAAAGAAATCATCCAAAAAAATACTCACTTTACGTAAAATAACTCCGCATAGCTCGATAGATGGTAGTGTAGTCGAGTTAAATCACACTATGGTTTCGTTTCCTCGGAAAATTTAAGATGGGCGGGTTACGGTTTAACTTCACACTTGTTTATGTATAAATAACTAATAATATACCATATTTTTGGTAGAGCAAACCCCGACGGTGTCAACCTGATGGAATGCTCTTAAAAAAGCTATAGCTATAAGTCTCGGTCGGAAATTTCGAATTCAATTCAATGGAACTATTCTGTCTTATGATGAATGTTCAATGTTCTGAAATTCTGAGTGAATGTTCTGAGATAGTTTTTTTTTTAGGGTTGCGTACATACTCTGTGGTTACGTTATTCCGTTTCGTACCCAAAAAGGAAAAAATCGGAACCCTTATAAGATCACTTTCTTGTCCGTCTGTCACCAACGATTTTCTCAGGAACGGGTGGACTTAGCAAGTTGAAATGTATACCAGGTACTGAGGTCGATAATCTCTATTAGGTGTATAAAAGTCTAGGTCCCAGAGTTAACACAATTAAAAGATATGGGCAAATTTAGATTTTCGCGTAAACTTGTTAGTACCAAAATTTTAATTAATTTTTCTTCTTTTTTATTACTTTTTTAATTTTTCGGACTTTTCCCTTTACTTGTTCCTACTGTAAGACCTTGCTTTTAACCAAAATTGATAATTGTAGGACAACCGGAAGTACCTACCCTATAGGTTTTGGGTCGAAAACCTATATGGTAGTTCCCGTTGACCTAGAATCACGAAATTTGACAAAAAGCAAGGTCTTACAGTAAATATGTAAAAAAAAGCATAAACAACAACACTAAGTTTTTTTTTATGTAGCCCAACAAATGGCGATTCATGGAGTTGTTGTGGTAACAAAATAAAATGTATGGAACGAGTTGTTCTTTTGCTTTCAATTAGAAGTCTAGTCATAGTAATTATTTTTGTTTCTCGTTTTTTTTTTTAATTTTGGCATTTGTTAAAATATTTATTAGTTTATTGTATTGAAGTGAAAACTTCTTTAGGCGCGTTGAGCACTTTTTGGGTAAAGAAATAACATTGAACTCATGGTCACTTGACGTAACGTAACGTAACGTGCGGACACGCTTCGTAGCACTCATAAGCAATCCGCTACAGCGTAGCACCACATAGGCATGCGCGGGGCACAATCTGTGCTACGACTGGGGCGGGGACGTTCAGGGCGAAGTTGAGAGGGAAGGGGGCGGATGGGGGAGGGGGAGAATTGGAGCTGGGGCGAGGGGGAGGCTGGAGGGGAGAGGGGAAAGGCGAGGTGGGAAGTGGCGAAAAGGGGGCAATTTGACGGTATTTTCAATTTGACAAACTTTCTCGTTTGTTATTGCATCCGAGGCGGAATTAACTCCCGAGCCGCAGGCGAGGGTGTTTTCTATAGTTGAGTATAGTTATCTGTGCCATTTTCCATTCCCGCACGTGTTGGAAAATGAAAAAAATCGCACGTGTGTGAAATACATTGCATTTTGAACCTAATCGTAGTGCGATAAGTGCCAGTTTTCGAGGAAGTGTATTGAAAGAAAAAAATACGCGCAGCGCCATCTATAGTATATCTATTGGAAATTGGAATTCAATGAAACTATTCGGTCTTATGAATGTTCTGAGTTTCTGAGATAGTTTGTTATTAACCGACTTCAAAAAAGGAGGAGGAAATATGTTTGTGTGTATGTTTTTTTTTTTATGTGTGTTACCTGATTTCTTTTTTTTTTCTTTCTTTTTATTTGTTAAAGTATACTCCTGAGGTGGTCCCATTTAAATTTAGTGAGGATCTGATGCTGTTCTTCGGAGATATACAATGGAACTCTTCAAAAATAGACGGCACATCTGTCGTTATTGCTGCAATCGCTTGGATGTTTATTGTTTATACAACATCATGACGTAACATCATGCCTGTATGCTCTGAGGGGTATGCATATGTGTAAAATACACCCAGATATTTAAAGTTAGGTATTTTTGAGTATTGTGAGAGGAATTTATGAATGTGTGAACCTTTACTTTGTTATTTTGTATATTTTATTTAATTTTGTGTTTTCTCTACCTCTTTTAGTTCGTTTAAGTAACAGTAATTGGTTTAAATACAACCGTTGTAATTAAATAAATGTAAAGTTCCATTTATTGGGGAGAAGCCTATTACTAAATAAATTGATGTATTATAAATTCATGGCGACTTGTTTGGGAACCACTAAAAATGGAAAAATAACACCTTTAACTTCGAAGTCGGTGACCTTTGTTTGATTGATTTAGTGTTTTTGTCACCGAATTCTGAAGCTTGACCTTTGTGTGATTGATTTGGTGTTTTTGTCATAGTCTTCTGAAGCTAAAGTTATTTTTCACTTTTTTGTCCGGACCGATGCCTGCTGGGGTTGCGGGACTCCCTCCAACCTTCCCATGGCCCTTCCAACTCACGTTATACGGGTCGTAACGTGGGGCGGCTGCGGACATACCACCATGGGCGATCTTATTTTTACGGTCCGTAGGCGCTTCTTGATCCCTTACAAATTAGACCATGTGTGCCCTTTTGCAGTTCTCCCTTAATAGGGCATACACACAACGAAACCACAGATGATACTTCGCTGCCCGTCGGCTCCAGTGTCTTCCAGTTCGTCTTCTGCGTTGCGCCTTCGTCTATGTTCTCCCTCTCCTGTTCCCTCCGGACGGCGTGCCAGTCGTGCGCGAACTCTCGCAGCCGTGCAAAGTTCGCCGGTGAGCTCACGAGATCGCCGTAGTAAATCGGACCGAACTCCTCGCGACTGATCCCATCCATCATCTTGCACCTAGCCTCCGCGTACAGGGGGCAGACCCACAGTGCGTGATGCAGGTCCTCCTTTTCCATACCACATGTCTGGGACAGCTGGTGGTCCGGCACAATCCAGTGCGACCTGAGTCGATGCCTCACGTCCGGGAAGAAACGGAATAGCTCTCGTCCTTTCTCCTCGTCCGTCCATCTCTTCTGCCACACATCCATCACCTCATTCCAGATCACTCGCTTGCGCTGGGCCAGCACGCGCCGCCGCAAGCCCAGCTCTACTTGTGCCCCGGCCGCGGCCTGGCGCTCCTCATCGAACCACCCCGCACGGATCACCTCCAGGTCCGCCGGGAGAACACCACCCAACACCGCCAGCGCAACCGTACTGGTAGACCTGTACGCCTTCGTCAGCAGTATCAGGCTCGGTCTCTGACACCTGAGCAACGCGCTGCGGGGTTGCGGGACTGTTTGAAAGAGATACTGTGGCCCCGGAACACAAAGGGCGATGAAGGAACATGGATGGGTTTTAGTCAGTAAAAGTCTGACACTCTCCTGCTCTGCCCAGAGCGGGAGAAGTCATTTGATGATTTCCAATCCAAAAAAATAAGGGGACGAGATAAAGAAATAAATTATTAACGTACAACCTAACCTATATAGAGCCTACCTATATGGGCTGGAGCTATCGAACCCTAACTAGGCCAGAGAAGCCGGCGTACGGAGCTGAAGATGAAATGGTGAGAGAGAGAGCCAAGGGTTGTCAGACATCAGCCTTGGCAGCGGAGGGCCGAGGGACATCAGTCTTGAGTCTTCACCGCGGAGGGCCAAGGGACATCAGTCTTCTGTCATCGTAGCGGAGTGTCCAGGTTCTGAAGTCGCTGACCTCGGAGGGGTAACTCGTAGAGAAAGGGCCAAGAACTACCAGCCGTCGGAGTGTTGTTTCTTGCTGCCGATAATGATGTTTCTGTAACACGGTGATAATATTTATCGACGGGCTTGTGTCCACATGGCGTCAAGGGTTATGATAGACGCCAGGGCTGAGCTTCGCCGGCTTGGCGACCCACTGAAGGCGTCAAGGGTAAAAACGACGAGTAGCTTTGTTTGCTATACCAACATAGCTTTTTTTCAATATGCCAGGAGGAGGAAACTGCCCTTATGCCGGAGAGGAGGGGAACTGCCCCACCAACAACCGATATTTAAACTCATCTCCAGATGATATAATATGATATATGACATTTTATGGGCCTGCCACACACTCGACGAGTGGCATCATGGCATGGGAAGTACCGAGGAAAGTAGGCAGAGACATAGTGTGGCAACATTACTCGTCATCCTCCTCGTCGTGCCCACCGCTCCCTATTTTGTTGGTTTTTATGCGCGAGTGGCTGGCCACATAATCGCGATAATAATTGCAATGAATAGATGTGATCCACCATCTCCGTTGGCGAGGACGACGACGACGATGTATATTTATTTTTATGACATTGATATAATTAGCTATACTTACTAAAAATGCATAGCGCGCACACTGCCACAGTTTCATCGTCCATTGTCCAACAAAGGCAAATGACAAGTGAGGAGCGTCGCGATTAATTGCACGAGTAGAGCAGTGTGGGCAGAGAGGGCAACATCACGGCAAATCACGGCAGCGCGAGGAGCATAGCGATGAGGGTTCAGGCGCAAAATGCCTAGTTCTCAAAATGGCAACAGAGACGCAAAACGATAGTTCTCAAAATGGCTAATTCGCAAAAGGACTAATTCTTAAAATGCCCAATTCTCAAAATGGCTAAATATCAAAATGGCCAAGGAGATGGAAAACGGTGGGCCAAAATGTAACAAGTTGAAATACGGTCAAAAAAATTAGTATTTTTTTTTTGTTTAAATATCAAAAATCAGCTCAATTCTCAATCTGGATGCGGAGAAAAATGAGAAAGATAGTTTTTATAACATCATCGATTTAATTAATCGGTAACAGAATTACAAAAAGAAAAGCTTTGCACACTTAATTTTCACTACCATCATCTGCCTAGCCTTTTCCCATGTTTTATTGGGGTCGGCTTCCAGTCCAACCGGATGCAGCTGAATAACAGTATTTTACATGGAGCGACTGCCTATCTGAACTCGACAGCCCAGTTAGTATTGGGTAATACTATAATACCCCTTGGTAAGACTGGTTGTCAGACTTTTTGGGCCACTGACTACCTGTAACGACTGTCAAAGATCACAAATGACAGCCAGGACCAACTGCTTAACGTGCTTTCCGAGGCACGGAGGAAACTCCGTATATAATGGGTGGTCACCCATCCACAGACCAACCTAGGCAAGCACGGCTTAACCTAAAGATCGACTCGAGCGGCTGTTATTATTTAGCCACGAGCTCCTCCTCCTCCTACCAATTATGTTATACCTAACCTCATTTTTATTTCCAACGTTAAATAAAAAAAAAAAACTAACTAGTAAACTAAGTAGTAAAAAGATAGGTAATCTAAAGGGTGTAATAAGACCCTTAACGAAGCAGAAAGGCACTAGTTCTCCCCGCCAATGTGATCACTTTTTTGTTCTAGACCATACCTGGGATGGGAACCTTCTAGGTAGGGAGATATTGGGGGTTAAAGTTCCAAGTTTTTTTTTTTATACCTACATGTTTTTAATGTACACTCTCCACGACGCTGTACTATTCAATCCATCCATCAGCACAAATTTTTGGAAGCGTTTCATTGAGTCCTACCGTAAAACGTGATTTTTCACCCTAAAAAAAAGTTTCCCAGCAATAATTTTTACGTAAAGTTACTTAGTTTGGTGTACATAATGCTTGGTTAACGGCTTCGTTAAGGGTTTTGTTACACCCTGTATTTTTAAGTAAACTAATAAAAAAAACTCATCACAACAAAAAACATGGGTGTCTTCTTTAGTGACGACCCCAAAAACTTTTCGCGAATAAGTCCAATGTCTACTAAACCGGAATAAGGTCTCGATAAACGAGAATGTGAATTGTGTGATACGTATTAATGATGAATATGGAAATAAAAATATATGAAAATATTCCTGATGCATTTAGTTATCTCGGTTGAGAATTTGCCATTTTGATAATTAGTAATTTTGAGAATTGGGCATTTTAAGAATTAGTCCTTTTGCGAATTGGGTATTTTAAGAATTAGTTGTTTTGCGAATTGGGCATTTTAAGAATTAGTCTTTTTGAGAATTAGGCATTTTGCGCCTTAACCGCGATGAGCAGTGCAAGGAGCATAGTGTGGCCGCCGCATTATAATTTAGAATGAATTTCTAGAACATACCTAATAAAAGAAAAGCCTTTACCTATACGACCTACAACTAGCTCCAGCAATAAATTAAAAATAAAACTAGGCCTGTCACTCACTGACATTACTAACGTAAACAAAGATTCAAGAGCTTCGATCAACAATTAGCAACTGTTGATCGAAGTTCAAGAAAGATAAAAATCTAAAGAAAAACTTAAAAAACATGAATTACAAGGTAAAAGGTATGCTAAGCCTCCAGGAAATGAGCATGAAGCTACCTAGAGAGGACGAATGCTTAAAAATTCAGGTAAAATAATATCCAAAAATGTTAATATAAAAACCATGTAAAAACAATCATTACAACATATAAATCCGAAAAATCAGAGGTGCGTGTCTTGGGTTCGAACTCGAGACCTATGACTTAACAGTCCGACGGTCACACCACCTAGGCTATCACTGCTTAAAAAATATTTCAATTTTCAATCTTAGGTACTGGAAACTGTTATAATAAATACGTAATTTTGAATGGTCGAGAAACATATTAATATAAAGACATTTTTTTCTTTATTCTGTCGTGCTTTAAAAATAAACGGACACACAGGAGTAGAATTGAGTGAAAAGAAGTTGAAAAACCTCAATTTTCATGGCAAAAGCATTGCCTAATTTTTTAATTACAAACAGACACTTCAATTTTATTTATCTGTACAGATTACAGGAACGTATGACTTCCAATTTGAGCTTCAGAAACCGCGCGATGGTAACTGCAACGAAAGTGGAGCAAAATAACAATATTACGCGAATCCAATGACCTCTACTAAAACATTAAAGGTGAAATCTCACGATCCGTTTACGCGGAACCACCATCTGTTACTCTGCAAATTAGGGTTAACACACCTCTCGGGATATGTTTGGCTTCTTGACCAGTAGAGCTATTACGTATCTCTGTTGACAGCTCGAAATGATAGTAACTGTCAAAAGGTTAGTTTCGTATTATGTATGACCAGTCGCGATCAAATATGACGTCATTGGTTGTTATCGTGGCTCGCTTTCGTATCGAGTCTTATATTATTTCGATTATGTAAGCATAGTGGACAACAAATTGATAACAACTGAGTTTGAAGTGTCTTTCGTGAAATACATTACACCGTACCAGGGCTGTTAGTCACCGTAAAGTGATATTCATACTCAGTGCGATACGTGATACCCATATTATGACATTCTCGGTTGTCATCAAAGTTCGGTGTACAACCGAAGCTTGATAGTCACTGGATATTAGAAAGATACGTAATAGGCCTACAGTACTTCGACTTCGGTAGTCGACGGAGCTGTCTGCAGTGTTTAAAGGAACCTAACTAACCTAACGTCGGGGTCCCCCAAGTCCCGATTATGGAGTGGGGGCAGAGATAATTTGATCGCATGCATATTTCACAATTTGACGGATTCACTTTGACAGATTATAATCTGCCGAAAAATAATGCGTTGCGTCATATTGTAAGCAGTATGTTCAGTTGACAATATTTCGACACTTTACAATCTCGCTAGACAGATTACAATCTGACGGGTTTTACAATTTGACGCTGACATATACATACATGGACTTAAGTGTTTTGGTACCCACGGGGGTGTCCAATGGACACGCAGTGATCGCTATCAAATCGTTTACTAGATGGACCTTTAGCTTTTCGATAGCTTATGTCACTCCAATACATTTTTACCGGATTACGGCGAAGCCAAAAGGAAGAGTTATGATTTTAGCAGTCTATGTAATGTATGTATGTTTGTTTGTATTTACGTATATTCCTCCGTGGCGCCTAAACTATTCATTCCGATTTTAATGAATAAGGTGTCAATCGATCGCCATGGGATCTGGAGGCGATAGTCCTCGCGCGCCTACATGAATGGCGCGCGGTGGCTCTACGCCGGGGGGAAACTCCGCTGCCGTGGCAAACCACCGCTCAGCGAACAGACCTCCGGCGTGATCTCATGGCGACATGGAGAGAGCGACTGTCGCAACCACATGCAGGGCACGCCACAATAGTGGCGATAAGTCCCCTCTTTGAGGAGTGGCTTGAGAGACGCCACGGCGTCCTCGCCTTCCGCCTGACGCAGGTCCTCATCGGACACGGTTGTTTCGGGAGGTTCCTGCACTGAATCGGGCGGGAGGAAACGCCCGGGTGTCACCACTGCGAGGATCGACCGGAGGACACGGTGGAGCACTCAGTGGAGGTTTGCCCCGCTTGGGCGGAGCACCGCCGTGTCCTCGTAGCGGCGATCGGCGGCGGCGACCTCTCACGTCCGGCCCTGGTTCATTCCATGGTCCGGAGCGAGACGGAATGAGAAGCCGTCACCTCCTTCTGCGAAGCAGTTCATGCTAGCGAAGGAGGTGGCGGAATGTGAGAAGGAGAGAACCTCACGCCCCAGCCACCGCGGGAGACGCACCGGGTGTCGGGGGGCACATGGTGGCCCCTGGCCATCGTAGGAGTGGGCCTGTGGACGGTGAGCTATGTCGTCGTATGACGACAGGCCGTGTTGACGGCGCGTTCATGTTCCACGCGCGCCTCAAAGAGATGTTAGCAAAAGGAAGGAGTCCGCAAGGGCCGATCACTTTTTTTGTGTTGTTTGAAGTCGGTTTTATTTTTATCAAAAAAGTTTTTTTTATTGTAGTAGGTATACCACACAAATTTTTGTTTTACTTTTTGCCAGGCTTTTTTTTGTAGGTATATATCCATCAGGTATGTCTCAGTATCAGCCACGGAATCCAGATTCGTGCCCTGTTGATGACAATAGGCTCGCCCCCTATTACATGTGACTTAAACATAACTGGCGACATGTGGATGTCATGCATTATTAGGTACACCTTATTTGGTTTTTTATCCGGCCTGTTAACCCAGCGGGTAACCCTAACAGCATAAACACAGTAAGCATCGATGGACGAGAATCAGAAACTAATATTTAATGCTGGCAAGGTTAAGAAGTGTTGCCAGCTATTATTGGTTCATAATCAGGTCATTGTATTAAATTACTTAGCTGTTGAAAGATTGATGATATTCTCGCATTCTTGAGACGTTTGGCGATGTTGGTCGACATTGGATTGTCTTTTAACACTTTCTGCTATGATAATAATGTGGCTATAAATAGCTACTTATTTAAATAATTAGTATGGTATTAAAATGCCTTTTGGTAGACCTCATGTAGAAAACATAGTCTATTGATTGTGTTAGGAATGATATGAGGGAAAATGGTGTAAATGATTGCGTGACGGTTGACAGGGGAGAATGGAAGAAAGAAAACGTGTTGCAACGACCCCGAGTCCCATGTAATAGGGGGCGAGCCTATTGCCATCAACCGGGCACAAATCCATACTCTGTCGCTGCTACTGAGAAATTCAATTAAAAGAGTTACTGATGGAAAAAACCCAGTACCTAACTCTTTGCCTGACCCGGGAATCGAACCCAGGACCTCGCTAGACTAACAATAATACTTGTCAAAAATAGCAGACAATAAAAGAACTATCTAAAATTAAAATGACAAAGCATTGAACCTATAAATAATACTATAATAATCTTTACAAGACACAAATAATTTTATTTTCATCCATAGTTCAATCATTCCAAAGATGTAAGACATGAAATTCAAGATGGCGACGATAGATCAAATAAATTATGATTACTACATGACAAATATACGTTCTCACAAGCGGCAGACAGGCAGACTGAAGATATCATTATTTGAATTTCATTTATTTTGAATTTTAAACTCATAAACATCTTGGTCAACGAACTTTGAAGAGTTTTGAGAAACATAAAATTAAAACACGCGACTCATTTTCAGGAAATGCCTTTTTTATTTCAAGTGAAAGCAATTTGAGCATGTATTTGGAACCTTTATTGGGTGTCATGTATTTTTGGAAGAAAAAAAACCAGTATTACTTTATTTATTATTGTACAATTACGAGTTCTCTTTCAGGGACAGTCACCCCGGATCTTTGTCTTAAATGATAAATTATACCAATTAGACCTTATGAAAAATTAACTTGACATGGTCACTAACAACACAAACAACGGTATATTTACCATGTTTACTGTTTGTTTATGTGATCATGGTGCTTGCAACAACGCCGAAATATCGGGAACTCAAAACAAACAGTAAATATGGTAAATATCATAATGAAACAAATCAAGGATCTTGAATAAGACCGCAAGGTTGTCGACATGTGAGATGTGGACTCAGCGATCATTGTGCCGATAGTCGTATCAGCCCATGGCTTAATTACCAAGAGCCTCGATCAATATCTGAGGAGGCTCTCGTTAGACAGCTGGATCAAGGGCTTGATTCAGAAAGCGGTACTCCTGGACACGGCTCGTATTGTTAGGAGGTTTCTCTCTCTGGAGCCCTGACCGCCGGTAGTTTGGACCCTGTTCCCGATACCGGTGGGCTACATTTTTTTTATATTTTTAAATGTTTTTTAGAATTATTTTCTTTAAAAATGTAACTAATTCGTGTAGAAATAAATAAAGGAAAAAAATAATTGCTATTGTAAATATTGTAATTACTATCACTACACAGTATAATAAAACAAAGTCACTTCTCGCTGTCTGTCTGTCCCTATGTATGCTTAGATCTTTAAAACTACGCGACGGATTTTGATGCGGGTTTTTTTAGTAGATAGAGTGATTCAAGAGGAAGGTTTATATATATATAACATGCATAATATAGTAGAGAAACACTGATAATTTTAGAGGTTTCTAATGTGATGTCGTAAATAAACACATTTTTTTGCGCTTACATTGCAAACGCTGGCTGAACCCAACGAGATAGATCAAAATAATGTACTACAGTATTGTCCATCTTGAAAATGTCTACAAAAAAATCTGCAATGGTATATGTCTATCTCATAAGGATAACCCACAATAACCATTTTTTATCCTTTACTTTTTACGAGAAATAATGGCTTATTTACGAAGCGATTTTAAGCAATACAGCATTAATCCTTATCCAACTCAGTACCGTAAATACATTGTGCGTTTAATATAGATCAATATGGCCTTTTACAGTATATCATTTAAATGAACAATTTAGAAGGTATCACAGAATTAAAATTAGGCGCGACTGAAAATACCTATCATTCTCAGCGAAACAAATGGGGTCGCAGTGTAACAGTTGGTCACTAAAACCATTTTCATCTTTTAAGTTTTGCGTAGAAAGTAATGCATTATTTTAGAAGCTTATTGATGGCGTATGGTTTAAATCTATATACATAGATTATCTTCAATATTTATTTTAGAATATATTTAAGTACCTACCCTAAACACTATTCAATTTAAATGAATATCTTAGGAGTTATCGCAACTGCCGGGGTCGCGGGACTGTCTAAACGGGGTACCGGGGCCCTGGAACGCAAAGGGCAACCCCAAAGAACATAGTGTCGTGTGTTTTAGTCAGTAAGTCTGACAGTCCCTTCCGCTCCACCCAAGGCGGGAGGACTCATTTAAAGATTTGACCACCCAAAAAAAAATGGAATTTATGGAAAATAAAGGTATTACAAAATAATTTCATAGTAAGCGCACTTCTTTTTTTGTTCTAAATTGGTCCCGAGCGAATCCGGGGCGGGTCGCTAGTACACAATATTTTTATATATCTATCATTTCAAGGGGAAAAAACCGTGGGGTAATTTGCGTGGACGTATGCGTAGACAATTTTCGAAGTGTACAAAAAAACATAATTTTGATCATTAAGCCATATCATTATTTTTAACTCTAAAAGCAATCTTCGTGTGTAGTGACTCTTTGGCTGCTACTGAGAAATTCTGGATGGAAAAACCCAATAACACTTTGCCCGACCCGGGAATCGAAACCAGGACCTCTTGCTCGGCGGTCACGATTGCGAATACTTGACCAACGAAGCATGATAGAGGTTTAATAATAAAATCAATTACCTACTAAGTTAAATTTAACACACAAATTAACAAAAAGACAGCCAATGAGGATTTACCAGTTTTCAAAAATAATTGTACCTACCTATTTATTGCAAAACCGTTTCGAGAAATAATGTCTCTAATCATTTTTTTCTCGTTAAAATGAAAATAATATACTAATATTCACTTTTATTTGACCTTCAATGTCGTATCTCAAGAAGGAATATCGTGAAATACACTTAGCTTTAATGGACCAAGATTTTGTAACAATATTAAAAGAGTGTCCATGGAGTTTCTTGCCCGTTCTTCTCCATAGAAATCTACGCTAGGGAATGGGCAACTACAGTACTTTCTCAAGTTATTATGCCTTGTGACTGGGACTGTAGCTTTGATTTTCTTTTTTGTATTTTTGACATTCAAAAGTGGCCGTAATGGTCTAATTGAAATAAATGCTTTGAGTTTTTTTTCGAGTTTTATGGTTTCAGATAATTATGGATATGGCAATAGCGCGGTTCCCGCGTGGCTGAACGAGCCCTTAGAAGCTAATGGCTCGTTCAGCCACGCGGCGTTTGAAGCTGAATTAGCTTCATGTGAATACCATTATAAACGAACTGTTAATAGACCGTCACTAACGTATTAAACTGTTGAATGAGCAACAAAGAATCTCTTCCAGTGATGATGTATTAAGCCCTAAAACTATAAATGGCATTAAACTTCTCAAATAATCCCATTGAATGACTTATTCATGAAATAGTCAATCCATGGAATTAAATAAACTTAGAGGGTTGACTAAAAGTCAGTAAAGTCATATTTATTACGGACGTGAATCATGCTTTATTCAACATCGAGCCTGACACACACTTGCAAATTGCCAGAAACTTAAGAACAAATAAATTTCGCGTGGGAAAGATACCTTTCCTATGTTTTCCTAATTTTGATATGTATGTGTAACATTAAAAACTAGCCCACGACTTATTCTGAGCCCTACCAAATATACACAAAAAAAACATTAAAATTGGTTAAGTCGTTTCGCAGAAGTTCGAAAACAAACACCGAGTACTGTGTGACACGAGATTTTTATAAATATTAGATTAGAAGATAACGCAAACCTTTTAGTACCTAAGTAACTCTCTAAGGACCCTTCTATAAAGCAACTCCTTTACATCTTTCGCGAAAAGAAAGTCTACGTGATTAAAATTCTCATACGGAACCTTATAGAAACCAACCACATTTTTTAATCTATTGGATAGTGTTACCACATCTATAGGATGAGCTAGCCAATCAGACTTGGCATAAAACATTGACACATTAGTGCTTACATTCTTTAAACGATATTTCGGCGGAACTTTCTGGCTGTATCTCATTAAGTTTTCTTCGACGCCGTAATCGAACTTTCTGAATTCCTTCGACAATATTCCTTGGCCGTAGTGCGCGAACTGCTTCATCGACGCTCCTGAAGGTATATGTCCAAGAATGACAGGTAGATTCGTCACATTCAATTGGGCAAAATCAAATCCGGACATAAGAAATAGCGTATTTCTGCATAGAATCTCTGCTACAGTCCCGGTGCCGCAAACCATGAATTTCAATGTCCGAATTAAATTGTTATCCGGTAAAAATTCGTAGAGACCCAAACCTTTCGATATTCCATGTAAAATTTTGGTTCCAGGAGACATCAACCGGACTATAGGTGATCTCACATTTGACATGTAAGCTACTGGAGACAGTGCTACCATTATGGATACTTTTTTATTATAATCAGGTCTTTCCGAAGTCATGACGAAGAAGGAGGTCGTACCTTGTGAATGGCCGATGTATTTCAAAGATTTTTCATCCGTCTTGTTTAACACATAGTCAATCATTGCTGGTAGATCGTAGGTACCAATTTCATGCCAAGAGAAGTCCCAAAATTGAGCTTCTGAAGGCTCTAAAATCATATGCTTTCTTGAATGTTTGT
The DNA here is from genome assembly GCA_941918905.2 of Xestia sexstrigata. Classification (NCBI taxonomy): domain Eukaryota; kingdom Metazoa; phylum Arthropoda; class Insecta; order Lepidoptera; family Noctuidae; genus Xestia; species Xestia sexstrigata. The sequence goes on along the minus strand of OW799228.2, from coordinate 10,604,159 downwards.
TGCCACGAGCATTGCCCATCCAGACATCATATCCTGCATCATATAGCATATACGCTAGAGCACTTTCTCTACCTGCTACCACGAAATCATCAGCACTACCTAATAATCCATGCATTAAGAAGACAGGCGGCCCATTCCTGGGAATTCTAAACATCGTCAACCAATAGCCATCTTCAGTTTCCACGCCATGTATTTCGACAGGAAACCCGTATTTGTATATCAAGTCAACTATTCCCAGTTTCGCATCTTCGTTCAGACTTGCTTCACTAAAGTCAACTACGAACTTGTCAATTTTGTCTAGATTATTCGTATTGCTGGTGAAGATAGGTTGTACGGCCGATCCTAAAGCTTCTGCTATGGCATGTGGCATCCAAGTGACTGCATTGACTGCTGCTTCGAAGGCGTTTGTATAAGCGCGGGTTGTCAAACTTAGGATAGGATCCTTGTTGATTCGATCAGCTATTGTTGATGATCTTTCCATCATCGGTGGGAAGATTTGATCATTTATAGCACCGTTACTGAAGTGTAGTACTGCAATGATTATGAATTGTTTTTTTGCCATTTTTCACCGACGAGTTTTCCGGTTGCTCACTGGTGGTTGACTGAAGGAAATCGTTATAATAGTGTTAACCTTGAGCTCGTTTTTGCTGGCTCATCTTCCGGTTGTGTGTGATTATTGTGAACACGTAATTATCGTTCTGACGCCTCTCTGTTGTGTTCTATTGTGGATTTAATTACGAAAGAAGTCAGCTCCTTTAGCTATATCATCCTTCACATAGTCCATCCATCATTTCATTATTCTTCTTCTGCTCTTATAGCCATCCACATTCATATTTAGGTCTTCACATTCCTCCTATTCATATGCTCATACCATGACAACTGCCTGTGTGTTCTTAAGTGTCACATTATAGGTATCAATACATTTCTATCATGTCGTTAGAAACCTGTTGGTCCCGGCTGTCAATCGTAGATCATCGGCTGTCTTTACGGTTGTTCCGAAAATTAGACAATCAGTCTTACCAAGAGGTATCATTTGACCTAGAAACTGTGTCTAGGAGGTCAGAAAGACGGAGGCTCCATTTAAAATACTGGTATTCAAACGCAGGAAGCCAACGCCTAAAATATTTTAGGCGTAGTTGGGAAAAGATTAGGCCGGACCCAAATCAAAGCATTCGTTTGGAATAGATCAGTTAGATACAGGAACTTTGCAAGTATTAAACTGGGCTGAGGAGGTTAGTAGATATAGGCAGGCGCTCCATGTAAAATACTGGTATTCAGCTGCATTCAGTTAGACTGGAAGCCGATCCCAACATAGTTGGGAAAAAAGCAGGTATTAGGCAGATGATGATGAGGGACTTTTAGAAGCTACGGTCGCAGTCAGAAGACATCATAACTGTGAGACGACTGTAGTTTCTCATTACAGGGGAATTGGGAAGAATGAACAAGAAACTCCGAATGATAAAGATTAAAATACCGAGAAAAAATTACGTTTGAGCACCACTGGCCATTTATACATTCCTACCTATTAGATTCTGCATGTTTACAATCGTAAAGTATTCACTGCAATGATGACCTAAAGCAACACAATCATATTATTTAAAAGACATTCTTTAATCTACAGTGACTTAGCAATGATTAATTTTTCTATCACCATTCGATGTCTTCTTCTTCCATACGTCTCCATTACTCCTCATCTCAGCAGTCACCTCCTATAAAGTCATATCATCCTTCACACAATGCCAACCATCGTTTCTTTGGTATCCAGTGGATCTAAGTATAGTATTAATGTGGATACTATCCACATTCATACCCAAATCGTTTCTCATTTCTCCGAACCAGAACACCGGCAATTTTTTTTGTTATGGCCTACATTGTGTCCCACTGCTGGGCAAATGCCTCCCCTTTCTCCCTGCAAACCACTCTGTTCTGTGCCATTTCTAGCTACGTTTTCCCCGCAAACATGACCAGATCTAAATCCCTATCCCGATCTTTGCCAACCTCTCCGGATGCATAATTTTTTCCTAAAGACTTTTAAATTCCTCCCTCACTTTCATACAGAGGACGCCTGTATTCCAGCAGAGGAAATATTATAGGCTGAATTCTAATCCTTAGGGTTAGGATCATGGCAGGTTTCATTCTGTAGTTTCTACTTAGCCTCTTGGGAAAGAAGCTGGTTCTGATTCTGTTATAAGCCTTTATCTTCATCAGGTCGTTAACATCGAGATACTTTCCAAACTCCTTTATTTATCCCAAAATTTAAACCGTTTTCTTGGAAGCCATTTTGAGAATAATACTAATTGTGTTTCTCAAAAACGGATTTGTAACTGGGTCTACTTGGAAAAAATAAAATGAATCAGCTGACACATTTTATTTTATACTGTACCAAACTGTTTTTATTTTTGAGCGCCTGGCAGTTTTACACTGCAATAATTTGCTTATCGCGATTACACTGTGCTGTAAATTGTAACAGGCGTTTAACTAAAATATTTTTTTTTTTCGTTAATTGAATGTTTTAGACACAACAAAATGATATTTTTTTCTAGCATTTATTTGTACCTAATTCCAACTTTGTCCATCATTAACTCAATATAATGAATCAAAGAGTGAACTCATGATATTTAAAGCAGGCAGTAAATGTTACAGCACAATTCCACCAGTTATGCTGGGTGGCAGACCTCTAAAAAGAGTTGCAAATTTTAAATATCTGGGTCATTGGGTCTCAGACGATTTAAAAGACAATGTTGATGTAGAACGGGAGCGCAGGTCGCTGGCTGTTCGTTGTGGGATGTTGGCCCACAGGTTTGCACGTTGTACGGCTCAGGTTAAGGTGACGCTTTTCAAAGCCTACTGCCAATCCTTTTACACGTGCAGCCTGTGGGTGAACTTTACGCAGAGGGCATACAGTGGTCTGCGCACTCAATATAACAACACGTTCCGGGTGTTGATGGGGCTGCCGCGTTTTTGCAGCGCGTCCGGCATGTTTGCGGACGCGGACGTTGATAGTTTTTCGGCCATCATGCGCAAGAGATGCGCATCCTTGCTACGCCGTGTTCGCGCCAGCCCCAACACCATTCTGAGAACTTTGGCTGATAGATGGGACTCTCCGATCTTGGGGCGGTGGATACGACTGCACGCAGTCAAGTAGACATTCCCCAGGATCGGCGTGCCTCACCCAGCTTAGAGTTAATATTACTAACATAGTTTATAAGTTTTCATTGTTACTAACAAATACATTTCTAAGTTAAATTATTCATTATTATTAAGATACTAACAATATTAACCTAATACTTAAGCATCATTGTTACTAATACTACTAACAAAACTATGGACATAAGTCTGAAATAAAGTTTAATTTAATTTAATTTAATTTTAATTAACACATAACGTGGAAAACCGCGAGAAAAGACATGACATTTATTCTTGCTATGAGAGCGCCATTTTGAAATTTTGACATAACACAGAACGTTCAGAATCATTTGTAGTCAATTCTATTTGCGTTTAGCGTAGGCGTCACCTGCTGGAAACTAATGCAAGAATAGGTCGTCCCAAATATTTATATTGTCCTAAATATCTTGACGAGTTTGACTGCTGTTTGTGTCTTTAATCCATAAAAGAATTTCTGTAAATTTAAATATCTGGTTCGCGTCACTAAAACCCGCGTACGAGTGTGTGATGTTGTGCCACGTTTGAAGGGTTAGGCAAATATTCAGGCGCACACTACACCCACTTTTCGCCACTCATTACAAAAAGGGCCTATTTTTTTTAAATCAAACGCATGCAATTTAATTTGATCACAATAAAATTCGTGATGCTCATTTTGACAAATAATCCATATTCACTACGTTATTTACGTTGTCAAGCTATAATGAGAGAGACCGTTTTAGAATGTCGTCAATGAGGAAAATCTATTTAGAAATATCAAATGATACTAGCCTCGACCTTGCCCGCTTGGAGTTCGATAATTGACCCACGGGATTATACTACCGAGAGAAAAATGTCCTGTGTCAATCCAGGTCATAAACCATGTGTGTGCTAAATTTCATCCAAATCCGTTTTGTAGTTTTTGCGTGAAAGAGTAACAAACATACACACATACTCATAGACACCATACAAACTTTCACCTCCAAAATATTAGTGTGTTAATACCGATTTGCAACCAATGACGTAGCTTGGAACCAGCTGTGATAGCACCCTTAGGGTTCTTACAGACGAGCGGTACGGTGCCAACTGCGCATAAACTGCAGCCGTCGCCACCTGTAGACGGCTGCCGTCGACGCTTGCAGTTGTGGCGTCGTATGTGCAGTTGGCAATATGCCGCTCGTCTGTAAGAACCCTTAGTTTCACAGTTGCCATACCCGTTTACGAATCCATTCATCCAGATTACGAATTTCGTTTAAAATTCTTTGCATAGTGATAGAAAGCGTGTTATCCCTGTTTGGGGTTTGGTCGGGATGGCTTGTAGATCAAGGAAACTGCGTTAGACTTTTTTATTTAAATTATTTAATTAGCATTGCACACATACATGAATCAGATTGACAAGCAAAGAGTAAAGTAACTATTATAGTTGACAAGGGAGAAAGCACGGGGCGCTCGTCATCCCATAAACAATCATTATATTTTATTAAACCATAGACTACAACAATGCCATTTGGTGTGTTGGGTGGTAAAACATGTGCTGGCAACTAGTGACAAAATTCTTGAATCTGTGCAGTCAAAAATGCAGTTTCCTACCCGACCCGCCCAACCACTTGCCCAACGGTCAACGAGGCAGTCAAACAGCAATAACATTTATTATAAGTATCAAAAACCTGACTACAAATTGTAATGCACATAGAGATATCACTATTTGTAATCTGCCTCGATAGGATTGGTTGAAAAAAAAAATAACGACATAATTATGTACAATTTAGCGCCAAAAATCCGCCATTTTGTTTTATTTTAAAACATCTATTTAAGGACACTGGGGTTTTTGAGACGAATCTAATGATACCTTTGTCGTCGAAATCCTTCCAGCCATTTGGAACATGACATAATAGGTTATAAAAAGTTTACAAAGATACATACAATGGTGGCAGTCGGGTAATAAAAAAAAAATGCATTTTTGCGTACAACTGCCAAAACCTATATTGCTTGTAGGTACATTATATGATGACATTGACATGATTGTAAAATTTATTTTTTCAACAGTAGACTAAATAATATTGATAGCCTTTGCCGCACTGTAATATTATTATTTTCTGTTTTATCTAACTCGCAGGGTAAGAAAATTTGAATTAGGGCTCTAATTCAAATTTTCTTACGTTTTTTACAATTTGCAGGCCAGTGCTAGGTTGTATGTTGATTAAAATATGATGCGCGGCTGTAAGACGTATGTAGTTACAGAATTAAATACATCAAAATTATCAATACAACCTTCCAAGTTAATGTAACTTGATTGAATGACTTTTTCATGAAATATTTATTCAATCGACAGAAAAAAGAAACACACATTTTTTTTTTGATCTACCATTATGTAGGTACCCTTGACCCTTAATAGGTACGGGCGTGATGGATTACTGTACTATGTGATGTGATGATTACTGTATGATGGGATTTTTTTTATATTAAACGGTCCTTCTCTTGACCTCAAATTAGTCCTGAGGACAGTTTTTTTTTTTTGTTTAGTTTTTGAGGTTTTGATGGACCTTTTTTTTGTTTTGTTACAGGTATGACAGGTCGACCAAGCATATTCTTTCGCGCCAAAAAATCAAAAGAACTACTGTTTAGAAACTTTAACTAAATACATTAGTTAAATACATGTGTGTTCGAAAAGAAATATTAAAGTAAATAAGTGTTCGTGCGAAAGAGATAGATAGTTATTGAGTGTGGCTGATAGAAAAGAAGAGAAGATGTCGTTGGTTGCTCCGAGGAGAGTCCAACTGGACTGGGCCCCTTCGATTATACCATGGTAAGATTCACTTATTTTGTAACTGGTACAGTTTGTATGCCTAGATAGAATTATCAGAACAAAATCCACTACAAATAATCTATACCTACCAGTATTAACATATAATTCAATTCAATTCAAAATAACTTATTTCAATCCATTTAGGATCATAGTTTATCCACAGATTTGAAATAAAAATTAACAATTATAAAATAAAAATTTCAATCAGCATTTATACAAAAATAATCAATTAAATAGTAGGTACCTATAAATTAAAACTAAAATTCCAAAATTATAATGTCAGAGACTAAATAAAAATTAAATTATAAAAATTTAAGTCAAAAAGTACCTACAACAATAATTAATTAAATAGGCAATACAAATTAAAACTTATGACTAATAATACACCTACCTTTTAAGTCATTTGTTTGTTTGTCATTACATTAACCATATCAAACCCTCACTGCAAGTACGTAGCAATCGATAACGATCGAATCGATACGATTCGATAGATCCGACTTATCAATTGGTTAAAAACTCATTTTATCGAGAATAACTGTCAGATTTATCGAATCGTATCGAATCGAGTGCAACGTACTTGCACTGCCTGTTCGGATGTCTGCAAGTACATTAAAGATATTGAAAAAAAAAATGACATGGGGTTCTTTATTTAGATTTTAGAGCAACAGAAGCCAAAACCAAAGTTTTTAGAATTTTTGTCTGTCTGTTTGTCTTTCTGTCTGTAAGTACCTATGTGAATGTTTGTACGCGCATCACTCAAAAACGAATGCATGGATTTGAACATTTTGAACGCAGTTTTCACAGCTCTACTGCTAGATGCTTAACTTAAAATATAGGCTACATTTTATCTTTTTTAGGGTTCCGTACCCAAAAGGGTAAAAACGGGACTCTACTACTAAGACTCCACTGTCCGTCCGTCTGTCTGTCACCAGGCTGTATCTCATGAACCGTGATTGCTAGACAGTTGAAATTTTCACAAATGATGTATTTTTAATGCCGCTATAAAAACAGAATAAAATAAATATTGAAGGGATCATTCAAAATCCAAGCCGTGATTTTTTCGCCGTTTTTTGTTCGATATTAATAACAAACAGGTAGACGCTTCAATATTCATAGAATATTTAGTTGTATATTCACTTTAAACATAAATACTTAATTAAATTAAAATAAAATAAATATTAAAGAGGGCTGCCACACAACCAACGTATTTTTTTTTGCTGTTTTATATAGATAATGGTACGGAACCCTTCGTGCGCGAGTCCGACTTGCACTTTGCCGGTTTTTTTTTAGTTCAAAGTCGCGGGCAAAACCTAGTACTTATATTAATAGAAACACAAATCCTGTTTTAAGCTTTAATGGCTTTTAACTACCTACAATATCACTGTCACTTACGGGATATCTCCCGTGATGGTGTGAGTGTGTTTTGCCGTGACCATGCCTGTGCTAGACTGTTGTAAACAAGCCCTCCACACACATCCACATCGGCACAGAATAGATAATACACGCATTAGTGTACACGGGCACGGGCATTAGTGTCGAGTTCCAGTAGTGCGCGTAGCAAAAGACTAAGAAAGAGGGTATACAGATTTATCTGCACCTAACAATAAGTATATTTACCACCGACCCGCATTCTCCAGTCATCCCGCAATCATGCGTGGCGCTTGCAACGGCGTCGAAATATCAGGAGCTTTCACTACGAATAGTGAGAGCTTACGGGATTCGGATAATATCTTCCCTGATAATCCAAATTATCAGGGAAGATGTTATCCCGTAAGTGACCGTATAAGAGTGGAAAACACAAATCGTTACACATTTATAACGAACAAAAATGATCACATACAATAAGAAATAATTGACAAATAAAATAATCGTTTGACAATAATAAATAAATAATAATTTAATCAATTAGTAGTTTAGGTCATTTATGCCGCTGCGCGCCGCGCCGGTTCGGTACAGCACTCTGTCGAAAACACCACCAGCTGCTGAAAGTGCTTGTACTGTTTCTGAACGAAACTTCGTCGTGTTGATAATAAAATTCTCCTAATGATTACATAGACATTAAATATTTACCTAATGAAAGAGAAGCAGTTTCTCAGATTTTCCTACATTCGACTTCATTTCTTATTACGATTTTTTATTATTTATTACTCATTTTTTATTACGATTTATTAGGAAGTAAAGAAAAGCCCTAAGATTAAAAAAAGTAACTACTAGCTAGCGCCATCTGTCTTGAAAAGATGGCACTCAACTGCACTGCAAGACGTGTTGTTGTCTTCTTGCCCACAGACTTCTTTGTTGTGAAAATGACAATTTTGCTTGACGTTTTCTTGCCACATAAAGGCGGTAACAATAATTTTCAATTTTCGAATCAGAAAAGTTAATCCATGTGAATGTTGCGACTTGCGATTTTCTGCAGACAAAAATGACGATCTTCCATACAAACCTTTCATCTTATCCCCTATCTTAGTAGGTAACCCCATATACGGGTTTTAAAATCCTCTTTAAAGTCCTGTAGTTCTCAGACCAAATATTGAGTGGATTAATTGTGTCTTAATGGGGGCTATCGCGTGTGTTTTTGCCACTAGAGGCGCTTGTGTAGAGTTCTGTTTACCATTATAAACCACAAGTACTAGTAGGTACTCTACATACCTATGTAGGTAATTATAAAATTACCAGAAAACGTCATGAGGAATCACGGGGCAGGCCCAGGGGCACTTTCTTGACTTCACTTTCACGGGTTCGGATCGGATTAACCTGTTTTGCTTGCTATTTGTTTCTGCAGATATCGAAATCTATGCGAAAAGTGGTCCTGCAAAGCTATTCACAAACGCTTCGATTCGATTTCGATTCGACAAATCGTATGTCTGTCTTTTTTTTGGCATTACGAAAGCTAGCGAGATAGACATAATGACTTTCCAAATCGAAATCGAATCGAAGCGTTTGTGACTCGCTTATTAGCTATGCTGATCTTCTACTTTTCCCACTCTTAGAGCGGTCGCACTACGTCCGAACGTCCGATGCGAGTCCGATCCGAACCCGTGAAAGTGAAGTGAAGATTGTGTGTGGCTCTGGCTAAAGATAACTTGAATTCAGGAGTCTAGCATCAACCATCAAGGACATACTTTTCCAAAACCATAATCCCAAGGATACCCAAACGGCCCGAGATAGCTAGCCACTATCGGCCGTTTTCTATAACTTACTTCCGTTGAACAGTTAGTTAATATGCCTACCTCTAGTAGTTATCGATGTTTACCTCCGTCTGAGTTACGGCCGTTTTCAATAACTTACTAACAAGTTATTGAAAACGGCCGTAACTAAGCAACTATCGCTCTAGCGGGTCTTCAAATAAAGTGGGTCAAGGTGTCTCCTAGTTTCCTATATTAGTCCCTGTCCCTGGACACGGTAATATTATAATACCCTGGACATGCGCAGTAGGTAGGTAGGGTCACTTTTAAAAACTATTTGCATCAGGGATGTAAACTTGAAACTATTATTTTATTTTATCAATAGGTATAGGTAGAGGAAGTCTGAAAGTGGTGACGCCGAACCGGCGCGCGGCGTCACTGAAAAGTTATGTGGTCGCCTACCACACAACTTTTTACTTTAACTTTTTAACTTTTAACTTATCGGTTACATAACACTGGTAGGTAATCGGAAGAAAACGGTGGATGGACGGTGTGAAGGATGATATGGAAAAAGGAGGTGTGTAATGAGATGAGTAGGTAATAAAAAAGTATCGACGAAGTTCTGGTTTTTTCTCATTCGATTAAATAAAGTTCGGAAGAAAGCTAGGCTAGCAGACTATGGAATAAAATACAGTTTCCTTAGAACGCTTAGCTGAACTAGTGCTTTTACAGAAAAAAAAACCTCACTTGCACAAACACCGATTTTTGTTATAGCCATTCATCTGTAGGATTCATGCAGTAGTTCTATGTAAAATACTGGTATTCAGTTGCATCCGGTTGCTGCATGGCAACACCATTCGTAGTTTTATGTTACCTACAGTCAAGAAATAAAACACAGAAAAAATTCTATTTTGCTCATTTTTATTATTTATCAGGACATTACAGACACACACAAACCCATCATCACATCACATTCAATCATTCATTTATTTTTCATTCATTCATTTTTTTTCCATTTTCTCAATTCGTTGTAAATTTATTCCCATTTCATAAACATATTACAACTGTCACAGTCAGTCACGTTCGAGCGAGATCTCTGATTGATTCTGAGATCTCTGTTCGTTGATATGAAATTTATCATGTCAGACTCAATACAAAAGCATAACATCAAATCACAGTACGTAATAATCCTTGGCCTATCTAACAACCGTCCACACACACATACGTACGTTACAGCAGACAGACCCACGGCTTTTTCCCATGAGGGGAAGGCAGAAACTACAGAAGACACGACTAAACTCCATAAGCTTCGTCCACTACTTACTGGTAATACACGCATGGCGGACAACCATCCACTGATAGCTACTAAGGTACAGAAAACTCGGACCTCTCAATGTCATTCCTGAAAACAAAGCCAAGGTCGTTGCGACGAAAGAAAAAGCGCTCATCAGCTGATTGTTTCGAATGGGATACAAATTATAAATATTTTTGGCTTAACAATGGTTATTTACCGTCTTTCCTTATCATTATTACGCAAATTAAATTTACATCATTAAGTACAAATGTCACTTGCAAAAGTTGCAAACCATACATTGCGGTAACGTGTGGAACCCTAAAATTACACCGCATAGGTCAATAACCTCCTTACAGCGATCCCCGCTCACTTCACTGCGTCAACCAGAAAAAAAAACTTGTCCGTCAGCTGAGCGACCGAGACCAACTTCATTCAGTTAAAAATGTATCTGTCATGGCTACGCGATCGATGCTAGTCCCCAGTTAAAATTACTGGAAAACATAAAAAATATGTCGCGACAAACGCTGAAGGACGTCGCTAGCGCCTTCGCAAAACTATAATAATTATATTTAACGTTTAGCTGCACTTGTAAAGTGTTTATTGTGTGAATTTCGAGCGTATCTAAATTTGTTCCTTGTCAGACGGGACCAGTCGTGAAAATTTTCACGGTGAGTATTTGTGTTTTTTTGCGACACTCACATGTGCGTAGGCGGTCATTTTAAAAGATAGTATTGTGTTTTATTTGTAAATACGTGTGTATAATTGAGAAAAAAATGTCTTGCTTGAATAAAAATCGATTATAAGTGGGTGGGATTGCTGGGACCTGTCCCTGTCTCACTTGTGTATAACCCGGCGGCGTGCGAAAGTGACGTAACAATGCGACGTCTGCATCACGTCGCAGTCCATTCAAATCGGCCGGGTAACCATCTCCGTTCCTTTCTAGCGTAATGTCTTATTAATTTTAGTTATTTTTTTCGGGATTCTTTCACAGTTTTCTAAGTAAAACTCAAATGAATCACATTACGAATGTATTCTACGGGAGTTTGCGCGTCATTCGCGGTACACGGACAGACAGTTTTCTTCTGAAATAGTGTTATATTTAATCGATAATTAGTGGTGTACATTTAATCGGACGATACACCCTTACGAGCGAACTTCTTGCGTTATATTTTTAATAATGGAAAATGTCGCGGGTGCCTGAAGCAATAAATTGTAGATGGTTTTGGGGTCAAATTAATTAATTTGCAGTGAAGGAGTGTCGTATAATACAGGTGTGTTGCTCCACCCTTTAGAAATAACAATAAAGACTTATCCGATTAGATTCCAATACGAGTTTATTGGCTGTATATCCAGTTGCCTTGTCCTGTTTGATTGGAACTTGGAACTGAAAATAAATAAATGTCAAACTTATTCGGTAGTGTCGACACGATTTAGAATAAATTAAGAATGATTGGGCCTGTCTGCAAGTTGAAAGGAAGTAGTTTTCCAACAGTTTTTGTAAGTTTTTTTTTAGTTTTTATCAATGCCCCTATATTTGGTCTGTTGATATCTTCTGAAAATATCTGCTTTGCTGACCCTGAGGTCAAAAGGTGACTGCAGTAAGACGTTTGCAAACATAATAATCATGAACTGTTTAGTAAACACCTAGAAAACTATCTAAACGGCTTGTTCTGGGCTTTATTTGCCCTATTCCTCAATATCTTATGGTCTGCCTGCCATTTTCCATCTAGGTATGTTGAAGTTGGCTTCCAGTCTAACTAGATGCAGCTGATTAAAAGTACTTATATTACATTGAGCATCTTTCTATCAGACCTTAATACTTAACCCATTTAATGGGTAACACAATACCCGTTGCCAATGAGTGTTCCAACGGGCTATTTGCAAAACTGATTACCAAATTTCAAACTTCTGACTACCTATAACAACTGTCAAGATCTACAATTGACGGTTGAGACCCGATATACAATAGCTTGCATAATGAGTCTCTAGCATTCCCACTGCTGGGACGCAATTCATTGTCTCTGTTAGATAAAACTGGCCAGTAATCCACCAGCCTGCCCAGAGCAGACAGGTGTCTCTTGCCTTTGAATTTTGATTCTAAGAGAAGTTGGTTTCTTCACAATGTGTTCCTTTACCATTGTAAGACCAGTGATGATGTAATAAATTCCTCAAAGGTATATGCCTAAGAGGTGAGTGTCAGAGATACTGACCTTAATGGTTATGTTCTTCAGAAAGGTCAGGTGTGTGTGTAATCAGATGTATAAATGTGGAAGAGGTGAATTCCACGCAGGCAAAGCCGCAGGCATAAGCCAGTAGTAGCTCATGCCATAGTTCGATAATTGTCCCACGAGATCATGCTACCGGGATAAAAAGAATCCTGTATTAATCAAGGTCATAGACTATCTGAGTGCTAAATTTAATCCAAATCCGTTCAGTAGTTTTTGTGTGAAAGAGTAACAAACATACACACACTTCACTTTCGCATTTAGAATATTAATGTGATTGTGCAGATTCTGTAGTTTCTGCCCACCCCTACAGGAAAAAGATGTGAATTTATGTATCTGTGGCTAATATGTAATAGCCATTAAATCATGAAGCCAGTGACTCATCCATAAACAAGTAGAGTTAGCTTACTCTGCTGTAAAGATGACCTTTCAGGAGGGCAGCACTAATGGTCTAGGCCGGCAGTCTCGACAGAGATAACGACAATATCGCTAACTTTTAATTGCTGATTGAGTACTAACAAATAAATTATTAAAAATAATTTTATTTTAGCGATCGAAAGTTAACAATTTTTTTCGTTATCTATGTCAAGACTGCCTGGGCTGGTAGCTCTTTGTAAGTATGCTCTGGTATTTTAGCTATATTTGTTTTCAACAAAAAAAAAGGAATTATACACGATAATATAGGTTTCAAAGAGAATGACTATATGAATGGTGACTAATAAAAAAGTGTGGAAGGTTAAGGTAGTCAATGGCCCAAAAAGTCCGACTACCAGTCTTACCAAGGGGTATTGTATTACCCAGTACTAACTGGGTTGTGGAGGTCAGATCAATGATAAATGATGTTTATTTTGCAAGTAGGTAGTGGGACAAACACTTTTACACATCACTTTTTAAAACTAGATGGGGCCGGTGTTTCGTACCTGACTACTCTGAGAAGAAACAGCCGAAACAAACTCAGAGGTCATAGTCTCTTTTGAAGTCCAGACATAATCTTGCTCAATTCACATGAGGACTATACAGATTAGTGTCTGAGATGGTCTTTTGAAGAAAGAACCACACAGATTTGAGTGGACCTGTCCAGTCATTGCAAGCATTTGTCAGTTATTGTGTAGCTCGACTTATAACTCAAGGAGCTCAACGAAACGACGAACAATACCAAAGAAAGGACATTTGGGTAGGTCGCTTATAGTACTCAAACTGCCAGACAGTTGTGGGAAAAAATAAACAAAAAATAAAAATGTGACCCACATTCACAATAATCAAATAAAATTAATAACAAGTTCTTTTCAAAATGAATGTAAATAAAAATCACAAAAATCATTAAATGTCACAATGATAATAAAAAGTAAATACTTAATGAAATAAGTATTCAAATAATAAAATACATGTCAAATCATTCAAAGAGGGCAAGATAGGCAGGCAGTCTCCCCATGTAAATTAGTTGGAAAAAGACAGATGATGATCATATAATGATGAACTGACGACCCGAATGGCGTAGCGGTAGTGAGGCTGCCTTTATTTTTTATTTTTTTTCGGATGGGAAATCATTAAATGACTGACTTCTCCCGCTCTGGGCGGAGCAGGAGCGAGTGTCAGACTTTTACTAACTAAAACCCATCCATGTTCCTTCATCGCCCTTTGTGTTCCGGGGCCACGGTATCTCTTTCGAACAGTCCCGCAACCCCGGCAGGCATCGGTCCTTGCGGACCCCTTCCTTTTTGCTGACTCTCTTTGAGACGCGCGTGGAACACGAACGCGCCGTCGACACGGCCTATCGTCATGAGACGGACGGACGGCGAGCTAGCCCATAGCCCACCGTCCACAGGCCCGCGCCTACGGTGTAGTGAGGCTGCCTGACGTTCTTAGGGTCCCGGGTTCGAATACCCATAGGAGAAAATGTTTGTGGATCTTAATATCTATAATAATAAGTATAATGTATTTACAAACCAAAAGTATCTATGTAGTATATCAACTATCTGACTATCTGGTGTCCACGACACAAGCCTCGTTGCTTAGTGTGGCACTAGATGGCGCAGTGTGTAATGTCTAGCGATATCTATATTTAAAAAAAAAATTACTAAGTAGGCATCTACTTTTTCAAAATCTTGTATCTGAGAGTAAAATACGGAATCTGGACACACAAAATATCGATAAATGATTATACGATGCTACTAAATTGCGACGCACGTTACGGCGAAAGACCGTTTCTGCGAAGCCACTACACTGCGATGCACGTTACCGCGATAGATCTTCACTGCGATACTACTTGACTTCGATTGCACGTTACCGCAAAAGCTAGTAAGTACATAATAAACGCTTGAAAATTTTAGATTTAGATTTAGATTTTTTTTTCTGAAGTTTCGAAACTTTGACGTTCAAAAAGTGCTGATAAACTCATTTGCCAAAGCCTAATTTGAATAAATGACTTGATTTTGAGTATGTATGTAGTTCCTATTATCAAAATCAGCAATCTTGATTTAAAAAATTGTTTTTTTTTTGCCTGAATAGTTCGCCAATTTGTGTGGATAAGGCTGTTGTCGTAGAATGGACATGTGATGAGGAGGAATGAGGAAAATGTGGGTGAAGTTTAGAGTATGATTGTGGATAAAAAGAAGATATGGCTAGAAAGGAGGTGACTGCTGAGTTGACGAGTAATAGAGAAGTATGGGAGAAGAAGACATGCTGCGCCGACCACTAATGAATTGGCGAGACGACAAAAAACAACTAATTAGTCCGTCAGTTAGATTATCAAAAAATATTTGACCCGTGTTTTTTCTTTTATTACGTAAACCAAAATTGACGAAGATATGACGCTTTTACAATTCTCAATACGTCACGCCTAGGTATAATTTTTACCTAGTTGTGACGCCACGAGCCCCCACTCCCGAGTTTTGATGCGTTTTATCTTTGTCAATATTCATTGATTTACAAAAACAAAAAATACGTGTCCATTAATTTCCATTACTCTAACTGACGGACTAAATAGATTTGCAATTTTTTGATACTGTCGTCATGCCTATTGGGATGAGTTCGCTAATTTTAATAATAAAATTCAAGCTGCAATGACATCTCAGTGAAAAACTGTATGAAAGCCAGCAACAGCCTAACGTGCTTTCCGAGGCACGGATGAAAGTCGGTATTTAATGGATACCCATGCATACACAGACCGGATTAACCCCGAAGCTTACTGCGCGCGGCTTATTGTTTAGAAAAAAAAATTGTCTGCATGCTAATGACTCGGAACAATCAATTTCATAATAAATTATTCCTCTAATACACAATAGCCCTACACAAATCAACACAATGGTGGAATTTTTATTTCATGATCAATCAATGAGCATGGCAAAAATTTTTATGTATGCACAAACCATGCAGTGCCTGATAAAAATGATAAAGGAATTTCATACAGAAGTTCATTCTCTATTCAAATCCTTTAGGGCCGGACTCCACCGAAGCGGAGACCATACGAGAGAAGAGATGTGTTGTAAACCACCTCACACGTTTACTCTTCTCGTGTCCGTGTATCTTTAGTAGAAACGGTTGAACAGAGAGTTGAGATGTCTCTTATTAGGGATGACGACTAAAAAAAATATGATTCTCTTTAGTCCGTCAGTTAGATTATCGAAAAATATTGGATACGTGTTTTTTGTTTTATCAAATTAATAAAAATTTACTAAGATGAAACTTGTCCAAACTCATGAGTGGGGGCTTGTGACGTCACATTTGAGTAAAAATGTACTCAAATGTGACGTCACTCGAGTTTTCGACGCACTGTATCGTTTTCTTTTTTTGTTACGGACTAATTAGATTTTTTTTCATCTACCCTATTGCTTAAGCCAGTATCCGCACTTGGCGGCCAGCGGTGAGCGGTGTGCTGTGAGCGGGGTGCCGCTTTGCACATCTCCTTTCCTCTCACTGCACAGCTTCGAAGGGTACACCCTAGCTATTACGCATCTCCTCTCCGCTTCGCACATCTCCGCTCGTCTCCGCATTGATGGGGTCCGGTCCTTACTGGATGTGATTTTTTTTAATTTCTCCCTTGAGAGGCCTTTTGTAGACCCTTAGGCTGTGCGTTATCTGCCAGTCTGAAGGAAGAGCTTTACCACTAAGAACTACCTTAAGACAAGTCCTACAAAATTGCCTTGCTTCGGTGAAGGAAAACTTCGTGAGGAAACCAGCATGCCGGAGAGATATTTCTCGACGGCATGTAAAGCCAAGTCAGAGGTCCATGGGCGGCATAAATTCTCTAGCACCAGGTTAGGCACTAACCACACGAAAAAGAAAAGACTGCCTTGAATCTAACTTGGACGACTAGTCACTAGATCAACGGGGTACTTAATCCAAATTAAAACTAACCCCGTTTATTATTGTTGCCAAAAACATACAAAACAATTGTAAGTACTAGAAATGAATTTGTTCTTGCCAAATATTTGTTCACCGTCTTCCATTTTTCCTTTATTAAGTAATTTAGTTCTACATAAATTAGTGAAAGGCATTCCAAGGGCATTCAAGTTATTTTCTATGCAGGCTGTAGGTAGCGGACTGACCTTGAAACGAATTGCAATGAAGTTATTTTAATTAGCTTTCAAACTTCTGTTAGGGCAACAGAGAAGGAATTCATTGTAAGGAAACAACATACAATTCAAAGACGTGACATCAACCAACCCGCACAGTGGGCCCGCGTGGTGGATAACGTCCCACGCCCTCTTTAGCAACACACCTGCTTATTCCCAAGTTCTCTTGGATTATCTTTGGGTCGGTTTCCAGTCTAAAATCATCATTCTCCTGCTCTTATCTCAATTGATTTGGGGTCGGCGCAGCCCGTCTTCTCCCATACTTCTCTATTACTTGTCATCTCATCAGAAACCTCCTTTCTAGCCATATCGTCCTAGACACAATTTACTATTTAGTATAAGATTATCATGCTTCACACAGTCCATCCATCGTTTATCTCGTCTTCATCTGGACTTTTATACCCATCTACATAATTATGTATTTTATATTGACCGACAACCGACCAACATCACGGCTGTGACCCCCCGAAATGCTCAGAAAAATCCTCTTCTCGTACGGTAAAGGAACGAGTCTTGGTCACTGCGTGTTGAAGAGTGCAAGTCATCATCCAATGTTTCACTGACTTCCTCGTTGGTCGCAAGCACGACTGCAGGTTGCACTCTTGAGGTCTTGGAAAGAATTCCTAGGCCTAGCGAAGTGTTATTGGGTAGTTATTTTTACAGTGGCAGCCTGCCCGCGTATCATGACCATCGTAGAAACTGGTTTCTTCGAAGAAATAATCGACAAAATGACGGAATTCTTTTGTTTAACTGTAATGTCGTCGATTCTTTCTTCGGCTGGCCTCTTTTTTACATGGGACTTAAAAATACTCGTAACTAGCAAAATGCACGTGTACCGTAAACCCGTGTATAGAGGCTACGTTATGTTAATTTGCAAGCGACCCTGTTTTTCTCATTTCCTTGACAATCAAATTCTTATAAACATGCAACTCCATTTTAAATGCGAACCGATGCTCCGTCTTGATATGATTTTACGAGCGAATAACCAAATCGATTGTGAAATTCGTCAGATTGACCTTTGTACCAATTGGTAAAGGGTAGTTAACTATTCCTGGAAAGTTGGAAGTATTGAAACGTGAAAGTTGGGTTCTCCTAACTTAACAGACAGGTGTGTTGCTAGGGAGTTTGTTTCGCCTCTTCTCCCCATCCAAACCACTAGGAGAAGCTGAAGGGCGGGCGTTTTGGGAGACTGCCTTATGTAACTTTGAAGATAAACAAGAATTTGTATGGTATACTACAACTAAAAATCCGACTTCTGAAAAATCACGCTCTAATTAAATTCGGGGTTTACAAGGTAAAATCGACTCCTATTGTTGAAGTCGGTTAAAATGTTACCCGGGCCATAATAACGAATCGATTGACACCTTATTCATCAAAATCGGATGAATAGTTTAGGCGCTGGAACATACGTAAATACAAACACACATACATACATAGACTGCTAGAAACATTACCCTTCCTTTTGGCTGTGCCGTAGTCAATTTAGAATTTAGTAGTGAACCGACCGAAGTGTATAGCTGTATTGTCCCACTATTGGACAAAGGTCTCTCTATTTTCATCCTGCTCTGACACACGTGGAAATAGCCAAGTCGTCTCGTTGCTTAGGCCATCCTTGGCGACAACGACCATTTTCCGGTACTCCGGGCCATCTCTCCTGCGATCTATACTTCAAAATCAAGGATTTATTTCAAGGTGGCTAATAGGCTTGTGTCCTGAAAAAATCTAATAAGTCCGTCAGTTAGGTTATCCAAAAATATTTGACACGTAATTTTTTTTTTTGTTACGTAGCCCAAAATTGACAAAGATACGACGCTTTTAAAATTCTCAATACGTCACGCCGCGCTATAATTTTAAGTGCGTTGTGACGTCACGAGCCCCCACTCCCAAATTTTGATGCGTTTTATCTTTATCAATATTCATTGATTTACAAAAACAAAAAAAACGTGTCCATTATTTTCCAATACTCTAACTGACGGACTAAATAGATTTGCAATTTATTGATAGTAGAAACTAGCCTATTACAGGCAATTTTAAATTGACAAAAATATGAAGCTACAGTCCCAGTCCCAGCACAAGGCATCATTATCATCATATCAGCTCGGAATCACCTACTGCTGGGTATAGGCGTCCCCTTACTTCTGCCACACTTCCAGGGTCTGTGCGTCCCTGACCTAGGTATTTAACTGTGCAAGTTGCATCCCAAAGCGTAGATCTTCATGGAGAAAAATGTCCAAGAAACTCCACTTACTTCATCCTCATCGTTTTCCACAGCTAGATATAGGCTCCTGTGTGACTTGGCAACAATGTCGTATGCTTATCATACGTCCGACCAAATTTATGGTGATTTCAAAACATTGGCATCGTGCTACCGATTACTTGAAATACTTAACAAAAAGTTGTCATAGTGCGAAAGTATTCATCGTGCTACGAAATCATTTGTTTGATTATCCAGCCTAATAGTTTTTTTTGCCCACATAAGCGATACATAGTATAGATGAATTCAGTCCGAGAAAATGTTAAGGTAAGCGTCCACATGTCCGCATCGCATCACACAAGTGCGACCACTGATCCGCACCATGCGGATCGTTCGAATCTACTCAATTTGCTCCGAGAGGCAACTTTTGCGATGCGTTCGATGCGGACACGTGGACGCTTACCTTTGATCTCACCCCGGCTGTCAGCATCCGTGCATTGTCAATTTGTCTTACGCTTTGTCTAATTATTTCTTGGCCCTTGACTCCTTGGTACTTTGATATAAGTAGGAGTTATCAAAAGGCGTATAATATGTAAGACATTTTTGTTTAAATGCATTGTAAATCGATCTTTTGGACACCTCGTTCCACCAGATAAGTAGGTCATAATTTTTAAAATCATAACATAACCTTCCGGTTATGATTTTTCCAGTTTATTTATTTATTTATTAATGCACAATGTACACAACCAATTTTACACACTAAGCTTAAAAACTAGTGAGTACATGACCCTGTTTGGGCGCAGTAACATAACTTAAAACTAAAATACTTACTAGTATCTATCTAGATTTATCCAATATCACTTACATAGATTATTGGGAACTTTCACATTTAAATATTATATTAATTAAATTTATATCTAACATTTCATTTCATTTAGGTACGGTCGAACAAGCTATTTGGTTTACATTTCACAATGTAGTTTGTGGGTTAAACTGTAAACCAAATAGCTTGTTCGACCGTACTTAAAAACAATTATTGTCTGAATGTGTTAAAGTTTAAATTAATTAAATAAACAAAAAACATAACTTGATTATTGATAAATAGAAAAAATATAGCATCTCTAAGTCAAATCAAATTAATAAAATTACAAATATACAATGTCAACATACTATAAATATCTATGTACATACAAAGACTGCTAACATATAAAGTATACATTTACAATGTATGTATGTTTGTATTTACGTATGTTCCTCCATAGCGCCTAAACTATTCATCCGATTTTGATGAATCATGTGTCAATCTATTCGTTATTATGGCCCGGGTAACATAGGCTACATTTTAACCGACTTCAACAATAGGAGGAGTCGATTTCACCTTGTAAACCCCGATTTTTTAAAGCTTGTTTTTTCAGTAGGTAGTTGGGTTTTAGTGGTGGTATACCATACAAATTCTTGTTCTAAAACCCCTTTAGCAGATTCTACTCACAACATACTCGTACCTTTTTAATAAAACATCGACAAAATTCGCGACATGACTCTTGTCACAACAGTACTACAAGGTCAAGATAATATAATTGCCATACACCTGCGTAGGAGTAACGTAGAAGGAATTTGATGGTCATGATGTAATGAACACTTGATTAGAACGAATCTAGTTTTGCTATGGTCTATTTTGTGGCCTATATCGTTAATACTAACTCAAAACTCAAACTCTAAAGCATTTATTTCAATTAGACCATTACGGCACTTTTGAATTTCAAAATTACAAATAAAAAACAAAGCTACAGTCCCAGACACAAGGCATAACAACTTGAGAAAGTACTGTATTGCCCATTCCCTAGCGTAGATCTCTATGGAGAAGAATGGGCAAGAAACTCCATGGACACACTTTTGAATCAAAATATTGTTACAAAATCTTGGTTACATCATTAATTTTGAGATTATACACATAAATGTGAGAACGATGTAAAAAGACGTGCACATTAAGAGCGTCCAGAGTAAAGATGGTGGCGGCCCCGACTTACTAACAGTAAGTCGCGGGTTCGAACCCAAGCAGACGCATTACTTTGTGTGATTTATTTCATCACCACTGCTCTCAAAACGGTGAAGGAAAACATCGTGAGAAAACTGTCATGTCCTAGAACCAAAAAATTCGAAGACATGTGACATCTACCCACCCGCACTGGGCCCGCGTGGTGGATTTATAGCCCATATTTAAATGCTAAGAGCAGTAACGATATGCATAATCAGCCTATAATGTTCCCACTGCTGGGACACACGGCCTCCTCTATATGAGAGGGAATGGAATCCACCACGCGGGCCCAGTGCGGGTTGATAGATGTCATATTTCTTCGAATTGTTTTTCTTCACCGTTTTGAGAGCAGTGGTGATGAAATAAATTACATAAAGTAACGCGCCTGTCTGGGTTCGAACTCACGACTCACTGTTCGTATAAGTCGGGGCCGCCAACACTGGGCCACCGTTGCTCTCTCTACTGACCTTGACATTACTACCATTTTGGCATGTAGACAAAATTTCCATTCCTCTAAACGCCCCATATATCCCGAAACAGACATTAACCCCCCAAGGTATACATGACTATGATTAATAGTCTCCCGACAGGCATCCTACCGATATTACCTATAAACATACCATAACGCAAACTAGATTAGACCATTACAGTCCATTTACTGCGTCTACAGGAATTTAGAGTGATATTAGGTGACTAATAATGCCTTTAGGCACTTAGAGTCTACTTTACCAAAAATACCACTTTACCAATATGACAACTTTTTCATAATGACTAGTACTGCGTTTCACAAAATAATCTCTTTACCAAAAATACCACTTTACCAATATGACAACTTTTTCGTAATGACTACTGCGTTTCACAAAATGATCTCTTTACCAAAATGACCACTTTACCAATATGACAACTTTTCATAATGACTACTGCGTTTCACAAAATGATCTCTTTACCAAAATGACCACTTTTTCATAGTGACGGTAGCCAGTATGTTTTTGTAATCAAAGATTTGAATCTTTAGACGTGTTCTCACTATACTAAGGTTGAGAGAACATGAACGGTGGATAAGATTTTCGGTGTGCCAAATTTTAGCCCAATCCGTTTAGTGGTTTAGGCTCTGCGTTGATGAATCAGCCAGGACAAGTAATTTTATACAGAGTGTAAACGGAACCTTCACGAAGCGGTCAACCAAGCATTTTGTACATCAAACTAAGTAACTTTACGCAAACATTATTGCTGGGAAACGACTTTTTTTTGGGGTATCACGTTTTACGGTAGGACTCAAACATTGTGCTGATGGATGGATTGAATAGTACGGGTGTCGTGGAGGTGTTTAAAGAAAAAACCTTACATTTAAAACAAATATTAAAAAAAAAGCTAATTAGTTTGGACAGATGTGTACCTAGAAGTTAGATGCAATGCAACCAGCTGCTATCATCTCTCTGTACCGCAGTATTGATCTGTGCGGAGCTGGTTCTCGGGCTGTCCTTGTACCGACCTAGACCGACGCAAGGACGTCCAATCTAGCCCGGTCTCGATTTACGCCTACGTTGTGAAGGTAATGTAAGTTCGCGGTGTCAGATTCGTTTTGTCGCTGGATTTGAGGTTGTTTCAAAGTTTTAATGTTGTTTTCAATGTTTTAATACCTCCAAGTAAGTTGCCATAATCGTTAGATAAAAGTAAGAGCTCTGACAATTACCCTCTTATTATAAAACGTGGTCTTAAAAAAGTACCGGCTTTAGTACTAGGTTTAAACCATGAACTTGTATAAGTAAACGTTATTACAAAACGAAGTTTATCGCTAGTCCTAGAACTATCTATGATACCAAAGTTAGACCATCGTGACCCCTAGTTTAACTATGGTACTAAATTGTCAACTCGTTTTTTAACATATATAAATTGGTTTTCGTCGACTTATCTTCAAGTATTTTAGCCGACTCAGCAATAAGTTGACGCAGTATAAATCCTAGAATGAAATTTGTATTAATGTAAGTAATGTGGCATAGGTACATAGTTTAGCTTAATGCATCATTATACTGTGTGTAGTTGTGTACGAAATGTAACTTGTTAGTTATCACTAACCTTTTCTTTTGAACTCCAATTTTCACCTCTTTTTTTTTTCTTTGTTTGTTCCATTATTTTTTAAATTGAATGCACACACGATCTCACCACAAAGAATACTGTGCCCAAAGAACTGTGCCTTTACTTGTGATATTACTCTTGAAATGAAACCGGACATTTAGTTTACTAAGATGTAACATAAACATTTCGATAACATTACACGAATTACGCGCGCTGCCTAGTTCACTCCATTATACGCGCTAGCTCGATACTCGTAGTTGTTCCAACACAGAACAATTGGATGCATTCAAAAAAATACAAGTCGGAATATTTAAATACCTATAAATAACCAAACTTTATATTTTACCACTACAAATAACAATTTATAAAATATTTTTTCTTAAAATTACGTAACAACATTTTGTAAAAAGGAACGGTGCAGAGAGTTTGTTGCTTATAATCTGTGGATAATGTTTAGACCAGGGACTATCTTTGGTACTAAGTAGTGACTACTAACAAAGGACTACTTAGTAGTCCTTTGTTGGTCTACGATTTGTAATACGAATGAAAGAACTAACGTTAGTACCGTAACAAACCTAGACCTTTTAGTCCTGGTTTAAACCTGGTACTTATTGGAAGTTTTATAATAAGACGGTCAGTGTTATTTTCAATGTTTAAATAAACATACATAGATGCGTACCGGGGAATCGAGACAGAGAGTTTGTAAGGAAAGGGAAAGTACATACGATACAAGAAAAAACTCATTTTTTTTATTTTTTGTCTGTCTGCCTGTTTGTTCCGGCTAATCTCTGAAACGGCAGGTCCGATTTTGACGGTACTTTAACTAACAGCTAACAGATAGCTGATGCTAAGGAGTACTTAAAAAAATGGATTAGGGTTCTGTGCAAAAAAAAACCCTCGAAATTGTCAACAAAATCCGATTCAAATCGTGTAAGTAATATTTTTTTTCTACGCAACAGCTAGCATTGTCATAAAAGCCCTATGTCATATATACGTTGAACAATGAATACCTATCTTAACGCTGCTTGCGATGCGACCACCTAAAACATTACCTTTCAGCATTTTTTCACGCTAGGTTTTACTACCCTATCCACGCCTAGTTCTTGCCAAATTCGGCGCTGTTTTATTTCACTGCATAGTTTAAAGTTATTGGACTTTTCACCGTAATTGGATAGCTTTTTTCTTTTAGGGAATAGTTGGTAGTTTTGCTTTGTTACAAGTAAAACAGGTTTTTTGTTTTTGCAAAAAAAAGTTATTTTACCCTTTTTAGTTGTGGTATATCACACAAATCCTTGTCAAGTATCAATTTTACATTGTAACTAGAAGTTATTAGCATATCATCCACATAGAAGAAATTGGAGGATAACTCATAAAGTACCGACACAAAGTTAAAAAAAGGATGCTGGAACCTAACCTCTTCCTTTTTGAGAAGTCGGTTAAAAATAGTAACTGCTACGAGCAGTGGTTCTCATTCCTATCATAATAGGTACTATCGAGGACACTCCCGCCTAAACACCACTAAGCTAATTTTTGCTTGCACTTACAACATAGAAACGCTCTAGCCCCGCACCGTTGACTTTGTATAGAAATAATGAATGAAAAGATACCGACGACGATTGACGCTTTCCGGCCTAAGCTTTAAGGGGGCGTGGCTCGGCGCCTCCGCATGATTTAAGCAATTTTTTTTTAACTGATCAGGCGGAAAAGACCACGACTGTACATGAAATGTTAAATGATGTTTGTCTCATTAACACTAGAAACGAGATATTTACTATGTTTACTGTTTGTTGTGAATTTCCGATACTTCGACGCTGTTGCAAGCACCAAGACCACGGATAAACTATAGTTATGGAGAAAATGTTTGTTCTGTAAATTGATTCTTACCAACACACTTCAAAAAGAAATTGTGAAGATACACAGAAACAAATTAACGAGTTCTCTTTTCAAGTCCAGGCATACTCTTGGTAGGGCACGCCACAATAGTGGCGGTAAGTCCCCTCTTTGAGGAGTGGCTCGAGAGACGCCACGGAGTCCTCACCTTCCGCCTGACGCAGGTCCTCACCGGACACGGTTGTTTCGGGAGGTTCCTGCACCGAATCGGGCGGGAGGAAACGCCCGGGTGTTTCCATTGCGAGGATAGAATAGAATAGAATAATCATTTATTCGCTAATGGACAGCAGCAACACAATAGAGCAACACATACACATACATATAACAACAAACAGAACAATGAATTAAACAGCTCAACTGCGCTGAGCATGCCCATAACGAAAGGGTAACCAACTCAGCATATGCTGGGTGTAAAACACTCAGCGCTCGACCGGAGGACACGGTGGAGCACACGGTGGAGGTGTGCCCCGCGTGGGTGGAGCACCGCCGTGTCCTCGAAGCGGCGATTGGCGGCGGCGACCTCTCGCGTCCGGCTCTGGTGCAAGCCATGGTCCGGAGCGAGACGGAATGGGACGCCGTCACCTCCTTCTGCGAAGCAGTAATGCTAGAGAAGGAGGTGGCGGAACGTGAGAGGGAGAGAACCTCACAGCGTCCCGGCCGCCGCGGGAGACGCCCCGGGCGTGCACCGTAGGCGCAGGCCTGTGGACGGTGGGCTATGGGCTAGCTCGCCGGCCGTCCGTCTCATGACGACAGGCCGTGTCGACGGCGCGTTTGTGTTCCACGCGCGCCTCAGAGAGAGTCAGCAAAACGAAGGGGTGACGGACCGATGCCTGCCGGGGTTGCGGGACTGTTCGAAAGAGATACCGTGGCCCCGGAACAAAAAGGGCGATGAAGGAACATGGACGGGTTTTAGTCAGTAAAAGTCTGACACTCCCTCCTGCTCCGCCCAGAGCGGGAGAAGTCATGTGATGACTCCCCATCCGAAAAAAAAAAAACGTTCTAAGATTTAGAGGTCAGACAGGTAGGCGCTCCATGTTAAATAGTGATGCATCTGGTTAGACTGGAAGCCGGCAACAACATAGTTGGAACAAGAATTCCTGTGGTTTAGGTACTACAACGAAAAAACCCGACTACTGAAAAATCACGCTCTAATTAAATTCAGGGTTTATCAGGTAAAATTGACTCCTATTATTGAAGTCGGTTTAAATGTAGCCTATGTTACCCGGGCCATAATAACGAATCGATTGACACCTTATTCATCAAAATCGGATGAATAGTTTAGGCGCTACGGAGCAACATACATATATTACCCACCTTTAGTAAAATTTTTGAAAAATTAATTTTGGCACAAATGCAAAGTTTTTTCAATAATCATAAGTTATTACATAAAAAACAGTTCGGTTTTACAAGGGGTCGTTCAACTACTGATGCCGGTGTTGAACTTTTAGGTCACATTTATAATGCCTGGGAGGACAAATGCGACGCTTTGGGCATTTTTTGCGATTTATCTAAAGCCTTCGATTGTGTTCTTCATGAAACATTAATCAGGAAACTACACCACTACGGAATCCGTAACGCCTCTCTGGATATTCTTATTTCATATTTGAGTGATAGGATTCAGAGAGTTGATGTTAACGGGAAAAGATCTCCCGGATCCGTAGTAAGAATGGGGGTACCCCAGGGCTCAATTCTTGGTCCTTTTTTGTTTCTTATTTATATAAATGACTTACCTTACCTCATAAAGGATAATCATGACATAGTATTGTTTGCAGACGACACTTCTCTTTTATTTAAACTCAAACGTCACCAGTTAGTTACGGATGATGTTAATAGCGCCCTGGCAAAAGTCGTTCATTGGTTTAATGTTAATAATCTACTTCTAAATGAGAAAAAAACAAAATGTATTAAGTTTACGATACCCCATGTAAGAAAAGTGGAAACTACTGTACTAATTAAGGATGAAGAGTTGAAACCGGAAGAGAGCACAGTGTTCTTAGGCATAACTTTGGATGCCAAGCTTCAGTGGGGCCCGCATATAGACAAATTGTCGAAGAAACTTAGCTCTGCAGCATACGCCGTTAGAAAAATTCGTGATTTAACTGATTTAGAGACAGCCCGTTTAGTTTACTTTAGTTATTTCCATAGCGTGATGTCGTACGGTATTCTCTTGTGGGGCAATGCCGCCGATATTCAGACAATATTTGTTTTGCAAAAAAGGGCAATTCGTTCAATTTATAAATTAAGACCCAGATACTCCCTCAGAGAAAAATTTAAAGAGATTAATATTCTTACTGTGCCCTCTCAGTTTATTTATGAAAACCTTTTGTACGCACACAAAAATATTAATTTGTTTAAAAAATACAGTGATATCCACAACATAAATACGAGGAACAAACACAAATTTGTTGTTCCTGCAACGAGGCTCAAAAAAATAGGGGGTACGTTTAGATGCCAATGTATACGTTTTTACAATAAACTTCCGAGCCATATTCAAGCACTAAGTCTAAATAAATTCAAATCGTTCATAAAACGGAAGTTATGCCTGAAAGCCTACTATCATGTTAATCACTATCTCGAAGATAAAAAGGCTTGGGATTAAGCTGCTCCAATTAAATTTGCTCTGTGAATGGCGAAATTTCGGACTTCGCTTGTTTATTGTTGATTCCTTTCTTGTATACACTCTGACATTTTATGATTTGACATGTATTTTATTATTTTTTACTTTATTTTTTTATTATTTTATGTGACATTTACTGATTTGACATGAATACTTATTTCATTAAGTATTTTACTTTTTATTATCATTGTGACATTTAATGATTTTTGTGATTTTTATTTACATTCATTTTGAAAAGAACTTGTTATTAATTTTATTTGATTATTGTGAATGTGGGGACCATGTGGGTCACATTTGTATTTTTTGTTTATTTTTTTCCCACAACTGTCTGGCAGTTTGAGTACTATAAGCGACCTACCCAAATGTCCTTTCTTTGGTATTGTTCGTCGTTTCGTTGAGCTCCTTGAGTTATAAGTCGAGCTACACGATAACTGACAAATGCTTGCAATGACTGGACAGGTCCACTCAAATCTGTGTGGTTCTTTCTTCAAAAGACCATCTCAGACACTAATCTGCATAGTCCTCATGTGAATTGAGCAAGATTATGTCTGGACTTCAAAAGAGACTATGACCTCTGAGTTTGTTTCGGCTGTTTCTTCTCAGAGTAGTCAGGTACGAAACACCGGCCCCATCTAGTTTTAAAAAGTGACGTGTAAAAGTGTTTGTAAAAACCTACTTGCAAAATAAACATCATTTATCATTTATCATTTATTCATACATAGACTGCTAAAATCATAACTCTTCCTTTTGGCTTCGCCGTAGTCAGGTAATAAGGCAGGCAGATGAGCTTTGGTTGAAAAACAGTCATGTTTTAATACGAACTCAAGTAGCCTTAAACATCAATTTGTATAATCGATGCGTTTCATTCACTTCGGTCTATGCTAATTTAAATGGCGTAGGGGAATATTAAATGGTAGGTACAAAACCCTTGTCAATTTGAAGACGGATATAGGTTATCCGTATGCTAAGGATATTTTGAAAACAGTTTCTATAGTAACTAGAGTGAGGTCTTTGTTAAAGAACTCGTCTGCTGAAGTACTACACCTCCTTTCTAGCCATCTTTCACACAATCCAACCATCGTTTCTCTGGTCTTCCTGTACTTTGTACCCAGCTATGTTCATACTCAAAACTTTCCTCACGACATTTTCCTCCATTTCCGGTCTAAAGGGATGCATAATACCTGGATTTTACATTGACCGACAGCCCGTCTGACCTTCACAACTAAACCCAGTTACTGGGCTACCCGTTATAGACTGAAAATGTATAAAAAGCAACATCACGCCTGTGACTCTCGAGATGTTCAGAAATCGTTATCATATCATCAGTAAGTATAGGGAAGTCCTAGTTTAAGTTGGTCCTTCGAGCCGGATTTTAAAGTAATTTCTTCAATATGCGATTCTAAAATAAGTGCTGTAATACTTATTTTAGAATAGTATATTTAAGAACATCTTCGTAACAAGTGAATATAGGTCAGACGATTATCGGGCAGCATCTTTTGGAACGAAACATTTATCTGACATTTGACGTACTTTTTGTTCTTAGATTTTTAATAGAGTTTATATTAAGAACTGCCTCGTTGGTTAAGTGGGCGAAAATGCGAATGATGAGTGGGGATCCTGAGTTCGATCGCAGGAAAGTGCTTTCGTGTTTAATCCATCAGAAAATTATCAGACACAGCGCGCTAGGCCTGGTTAAAAGGCTGACCCACTATAACATTAGAGCAGTGATACGTCGAAACGGTGTTGGTTAAAATCGTAGAAACAATAAATCAAAGACGTGTGTGCGTATTCAACAATACTGGGCTCGCGTGGTGGATTACTCTCACAGCCTCTCACAGGGACGTACTTTGTGTGAGTGTCCCAGCAGTGGGAACATTACATACTGACTAGTTGTTGCCCGCGACTTCTTTCGCGTGGAAATTTTGATGGCGATGTGTGAGAAAAAAATAACGTTATCCTAACTTTCGCATTTAAAATAATGTATTAAGAAGTTTATACATAAGAATAAAATATGGTATTATATGGGACTTGGGAACGAAATTTGGGTTTACTAAAAACCTCTACGTCTTACGGGGCATACACCGCTTATAGTAAAGAAAACTCTAGAAATATTGTTAGAATACTATGTTTTTGTTTATAATTTATTTATTTATAATGCACGTATATCACTCGCATTTTAGTTTATCGCGTTAGTGGAGAATGTGGGTGTACCTAATGCATTTAGTTTGTGCTATTAAAAGAAAATGTTAAAAATAGTGCTTCAGAGAAAATGCGAATTTTAGAGCCACTTCGTTGACTAGTTAGCAAGCCTAGACGCTCCATGGAAGAACCTGCGTTTGTTGACGAGTACAATTTTTTAAGGTACTTATCAATATTTTGATTTAAAGTAACAGACGGATAGGTATACAAAGCTAGTTGTCCATTCTAAAGCGAGGCTGGTATGGAGATGAACGGACAAGAAACTTCATGGACACTCACATGGAGTTTCTAGCCCGTTCTTTTCCATAGAAACCTACTTCAACTAGCTTCATTTTTCTGTCTGACCGACCCCTTAACAATTCGATTCGATGATTAATTCAGAACAAAGTAGGTAGTATTTAAAAGGCAGACCAGGTACAGCTGTTTTCCCTTACATGAAGCACATAACCCAGCCATTGGACAGCACTCAGCATGAGATCCCTTGTAAGGAAGGTTGCCAGACTTCCTGGCATCTGATCACCCACCATGCCTGGGAGATAATTCTTAACGGCATGTAAAGCCAAGCTACAGACACATGGGCGGCATAAAAACTCTGACACCAGAATTGGCACACACCATACGATAAAGAAGAAGAGACCCGACAACCGACACCGACCGACCGACCGACCGACCGACACCGACCGACCGACCGACCGACACCGACCGACCGACCGACCAACCGACCGACCGACTTACCTACACCCACAATAGAAGGCAAGCCAAGCACTCACTGGACGCTTGTCGGAGGAAATCTCCGTAGAGGTAGACCGCGGCGAAGGTGGTGTGACGATCTGATCTTGTTTGCGGGGCGAACATGGCCAGATATCGCACAGGACAGAGAGGTTAGGAAGGAGAAAGGTGTACTTTTACCCAGCGGTGGGACAATAAAACGGCAAACAAAAAAAAACCAGTGAGTCATGCAGAAAAAAAAACGACGAAACTTTTAAGAACCCACGAAAGATGTTGCCAAGCCAAAATAATAACATAAACAAACAGATTTGGGGCTATCGTTATCAACCGTAGCGCATAATTTACTTGCTAACTGATACTAATAATTTGTGTATTGTGTTACTAACTGATATTAATGATTTGTGACTACTTACAAGTGCAATGTGCCGTCAGATTGATGATAAAGTGTTCTATAAGTACTTATTTAAATAGGCTGATAATTAAGCACTTTTTGACCGTTGAAATTGCATAAGACTGTCCCGAAAGATGGTAGTTTGAGTTAAGAAAATGAGAGAAATCATAATCAAAGCATTTATTATAAGTAGGCCAGTTACAGGCACTTTTAGGAGATTTCATCATTGCTTAGTTCTTAAAATAAAAATATACCTCCATGGTGTTTCTCCTGCCCTTATGTTAATTTGTTTGGGGTCGGCGCAGCATATTTTCTTCTTCCATACTTCTGTATCTGTACCACACGTCATCTTAGCAGTGATATCGTGTCCTGCTGTCCTGTTCTTTGCATATCGCAGGCTACTGAAAGTGCTAAATTCGTTGCCAAATTTTGGTCTGACTCAATTTGAATTGTCATCGGCACCCTAAGAAAAAGATCTCAGCGGTCACCTCCTTTCTAGCCATATCATCCTTCACACAGTTCATCCATCATTTCTTTTATCTTCCTCTACTCTTATTGGGTGTTTATCCTGCCCTGATCCTAATTTATTTAATTGTGTTATACCATCTTACATTCATGTTACATACTGGTATTCAGCTGCATTCGGTTAGACTGGAAGCAGACCATAACACAGTTGGGAAAAGGCCAGGCAGATGATGATTATCTTAACGTTCAGCTCCTTTCCGGCCATATCATCTTTCACACACAGACACACTATACCGTTTGCACCGAAATATCCTCGTGTCGCAAAGACCGGAAAGCCGGCACACCCCACACACTGTCGGTCTGTGGAACGACTAAAGCTGTGGGCGCGGTAGTGCATCCTTACTAAACCTATTCGTTCCACCTGCAGAAAATCTCCCATCTGGACATGAGTTGCCTGGCTGGTCTGGACCAAGGTGGAGATTCCCTGATAACTCTACCCTGTAAATATGGTGCTGTTCCACAAACGATGGGGCGCTTATATCGTGTCCTGTTGTTTGTTATACGAACTGATGGACGCTACTGAAGGCGCCAGACTAGTGGCTCAGTTCTGGGCCGATACAATTTACATAGTAATCGCGACACGCTAAGAAGAACAAGATCTTTCACACAGTCCATCCATCGTATTTTTTGGTCAATGAAATCATCGTTTCTCAACTATGTTAGAGTCGGCTTCCAGTCTAACCGGATGCAGCTGAATACCAGTATTTTACCTCCACAACCCAGTTCGTACTGTGTAATATGGTACCCCTTGGTAAGACTGGTTGTCAGACTTTTTGGGCCACTGACTACCTGTAATGACTGTCAAATATCTACAAATGACAGCCGAGACCAACGATCATTGAAATAACACACAGATATTTATAATCAGCATATACCTACTCCTAGACTCAGGCCTCATCTGTTAGAGCGAATGGGCCCAATGCAGTTTGATATCTAATTCAATTAAACAACACAATAAATAACAAATATTTATCGTATTTCTACAGTATCTAATGAGGCCAAATTAATTGATTAATTGATTGTTATTCCTCTTATTAGCTGTGAACCATTTTATTTGTGTTTGGCAGTGCATAAGCCAAGCTCTTGCTAATTGTGGAAAATATTTAGTTTTTGTTTTAAAATAGTGTTTTTTTTTCTGGATTTAAGTGATGTGTTCAGTACATAATTGTTGGTGTTGCTGTATATAAATAGTAAATGGTATACCTATCTATTGTACTCCTTGGTGTATTTATTATCGCATATACAAAAAGTGCTTATATGAACGAAGTATGCCTCGGATAACGATAGAATCATGATATAATAGATAGCATGAGTTACCTCCAAATGGGTTTTATTTCTCTTAACCATATTATTATTAGAAATTCGAAAGTAACTCTGTCTGACTGTTATCTTTTCACGACTTCGGCTGAACTATTTCGATTAAAGGGCTTGGTAGATTTTTGTATGAAGCCATGGCCGGCCTAACTTCCGCCATTTTTTTTTTTTCATTTCAAATTAGCGGCCACGCTTAAAACCTATATTAATCGATAGCTGCTGCTGATATCAATACAAACAAGTTTTGTATGAGGCAAAATGTTCTAAAATGTCACGTTTCCGAGATATGAGCTATCAAGTACATTCACTGATGGCATCTTCAGCACAACTCCTTTGATTTAAATGTTGACCTGGGCTAGGATACAAGATCTTTTGAACCCCGGTAGTAGGTAGTACTTGTCTGTGGGTTAATATTCGACGATTCTCTAGACGGTGAAAACCGCGGACGAAAGCTTGTATTATATAAAATAGAGAATAACTCGGCTAGCGGTAATAGTGTTTGATTTTCCGACACGGAAAATACATTATTACTAATGCAATTATCTGGTTTCAAATCGATTTTCGAGTTGAGCAATAACATAAATGAATGGCAACATGGTTTTGAGCAGCTCGTAGTTAAATAATAACAGCCGTTCAGGTCGATCTTTAGGTTAAGCCGAGTTTGCCTAGGTTGGTCTGTGGAAGGGTGGCCACCCATTACTTACCGAATTTCATCCGTGCCTCGGAAAGCACGCTAAGCTGTTGGTCCCGGCTGTCAATTGTAGATCTTTGACAGTTGTTAAGTAGTTAGTGACCCGAAAGTCTGACAAGACATCTAGTCTTACCCAAGGGTATCGTATTGCCTAGTACTAACTGGGTTGTGGAGGTTAAGTAGTCAGTCGCTCCATGTAAAATACTGGTATTCAGCTGCATCCGTTAGACTGAAAGCTGTTCTCAACATGGTTGGGAAAAGGTTGAGCAGATGATGTGTCAGGTTTAGATTGTAGATTTTTTTATAGTTTCTGTTGATGGTGAATTTCTTACTTTTTAAGAACTGATTTCACCAGAAGACCAAAGAAACGATGGATGTGTAAAGAATGATATGGCAAGAAAAGAAGTGTCTGATGAGATGACGAGTAATAGAGAAGTATGGAGGAAGAATACAAGTTGCGCCGACCACAAATGAATTAGGATTAGGGCAAGAGAATGACGATAAGGACTTAAATCAAAGCTTCCATGAATAAACACGATCAAGTATGGCAACTAAAAACAGCGGTGTTAAAGAAACATCCAAGGCTGTTTTGTCACAGCTGGTTGAACAGCTGATATTTTTCACGTGACTGGCTCTAATAAAAGGTTTATAAAGGCTTAGCGACATTCAAACCATAACTTTTACCTACTCTGACGTAATGTTAACTTGGAAAGCCCCTAATTTTCTATCAAGTACCTGTTAAGTAATAGCTTTTCAAACTCGTTCTCTCTCTGTCTCACCGTCGTTTTGACTTTTCTCATGTTACTTGGGGTTGGCGCAGTTGGTCCCGGCTGTCATTTGTAGATCTTTGACAGTGGTTACAGGTAGTCAGTGGCCCAAAAAGTCTGACAACCAGTCTTAGCAACGGGTATCGTATTACCCAGTACTAACTGGAATGTGCAGGTCAGATACGCAGTCGCTCCATATAAAATACTCGTATTCAGCTGCATCCGGTTAGACTGGAAGCCGACTCTAACATAGTTGGGAAAAGGCAATTATCAGCTCTCCGAATTAATTCTCCGTGCATAATCAGCCGATAATGTTAGCACTGCCGGGACACGCAGCATCCTCTCTATGAGAGGGATTGGGCTATAATCCACCACGCGGGCCCAGTGCGAGTTGGTAGGTGTCACATGTCTTCGAGTTTCTGGTTCTAGGACATGCCGGTTTCCTCACCATGTTTTCCTTCACCGTTTTGAGAGCAGTGGTGATAAAATAAATTACACAAAGTCATGCGGTTGCCTGGGTTCGAACACAAGACTTAGTGTTCGTAAGTCAGGGCCGCCACCACTAGACCACCGCTGCTCATTCTCCGCAGTTCTCTATTTATACTTCTGCCGTTATCTGGCTTGACGACGCAAGCTAACAGTAGAAGTAAAGTGAGGGAGACAGCTATGCTTTCCAGTTCTTTCGGTCCAGGGCTCATGTGAACCGCTGGCCGTTTGTCCAGGTCATTTCGCCATATTTTACAAGTTCTATGTCTATAAAAATATAATTATATCGTGCATTCATTATCTATCAAGTCTATACGGCACTCCTCCACGTGACCTTTTGAGGCTCACAAGCGTAACGCCAACGATAGACTATGTTTATGTATATTATTAAGCATCTATTAGGATGACATTTTACTTATTTACTAACCTGCGATAAATAATGTAGGTTAGGTGCGTTGTAGTCGTAACCGGCGTGATGTATGACCAGATGTATGAACGTGGACGAGGAAAATAGGAGTAGGTATAACGGGATCGTAGCAGGTCGCGTTCTGTGGTTAACCATGGGAAGCAACAAAACAGGGAAGAATTTAGCTTTTCTGTAATAGATCTTTGAAACCGTTCCGGTTATTATTTCAACGAAAACTGTTTATAAATTGGACATAAAAATAATGAGACCCGTAATTTTTACTGATTATTTTTGTGCTCAGCCGAGACTTGAAAATCCAACAGTGAGCTTTTTACCCGACTACGGCGAGGCCAAAAGGAAATTCAAATTTTTTCAAATTCAAATTCATTTATTGGGTGTGATTTTTGGTACATTTTTTACATGAGATCTTAAAATAAATAAATAGTTCCTCAAGGTGTACACTCTTTCACATTCACAGTCATTATTATAAAACAAAAAAAAGAATAATCAACATGTTAAAATCAAATAAATTACCTACAATAAACACAAAATAACATAAGACAGAAACATTAACAATTGAGCATACGTTCAGTCAAAAAAGTATCGGGAATGGATGATTTGTTTATGGTTCCAAATTCAAATTTTTGTTTTTTTGTAGTTGTTAGATTGGCACAACTGTTTTCCATTTTGGCGCGGAGTTTGAGTTGCATCTGTTATTTATATTAAAATAAATACAGTGCTGGTTTTAGTAATATCATATATAGTGTGTATTGCGAATTTCATAATGGACAAAAATATCGAACAAAGAGTTTGTCTTAAATTTTGCATCGCCAATGGAATTTCGTGTTCGGAGTTACTGAAAATGTTACAGAAGGCTTACGGTGAATCGACTTTATCAAAAACTCGTGCTTATGAGTGGTTCAAAGCGTTCAAAAGCGGTCGAGATGTGATGGAAGATTTGCCTCGCTCTGGTAGGCCGTCAACGTCTGCAACTGAAGTTAACATCGCAAAAGTGAAGAAAATAGTGACTGAAAATCCACATTCAACTCTGAGAGAGATAGCCGCCGAACTTTCTGTATCTCACGAGTCGATCCGTACCATTTTAACTAATCATTTGGGTATGAAACATGTTGCTGCTCGGCTAGTCCCAAAAGATCTGAATTTTCTCCAAAAACTCAATCGCATGAAAGTCGCTGAGGACATGCTAGAACGAGTCAGTTCGGACCCAACATTCATGAAACGCATTGTTACTGGTGACGAGACGTGGGTTTACGAGTTTGACATGCAAACTAGTCAACAAGCTTCGGAGTGGCGCCTTCCAACTGAACCGAAACCGAAAAAACCACGCCAAAGTCGATCAAAAGTCAAAGTCATGTTGACTGTTTTCTTTGACTATCGCGGTGTTGTGCACTCTGAATTCTTACCGGAAGGTCTAACGGTAAATAAAGAATATTATTTGAGCGTTATGCGGCGTTTAAGAGAGCAAATTCGACGAAAAAGGCCAGATTTGTGGAAAGAAAATTCTTGGATTTTGTACCACGACAATGTGCCTTCGCACAAGGCTATCATTGTGAACGAATTTTTGACCAAACACTCAACAAATACCATCCAGCAACCACCATATTCACCAGATATGGCTCCTGCTGACTTTTTTCTTTTTCCTAAACTCAAATTACCACTTCGTGGCACCCGTTTTCAAGCGATAGAAGACATAAAGGAGAATTCGCGGCGAGAACTGAACTCAATTCCGGAAGCAGCGTTTAAAAAATGTTTTGATGAATGGATTATTCGTTGGCGCAAGTGTATCGTTTCTAAAGGAGCATACTTTGAAGGTGATAAAATAAATTTGGATGAATAACAGACATTTTGTGTATTATTGATCTTTTCCCGGTACTTTCTTGACAGAGTAGTACATATAAAAGAATGAATGGAAATAAAGATTCAATGTCAATAGTAGAATATAATAGAATAAAATTTACAATGTCAATTAAATAAATATCTTTGTCAAATCAGCTGTGCAAGTACGTAGGAATCGATTCGATAAATCTGACAGTTATTCTCGACAAAATGAGTTTTTATCTTTGTTATAAACTCATTTTGTCGAGAATGACTGTCAGATTTATCGAATCGATTCCTACGTACTTGCACGGCAGTTACAATTTCTCATTAAGGAATTCGTCAATGGTATAATAACATTTTTCCAATAATAGATGACTTAATTTGTTTTTAAATTGAATAATGTTTAAGTCCATATTTCCATTTGGTAATTTATTAAATATTTTTGGGGCCATGCAAAGTGTGCTCTTGTGCATCAAGGCGGTTTTTGATGGTTGAACGCAACGCAACGGAATGGTTATGATTTTAGCAGTCTGTGTTTGTGTATGTTTGTATTAACTTATGTTCCACCGTAGTGCCTAAACTATTCATCCGATTTTAATGAATAAAGTGTCAATCGATTCGTTATTATGGCCCGGGGACATAGGCTACATTTTAACCGACTTCAACAATAGGAGGAGTCGATTTTACCCTGTAAACCCCGAATTTAATTAGAGCGAGTTTGAAGTTTCAGTAGTCGGGGTTTTTAGTTGTAGTTATACCACGCAAATTATTGTTCAACGTCCTGTTTCATTTTGTTGCAGGGAACAAGAGCCGACGTGCGAGAGAGACACATCTTTCAAGCAGCAGGCGCAACACCAGTCCAATAGATCAGGTAACTTTTGACAACTATTAGACAATTCATCATCAATTCAGCCGAAAGACGTCCACTGCCGGACATAGGCCTCACCCAAGTGTTGCCACATTGCCTAGTCCCGTGCGACTCGCAGCCTGCGGATCCCGGCAACCTTCACCAGGACATCGGTCCACCTAGTGGGAGGTCTTCCAACGCAACGTCTTCCGGTTCGCGGTTGCCACTCCAGAACTTTTCAGCCCCATCGGCCATCCGTTCTGCGATTTATTAGACATTTCGGTGTTATTATTTATTCCTTTCTTATTTATTGGACTGCCTCGTTGGTCTAGTGATCGCAAGCGTGACTGCTGAGCATGGTTCGATTCCCGGGTGCACGATCATTTTTTTTTTAGGGTTCCGTTCCTCAATAAGGAAAAAACGGAACCCTTAGAAGATCTCTTTCTTGTCCGTCTGTCTGTCCGTCTGTCATCACCGATTTTCTCAGGAACGGGTAGACCTAGCAAGTTGAAATTTATACCATATACTGAGGTCTATAGTCCCTATTCTTCTTATCCGGTACGCTCTTGACAGACCGGTCGTCATCGTTAAGTACTCGTAGCAGTATTGGAAGGGGCAGATGTGATGCACTTCACGACAGTCCCTATTGAGTCGACACGATAAAAAGATATGGGCAAATTTAGATTTTCGCGAAAACTTGTAAGTACCAAATTTACTTTATATTTCAACTTTTTAACAAAAAAAAGCGATTTTACTATTACAAACTTATTATTTGCGGTTGGTGCAATAGCCGTTTCTAGGGATCGAACAGCAAAGTTAAGTTTGTCCTTTAAAAAGTTTGTACGGAACCCTCGGTGCGCGAGTCCGACTCTCTCTTGTTTAATAATCATCGAACATTTTCAATATAAGAGGGTCTAGAGTTCTAGACTAATGTTCGTTTACGAAAAAAAATCATGAACTGTCAACCCGACCGATTCGGTCGGGACGCCATTGTTTAACTATTGTGTCTACTTCGTGGACAGATAGTAATCGTGAAGAGTTAATATAAGTTTTTTTTTTATTCTTGTAGCCACAGATACCGTGATCAGTGAACAACTCGCCGTGATCCGTGGCTAATTCAATCTGGTAACGTGATCGATGCGGAGACAAACCCCTATATTTTGCCGCGCTTTGTTTTTAGAAGTCCTACCCTCAAGAAATCTTGTAAAATTTCGAGCTACCCAGTGTTTTAGGCATATTTACAATGATTGTGGTGTACTTTCAGCAACCACTATCTTCGGTTACAGAATCCTCTACATCATCAGCTGACACTGCGTCGCAGGGTTCCGGGTCGGCTGCCCCAGCACAGCGAGCAAGACGACATGAACCACAGGTAACCAGCAACCTTAGATCAGCCTATATTGTTCCCACTGCTGGGACACAGGCATCCTGTATTTGAGTGGAAGTGGTCTGTGATCCACCACGCCTCCTCGTAGATTATCATTATCGTTCTACTGCCCTTATCCCAAGTTATTTGGGGTCCGACCTCCGAAAGTAAAATTATCTATACTAATATTTTATTAAGAGGAAAGATTTGATTTTTTGTTTGTTTGTTACGATTTAACTCTAAAACTACTCGACTGATTTGAGAAATTCTTACAGCAAAGGATAGCTCATACATTATCAGCGAGTAACGTAGGCTATATTTTATTTCCGTACTCCCACGGGAACGGGAACCATGCGGGTGGAACCGCGTGACGTCCGCTAGGCTTAGATATTTTTAGTGTTTTTTGGAAGTCGGGTTTTTTGTTTCCGGCTACGGCGAAGCCAAAAGGAAGGGATAAGATTTTAGCAGTCTATGTATGTTTGTATTTACGTATGTTCCTCCATAGCGCCTAAACTATAACTATTCCTGCGATTTGGATGAATAGGGTGTCAATATAGATTCATTATTATGGCCCGGGTAACATAAGCTACATTTTAACCGACGTCAACAATACGAGGAGTCGATTTTACCTTTGAAATGCGATTTTAATTAGAGCGTGAATTTTCAGTACTTAGTCGGGTTTTTTAGTTGTTGTAATACCACACAAATTCTTGTTTTGCAAAAAGTTTATTTTTAAAACAATGATGGTTCACTAACCGACTTACACTCATAGATCGTTATCCGATGATCAATAACTATAAAACGTGTAAGTACGCGACAAACATACTAATTATATATGTTTACTTACAGTCTCTATAAGGATCTGTCAAAAAGAATTCCTTTAGTATTCGGGAAATTATGTGAGACACAACACGTGTTTTGGAAAATTGTGCATTTCATAGTGTTTTAAAAGTATTGTGATCTTAAATTTCAAAGCAACTAGCTCGCGTAATGATTCTTATTTTAACCTAAA
Source organism: Xestia sexstrigata (assembly GCA_941918905.2). Lineage (NCBI taxonomy): Eukaryota > Metazoa > Arthropoda > Insecta > Lepidoptera > Noctuidae > Xestia > Xestia sexstrigata. The sequence continues at coordinate 10,563,610 of OW799228.2, read as the reverse complement.
AAATAGCACACGGCAATAGTGTGGCCTTTTATCAGCTAAAGAGTTTTTGAAATCAAATGAGAGATTAGTTCCTACATCCAAACTTTACCTCTTTGTAATATTATTGTAGATAAAGGGTGTAAACAGACCCTTAACGAAGCCGAAAGCCAATTGTTCTCCCCGTCATTGCGATATTTTTTTTGTTCTAGAGTTTCTAGACCATCAATCAATCAATCCAACAATTCCATCCATCAATTTCTTAAGAAATAAGCAGTTCCTTTGTACTCATATTTTTAATGTATTTTCCTGTGTTGTATACTGTGTGTACGTAAATAGTAAAATAAATAAATAAATACCTGAGAACCTTCTAGTTACGGAGATATTGCAACGTTTTCACAAGTCTTTTTAAATATTATTGTTTTTATTGCAAAATGTTTACTTTAAACACCTCCACAACCCCCGTACTAATCAATCCATCCATCAGCACAATGTTTTAAGTGCGTTACATTGAGTCCTACCGTAAATCGTGATTTTTCTCCCCAATGCTTGGTTGACGGCTTTGTGAAGGGTCAGTTTACACCTTTTAGATTTCGCAGTGACAAGAAAGTAGCCTTAGTCAGTAATAATGAAGTCTTTAGAGCAAGCTGTGTTGCAGATTATACAATGTGTCACTGTCCCAGTAAGTTAATAAGTACAGACGCTCATCAAGCTACCCCAAACTGCTAAATTTTCCCAATCAACTTTGAACCTATACCTAATGCTTTAGCGATAAAGTTGTGAATCTATTTAAAGTAATTTGACAGATTGTAGTAGCTAACCAGAAAAATATATGATATTCTTCAAGATATATGCTAGTACGATAGTGTTTTGAAAACATAATACTTACAACTAATTTTACTCGATAAAAAAAAATCACGAACTTTTCTCTATAAATTTCTTTTAACGAGTAAAAACCAAAAATACATGCGATCATTCTGATTTTTTGGCAAATAATTCTACAAGCAACATATTAGCATGATAGTGTTTTATTTTTTTAGTCCAATCAAGATTTTTTGTAAATCGCAAAAAACCACTCATTTCGCACTATTCGGCCGCAGTGACTGACGTAACAACCGCTTTGTAGTGCAAGCTGATTAGAACTTTATTCCAACGAAGCATTTCAAACGAAGTTTGAACCACCGCAAATAGAGTTGCTAATTTAGCTCCCGTAGTCGCCTTAAGCAATAAAAATAATAAAATATCGTATTATTTGTCCGCAGAGGGAAGAGCGTCGGCAGGAAGCGGCTAGCGCCCCGCGCATACAACCCAACCCTTTATTGAGGTAAGTGGTATATCATCATCACTACGTTTCTTGCAACTTGCAGGTCAGTAAATATAAAAAATAAATAAATATCGCCGGACAATACACACAGCGCCGCCTAGTGCCACACTAAGCATTGAGGCTTGTGTCGTGGACACCAGATAGTTGATATACTACATGAATACGTTTTGTTTTGTAAATACATACTCGTTATACATAAACATCCATGACTCGGAAACAAATGTCCATGCTCGTCACACAAACATTTGCTCCTACGGGGATTCGAACCCGGGACCCTAAGAACGTAAGGCAGCCTTACTACCGCTGCGCCATTCGGGTCGTCTCAGGTTGTATATTCAAGGGGACTGCCATAAGGGGTTAAATACATTTTTTTATAAAAAGGGGGCGTCCATTAATAACGTGAGGTAATTTTGGCAATTTTTCAACCCCTCTTCCCCTTGTTAATATGTCGTAAGATTTGGCTTGACCCTCTCACGCTCCCCGAAATCTCACGTGAGATTTATCAAAATGCGTAGTTAAGTGTAAATAAGTTAATGTGTACCTACCTAGTACCTACTTGCTTAAGTTGGAATTACGTACTTAATTTAAAAAAATAACTCAATTATTTTCGTTAAATATTGTTGTGTAGGATTTAGCCATATTTTAAACCTAGTTTTCACACAATATTTGCATAGTTTCTTGCGGAAAAAAAAAAATAATATTTGTCCCTCGTGAGATAGGGTGAGATTCGGCTCTACGTAATTAACGGACGCCCCCAAACAAAGAAAGAAAATTACCAATAGCGGGCAGGTATTATAGTAATCCCAATGGTATGAAAATGCCCCCAACTGTAACATAACTCATTCTATAGACCCGCTGAGTTCCTCGAGAACTCACCTGCGTTTGAAAAGCATTCATGAATAAATGAGGCGAGGTGTTTAAAGTGGCACATCGCGTTCTATAGGTTCTGCCTACCCTTTGTGGGATAAAGTCGTGCGTCCACTTCTTAACGTATCGGTGGCGAAAAGTTCAAACATGTAAAATGAAACTCCGGACTCCATATTTATCTTTACATAGTATAAAACAAAGTCGCTCCCGCTGTCTCTACGCTTAGTTCTTTTAAACTACGCAACAAATTTTAATGCAGTTTTCAGCAATAGATATATGCTACATTGCACCCGTGCGAAGCCCGGGCGGGTCGCCAGTTACATAGTATAAAAGTTGCTTCCGCTGTTTGCTGGCCGAAAGACGCATTCACGTGACAGGACAACAATATTTTTGACCAAATAAGATCTTGTTGCTCTTAAAATAACATTGAGAGAAATAGAGGTGGTTTTATAAATACTCTCATCACTTTAATGTGTGCTTGAGCGTTAATTTACGGTCTCTTGGGCACAAAATGATAGAAGTGCAAAAGGCTGGCTACATATTAGTAATATGTAGCCAACCTTTCGCTCTTACGAGCGAAAACGCACTCACAAGCAAGCTGTAGGCAATAGGCGCCCCACATATATAAGTATAAGCATAATCAGCCTATAATGGCCCCACTACTGGGACACACGGCCTCCTCCTCTCTCTCAGGGAATGGGCTAAAATCCACCACGCGGGGCCCAGTGCGGTTTGGTTCTTCAATTTTTGGTTCTAGGACACGCCCTTCGCCGTTTTGAGAGCAGTGGTAATGAAATAAATACATAAACTTACGAGGGATGGTATATGAACACTATCTGCTTCGAAGTTAGTATCGTATGCTTACACTAGCTTCTAGCCTTCGGCTTCGTCCGCGTGAAATTCGGTAATTGTACCACGGGATCGTAATACTGGGATAAAAAGTATCCTGTGTGTTAATCTAGATTATGAATTGTCTGACCAATTTCATACAAATCCGTCTTGCGGTTCAACCTCAACGTTTACGCAAAAAAAGTTTGTGAGGATGGATATTTGTTATTTCGCTTTTATATGTGTTTGCCGGCCGGCTTATACAGCCATATCAACCCCAGAACCGATGGCCGTTGGGGTAGATTGTTCTTGAGCCTTTACGCCACGCCCTTCGCTTGGTGGTTGATACAAATCACAATCAGCTGGATGAGAGTACCCGAGAATCGAGTTCAATATGTCGTGCGTAAGTCATCATCTTCGTACCCTGTACCTGTACTTACCTATGTTACTTGAGGTCGGCGCAACACGTTTTTTTCTTCCATTCTCCCCTATCAACCGTCACACAATCATTTAGACCTTTTTCCCCTCATATCATTCCTCACACAATTCATTCATCGTTTCCATGGTCTTTCTCCATCCATCAACATTTATATTCATCACTCTTTTAGTTACATGCGATTCGTCCCATTCGAACGTCGTGCGAAATCAGTAGCCCGAAAGTTTGTATCAGCTTGAATATTGGTATTATACATCCAAAGTGATAATCTCTATACCATTGTCGTTTGAGCACTTGATAGATTGTATGCCTACGAATTCGAAAGCGCCAAAAAGCGTAAGTCCATCGATGTGTGGCCGTCTTTGGGTTTAAGCTCGGTGGGTCTCTGCGACGCAAAGAATGTCGCATATTGAATTCGAAAGCGCCAAAGCTCAGTTCTGGGCTGACAATTTAAATTGCTATCGAAACGTTAAGAAAAAGAAGATATCGTTATTTCTCAGAAAATCTGGGCTGACATTTTAAATTGCCATCGAAACGTTAAGAAGAAGAAGATATCGGTATTTTTCAGAAAACGTGTGTTGTTAAGATAAAACGACACCTCAATGTAATAAAACATTGATAAATTCAGCCGCATCTGCGTAGGAGGAGCGCTCATCATTATATTAAACCGAGATCTGGCAGGTTAAGGTCAGAGGGTAAACGTGCTACCTGTTTGAACTTTCATGTAATAAAGGTTTAACTTTACTCTAGACGATTGAACTAGCAAACCTGACCTTGACCTTCAACGGTTAGTTTAATGAACCTGGTTTAATACAAAAATTTATAGATTATGTCAAAAGTATAATGTACCTACTACCAGCTATTGCTTGCGGCTTCGTTCGCGATGGTCGAAAGTAATCTCTTTGTCTTTTTCTAAAAACGTTGCCCCACACTAAGAATTTGTCGTGTATCGTGGTTGTGTTTACAAATATTTAAGCTCACATACACAAACAGTCAGACCTGGAACAACTACCTGTAGGCCATACAAATATTTTCGAACCCGCGACATGCAGCGTAGCAGTCAGTCGCTCAGCCACTGCGCTATTCGTATTATATAATTTCCATTATACGTTTAAGACGTTTAAAATATAGCATATAGCACTCTGGGACAATGCGTCTCATTAGTGAAACAATTTTCGGATTCGAGTCAGCAATTCCGAAGATTACCCACTACATCCAAACTTTGCACGGGTGCATTCTCATTATGTGGCATATCAATACATAAGCATGTAGAGATGAAGAAGTATGTATGGATCGAAGCAGTTGGCATTCTGTAGTTTCTACCTACCCTCATGGGAAAAAGGCGGGAGTTTAAGTATGTATGTCAATGCATAGATACTCATAAAGATTCCGTAACAAATAATCGTATTATGTGCTTAAAAACTGCATGAAAATCTGCAGTTAAGAAGATCTAAGCTGTGACATAAAAACAGACACGAATACTATTTATATCTGACTCCTCACTTCAACATTTCAGGTCCCGAACCCTCCCGAACTTCGGAGGCCGCCAGTCCCGCGAGGCGTCGAGGTGCGACACCTCCCGCCGCGCTCACCACATCACCATGGCGTCCGAGGACCTGCTGCAGCCGGGCCACGTGGTCAAGGAGCGCTGGAAGGTAACACCTAGACCTAGTCATCATCATCTGCCTAGCCTTCTCCGAACTATGTTAGGGTCGGCTTTCAGTCTAACCAGATGCAGCTGAATACGAGCATTTTACATGGAGCGACTGCCTATCCCACGTCTACACCCCAGTTACTGGACTTTTTATGACCTGGGTAACAAACAGATCATAAAGAGTAAATGGCTGAAATCAATAAATTATACTTAAAATAGGAAAGGACCCAGTATCGAACCTTGTGGTACACCCATTTTTACTCCTAAACATATTATCTCAACAGTATATTTAAACTTGCTTGCTGTCTATAATTTAAATAAGATGTCACTATACTGAGCGCAAGTTTACCTAGTCCGTTCATCCGTAAAGTTTCAAGAGCTAGGTTCGTGATTTACACAATCAAATGCCTTGGAGAGGTCACAGAAAAATCCAATATAAAACTAGGTAGTCCAGCGTTTGCTATCTGACTGATCCCTGCAAAGAAATCCGAATCTTAGTCAGAGGGCATGGTCTCTTATAAGAATTTGATTTTAAATTGTAAACTTGACTCTCTTCTCTTCTGCAGGTGGTAAAGAAGATCGGTGGCGGTGGCTTCGGCGAGATCTACGAAGGTCTGGACCTGGTGACGCAGGAGCAGGTGGCTCTAAAGGTGGAGTCGGCGCGGCAGCCTAAGCAGGTGCTGAAGATGGAGGTGGCGGTGCTGAAGAAGCTTCAAGGTGAGTAGATGAAAAGGACTGGCATGTAAAGTGTAATCCACCACGCAGGTTGATAGAAGTAGTAAGTCTTTAGGAGAAAGGAAAACCAAAGAAATAACGGATGGATTATGCATAGGACGATATGGCTAGATAGAAGGATGATAATATAATTTCACCAGCAAAGGGGCTGCGGGACTGTTCGAAAGAGATACCGTAGCCCCGGAACACAAAGGGCGATGAAGAATCATGGATGGGTTTTAGTTAGTAAAAGTCTCCGCCCAGAGCGGGAGGAGTCATTTGATGATTTCCCATCAGAAAAACAAAAACAAAAAGGTCTACCTTTATACTGATTACTCAGTTAAGCAAAATAGTGTGTCGCTCAGCTCCTTCGCGCTCCTTCTCTGGGCTGCTACCTTGGGTGCGTCACACTAATCACTCTAATATTATTAATGCGAAAGTTTGAATGTGAGTATGTGCGTATGTTTGTTACTCTTTCACGCACAAACTACTGAACGGATTTGGATGAAATTTAGCACACACATAGTTTATAACCTGGATTAACACATACGAATTTTTATCCCAATAGTATGATCCCGTGGGGCATTTATCGAACTCGACGCGGGCGATGCCGCGGGCATAAGCTAGTCTGAGATAATTGGTATGCGTAGGAGTCTTTCTAGCTTTGCGTACTCAAGGTAACTGGTAAAGGCCTTTAAGACTGTTACTTGTTATAATTATTTGTTTCTGCATATTGCAAGTTTATATTTTTTAGAATTACGTACCTCAAAAGGAAAAAGCGGAATCCTTATAGGATCACTTTGTTGTCCGTCTGTCTGTCGACACCATTTATCTCGGGAACGCATGGAAGTATCGAGTTGAAATAAGGTAGATGACACCATAAAACAATAATTCCAAGACACCAATCTCTAAAAAAAACACTTTATTTTGGGCCAGAAAACCCGATTTATTTTCAATTGCCAAATTCGATTTAAAATTGCTTTGAAATCAATAAATACTTGAGTCATTGAGTTGAAAAAACAGTGACGTCACAGTTGGCTATTGCCATACAAAATCTATGAGAGAACCGCGTTTTGACAGCTCTTAAAAACGATCCCAATTGATTGGTGTCATCTACCCCATTAAAACCATATACTCGGGTCTTCAGTACCTTGAAGCTGTGAAAAAATCAAACTTCCACAAGTTTATGCGGTACCCTCGATGTGCGAGGCCAACTCGCACTTGGCCGGTTTTTTCTTTTGTTTTACTCCGACAAACCTTTCTACATTCCAGGCAAAGAACACGTCTGCCGCTTCATCGGCTGCGGGCGCAACGCTCGCTTCAACTACGTGGTCATGCAGCTCCAGGGCCGGAACCTGGCGGAGCTGAGGAGGGCGCAGCCTAGAGGCGCCTTCTCTTTATCCACTACCCTCAGGTATACTATATTATGCGCTTCGATTAACATAATCGACTGAAATACTGGGCTTTGACATTTGTACTAGACTGAATTATTTGACTTAATAGGGATAATTCCTGACTAAAAAAAAAACAATCGGGCAGTCTTTAGGAACTGCCTATAGAAGTGAAAACAAAAAGTACACAGGCCCCTCCCCAGCCGTAGCACTATGTGGTGCTACGCCGTAGCGGATCGCTTACGAGTGCTACGAAGCGTTCAATGTTTTTCCTTCACCCAAAAAGTGCTCAACGCGCCTGAAGAAGTTTTTACTTCAAAAATATAATTCTGTTTAGTCAGTCAGTTAGATTATCGGAAAATATTGGATACGTGTTTTTTGTTTTATCAAATTAATAAAAATTGACAGATAAAACGTTTCAAAGATCATGAGTTGGCTTGTGACGTCACTAGGCAAGCATATTATAAGTTGGTGGATTACATTGATGATAAAAATGCTTGGCTCAATGCTGGTCCTGCTCCACAACCATAGGGGAAAACTAATTGGGCAAATTATTGTGCTAGCTGCAGAAGATTGTAAAAGTATCTTTGCTTTGTATAGATTCCATCTCCTAGTATTGTATAATTGCATAGCACATGTGTGAGGACCATGTATTGTTAAGCTACCATTTGCATTTAGTTATCTTTCATTGACTTGAATATGCCTTGGTGGCTGAGAGAAAGTCATGCTCACTCAAATGTCTCGCTGATGGTGGCGGGTGTGTCGGGTCATTTAGTTCCCTTCAATATGGTTGAGTTGAATGGCGCCGATACACGCGTCTTGTTCGTGATCGGGCGCTGTCAGTTGGGACTGGTCATCTCTTAGCTGCCACGGTTCATCTTAATTACTTTATTGTTGATTTAATGTTTTACTCTGGACGCTCATAATGTGCACGTCTTTCTACATCGTCCTCACATATTCCTATAATCTCAACATGAATGATGTAACCAAAATTTTGTAACAATATTTTGATTTAAAAGAGTGTCCATGGAGTTTCTTGCCCGTTCTTCTCCATAGAGATCTACGCTAGGGAATGGGCAACTACAGTACTTTCTCAAGTTATTATGTCTTGTGTCTGGGACTGAAGCTTTGTTTTTTTTTGTATTTTTGACATCCAAAAGTGCCGTAATGGTCTAATTGAAATAAATGCTTTGAGTTTGAGTTTTGAGTTTGACTGTATCGTCTTCATTTTTTGTTTACGTGAAAAAATGAAAAAAATGTGTCCAATATTTTTTGGAAATCTATCTGACGGACTAATTAGATTTTTATTGTTATCTTGTCTATTCTTGCACATTAACTTCTTGCTCGACGTGAGTGATTGGACTTTTTTACGTAATTGGCAAGCATTTTTCTTTAGGAGGAGCACGAGGCTTAATAATATCAGTCGTACGGGTCAATCTTCAAGGTTAAGCCGCGCTTGCCTAGGTTCCGGCTGTCATTTGTAGATCTTTGACAGACGTTGACAAATAGTCTTACCAAGGGGATCGCATTACCCAGTACTAACTGGGTTGTGGGTCAGATAGGCAGTCGCACCATGTAAAATATTGGTATATACAGCTGCATCCGGTTAGACTGGAAGCCAACCCCAACATAGTTGGGAAAAGGCTAGGCATATGATGAGGTGAAGCCAACAGAAGCGTGTTACAAAAGCAATTGTCTCTTGTTTCAGGCTGGGTCTACAGATACTTAAAGCAATAGATTCTATTCACTCCGTGGGATTCCTACACAGAGATATTAAACCAGTAAGTATGAGGATTTATTAGTACACGTGCGTCGATTGCACATTGGCGTTAACACTTTAGAAAGTATATTTAAAAATAGTTTATGATTTGGAAAACATTTATTCAAAAAATTGGATGTTTTATAAATAATTGCGGAAAATAGGAAATTTTCAAAAAATAATCGAAATATGTATTTCATCGACAACAATGAACAAAGAAACAGACCAAATTGGCGTTTAATGTATTCGTTGAATTTAAAGTTATTCAGAAACAAAAAAAAAAAATACAAAGGAAATTAAAAAAAAAAGTAAAACGACATTTTTTTCTCTTTTTTCTTCATTCCTCTAGGAACTCGTTAAAAAAAACCCATGAAAATCCGACCACTATAAACTAAGTTCCACCTTTTGAGTATTTTTTGTCTAATTGCACTTGGCTATAGGTTTTTTTCCAATATGCAGGTCAGTGTCTCACTAACAATATTCATGTTTACATTATTTTCAGAGTAACTTCAGCATAGGCCGTCACTCAACGAACTGCAGAAAAGTGTACATGCTGGACTTTGGGCTCGCTCGTCAGTACACCACCAGCAACGGGCAGGTGCGCCCGCCTCGCGCTGCGGCTGGGTTTAGAGGCAAGTCTCGATATAGGCTCGTCCTTTTAACATCATTATGCTCTTGCCCTTATCCCAATTCCTTTGGGGTCGGCGCAGCATGTCTTCTTATGCCATACTCGTATCACCAGGGGTATGGAGTTATAAAGAATGCCCCTAATCTGCCACGAGGGCACAGTGCTCGTTGGTTGAAATAAATGACTGTTTAAAATGATTTATATAAGAGACAATTTGCCACATAGGTTCCAGTTTTGAAAGCAGCAGTGGTGCAGTGGTGGCCCTACTTACGAGCAGTAAGTCGTGGGTTCGAACCAAGGCAGGCGCGTTACTTTGTGTAATTTATTTCATCACCACTGCTCTCAAAACGGTGAAGGAAAACATCGTGAGGAAACCAGCATGTCCTAGAACCAGAAACTCGAAGACATGTAACATCTACCAATCCGCATTGGGCCCGCGTGGTGGCCCATTCCCTCTCATAGAGAGCAGGCCTGTCTCCCAGCAGTGGGAACATTATAGGCTGATTATGCCATGCTTATGTAAATCCCTTTCTCTCTCCGAAACATTTTATCCAGTTACCAACCAGTGAGATCTAAACCAAAAATTACAAAAAAACGATCTGCTTTTTCAGGAACCGTCCGCTACGCCTCAATAAACGCACACAAGAACAAAGAAATGGGTAGACACGACGACCTTTGGTCCCTATTCTACATGCTGGTCGAGTTCGTGAACGGTCAGCTGCCGTGGAGGAAGATCAAGGATAAAGAGCAGGTGAGTAGACCGAGAACACGGCAGTCTACTGCACGCAGTAGACCGCAGCTCCCTATGCTACATGCTAGTGGATGGAAAGCTGCCGTGGAGGAAGATCAAGGACATAGAGCAGGTGAGCAGACCTCCAGTAGAACGAGTAGACCGCAGTCTACTACACACAGTAGACCGCAGCTCCCTATGCTACATGCTAGTGGACTGACAGCTGCCTTGAAGGAAGATCAAGGACATAGAGCAGGTGAGCAGACCGCCAGTAGAACGAGTAGACCGCAGTCTACTGCACACAGTAGACCGCAGCTCCCTATGCCACATGCTAGTGGACTGACAGCTGCCTTGAAGAAAGATCAAGGACATAGAGCAGGTGAGCAGACCTCCAGTAGAACGAGTAGACCGCAGTCTACTACACACAGTAGACCGCAGCTCCCTATGCTACATGCTAGTGGACTGACAGCTGCCTTGAAGGAAGATCAAGGACATAGAGCAGGTGAGCAGACCGCCAGTAGAACGAGTAGACCGCAGTCTACTGCACACAGTAGACCGCAGCTCCCTATGCCACATGCTAGTGGACTGACAGCTGCCTTCAAGGAAGTAGACCGCAGTCTACTGCACACAGTAGACTGCAGCTCCCTATTCTACTGCTAGTGGGCGAAGATCAGTAGACCGACTAGACCGCAGACCAGTGCCTAGGCTTTCCCAACTATGGTGAGGTCGGCTTCCAGTCTTAAGCGGATGAAGCTGAATATCAGGATTGCTTATATCTGATCTCCACAAGCCACTTACAGGGTAACACGATACAAGGGGATAAGACTTGTGCTGGCTTCTGACTACCCATAGCAACTGTCAAAGATCTACAGATGACAACCGGGGCCAATTGGGGCCAATGATTTAAAAGTGCTTTCGAAACAGAGGAGTCCTGGTAAGTAATGGATTGTATCTATCCATGGCCTGATAAGAAAAACTGCGTTAAAAAAATTGTGAGCCGTCACGGGACGCCTGGCAGATGTGAAACATTGAAATTATTTTGTACAAGTAATATGCTTAAACAGAAGTCAATATAAAAAACAAACAAATAAAATAAATAAAAACAAAATGACTCGATTCTCAAAAAGAAAATCCTTATCGAACTCGAAGTCACGAGAACGCGTCGCCACGCCATTATTTGGTTTTAACCGCGCATAAAGATGTTTGACTTCAAAAATACCACCCATCACCAAATCAACCTCGACAATGACCTAAACCTTACTATCCACAGGTCGGCCTCATGAAAGAAAAATACGACCACCGTTTGCTCCTCAAACATCTGCCGTCAGAACTACGCCAGTTTCTGGAGCATGTGCAGCAGCTGGAGTACGCCGATACGCCAGACTACGCCATGCTGACTTCTCTTCTGGAGCGGTGCTGCAAGAGGAGAGGCATCAGGGATACTGATCCTTATGATTGGGAGAAAGATGTAAGTGGCTTTTTGTTGGTCGAAGATTTTTACTTAGTTAAGGGGGCGTCCGTTAATTACGTGAGGCATTTAGTTTAGGAACAGTGTAGAATTGCGAATAATCTGGTTTTAATTAAGTAAAAAAAAAAAAAAATATAAAATATGGCTAAATCCTACACAATAATATTAAAAAATAAATATTCAATGACAAAATTAAGAAAATTATGTTTTTAAATAAATCCAACGCAATCAAGCACAGATTAACGTATTTACATTAAACTACTCATTTTGAAAAATCTCACGTGAGATTAAGAAGGGGTCAAGTCAAATCTCACGACATCTCTTCAAGGGTCGGAAATTTGCCAAAATTGCCTCATGTAATTGATAGACGCTCCTTTAGTGGTATAAAGTGGACATTAAGATTCTAAATAAAAACTACATTAATGGTCAAACAATGTGTTTTGTGAAAGAGTGTAGAAAGAGGCATTAGGCACAACATACGAATATTAGGTGATCCCCACCCAAATACAGCGTGTAAACAACCTCATCACGAAGCCGTCAACCAAGCATTCTGTACATCAAACTGAGTAACTCTACGCAAAAATTATTGCGACTTTTTTTAGGGGTGAAAATCATGTTTTGTGCTGGAACTCAATGTAACGCACTCAAAACATTGTGCTGAGCGATGGATTGAATAGTACGGGGGTCATAGAGGTAAAATCTTACATTAAAAACTTGTAAAAAAAAAAACTTGTCAAAAAGTTGGAACTTTGACCCCCAATATCTCCGTAACTAGAAGGTTCCCAGGTATGGTGTAGAACAAAAAAATGATCGCAATGACGGGAAGAACAAGTGCCTTTCGGCTTCGTTAAGAGGTTTTTTACACCCTTTATAAAGCTTCAAAATTATATTTCAGGCATATTTGTTTTGATGTCATCTTTAAAATCGAATAGGTGAGAATTTACTTATGAAATAAATGCAATAGGTAAATCATTACATGTATTATATTTACATTGTATATGTTTTAGTTAACATTTGTATATGTTTGTCCGAAATGTTTGGTTTTTGTAAATGTTTTATTACAAAATTGGTGTTGGAAATTGTGAATTGTCTGGTTTCTGTGTTAAGGCGGTTCCCCGAGCAAAATTAGCAACTCTATTTGTGGTGGTTCAAACTTCGTTTGAAATACTGTTAAAATAAAGTTCTAATCAGCTTGCACTACAAAGTGATTGTTACGTCAGTCACTGCAGGCCGAATAGTGCGAAAAGAGTGGTTTTTATTCTTAATAAAATCAAATTTACGTCTTTTGTTAAAAATAAAACGACAATTATGTTCATTATTAAATTGTCTATCCATTACTATAAGTAGCAAATCAAAATAATGGTTACTTTACGAGGAGTAGCATTTTATAAATCATTATTTCTCATTTCTGTGGTTTCATTGTGAGGGGATTTATTAAAAATTAAGCTACTTAAAAAAAAAATGAAACGACAATTTTGGAGTCAAGAATATGTAGTAATTTAATGTATTTTTTATTAGTTGGTATTTCTTTTGGATAAAGAGGAGTAGGCTTCAAAAAACTGCTCGTTCAAGGTCATTTGCTCGGGGAGGCGCCTTAAGGGTTTCGACTGGAATTAAATGTCATATCACTAGAAAGAATTATAGAATGAAGTATCATATGGGTATTTTTTTTATTTGACTGATATCAATTATTAATGGAATTAAGCAATTCATTGAAAATGGAATGAAAAAGTGCAACATCAATCAAAAGATTTGTTAAAAAAGATCGTTTATTCCCATCTGCCCCCTTCGAGCTTGCCACCGGGGTGGCGGCAGGCACTAACTAGTGGCGTTTACCACCCCGGTATTTAGTGTTATCTGCCCCCTTCATCATTAAAGTAAGGTGGTCGATAAATTGATATCAGTCTATCTACATTACATTGTTTTTTCCAACGTCAGATATCTTTAAACAATTAATGTTTTTTGACAGGCCTAAGCGAAATTTGCATATTCATATAAAAGATCGCGTATTTGCGACGGTCGCCTAAGACTTGTCGTTGAACGTAATTTTTTTTAGACGAATTAAAGTTGTTTGACGTTGGTAAAATCAGTGCTTATTACTGGGGTTGATGGGTATACCTGTCCGTATGTCCTTAGGCGGTGTCAGTGTCACGCACGCGAGCGGCCGTGCACGCGGCGCCTGACCACGTGACGCCGCACGACGCGCTACCCGACACTGTGAGTACACGCTACTTCCTATCCTACCAATATTATAAATGCGAAAGATTGTGAGTATAGATGTATGTATGTTTGTAACTCTTTCACGCAAAAACTACTGAACGTATTTGGATGAAATTTTGCACACAGATAGTCTATAACCTAGATTAAAACATAGATACTTTTTATCCCGGCGGTGGTAAGATCCCATGGGACAATTATCGAACATGACGCGGGCGAAACCGCCGGGAGAAGCAAGTATTCTATATAACTGAGCTACAGCTCGGTACTTTAAAATACTGGTATCCACCTATGTACAGACAACTGTACTGGTTTAATTTTGTTTTATATCCTTGTCAGCAGTCATATATCATTTATCATCCAAGTGTAGGCGTGATCAAGAACCCCTAAATTTGTTGGTCCTTTGAGCCGGATTACAAAACTATTAAGTGTTATAGACGTTCTCAATAGTAAAGGCATGTAATCTCAAACCCGAATTACAGAACTATAAGTGTTATAGACGTTCTCAATAGTAAAGGAATGTAATCCAAACCATTTCTTCTTGATTTCAATCTCGTTTCGTCATTAAGTCGAGATAACTTGAACGATATTTCAAAAGCAAGCACGCAACTTGGCATAGTATTCTTGCCTATTACATAATGCTAATATCAGGAACGTATCACCTCTATATTTATTTACCCCTTGTTGCTACTAATTTATGTTATAATAATATATTTTCCAACCACAGACACGCCGACGTCTAGAAACAGAAGCGACAACAGCAGTAGCGACAGACACACAGACAGGCGCGCACAAAGACAAGCATACAGACAAGAGAGCACACCCGGCTTCACCGAGACACGCGCCTCATCATCTCAACGGATATGTAAGTATAGCACACCAGTGGCGAAGGATCCGTACAACTCGATTCCTACCGGATTCCCTTTGAAAAATGGTACAGTCAACATTCTAAAGACCATTGGTTCCCAAAAAAACCTATCAGATGCGAGGGGTGCTACAATTTTCGAGCCTGCTCTGCTCGCTCTTGCAAGATTATTCATAAGCATTTCAAAAATCTCCTAACTTACAAACTTATTAAAGTTTTCACCAGTGATTCGTGCAGTAAGAATACTTAATGTCTCTCGGCGTTTAGACATATTTTCTTGCTCTTTGGCGGAATTCCAGAGGGTGACACTTACTTTGTTGTCCACTGTGTAATTTGTGTTTCTACCCAGACCCGTTACTTGGGACTGGATAATTAGCAATTTATGACTACTTTTGTTAGCTTAGGTTTTACCTGTTAAAACAAATATATGTGTTAATGAATAAAAATAAATAAACCTATTCCTATTTCTGTATGAATGATTACTAAAGTGTTCGAGCTCACTTCTATCGCTATTGTATCCTGTTAATGTCTATGTTTATCTAGGACCTTACGGTCCCTGCTTACAATAAAAACACCAGTGGTCCCTGGCTCAAGAAAGGTTTTGAACCACTGCTATAGACAAATAGTATAATCACATTAAAGAAATGCATTCCAGCTAACCTCTTACGAAAATTGTTTTTCCCCCACTGCTGGGAACAGTACAACTACAGCAGTAGCAACAAACACAGCTGCAAAGTACAAAATGTACCACAGCGCCATCTATGTCACAAATGAAGAACAAACACAAAAAAAAATCGTAGGCTGGCTAATGCCCAAGGCATTAAGTCCGCCTTTGTACATTATGTGCATAGTTTTAATAAATACGGGAAGAATCTACGGGTTTTATGCTTTGAGTAGAGTAGTACTCCTGATCTTAGGGTGAAAACAATATTCTAATTTAAGTATTTTTTGTTGTCAATAGTCAACCACAGACAAGCCAGTCACGGACAAGGAAGCGGAACCTAGGACGACGCCTGCGCCCTCTCCCGACAGACACGCCAAGGTTAACAATGTAAGTATTATAGTTATACGTCATTTTTTGTGGGATTCTAAAATAATAGTCCAAAAAAAATGACTACGATTATACAAGGTAGCGATTTAGTTATCTGTATCCTGTAAGAAGGTGAGCGTATCGGTGTATTCCTGTTGACCCCACCGCTCGTGTCTCCACTGGTGGGTTCAGCGGGAATTGATTACAATAATTTAAAATGGTTCCCGTTGGCCCCACCAACCCAGCATTGCATGAGATCGAGTAGTTTTAGTACAGTTGTGCCAGTTATGGGCAGTAACCTTATGAACAGTACTAGGCGGGCAAGAATCCAGGAAGGTATTTATTACTAAAAGACCGTACCTATACCCAGAATTATTAAAATGCATACAACCTTGAGCTCATGCCAGCCTGGTACTTTTTTGGGGAACATAATTATGTTTCATATTATATGCCTCATTGGCAACAAACCGGAACTTTTTCCCGTTTGTCGCCATGGACAATATACAAGACCGTGATCAGAACTGTCGTACTGTACGGATCGGAATGTCTATTCATTCCCATTAACATCATTAAGGTTTATTTCATTTCTTCGTTTCAATCCTTCACACTGATCTCAAATGGTGGGGCAGGGTATTGGGGCCAACGAAAGGACGGATTTGATTTTTCTCGTTGACTTCACCAATGTGGCCATGGCAGTGTGGTCAACGGGAATACACCATAATATCCGATCCTTGGAAAAAAAAAAAACTTGTATATATTTAGTATACATACTAGTATAACAGTTAACATTAAATTTCCCCCCAGCAACAAGAGACCAGCAACTCGGCAGTGACCGGCACCACCAACCGTCCGGAGAGACAGAGCGTGCCGCCCTGCAAGCCCAGGCCTCCTGCACCCGGTGAGATACGTTATGTCTTGGACTAGTTCACGCATAGGGCACCTGCAATGAGTTACAAACAAAATATTACAAAAAAGTTACTGCATTTAATGTGCATTCTCGTGAAAATAATAATAGTTTTTATTTCATCGAAATCTGGCCAGGTTTCCAATGTTAAAGTTTTACCGCTTTTTTTTAAATCATGTCATGTCATTTCCGGTTGCGGATGATGCGGAGTGTTAACGTTCATAAAATTTGATTTGTAAAGTGGTTTGCACTTATTATTTCGTCTCGCGGCGTGACGTTACACGTTAGTCGGATTTTGCTGCGGAGCCGTACTTTAACGTTTAATATCTGTCATTTTTGAAGATAGGAAAAATAGAAAACAGATTTGTTTTTTTTTCGAGTTACCGAGTTTTTAGACATGCTGATAACAATAAACACTGGGGTGTAACTTGCCTGTCAGTCTAACAAATATGAATTAATTGTGTTAATATCATTCAAATCATTAAATCCCATTGAATAACTATTTTATCAAAAAAAAAATTATTCAATGGGATTAAATGATCTTGAGAGGTTGTATAGATGATTTTATGTTTTTTTTCTTTTTTCATGTGGTCAGAGTTTTTATGACTTGGCTTTATATGCTGAAATATCTCAGGCATGCTGGATTGGTTTCCACACGATGTTTTCCTAAAGAATAACTATTTCATGGAATTATGACATTTTAGATCATAATTAATTTCGAAGATAGTATTGGTGATTCTAAATTCTGCAAATATAATTTTTACAACCACAAATCAATCAATAATTAACATGCAACCTTATATTGTCCTGAAAATGCCAAAAAACTTCAGAAAAATTGAGTTTTGCAGGGCAGCCCCTTACCAGTGGCGAAGATTCCATACAACTCGATTCTTACCGGATTCCCTTTGAATTAAACAATGGCGTCAGACCGATTTGGTCGGGCTACACAGACGAAGGGATAATAGTAACAAGGAACAAAGTAACAATTTTAATAATAGTAAGTAGTATTCTATAGACAAATTATATAATCACACTAAAGATATGAACCTCTAACAAAAATTGTCCCTTCGCTGCTGCTGCCCTGACGCTTTTACCTCTAGAACTTTTAAATCTAGAGCAAATGATCTCCAAGAGTGATTCAGAAGTTAACCAAGTGTTATCGTCCCCCCAGGCGGCCCAGGTGCCCCCACCCTGGCGCGCCTGCGCGTGGTGACGGCGCCGCCCACGTGCGTGCAGGAGCTGGCCTCCGCCTCGCCCGCCACGCCAGGTAGCTACTGTATGTCACACTACTACACCCTAACTATTTGCCATCATTCATCTTCATCAACTTCATCTACCTAGCCGTTTCCCAACTATGTTGGGGTCGGCTTCCAGTCCAACTGGATGCAGCTGAGTATCAGTATTTTACATGGAGCGACTGCCTATCTAACCACAACCAGTTAGTATTCGGTAATACGATACCCCTTGGTAAGACTGGCTGTCAGACTTTTTGGGCCACTGATTACCTGTAACGACTGTCAAAGATCTACAATAGACAGCCGGGACAAACAGCTTAACGTGCTTTCTGAGACACGGAGGAAACTCGGTATGTAAGGGTGGTCACCCATCCACAGACCAACCTAGGCAAGCACGGCTTAACCTAAAGATCGACCTGAGCGGCTGTTATTATTTAGCCATTATTCATCTTTATTGTCATCTAAAGTATCTTCTAAAGCACGGTTTAGACGATTAGGTTATGCATGTGCAGTTTTACTTGTACAGTCAAACTGTACCAGGCCGGAAGGCGCATAAGAACCCGATTCTTGCCGGCTTTCCTTCGGTAACCAGGCACTCTACGTTGCGTCGAGGTGTCTAGTGTAGACAAATAATGTATTACATAGACATCTGTTGGTATCACATCAATCATCACAGTACAGACATTTAAAACATCATAGAATTGAAAACATAACAAAAATGCCAACATTTTTCATGTCAACAAAGAAAGCTTCAGGTAGCGCCAAATAAAACCCGAATGGCGCAGCGGTAGTGAGGCTGCCTTTCATTCTTAAAGTTGCACTACTCCACATATTTTCCATACAAATTTCGGGGGGCTATTACTCCACTGTTTGACATGGTACATCTAAAATTAAACAGGATATCGTTTTGTCTCATTATTAATTGTGTCTGTGCGGAAACAGAATATTAAAATAAAAAGCCATTCAAAAGTTACGAGCTACCAAAGATTCGATTTTATTGCCAATTTTAACGCAACTTTGGGCGTAAATTAGTAATAAAAGAATTGTCAAATTTCCAAAACAAAGTCCGTACCGAAACAGCACAATTATCGAAGAGTTCAATAAATTTTATTTGTAAATGATTTATGCAGGGGTTTTTTCATAAAATTCGATTTCCCAAAGGCCTTTTCGTATTTTTTTACGCGCGCCTTTTACTATGAATTTTCGTGCATCTCACTGAATAATGTTTCGCTCCCCGTGCGGTGCGGGAGGACGACGCTCACGCACACATATGAACAATATGTCACATGCGATATTGACATGCTCTTTGTTTGATAGAAGAACAAGAACTACATTTCTGTCCTTTTCATTTCATGCATGACGTCAGTGACGTGTCATTTGTTTTTCGCTGAAGTTGAAGGGCCTGTGCATTTTTATTGCACTCCTATAATGTGTGCGTTTCGATGACGCGACCACGGCATTTTTTTTTTTTTTTTTTATAACTATGGAAAGATTTTATAAAAATTTGAATTAAAAAATAAATAAATTAATTAATTTAATTAGTTTCAATTTTAAATTTCACGTTCAGAACGTTTTGAAGGTTTTAAGCGATACCGTACTACAGCTCCTGAAATATAAACCTAGGATTTTTGTGTATTTTGACAAATTCAAATCTAGGTTTTACAAAAACTCTGCGATGCTTTTTCAGCGAGATATCGGCGATAACGTGTTTTTCACCGTTTCAATGACGGGTTTTAGTCTTACAGCTCCTAAAATTATAAACCTAAGATTAAAAAAAAAAAAAAACTTTTTTTTTACAAATTCAATCTGTTATTTACCTAAATAAACAAAAAACAAAAAAATATACCGACTTTTTTTTAAACCATTCAGAAAACCTATCAATCAACATCAAACAAACAAAAAACCAACCCAAATTCAAATTTCGAAACAGTTATAGTGCAAACCATCTTGATAAAACTCTGATTTTAGTTCTCAAACGTGTTTTATTTTTTTTATTCACAGAGAGCACTCGTTTATATACATTTCCTAGTATCGTTTCGGAATTACATACAATTCCTAGGAAATGCATTCATTTCCCAGGAAATGTGTGTATTATAGAATCTTTGAAACATTATTTTACACATTTCCTAAGTAGGCTCGGAATTGTATACAACAATTCCTAGATTACATACATTTCCGGTAACATATACAAAAACTTGACAAATGATAAACTAAAACCTTCCTCGATAACCACTCTATATATTGGTGAACAGCATGAAAATCGGTGCAGAAGTTTTTGAGTTTATCGCGAACAGACAGACAGACGCGTCGGAGGACTTTGTTTTATAATATGTAGTGAAGATAAAATCACTTTCTTGATGATTGTTTGATGGATGATGAATGAATACTTTTAACTTCGCCAAAAACTCGTTCAACACTTTACACAGAGCTCTCACAGACATCATTGCAACAAACACTTTCCCATACTTTCAAAAGACTTACAGAAATTGTTTTGTTAACAGGTGAAGCAGTCAGTCCCAGGATAATGGCTGCCGATGTGGACAGCGTACATTCTGACACGCATTTCAAGAGAGGTCAGTTTTTACTCTAAGCACCTAATAGTTTTTATCCGAATACGCCGAAGTCAAAAGGAACGGTTATGATTTTAGCAGTCTATGTATGTATGTATATACGTATGTTCCTCTGTAGCGCATAAACTATTCATCCGATTTTGATGAATAAGGTGTCAATCGATTCGTTATTATGGCCCGGGTAACATAGGCTTTAACCGACTTTAACAATAGGAGTCGATTTTATCTTATAAACCCCGAATTTAATAAGAGCGTGTTTTTTCAGTAGTCGGGTTTTTAGTTGTAGTATACGACACAAATTCTTGTTATTCTAATCACCTAATAGTGTTTAACGTTGCGACCTAACCAATGTATTTTTTTTTTGAAAACTTAAGAAAAGCAAGAAAAAATATTAATTGTCGTTGGGACATGACGTGCTAACAAAATGACAAAAATCCATTTATAGCTTTAATAGGGTAGTTTCCACCATCAATAAATTGCAAATCTATTTAGTCCGTCAGTTAGAGTATTGGAAAATAATGGACACGTATTTTTTGTTTTTGTAAATCAATGAATATTGACAAAGTTAGAACGCATCAAAACTCGGGAGTGGGGGCTCGTGACGTCACAACGCACTAAAAATTATAGTACGGCGTGACGTATTGAGAATTTTAAAAGCGTCGTATCTTCGTCAATTTTGGTCTACGTTACAAAAGAAAAAATACGTGTCAAATATTTTTTGAAAATCGTAACTGACGGACTAATTAGATTTTTTCAGGACAAAAGCCAATTTATAGAATAATTTGGCCAATGATTCAGACCAATGTTTTTTTATCAGCATGTCTAATAAATAGGTAACTGAGAAAAAAACTGTTTTTTCTTTTTCGATTTTAAAATCCTACTACGGACGTGACGTCATGCTGCGAGCTGCGAGTCGTAATAATAAGTGCAAACTGTTTTACAAATCAATTTTATGAACTCAAACACTCCGCATAACCCGCAGTGTGCGAAGGAACGCAAATAAAAAAAAAACCCTTCGGCAAGCCGCAGGAGGAGGTAGATTACGAAGAAGGTTCCACCCATATTTATTCTGGAAATTCAGAGGCTATTGTAAGGCCACCTGGAAGGAAAGTACTCTTAATACTGCAGATAGAAAATTTTACTCAAAGGAAACATTCCTTTATTTTTGAATAGAAAGCAAACTGCATTCAAAGATTTTCGAAAATTCTCTTCTCCCACACCCGGGAATCGAACCGGCTAAAATCTGAAAAAATTATACCCTGTACTTTTATTGCATCGATCGTTAGGGTCAATTATAAGGATGAAATCTCTCTAACAAACATGATAAATTAAATGAAAGGAAAACCAGGAAATCTTAAATTTATTTAATTATTTACAAAAAATGGTAAACTAACTAATTAGTTGCTCGAAATGGGCTCCATTCTCTTGGATACACAAATTTATTATTTTAACGAATTCATTTCTAGTAACCTTTAATAAAGTGTTGTGGTGAATATTATAAATCGTATTCTGAACTTCAACTCTCAACTCGTTGTCATTCGCATAAGATTTCATGTAAATTTGATTTTTTACATATCCCCACAAAAAAAAAATCGAATGGGGTGAGATCTGGCGATCTCGCAGGCCATCTGATTGTGCCGTTTGTACCAATCCAGGTATTAAAATGGTTATTAATGTAGGCAGTAGTGATTCTGCTGTTATGTGCTGGAGCACCATCTTGCTGTAGAATTATTTGGTTTCGCTCTTCCTCGGGGAAACCATTTAACTCATTTGAGTAAAATTTTCTATCTGCAGTATTAAGAGTACTTTCCCTCCAGGTGGCATTACAAAATTCCACCCTGTAAAGCTAGCCATAGCTGCGCTGGCCGTTTTTTTGTCAGTATTTTTTTGTTTTTGTTTGCAGTATGTCCTTTATGAATACGTCAGATGCCAAAAAACTTGGTCGTCATAGCAACGACTGTTGACGTTTGACAATTAAACGTCTTAATGGTTATCATAAATTTTCAAATAGAGTTTAGCATGGAAACGCCCTTAATTTTTCAGTTATTATTTTTTATTTCGAAAACTATAAGTTTTATCTGACGACATCTACCTAAAAGCGGTGAAACTTAACAACGCTGTAACTTTGGAACTCCTGGCCCGATTTCGATGAAACAAAAACTATTATTATTTGCACGAGTAGGCACATTAAAAACAGTACTATCACAGTAATATTTGGATGTGTTGGTGTGACTCATTTCTCTCTACAAAATATTTCTAACAAACTATGACATGTACAGAACCCCTACTTCGACATACCGACTTGCACTTTACCGCTACTGTCACATATTTACGTGTTAAAATCAGTCATTTAGTTGACCTCGTTCTAAATACACGTTGTTTATAAATAAAATCACTCATTAGTGGAAACGAAGGTAAAACTGTCTCTTGTAATACAGTTAGTCGGCTAAGATGTTGAGTGGTGAGTGTGTTTGTCAAATAATTATAAGTAATTGCTAAACTGCCTCAATTTTACTCGCTTTCTATGTAAAATTCTTTATTCATACTAATTTAACTCGATTGCCAAGGAAGGGTTATGTTTTCCGCCCGAATTTGTAAATTTCTTTATTACCTCGTGTGTTCCAAATGGCTGGATGAATTTCGACGATAAAGGTATCGTTAGATTCGTCTCAAAAACCTAAGTGTCCTATAGGTGTTTAAAAAAAAACATAGCTGGAAATTAAATTTTCGTTGCTGAATCGAACGTTAAAAATTCAACTGAGTACTTTTATTTATAGACCAGTGCCGATAATTTTTTAAACCAAAAAAATCGTAGTAGAATGAAACCCATTGGAAAAGGAAGAGAAAATAACAAAAAATAATTTACGGGTGATCTGAGGTCAGGAAGTGGGAGGGGGGAGGGGGCTGGGCTTATAGTGTAAAAACGGCTTATCTCGATTTCCGGCAAAAGTACAAGTCCTATGGAAAAACGTCAAATGGCAAAGTTTTAGGTAATAAAAAGATCTACAACTTTTGTATTGACACTTTTTTCACATAACCTCATTTATGTGAAAAATTCAAGTCATTTTAGTAGTGCGTCAGGGAAGTATTCACCCGGGGTTGCGGGACTCCGCGGTTGCGGGACTGTTCGAAAGAGATACCGTGGCCCCGGAACAAAAAGGGCGATGAAGGAACATGGATGGGTTTTAGTCAGTAAAAGTCTGACACTCCCTCCTGCTCCGCCCAGAGCGGGAGAAGTCATTTGAAGATTTCCCATCCGAAAAAAAAAAAAAAAAAAGGGAAGTATTCACAATGTATTCGAAGATCGGTGGGATTCCTCGATGATGCGGTTCCACGCTGAATATTAAGGGGCAGCACAGACGATAGACTTTTTATGTGCGACAGACAAAAACTCTGCAACAAATTTTGCGTGATTGATGTGTTTGAGTACTTTTTGGTCCACTATAAGGATCTACTGGTGGAAAGAATCCTACAGATCGCCTTATAGTGGACAAAAAAGTAATCAAACACGTCAATCACGCAAAATTTGTCGCATGGAGTTTTTGTCTGTCGCAAACTTTTACACACAAAAGTCTGTCGTCTACGCTGCCCCTAAATGTATATTTTCATCTGTGTCTGTAGCCTACTTACACTAGAACTTAAGTAAAACTGTTACTATCCCTATGGACTCCGGTCTGAAATAAAAACTTTCTATTCTATGCTTCAAAAGCACACACCACACTTCTACCTACCCCTAAACGATAATGCCATGACATATCTAACACTTGACGTATGTATTGTCGCCAGGAGCGCGTCGCACGGCCCGCGCGCGCGCCGACCAGAGCTTCACACAATTCGCCGTCATGGATGACGAGAACGTGTCCGCTTTGCAACAGGTGAATATAAAGCACACATCTCCTGGGAAATGGGAGCTCGTGGCTAAATAATAACAGCCGCTCGGGTCGATCTTATGGTTAAGCTGCGCTTGCCTAGGTTGGTCCGTGGATGGGTGACCACCCATTACATACCGAGTGTCCTCCGTGCCTCGGAAAGCGCGTTAAGCCGTTGGTCCCGGCTGTCATTTGTAGATCTTTGACAGTCGTTACAGGTAGTCGGTGGCCTGAATGTTTGACTTCTAGTCTTACCAACGGGTATCGTATTAGCCAGTACTAACTGGGTTGTGGAGGTCAGATAGGCAGTCGCTCCATGTAAAATAATAATTCAGCTGCATCCGGTTAGACTGGAAGCCGACCCCAACATAGTTAGGAAAAGGATAAGTAGATGATGAGATCTCCTGGAATAAGTAAGCGCTTCTGCAATCATCGTTTATTTTCCGAAAGGCATTGATCATACGATTTTATATAGCTTTTATCAGCATAAATGGGAATTTTTCTAGGGTGACGTACCCTATGGGTAACCAACGGGAACCTATTATTAAGCTTTGACAGTTTGACAGTTCCGTGTGCTTGATAATCATTTTGTAACAATATAATATATTTGCCATTAATGATTGTTGTTTCAGGTCACAAAGGGCGGAGCGCTCACTCTGGTATCACTATGGAAGTCACAGTTCGACGAC
Source organism: Xestia sexstrigata (assembly GCA_941918905.2). NCBI lineage: Eukaryota > Metazoa > Arthropoda > Insecta > Lepidoptera > Noctuidae > Xestia > Xestia sexstrigata. The sequence goes on along the minus strand of OW799228.2, from coordinate 10,538,456 downwards.
TCTGAAGAGACCACAGACAACGAATGGAAACAGGAACAGTTACAGGTTAGTCATAGACAACATATACTTTTCTATATTAGGTAGTAGTATTTAATGGGCAGGTGTGTAGTATTTTTTGTAGGTATTCTTACAGGTTAGTAATAGATAGACAGGGGTTTTTTTAGGCCAGCTTCCAGTAAAAAACGATAGATGGCGCAGTGCATGACACAGTGGAAAAAAAAAACGGTATCTGGTTTTTTTTTTTTTAAACAGTATTTCCATACATTTTGACCGTCTAGGTATTGCAGTTTTGTAGGAAACGGCTGTTTTGTTTTAATAACCGACGAAAAATGTGTTGAATACACTTTATTACATATGGTTATCGTTTTATCGACTGTGTCCACCATGTATTATTTCTTCGTTGTAGTTGTGTGCCTCTGGCTAAACCATAGACTTAGTAAATATGGCCCAACAAAGCGTGCGAGGGAGAAGAAAATCCCTTATGGAAATATAGCAAGATGAAAAAGGATCGCGAATCTAATATCACTGTGACCGGTTTTGAATGACAGGTCTGCACAAGTCGGCACGCGGGGAATCAACTCCTCAGTATTTTGGATTTTTATCGTACATCGTGGTTTATTTTCAGTGAATACAGTAGTATTAAACTATGGTTACTTGTTCTGTGCGTGAATGTGGTGTTAATCATAGAAATAAACCTGAAAATTGCACATTTTTTAAGTAAATACTCAGGACCACTCACTGATAAGACGCGTTTATTTTTGGTTAAAATTTGCCTTTTTACCTGTTTAAAATATAAAATAATACCAATGTTTTTGTTTACTTTCATATTTTGTATAGCTAAAAGTCCATTTGTTGATAATTTACATGATTTTGGTGAATAGATTGTTCATCAATCTATTTTTACATGTACGATAGGGATTGACTTAAATTTATCGAAACTATCGATATTTTATATTGAATGTTAACTATGAAAATAAATGCTACCTTACGTTTACCGTCTGTTAACTGAACCATTTAATCAGGAAAAAGTTCATTAACTTTTAACAAATACATAAACTAATTGTTTTGTATAATTTGTACAACAGATTCCCTTTACGTATATATACTATACGTATAATTTGAGGAAAATGGTTGAGATTCATTGGGAGCGTTGGTTGGAATCCAAAGACGTGATACAACTTTGTTTACAGATTGAAAATTTTATTCGTGAAAATAATAAAATCAGTCAAGGTCAAAATCCACAAAACAAATCAACATAAAAAAAACCAACCACAGAATCGAAACGTTTCGTTGTTGAAATCTACAATTTGCCAAGTTGTACTTCTTATAATATATTAGAAGATAATTTTGGCTTATTTTTGAGTTTGGAGAGCCAAAATTTGGACCAAGATATTTTAAGTGGTCGTAGATGTTTAATAATGGAACACATTATAGAAATTTACTTTGACATTCGACTTAAACATGCATGTAAACTTAATAATTTAGGAAAGAAAACTGTAAGGAACCAGTTAAATAAGATTTTTCTGTTTAAAGGTCAGTATTGAGCGATTTAAAAAAAAATGTTGGCTGTTTTATTTTTTTTAATGTATTTACACTTTTTTAACATAGTGTAAAAATTATAATCTAGACAAAGGCAGCCTATGGAACATCTTCCTCCAAGGGTCGAACTTCAACCACTTATCGATAGTCCTCCAAAGTAAAAGGTACATCGCTAACTAACGCACACACTGACAAATCAAAATTGGTCACGCTTTATCGAGCTGTCAGTTCGTCTATATGGCAGTATATACTAAGTCTATGGGCTAAACTCTGCGTATTCCTTCGAAAAATGAGTCCGGACCCGTGCTTCATTTTCAAATAATTTACTCAGTAACACTGTAGCTTTCAAATGGCGTTGTTTTTTTTAAATCGCATGTGAAGTTTCTGAGATTACCTCCTACATCTAAACTTACAAACTTTACCTCTTTTATAATATCAATATAATTTATTTATATTATAATATGTAGGAAGTAAATATGTAGGACTCTTGAAAAATTAAATACGATAGCATATAGCCTAGATGAGAATGTTGAGATGGATGTGTAGAGTGAAAAGAATGGATAAAATAAGGAATTAGTAAATGTTTGTCTTGATATGGACATGTAATGTGGCTAAAAGAGTAATAGACATGAATTTTGATGGATTGTGTGAGGAATGATATGAAAGAGAAAAAAGTAGGTAAATAATGCCGTGGCGTCTGATAGGGGAGAATGGTAGAAGACTTACTTGTGGTCGGCGCAACACGCTGATGGTCAGCGTGTTGCGCCGACCACAATTAAAAGCATGAAAAGTGAGTTTTAGTGGAAATGTAATATCATTCTCATCATCGATATTAATTTGTCATTTCATGTACGTCGGCCTAAAATGCCCATTTTGCCTAGCAGAATCATAATATGAATACAAGACCGTTACAATAGGCTAGTTTCCACCATCAATAAATTGCTAATTTATTTAGTCCGTCGGTTAGAGTATTGGAAAATAATGGACACGTAATTTTTGTTTTTGTAAATCAATGAATATTGAGAAAGATAAAACGCATTAAAAATCGGGAGTGGGGGCTCGTGACGTCAGAACGCACTAAAAATTATAGCAGGGCGTGACGTATTGAGGATTTTAAAAGCGTCGTATCTTCGTCAATTTTGTATTGGTTTACGTAACAAAAGAAAAAATTCGTGTCAAATATTTTTTGATAATCTAACTGACGGACTAATCAGTTTTTTCAGGACACAAGCCTATTGATAGAATGGTTACTAAGTGGCTATTTATAATATTAACTGCGTTTGTGACCTCACCTTCAGGTTAAGCCGCGCTTGCCTAGGTTTGTATGTGGATGGTTGACCACCCATTACATACCGTGTTTCCTCTGTGCCTCGAAAAGCACTTTAAGCCGTTGGCCCCTTTCTTTTTGCTGACTCTCTTTGAGGCGCGTGTGGAACACTCCTGCGCCGTCGACACGGCCTGTCGTCATAAGACGGACGGATGGCGAGCTAGCCCATAGCTCTCCGTCCACAGGCCTGCGCCTACGCCCGGGGCGTCTCCCGCGGCGGCCGGGACGTGAGGTTCTCTCCCTCTCACGTTCCACCACCTCCTTCTCTAGCATGACTGCTTCGCAGAAGGAGGTGACGGCGTCCCATTCCGTCTCGCTCCGGACCATGGATTGAACCAGGGCCGGACGCAAGAGGTCGCCGCCGCCGATCGCCGCTTCGAGGACACGGCAGTCAGCAAATGGAAGGGGTCCGCAAGGGCCGATGCCTGCCGGGCTGCGGGACTGTTCGAAACAGATACTGTGGCCCCGGAACATAAAGGGCGATGACGCGGGAGGAGTCATTTGATGACTTCCCATCCGAAAAAAAAAGAAACCGTTGGTCCTCTTTGTAGATCTTTGACAGTCGTTACAGGTAGTCCGAAAAGTCTGACAATCAGTTTTACCAAGTGGTATCATATCACCCAGTACTAACTGGGCTGTGGAGGTCTGATAGGCAGTCGCTCCATGTAAAGTACAGGTGTTCAGCTGCATCCGGTTAGACTGGAAGCCGACTCCAACATAGTTGGGAAAAGGCAGGCAGATGACGATGATAAAATGGTTACAAAGTGAAAATTTTATAAATATTAACTGCGTTTGTGACCATCAAATACGGCTCATTAATTTAAAATGCGTAATAACTTATCATAACTTTTCTTCATACTGATTGATTCACTGTCTCGTTGGTCTTGAGGTCCTGGGTTCGATTTCCAGGTCGGGCAAAGTGTTATTAGGTTTTTCCATTAGGAATTTCTCAGTAGCAGCCACGGAGTTTGAATTTGTGCCCGGTTTATGGGGATGGGCTCGACCCCTATTACATGGGACTTTTAAACGTAACTGTCGAAATGTGAGTGTACTATTAGGTACACCTCTGATCGAACTCTTTGGGAATTACAGGCGTGATGGACTTTTCTTCAATTCTGGAACTCGTGATGGAATATCAAAAACTTCATGCCGTGATTTTTTGTTTGTGGCTCTTCCGTATCAGCCACAATTCGTGTGGCGTTTCCCGAACAAGTTTTTAGAATAATTCTGATTACATTGTTTTCGTGGCAAAAAGAGCAAATCAAAAGTTGTAATGGTGTCTGTGAAGGTCTTATGTTAGGGAATATTCAGTAATATATAAAAATGGCTGTTGGGTACGGTTAGTATCCGCCAAGATACTTGTTGTATAACGTAACAAAGCTGTAAGGGCAAGATTTTATAGATATTAAGTAAGGTCAAATAAAAAAAAAATCCTTACGTTTATAAAGTGAGCTTCTAAAGTCACATGGTACCCCGGTTGCCTACAGTCACCAGAACACCGAGGCGCGCGCGCAGCCTCGGCCGTGTCGTCGTGCTCGCACGGCGCGCGCACGCAGCTCCACACCACCACCACCACTCATCACACGCAGCACACCGTGCAGCACGCACTTCACCAGGTATCATCACCATATCTGAACAAAGACATTGCAGTCCTCACCATGGGCACTTAGAAATGCTGCTTCCACATTTCTATCGCAAAAAATTACCTAGCCAGTTACTGTAATCGCCGGAAACCGATGCTGCTTACTGTGTGTATGCATCTACAAAAGTACACAGAAATTAGTCGCCAAAAGATTGCGCAATAATAATCCACAGACATAAAAAAAAAAGAGCCATCGCGGGACGCCTGGCAGATGTGAAATTTACGTATACGTAACGTAGCATACGTTACGTAAAAAATAGTCAATATAAAAAAAAACAAACACGAAAATAAAAACAAAATGACTCGATTCACAAAAAGAAAATCCCTTATACTGGAATCGAACTCGCAAGTCATGAGATTGTGACCTAGCGCTTTGTGCCCCGAGACCAGCTGACTTGTTGTAAACCGTGTCGAATATGTAGATCTTATGCTGCTTCACACACGCGATTTTCATTTGTTTTTTGGTTTACCCGCGCTTATAGATATTTCAATTCAAAACACAAAACCTCGCCATATCCACCTTTGCCACTTAAATATGCACAGTAGTCGCTTATTATTATTATCACAAGAACTTGCAAGAACCACGAAGATTCTCACACGTATACATAGATGTCCTAGGAATGCGCTTCGGAAATCATCGACTACTATTGTTCTGTTCACAACGATTTACAAACAAACAATACACTTCTAGCTTAATATTTTATATTGCGGTTAAATTTTTAAGGATTTCAATATCCCTATGTATGCATTTTATTCAGTTCTAGTATTATGCTTTTATATTTCTATAAGCTTTAGTTTTGGTGACCTACTACTGTTTTCATACCTGTAATTTGTATGGTGCACATGATAAAGAGTTTTTCTGTTCTACAATTTAATTTATGTTTCGGATTAATTAATTTCTTTATTTTTAGTAAAGAGACTCAAAAAGTACTCGAAAAGTACTTTTCTGGATCTCTCAATCTGTCCTAAGCGAGCTGTTTTAGTATAAAGTTTAATATCTTAATATTTTCCCGAGTCGAAACCAAAGAACGGCAAACTCCGTTGAGCTTTTACTATCGCTTAATCATGTTTGGGTCGGCTCGACACCATTTTAGCTAAGCGAAGAACTGATCCGGCTCGAAGGACCAAAAAGTAAGGGCATGAGCCTTTAGACTTAATGTTAATAAAATAAATGTCAATGTTCAATAGGTATTTAATACGAAATTGCACTAAAATAATGTAAAAAGAAAATAATAGAAAATGTTATAATAAGTTTAAAAAAAAATGGATGTTGTGCGAGCTCGATATTAAACCGAAGAGCCAGTGACGATACTACATTTTATAAATTAAGGCGGTTCCCCGAGCAAAATTCGCAACTCTATTTGTGGTGGTTCAAACTTCGTTTGAAATACTGTTAGAATAAAGTTCTAATCAGCTTGCACTACAAAGTGATTGTTACGTCAGTCACTGCAGGCCGAATAGTGCGACATGAGTGGTTTTTATTCTTTATAAAATCAAATTTACGTCTTTTGGAAAAAATAAAACGACAATTATGTTCATTATTAAATTGTCTATCCATTAGTATAAGTAGTAAATCAAAATAATGGTTACTTTACGAGGAGTAGCATTTTCTAAATAATTATTTCTCATTTCTGTGGTTTCGTTGTGAGGGGATTTATTAAACATTAAGCTACTTAAAAAAAAACGACAATTTTGGAGTCAAGAATATGTAGTAATTTAATGTATTTTTTATTAGTTGGTATTTGTTTTGGATAAAGAGGAGTAGGCTCCAAAAAACTGCTCGTTCAAGGTCATTTGCTCGGGGAGGCGCTTTAACAAATTTTGCAGTGTTTTAACTATGCCGAGTTACATATACCTAGAAATATTCGATTTTAACATCCGACTGTGCGAAATTATGCCGGCCCAAACATGTACCACCCACGCTTTATGTTCCTCTATTTGGTGTTTAATAAACAGTCTACAATAATTCTGTCAATCTAACCACAAAAAAACCCTTGTTACAGGCCACAGCGCAAACAGAAAAGATATCACCGCCGCCCACGAGCTCAGCCCCACCACCACCCCCACAGCCCACAGCCGCAGCTCCAATCCCACCGGCGCCAGTCCCCTCCCCCACCCCTCCGGCCCCTCGCCCTGTCACAGCCAGACAACAGAGCGAACCTGCCAAGAAGAGCACAGAACCTACTGCGAGGAGGAAACAGCTGCATTGTCTGTATATACCGGGGATAGATGCCTATCCCAAGCTGCAGCCCAGTTTGCCGAGGTGTTGGTCGTTGCCTGCCATCGGTAAGTGCCTTTTGCTTTCTTATTCCATTAACAAATAAAATTAGCTAGTGAGACCGCACAGACATTCTGAGGTGTTTTTCTAGCTAATTTAATTCTGGAGTTTTATATGAAAATCCAAGATGGCACCGCTGAAAGTTTCTGATTTTTTTGCGGTTTCCGGGTACGCACTCATTGGTTTTCCTCGGCTTCCACTTTAACAAATTTGAACGCTCGCCACTGTGAACTAGGGCAGCGAATGTCAGAAAAATCTGTATTGAAGTTTTGTACGGTACAGCTGATAGTATTTTTTCGCGATTAAGACGTGGGAGATACACGTTGTAAATCGCTATTTGTCTTTTCCTCATTTTGCCTAAATAACAGTGTACCAGGCCCGAAGGCACCTTAGAACCCGATTCCTGCCGGCTTCCCTTCGGGAACGAGGCGCCTACGCGTATACTGTAGTCAAATAGTTACATGTGTGCTAAACTGTCCCCCTTTCACTGGCAGGTTGTCGGGTCCGCTCCCTGCGCGCGCCGCTACTGCAGCAGGCGTCGTTCGACGGCAGCGGCGGGTCGGTGCGCTACCGGCTGGACGTCATGCGCGGCGTGGCGGCGCGGCACGACGACGAGCCCGCGCCGCCGCACAGAGCGCTCAGCGCCCCTGTAAGTCACTACATCTATGCTAATATTATTAAGAGGATAGATTTTAATAGTACATTACGATATTAGTGCGTTAAGATGGTTATAACATGCGAGGCGGAATTTCAGCCCGAGCCGAAGACGAGGGCGTAATTGAGCCGAGCATGTTATAACCAATACGCACGTATATCGTACGACGTTTTTTAACACATTTGCGAGGAAACAGAAAAAGATATTCACAATACAAGTACAAAGAAAAGAAAATTTGAGAAAAATGGCGCGAGGATTATTTTCTGCCGTGGCTGCGTGAAAATGTTGGCAAAGACGCTAGAGCATGCAGCCAAGTTTTTAAATTACCGAATAAACTGTTTTATTTTTACTTTAAATAAACTCAATCTGTGAATGCACACTGTTGCTTTCCCGCCATTTTAACAGCGCGCTAGCGCTGCCTACTGACTGGCCGCGCGGCGATTAGTTCGAAATTTGAATAGCATCAGCGCGCTGCACGCTGCTCACTAGCTGGAGTCGTGCGGCGGCGATCAGTTCCATATTTGAAATGGCAAATAATACTGTTATGGAATTTGTATGGACTATAACTTAACTATTTGCTTTGGTAACACACGCGTTTTTTATGACCCGCTTTACATATTTAAAACCGGTGGAATTACATCAGCTTTACGAGCAAGGGTGTTAAAAATATTACATTATACAACAAGTGAAATAAATCCCGAGAGCAGCGAAGGATTCTACTCTAGAATCCCTTGCTACGCTCGGGATTCTACTGTAGAATCCTGAGCGGAGCGAGGGACACAAGAACCGAGATGATTTTTTTTTGACGAGAATACTGATGAACGATGAATTATATTTTTTTCTCCTGGGTTACTAATAACAGCCACTCTTGTTCCAGAGCCTGAGCGCGGCCACGTCCAGGTCCAGCAGCCGGGCGCCCCCGCCGCCCCCGTCCCCGCCGGGCGGCGCCACAGTGTCCAGCCGGCTGGAGATCCGCGTGCGCCCGCCCGCACGAGACGAGCCCCCCACCTCCGGTACAGCGTACACATTATTCAACTAATACTTATCTTTGATTATGACATGTGGCGTTTTTAGCATGTCAATATTAATAACTGTCGATTCACTGGGAATCCAATAAATTTAATTTGTTTTAATTCCTTATACGCAATGTATCATTACCGGCGGCAAAAGGCACGTAGCGAACGGCAAGCTCGACGACGAGTTCGATGAACTACAGAGTTCATCGAACTCAATCAGCTGTTCACTTCCTGACTAGCTTTGTAGCTACAGAGCTAGTCAGGAAGTGAACAGCTGATTTCACGCGTCGGCGTCGTTAGGAGCATTTCAACATCTGCAGGCCTAGCCAAGTTACAAACGTTTCGTATCGATTCTCTTTCTACAATTGTAAACGCCTCGGCGTAAGCGATTGTAGAAAGCGCTAAATTGGTAGCCAAGTTGACATGACTGAGTCGATCGCTCGTTCTCTAAAATTAATATCATGACAGTACCTTGTCAATACATCTATGAAAACATCATGTACGTTAGGAAAAATCGGCATTTATTCAGTAGAAGAGGTGACAGACACCACTATAACACTAGAAATAGGGACCAACTAGTTCAGCCAGGTTTCAGGCTTGCTAAAGTAGATTCATCTTTCATGGGGTACTGTTTGAAATGTTACAATAAAATACCTCCCCACATTCTTCAACTGAACGAGACGAAATTTAAATCTTGTATAAAATGCACACTATGTAGGCAAGCATATTATAAGTTGGGGGATTACATTGATGATAAAAATGCTTGGCTAAAGGCTGGTCCTGCTCCACAACCATAGGGGCAAACTAATTGATTGTACTGGTCGGGCATTATTTGAGTCTATCGACACGCAAAGAAGAATTGATTCCCATGTTGATGTATTGTGGAAGCTGCAGAAGATTGTAAAAATATACCTACTTGTATTGTGTAGATTCCAGTTCTTAGTATTATATAATTGCATAGCACATGTGTGAGTACTTTGTATTGTTCAGCCACCATTTACATTTAGTTATCTTTCATTGACTTGAATATGCCTTGGTGGCTGAGAGAATGTCATGCTCACTCAAATGTCTCGCTGATGGTGGCGGGTGTGTCGGGTCATTTAGTTACCTTCAATATGGTTGAGTTGAATGGCGCCGATGCGCGCATCATGTTCGTGAGCGGGCGCTGTCAGTTGGGACTGGTCATCTCTTGGCTGCCAGGGTTCATTTTAATTCGTTTGTTGTTAAATTGTTGTCTTTTTCTACTCTGGGCGCTCTTAATGTGCACGTCTTTCTACATCGTTCTCACATATATGTATAATTTCAAAATTAATGATGTAACCAAGAATTTGTAACAATATTTTGATTCAAAAGAGTGTCCATGGAGTTTCTTGCCCGTTCTTCTCCATAGAGATCTACGCTAGGGAATGGGCAACTACAGTACTTTCTCAAGTTATTATGACTTGTGACTGGGACTGTAGCTTTGTTTTTTATTTGTAATTTTGACATTCAAAAGTGCCGTAATGGTCTAATTGAAATAAATGCTTTGAGTTTGAGTTTGAATGTCTGAAAAAAAACTTACACTTTAGTCTATGGTGAGCGTTCCTACCAAAGAGTTTAGCGATCAACATTGTAGAAACGATAACATTCTATTCTATCATTTTGAATGATGTAAACTTGTCTACGAATTTTATATTCGTTTGTGTTGATCACGTGATTTAACGTTGAGATGATGTCATTCCCATTCATTTGAATAGTTTTCTACTAGCGTTAACGATTGTAGACTGTCAACTTGGCTAGGGGTGCTGTTGTTGGTTTTTATTTTATTTTAGCCGTATTATTTACATACATTTAGTGCAGAGAATGTAATTTTACATTGAAATAAATAAATAGTAACTGTAAAAAGAAAAAAGAAAATATCCTGAGAAAAATTCGGGTGGAATATGATTCACATTCCTTCTCATAGAGAAGAGGCCGTGTGTCCCAGTAGTGGGAACATTATAGGCTGATTACGATGATGATACTTATACCAGTTTCACTGAACACTGTATTGACGTTACCTTTATAAAACAAATAAAATTAATAATGTTGTGTTGTTGCAGTGAAGATTCAATCCGTGATAAGCGGCGAGACGCGAGCCAACCACGACGAGGCGTCCGTATACTACGATGCCACGGAACATCACCGGGACAAACGGTAAGTCACTTATTACAAGGACCTGTGTCTTCTTTAACTTCTTTTTACCCGACTACAGCGAAGCCAAAAGAAAGGGTCATGATTTTATCAGTCTATGTATGTTTGTATTTACGTGTGTTCCTCTGTAGCGTCTAAACTATTCATTCGATTTTGATGAATAAGGTGTCGATTCGTTATTGTGGCCCGAGTAACATAGGACACATTTTATTTAGTAGTCGGTTTTTTGTGGTAGTATACTACATAAATTCTTGTTTATTTATTTATTTAAACTTCATATACAAGGGTGGTACATAGGCGGACTTAATGCCACAAGGCATTCTCTACCAGTTAACCTTTGGGTCAAATAGGACAGCATTGTGATAGAGTACATCAAAAATAAATAAGAAAAGTACCATTTTGCAAGCATCAATTAAAAACACATAAGTAAATGGGTACCTACATACTAATAAATATAATATGCGGCTGCGGCTGACATTTGTAGATCTCAGTCCTTTAACAGGTAGTCAGTCAATACCAGTTAGTACTGGGTAATACGATACCATTTGGTAAGACTGGTTGTCAGACTTTCAGGCCACTGACTACCTGCAACGACTGTCAAAGATCTACAAATGACACCCGGGACCGACGGCTTAACGTGCTTTGCATAAACTAACTGTGTGCTAAATTTCATCCAAAACCGTTCAGTAGTTTTTGCGTGAAACAGTAACAAACAACGTGAGTTATCACAAACTTTCGCATTTATAATATTAGTGTTATTAATCCCTTGTCTTTGGTTTCAGGTCATCAACCCGAAGCGGGGAGAAGAGCCAGAGTCCAGCGGTGGAGCGAACACGGTTAGACGCCATACCAGACAGGTAAGCACAGTTTTATTGTACATATTTTATGTATGGAACGAATGTTGGATTAAGGCACTCAAGGTGACACTAGTCGACATTTTTTCCATCGAAATTTCGGGAGGGGTTATACTCCACTGTTTGACACTGTACATCCAAAGTTAAACATGATATCGTTTTGTCTGATTATTAATTTTGTCTGTGCGGAAACAGAATAGTAAAATAAAAATCCATTAAAAAGTTACGAGCTACCAAAGATTCGTTTTTATTGCCAATTTTAACGCAACTTTGGGCGTAAATTAGTAATAAAAGAAGTGTCAAATTTACAAAACAAAGTCGGTACTGACGAAGCAAAATTATTGAAGAATTCAAGAAATTTTATTTGTAATTGATTTATGCAGTGGTTTTCTCATAAAACTCGATTTTCCAAAGGCCTTTTCGTATTTTTTTACGCGCCCCTTTACTATGATTTATCGTGCATCTCACTGAACTCACTCTGTCGGGCACGATGCCAGGTGAGACAGCGTGCTTTTTGGCCACGCCCACCAATGAGTTCGAGCCCGCAACTGGTGCTACCTTAATACAAGGTGTAAATACTAATATACTTCTACTAAAACAAAGCTACGAATAATATTATAGACCTGTATCTGTGTTGCCAGGTTCTAGCAAGGTGTTTGAAAAGGTAATACTTAATCAAATGCTCAATCATTTTAGCCAACAGAATCTAACACGATCAAGAGTACGGTTTCGCCAAGAGACGTTGTACAACTGACGTCGCGTCGGTGTAATCTTATTAAAGCACATGTTTATTGCGTGGGAAGAATCCCAAGACGCCATAGTAATATTTTGTGACCTCTCCAAAACATTTGATTGCGTAAATCACGACACATTACTTTTCAAACTTGAACAATACGGAATAAACAAACTTGCACTTAGTTTGGTAATATCTTATTTGAGTGATAGGCAACAACATGTTCAAATAAATGGTGTTAATTCACAGGGCTTAAAAGTAAAAATGGGGGTACCGCAAGGCTCAATATTGGGTCCTTTCCTCTTTCTAGATGTAAATGATTTACCCTATTGATTGATTACCTGGTTCTAAATTAAAGAAAAATTGCTTCAAGATTTGTATTCTTGTTGTTACAGAAGCATCATAGCAATTAGTAAGAAAGAAATAAACAGTGCTGCTGGCGACGGATCACAAAGCTTAAGAGATGTGAGTATCCATATTAATATTATATTATAAACTAGCCGTCCCGCTGCCCGCGACTCCGGTCGTGTCAACATTTATGTGTATGTGTGAGACTAAAAAATAGCCTATCTTCCTACCTGACCTATTGTCAGACCTACTAAATATACACAAAAAAAATTCATAACAATCGGTCAAGCCGTTTCGGAGGAGTTCGACAACAAACACTGTGACACAAGATTTTTTTATGTTATTATATTAATATTAGTGCAAGTTTTACATTAAAATAAAACTTGTATTATTTAGCAGAGACGATGCACAGCATCGGTGAGAGGGCGCTGTATACTTCCCATTAGTTGTGAGCCAATCACAGTTCTCGTAGTCACGTGGTTCCGGTAGTCACGTGGCGTGTTCGCTAGTGGCGGACTTTTACCTCATAGACCAGGAGACCTTGAATGGATGCTGTGCATCGTCTCTGCTAAATAATACAAGTTTTATTTTAATGTAAAACTTGCACTATTATTCGGCATGTGACGATGCACAGCATCGGTGAGAGACGTGTTTATAACTCCTGGTGACCACAATGACGCTATGTGAGAACATAATAATATTTTCTGAAAAATAAAACCAAACAACATCTTTTAAACAATCTATGCAACATCTATTTATTACACAGATCAGAATATGGTTCCACCAGTTTTTAAATTCAATTTAGGTACCTAGAAATATTTTTATTTCTAATACAGTTTAGGATAATGTAATAATCTAGAAAACAAGAATCAATCAGCTTAACGATATAGAGACCATCGATTTTATCTTATATTGGTTCAAAATTATTCAAGATATTACTCGGACTTGGTGGAGTGATAGCTTCACCTAATCTGTTTACAATAATATTTGGCAAAAGTATTCGGTGTGCGCCAATTACCACAAGAGAGGATTTCTTCAATTGGAACATTTTCGTACCAATTCAAGGAAGCTACGGCTGCACACATACTTTCAGGAGATGCAGATGTACCTGCATCTTTTAGTAAGCTTTTAATCCAATTACCTATCACAGTTCGTGATGCACTTTGAGGGGACCCCGAATTGACACAGACAATGAATGATTACATTTGGCTGTACGTCTCGGTATTCCAATTCCAAAACTTTCCTAAACCAATTAAGCGGACATATTTTTTCGTTAGCGTGGCAAGATAATTTTTAGCCTGACTGCCTGTACGCAGCAGTGTCAGTCTTTGACCCAAACACGGGATACAGAATGATATGATCACCTTGATCAATATATTGACTTGACGAGACCCTGAGTAGAGTAAGGTCATAAACTCGTCTTCTTGACGCTAACAACAGCAGACAAGCCAAAATTGTCGTGACGCTTTGAATAAAGTGATGTTATTACGAGGATTCGTCTGCATCCAGGCAATCAGTTCACTTGAATCCCAAATTGGAAGATTCTCTGCTCTAGGAGAGTGGAGGGAGATAGCTTTGAGTATATGTTGTACTAAGAAGTCTGAATTCAAATTTTCGTTACAGGCTATATATATATATATATAAATCTGTACTTCTAACCTTTGCACGACCGGTGCAAAGGTTAGAACTACAGATTTATGCAACAATATGGTAGGATAAGCTAATCTCTCCTCAATGAATAGGAATGCAAAAAATCTTGTCAAACTAATATTATTGGGATACAACAACAACAACAACAACAGCCCATAACGTCCACTGCTGGACATAAGCCTCTCCCATGTTGGGAGGAATATGCCGTAATCTCCACGCTTGGCAGGCGGATTGGAGATCGCAGTGATGAAAGACTAACAGAAAAACGCTGCTGCCCATTCCCTGGTCTACGGAGGCGCAAGGTGTTCTGCCTCAGACATTAGTCGCCTTATACGACACCCGTAAGTGTAATGGGTTGGTTCTATTCTACTCTGCCGGATACCACACGGCTGGCATTATTGGGATAATCGAAGTCAACATTGTTATCTACACCATTTGACCCACCGAGACCAGGCCTATAAGTTATAAGTGTGGATTCCCTCCATCTAGATCGGAGCAGGGACCTTCCAGCTTCTGACCAATTCCTAGTTATTTCACCCCACCCGCTATCTTCTAAACATAGAGCTCCATGTCTTGAATGCTATATGGTGGCAGGTCTGTGCTCCGATCTAATAGAACTCGAGCTAGGTTGGGTCTCGAAGGTCTGTACAGTGGTCGACGTCAAAGATCCGGTAACCAAAAAGCTCTCTTCCATATTGGAGCCACTATCAAGAAAACGCTTTGAGCCGATTTCAGATGGTTAAGAACTCGAGGGATCAGGCTCGGACGCGGTAACACCCACGCCAGCTGAAATAGCCACTGACGACTGAAGGCGTTGCAAAAATTAATGAATCTGAACAACCTTTGGCAACATACTCCCTCACAACCCTGGTTTCTCTGGCGGCAAAGAGGTCTGGGGAACTACAAATTTGTGAAAAACATCTTAGAGCTGGTCTTAGTCTGTTTTCCGCGAGATAACCTGAAACTGTAAGATCGTCTAACTGTGCTCCCCACCCGTAATGAGCAGCATACGTGGTCATGAAATGGTGAATCAACTCCGGGTGCAAGCTACTCCATAATAAGGATTTTACAAAGTTGTGACCCACCATTTCAGATCTTTCGTGACCATGTGTGATGGTTTGGAGGTGAATGGCAGATACATTACCGTGATCATTCGAGAAGGGCCTTCGGAGCCCGCAGCGTCTGCCATTGCCTCCGATACGCTCGGAGACAGCCTCCGTAAAAGTGGTGTCGCTGGTCGTTTGGAGGTAAATGGTAGACGCATTCCCGTGATAATTCCGGGAAGGGCCTACGGAGCCCGCAGCGTCTGCCACTATATCTTTTTCTTACGGTTCGATAGAAACAAAACGTCACAGAAAAGCTTTCTTTGATTTTTCTATGAATTAAGTGACAGGAAGGTGACTCGGATAGGATATTTCAAGCTAACTTTGTTTATTATAAACACCGATAGCTACGAGACGTGCCATAGTAACTGACAGTTACACTTAATTAAGAGTAAACTAAAGAAAACGGCCTTCAGTGGACTACGACTCGCAAGCCTTTGGATCGTAGAATTTGGGCCATCCAGTTGGTCAACGATGAGAATTTTTTGCGCGCAAGATGTGCCGAACGGCAGTGACCAAAAGTTATTCTGAGGAACCAACGGTAATTTCTCAGAAGTCTGTTTACATGAAAATATCGAACGAACGAACTATAACGAACTATGTGCTAGTTCAGGCGCTTCATGTTGAAATTGGCCTTTTGGACCTGTCGCTCTTGTTTGTAAGAAACATTCATCATCTGCCTACACTGCCAAGCAGCCGAACACCCGCACCTTACATGGAGCGACCGCCCATCTGACCTCCACAACCCAGCCAGTACCGGGCAACACGACAACCCCTGGTAAGACTGGTTGTCAGACCTTTTGGGGCACCGACTACCCGCAACGACTGTCAAAGATCCGCAAATGACAGCCGGGACCAACAACGGCCCAACGTGCCCTCAGAGGCACGTAGGCAACCCAGCATGCAATGGGCGGCGACCCATCCACAGACCAACGTAAGGAAGCAGGGCTTAACCCAATGATCGACCCGAGCGGCCGCTGCCATCCAGCCACGGGCTCGCGATGATCCACAACTTCCAGAACGGCTTGATCTAATAATTGTTCTACCTGGATTGAACATCTCTAGCGATTGTGCGATCTTGAATCATCGCATGGTTCGTACTGATGGATGAATCAGTGGTGGTTTGGAGGTAAATAGCAGACGCATTCCCGTGATCATTCCGAGAAGGGCGTCCGGAGCCCGAAGCGTCTGCCACTGCCTCCGATACGCTCGGAGACAGCCTCCGTAAAAGAGGTGTGGCTGCGAGTCATTAGGAGCTCGCGAAAGTCTGGTTCATTTGGTCTGCTCGCCACCTTAGGGGTGGTCTGGTATTATGACTTTTGTCGGTGCCGAACCAAGGACGTATCTATTTGTCCATGCCACTTGTATTCTGAATGTAAGCGCGCAGTTGAATTTCATCAAATAGGCAATTAGACTCGGAGGGATCTTACGCAGACCGTCACAAAGATTCTTATTTGCAATTTCGCTAAGGATACGCTCCCGGCGATTTTCTATATATATAGCTCGTTTTCCGCGAACTAGCTGCATAATTTCCTCACAAATTTTGTGGAATTTTGATGAGGGTAGAAATGATTCGGAAATTTTATCAAAAATGCTAGGGGCTGTAAGGGAAGCATCAGAAGCTGTCCACTCAATGAAATTTTGTAAGCTTTGAGCATTACACAGGGCTGCTATCAAGCTCTCGGAATTCGCCGCGTAATCTTTACCCTTAACAAACTTTCGAAGTACACCGTTAATATCAAGCTCGACAAAGCCAGGCGCAACGCTTCAAGTCGATTCACGTGGTACGGATTAGAGCGAGGCACCTTAGGGTCCTTTAGAGACGTA
Organism: Xestia sexstrigata; assembly: GCA_941918905.2. NCBI lineage: Eukaryota > Metazoa > Arthropoda > Insecta > Lepidoptera > Noctuidae > Xestia > Xestia sexstrigata. The sequence goes on along the minus strand of OW799228.2, from coordinate 10,521,312 downwards.
TTAACAATTTAATGCTTAAATTTAAACGCGGAACTTCACTGAATATATTATTGGTAGCCGCTTTCGGACGATTTAAATGAAAGTCCAACGGTAACGTAAAGCTACGTCCAGGAACTGGTTCGGACACCTGAGCCGCTGTATGATTATTCGGAATCGAGCCGGATGCGGATCTACCCACGTTTTGCATTAAAAGGTTCGTTAGTACAGCCACTTGGTTCACAAGGTTAGATATGTCTGATGACTCACCGCATTTCCGTCGCTTTACCTCAGAACCTGAAGAATCAGATTGCGAAGAGCTCAAATCGCTTCTTGGTAGCCGGCGTTTTACGACTAGATGAAGACATCAAATCGTCGCCTACCTGCACTTCTTGATCCGAACCACAATTATTCACAAATGCACTATTTATTTGATTTTCACTCATTTTATCATTTATCTTTACTCATTTTTGCTTGGACGTGGAGCTGCGGGCACCAGCCCGTTATATACAAAACAATACAAACACTTAACACTTTTTAAAATAAAATAAGATTCAAAGTATTAAAAAGTAGCTGCAAACACTAAATTTAGATGTTGCTTGCTCGAGAAGTAACGACGCTATGAGGTAAAAGTCCGCCACTAGCGAACACGCCACCTGGGACCACGTGACTACCGGAACCACGTGACTACGAGAGCTGTGATTGGCTCACAACTAACGGGAAGTATACAGCGCCCTCTCACCGATGCTGTGCATCGTCACATGCCGAATAATTCCCTATTTGCATCGGATTTTGTTAACAATTGCAGGGGTTTTAATTTTTTTGCACTGAACCCTAATTCTTATTCTAAAATAAAAGTAGCCTAAGTTAATCCTTATAACATTAGTTATCTGCCAATTAAAGCCCTGTCGAAATCAGCCTAGCCGTTTCTGAGATTAGCCGGAACAAACAAAAACAGACAAACAAAAAATGGAAAAAAAAAAATATCTTCTAAGTGCCGTATATATTTTCATATGCATTCAATATAAAGCTGTTATTTTGAAATGATATTATCTTTATATTTTGTAAATTTATATTTTATTTTATTAATTATGTGTAGTATTAGTGTCGATTCTGTTGTGCACAAACTAAACTTAATTTAGGCTATTGCTATCTTTTTCTCTCCAATAAAACGAGAAAGAGACGGACGTAATTTAGAGCTGTCAAATTTAATTGAACTCATATTTTCATACAAATGAAGGGTGCACGTAAAAACACGGTGAAGCGCGAACTAGTTTGACATCTCTAACTTAGTTCATAGCTATAGCCGTCCTTTTCTCGCACTGCCTTTTAGTAAAAGATAGCAATAGCCTAAATTGAAGTGAAGACAATATTGCAGGCCACAACATATTACCTGATGGGTCCCTTGTCCCCAGCGCTCGACCGGCAGCGCCAGCACGTCCCGCATCCCGGTGGCGTGCGGCGCCGAGCAGAGGCTGGCCAAGTGCGCCAGCTGGAGCGGCGACGGGCCCTTGTCGCCCGACGTCGCCGACCTCACGCCCGGTTAGTGCTACAATATCCGAGCGACTCAATGTACCTTCCTAATTCATTGATACCGTATACAGCAGTCATAGTCTACTGGTGAGACCTTCGTACTGCTAAGTGATAGGTCTCGAGTTCAAACCCAAGACACGCATCTCTGATTTTTCGGATTCTTGTGCGTATTGTATTATTGTCATTTGCTTCGGTGAAGGAAAACATCGTGAGGAAACCACCAAACCAAACCAAACAAACCACCAAACCAAACAAACCATGCCTGAGAGATATTTCTTGACGGCATGTAAAGCCAAGTCAGAGGTTCATAAGCGATATAAAAACTCTGACACCAGGTTTAGGCACTAACTAATTACACGTTTGGTGGTTGGGTTGGTGTGAGGATAAACTTACGGCCTGGAGAAATCAAAGTCCTTTTTTGATGTCACACTTTAATGTCCACGCATACACTTTATAAGCACGTTTGGAAGGCACAGTAAAACGGTTAGCTGAAGAAAGTAAGCTTAAGCAAGAGAGTTCCAAATCACAAAGCAATACAGCGGTTTAGCGCGGGTATATGGTTATATCGGAAATTACACACGCGAGCGTGCGTCCAGCGATAGAGGTAGGTCGGGACTGGCGAGCGGCAGGCTGTGAGACCGCGGGGGAGGCGCGCGCGCATACGTCACAGCGATCGTATGATGCGCTACGTCACCCGCCTTTGTAAACAAAGGACTCGGCAGTCGACGCGCATGTCCAGTGTATTTGTGTAATTGACGGACGGGCCGTACCGTACGGTACGGGTTTGTTTGAATGTGTAAAGAATATCCTAATTATATTTTGTATTTGTATTTATGTTGTGTGTTAGTATCTTGTGTATATGTATGTTGTGTGTATGTATGTTGTATGTGTATGTTGTGTGTATGTATGTTGTATGCATGTGGTATGTATGTTGTATGCATGTATGTAGTGAGTCACCTACATCACTCCCCTCCAGAGACCGTGCTACGGGCGATAGTAGTCTGGGAAGTGGACTCTTCTGCCTGAACGAGTGGTTTTTACTGGTGGGATGAATGGTGGTGGTTCGGGTATTAGTTTATTTGGGGTAGGGGTGTCATGGGTGTCGTTCAGTAGGTAGGCTGGTTTTAGGCGGTCTACAGATATTGTGACAGTTTTTCCTTTTACCTTAATTTTATATACTTTGGCACCTCTTTCTAGCACTTCATAGGGACCAGTGTATGCTGGCTGGAGTGCACCCCTCAGCGCATCATCCCGAAGAAAAACATGGGAACAAGACGATAGATCTTTGTGAATGAAGATTTTGTCTTTTGAGTGGTGCGACGTGGGGACTGGCTGTAAATTGTTGGCAAATGATCTGATACGGGCTGTGAAGTCCGTTATGTCAGTCGTACATTTGTCAACTTTATGGCCGAAGAATTCTCCCGGCAGCCTTAAGGGTTCACCGTATACTAACTCGGCAGAAGATGATTGAAGGTCTTCTTTGAAGGAACTTCTTATGCCGAGCAGCACAAATGGTAGGAATTCGGTCCAGCGGCTGTCTGCATGGCACTTGATTGCTGCTTTCAGCTGCCGGTGGAATCGTTCGACTAGACCGTTGCACTGAGGATGGTATGCGGTAGTCTTGCGATGCTTAAACCCAATGGCCTTTGCGAGGTGTTGGAAGATGCCAGACTCGAATTGTCTCCCACGGTCGGTGACAATATCGGTTGGGCAACCAAATCGTGCTATCCACCCTGACAGGAATGCTATGGCCACAGTTTCTGCTGTGATATCGGTAATAGGGACGACTTCAGCCCATCGCGTGAAGCGATCGACGAGTGTCAAGCAATACCGATATTCTTGGGATGGGGGTAATGGGCCGACGAGGTCTAGGTGGACATATTTGAATCGCGCTGAAGGGAGATCGAGGGTACCCAAAGGGGTGGAAACATGTCGATTCACCTTCGTGCGCTGGCATGCCAAACATGCCTTAGACCAATCGCGGCAGTCTTTCCGCATCTGTGGCCAAACGTAACGCTGTGCTACTAGTTTAGCACTTGCATTTGCGCCAGGGTGGCTGAGCGAGTGCAACGAGTCAAAGATTTGTTTGCGCACTGGTTTAGGGACGATAGGCCTAGGAGTCGTTGTGCTGACATCGCAGTACAATTCAATACGACTTCCCGGTACTATTATTTTCCTAATGCACAAGGAGGAATCTCCTTTAAGTAGTTGTGGTAGTTCTGAGTCTGTCTCTTGTGCTTTGGCTAGTACATTTAGATCTACTGGGCTTTGCAATTCTTCAACCCGGGAAAGTGTGTCGGCTACGACGTTATCTTTCCCGGCGATGTGTTGAATATCGGTGGTGAATTGTGAAATGTAGTCTAGATGTCTAAACGTACGTGGCGCGCAGTTACTTTTCCGCTGCTGGAAAGCGTAACATAGCGGCTTGTGGTCCGTATAGATGGTGAAAGTGGTAGCGGCTAACCAATGCTGGAAGTATTTTATACTCTCGTATATTGCAAGTAGTTCCCTATCGTATGGTGAGTATTTTTGCTGTGGTGGGCTCAGCTTGCGGGTGAAAAAGGCTAATGGCTGCCAATTTCCGTCTTTGAACTGCTGTAAGACTCCGCCAATGGCGAAATCAGATGCATCCGTGACCAGGCCCAGTTTGGCATCTGAGTCGGGATGTGCCAACAAAGCCGCATCACACAGGCTGTTCTTACACTCCTCGAAGGCTTGTAACGAGGGTCCGCTCACGTCGACTGGCTGGGAGGCTTTCACGTTCCCGGTCAGCAAAGCGTGTAATGGCGCTTGGTTCTGGGCAGCCCGAGGTAGAAACCTCCGGTAAAAATTAATCATGCCCAGAAACCTTCTTAGTTGCCTGGCGGTTTTTGGCACTGGGAACTCCCTGATTGCCTGTACCTTGCTGTCCAAAGGCTTCGTTCCGTGTTGCGAGATGTGGTAGCCTAGGAATGTGACCTCTGGTGCACCAAATGTGCATTTCTTAGTGTTAATGAGCATGCCATATTCCTTCCTCCTCGAGAATAGTTGGCGAAGGTGGTCTTCATGCTCGGCTTCATCCCTAGAGTACACCAGAAAGTCGTCCAGATATGGGAAACAGAAGTCTAGGCCACGAGTCATCTCATCAACAAACCTTTGGAAAGTCTGCCCGGCGTTCCTCAGACCGAACGTCATAAACGGAAACTCGTACAGTCCGAAAGGTGTTGTGATGGCAGTTTTTGGGATGTCCCGCTCAATTACTGGTATCTGGTTGTAAGCTTTAACGAGATCTATTGTGGAAAAGATCTTACAACCAGATAGACTGTGGGCGAAGTCATGGATGTGCCTGATTGGGTACTTATCTGGTATCGTCCTTGCGTTGAGCAGCCTGTAATCACCGCAAGGACGCCAGCCGTTGTCTTTCTTCGGGGCGAGGTGAAGAGGTGACGCCCAAGGGCTCTCCGATGGTCGAGCTGTGCCGTTTGTCAACATTGCCTCGAATTCGGCCTTGGCGATTTTCATTTTGTCCGGGGCTAGTCTGCGTGGGGAACAAGATACTGGGGGGCCTGACGTGGTGCGAATGTGGTGTACTGTGTTGTGTTTTGGTGTGAATGGTGCGCCTGCCGGTCGTGTTATTTCCTGAAATTCGGATAATAGATTACGGTACTTGCAGTCGCCAGTCACGACCTTTACACTTGAAATTAGGCTATCTGGATGTGCGATAGAAGCTATAGCTGACACATTAGTAATGCCATCGATGAGGCGTTTGTTGCGAATATCTACAATTAAATTAAAATATGAAAGAAAATCGACACCTATGATGGCTTTAGTGACGTCTGCTACAATAAAGCGCCAAGGAAAATCCCTACGTAGGCCTAAATTTAACACAACCTGAAGGTAACCGTAGGTGTTGATTGTGGACCCGTTGGCTGCACACAGCTGGTATTCGGTCTTCTCCCGTCGTTGCTGCGGGAGCGCAGATCGTGGGTAGACGCATAAATCGCTTCCCGTGTCCACTAAAAATTGGACTTTCGACCTGCGATCTGTCACGAACAGGCGACCAGAGGTGGATGGGCAATCTTCAGCCGCCATTATTGACTGCCCGCAGCGTTTCCCGACTTATAGTCACACGGGCGGACGCATTTCTTCGCCTGTTTACCGAATTTATAGTGGTACCAACAAGTCGGGAACTTCCTGTAGTTCGACTGCGACCGTTGTGATGGACTGCGACTTCGGCTGGATGTCTTCCTGGTGCGTGGGCGGGAGCGATCATGCCTCTCAGTAGTCAGTGCGTCGACCTTTCTCGTGAGTTCCATGATGAGCTTCATCATGTCCGCCTGTGGGTCGGCTCGTGACGAGGTTGCTGCTGCGACTTGCGGTGTCGGAGGCGCGATGTCGTGGACGCTATCCGCGAGGTCTGCGAGCTCGCTGAGGGGCAAGGTCTGGCGTGACGCAATGACCGTCTGCAGGTTACCAGGCAAGCGGCTCGTCCAGATCGTGCGGAGAAAATCCTCTGGGATCGTTGGTCCCGCCAAGTGTTGTAGGTGCCGCAAGAACTGGGACGGCTTTCGGTCGCCCAGTTCCTCCGATTGTAGCAGCTGCTTGGCCTTCTTCTCTTTGGAGACGGACAGGCGCTTAATAAGCTCAGTCTTCAGTTTATTGTAAGCTCCAGTAGCGGGTGGATCGGTGATGATATCTTCCACCTCGATGGAGTACTGCCGGTCCAGGTGGCCAAGGACGTAGTGAAATTTCGTGTAGTCGTCCGTAATTCTGGCGAGTTTGAATTGGCCTTCTATCTGGCAGAACCATATATTGGGTTTCTCTGGCCAAAATGGTGGTATGCGAACGCCTACTCGAAAAAGTTCCGGTGTCAATTGTTCCGGATCGGGGTCAGTGGAAACGCGCGCGCATTTACTCGGCCGGCGATGCGGCGCGGGGCGCTGCGATGTTTCGGTGTCACTACCGTCGCTGCTCATGCTTGCTTATTTTAATAGTCTCTGCACTCACTGTTTTTCAAAATGTTCAAAACGGGGTCACCAGTTTGGTGGTTGGTGGGTTGGTTGATGTCACACTTTAATGTCCACGCATACACTTTATAAGCACGTTTGGAAGGCACAGTAAAACGGTTAGCTGAAGAAAGTAAGCTTAAGCAAGAGAGTTCCAAATCACAAAGCAATACAGCGGTTTAGCGCGGGTATATGGTTATATCGGAAATTACACACGCGAGCGTGCGTCCAGCGATAGAGGTAGGTCGGGACTGGCGAGCGGCAGGCTGTGAGACCGCGGGGGAGGCGCGCGCGCATACGTCACAGCGATCGTATGATGCGCTACGTCACCCGCCTTTGTAAACAAAGGACTCGGCAGTCGACGCGCATGTCCAGTGTATTTGTGTAATTGACGGACGGGCCGTACCGTACGGTACGGGTTTGTTTGAATGTGTAAAGAATATCCTAATTATATTTTGTATTTGTATTTATGTTGTGTGTTAGTATCTTGTGTATATGTATGTTGTGTGTATGTATGTTGTATGTGTATGTTGTGTGTATGTATGTTGTATGCATGTGGTATGTATGTTGTATGCATGTATGTAGTGAGTCACCTACACACGAAAGAAAGAAAGATTGTGACACCGTACCCAAAAACTGGACATTACATTTTTAAAGGTTGCACTTTCTCATACTGTTGAGAAAACTGGAAATTGGCTGTTTGTGTATGTGAGTTTAAATGTTTGTAAACACACCCACGATACAGGCACATACATATTCCTAGCGCGGGGCAAAGTTTTTTAAAACCGTCAAAAAATGTCTCCCAGTCATGCTGGTTTCCTCATGATGTTTTCCTTCACCGCAGCAAGTGATAATAATAATACAAAACCCACATGAATTTAAAAAATCAAAGGTGCGTGTCTTGGGTTCAAAAGATAAAGACCTAGATACAAAAGTCACATTGACACATAAATTAGCCAATTAACGCTGAGGTCAAACGAGCGTAATTTTTTTAACTGTGAGTCGCGGAATTTACGCTGCATTCGGTTTCATACTGAAGTCCTGTTTGGGCCGCACGGCGACACAAAATGCGTCTTCATGTAGTACAACTCATTTACTCACTTCAGCCTAAATTCTTCCAAATTACCCGTGTCCCCCGCCCCACCCTGAACTCGTAACACAATATTGAGCTGCAGTCCTGACCCCGCAGCTCTACGTCGCCGTCGTCAGAACGCTGCGGACAAGTACGCTGTAGACCCGGCGCGGGAACTGAACCTGCGGTTCGCGAGACCGAGGCACCGACAGCCGCCACACCACCATTCTAGGTAACACACTGTAAAAGACATAGATAATACAAGGTGTAAGAGACCGGACAGCCCTCCGCAGACTGATGGGGTGAATTCTATCATACTAAGATCACCGGTACAAGAAATTATTTTAGGAACGTTATGGGAATCCGGGAAATTTGATTTGTTTTATTTCCTCATACGCAATGTATCGTTACCGTGGTAAAAACGCACGTAGCGAACGGCAAGCGCGACGACGAGTTCGATGAACTCTGTAGCTAGGTATGAAGTGAACAGCTGATTTCACGCGTCGTTCGTTAAAGTATTTAAACATCTATTGTTGGTTGTTTATTTGAACCGTATTATTTGCATAAATGGAGTGCTGCGTACAGTGTCTGCTGTCATTTACACCTTGTAGAAGTTTTCAGGCCTGTTAGGGTTATAAGGCATACACGTTGTGATGTTGTTTGCGATGCGGTGTCGTGCCGTGAAAATCTACGATGTGCACCGTAAAATACGCGATACATTGTCTTATAGTGGTACGATACACGGCACGATATCGTGTCGTGAAAACTGACGATGCGACGTCGAATTGTTTGTTTGTGTTTTACCCCTAAGGGCTCGCACACATAAACACGATACGACGTCGCAACGTGCTACGACGCGGCATCGTTTCACCATGCGACGTCGTATCGTGGGAATCTAAATCAAAACAAGTAGTATAAATTCGCAGTGTTTGCAGAAAATAGGTCGTATTTCCCTGTTTTAAAGCACAGTAAAAAGATAACCAGTATGTTGACTTCAAACGTAGATTCTCATGATAACGTAGATTGCGTTTTTTTTTTATACAGGGTGTTTTTGTTATACAGGCTGTATGCTGGGTATTTTTTTCTATACAGGTTGTATGACGGGTATTTTTTCTTATACCTGGTTTATACTGGGTATTTTTTCTTATACCGGGTGTTTGATGTGTATTTTTTTACACCGGGTGTATGATGGGTATTTTTTTTTAAACAGGGTGTATGATGGTTATTTTTTATACAGTGTGGATGTTGGATTTTTGTCGTACAGAGTGTAATTGGGGTGTTTATTTATACACAGCCGCAGCACGTCCCGAGGCGTGCCGGCGCTGCTGCTGTCGTCCCCGCCGGCGTCGGGCGGCTCGTCGTCGTCGGGCTCCCCGCCGCCCGCGCCGCCCGCGCCGCCCGCGCCCGCGCCGCAGCACAACGCGGCGCGGGCGCGGCGCTTCCGCCCGCTGTCCATCGCGCCCTAACAGTGACATGCGAGAGGCGAGAGGCGAGACGTGGCTAGTGACGACTCGCACGACCGCTTACATATGAGCGTTTATATTCAAAGTGTTGCAAGAAGTTCATAGAGTAAATGGAAGCTTAATTGCTTGTGCCTTTTCTACTGAATGTTTTTTTGTTATATCACATTCGTAACGTTTCAATTAACAGATTTTGTTACTTTTACTCTTAGATAGAACTTTCTATGACACTTTGTTATAAAAACGTAAGAAATATGTAGAAAATGTAATTGCATTTCTTCTCCACTATCAAGCCTTGAACGAGTCACCCTGTATATTATTTGTGTTAGTAATTGAAAAGTTTTAAATTATGTTTTATTTTGTAAATATTGAGTTAATTTTAAAAAGCGGTGCATTATTTATTTTATTGTATGTGTGTTTTGTTGTGTCCGTTTGGTACTTTTTAGTGACGGTCTTTAAAAAATACTGCCAAAAGGCCTGAATCATCACAATTTTCACTAAAAGTACCACATGAGGCACCTAACAGAACAATACTAGAATATTAATTTGCTATAAAATGCTTAATTTAGTGTTGTATCTCTTAATTATTTATTAGTTACATTTAAAAGCCACGTGGACACTAAAAGTGTCGGCGCGCTATACAAAGTGACATTTGAGTAGGTATACTATATGCCGTGCATAACTTCGGACGTTAGAAAGAGATGGTTCGGATTATTACATATTTGTAGAGCACTGTCTCAGTCCTATTTTTTTTTTTCGTATCTTCTTAGCGTGTCAATGACAATTCAAATGGAGTCAGCCCAAAATTTGCCAACGAGTTTGGCACTGTCAGTAGCGTTCATCAGCTCCTGTGATGTGCAAGCAACAGAACAGGCAGGATACGATATCAAATGTCCCATCGTATGTGGAGCAACACCACATTTACACTCCAAGGCAGACTCATCTATGAATCTCCACCTGAACAGGTCCAGAGTGTATTTAAAGATTTCCTAGTCAGCAATTCGTGTCTAGGTGGGGGATTTTTCTTATGAATTGGGGTGTCATTCAGAGATCTTTGATAGGTCTGACAACCAGTAGGTAGGTATTGGCTGACCCCAACATAGTTAGGAAAAGACTTGATTATTTCAATTATGTGGTTTTAAAAGCTCTCTATATTATTTTATATTTTAAGTAAATGATTGTATGAGACAACGAACAAATCATGACAAGCAAAGACAGGGACAAACGCTAAACAAACGATTCATATGACTCTATCTCTTTCTAAAAGCCGATGATTATTTTATTGTACGATGTAGGAAATTAAATTTTCATTGAAAATATGGAGATAAACAAGGGAAAATGTATAAAAGTCACTTTCGACAATGGATAATGCTTAGAAAAGTCAATAAAATGTACACACATACTTTGCACTTTAGTTATGTTTAAGTCCCATGTAATAGAGGCTAGCCTTTTGCCATCAACCAGGCACAAATCCAAAATCCGACCTGTTACTAAAGAATTTCTTCAAATGGTTTTTCTAAGCGTTCTTGTTAGTAAAAAGTGACATTATGTATACAATTGTGAGAAGTATCTCGCTTGGCTAAACAAAATGGTGATCTGAAGACGATGATTCTGAATATAGTAATAAATTCAAGCTGAAACTAATTGCTTGGAATGCAATGTGCTGTAATATATATTTTATCAATAACATAAGGACATACCTACAGAGATTTGTGTTTTTAACTAAAAATGGCACTTGAAACATCCATTGTAGTGTCCCGTTTTCAGAAACACTAAACATCTAAATTAATACATTATTATAAAAATACAAGATGGAATCCTACAAACAGTTACGATGTATTTCATCAGGTGATTTTTTAAAATTACCGATGATAAATTTAGGTATCCATTTAGATATTCCTTCGGAGTTAGTGAAAACGGTCACAAAAGATCTTATAAACCGCTGGCTGTTTCAAACGATTCCAGTAACTGTGAAATAATGATGTTCTCGTAATTATAATTTACGAGAAATATTGTCGAACTAGGATTTAAATCAAAGACCTTTCATGTCGTAACTACTGAACTAAAGTGACACGTTTTAGTTGAAAACACATATTTATGGTAAACAAGGTGTTTGGTTGAATAATGTCAATTCTTAAAAAGTTAGTGGAGGGGGTAAAAACAGTCATTTTAACCTCGAAAATACCTGACGTTAAATCAGAATTTTGTTTTATTTGCATGCATGTACATTAAAACATTGTTAATATCACGAAAATAGACTGGGTAATTGATTATTTTGGGATAAAAATTATCCTTTTTAAACCCAAACACCTTTTAGAATTGACGTTAATAGAACCAACCTGTATAATTGTTACATACAAATAAAAATCGAGCATGTCATGTACAAAATTCGTTTCTACCCTCAAAAAATTATGAATATTTTACAAAATGGGTGCAACATAGTTCAAAATTTGTTAATATATGTATGTATCGGCTGATTGGAAAATTATATTTTAATACTTCTGTACTTTTTACGTTGATATATCGATAGTTTGACGAGTATGCAGTAGTTGGTAGTACGTACAGGCAGAAAATGGAGCTACACTGTGTAATGGAACCATTCACGAAGCTGTCAGCCAAACATTCTGTACATCAAACTAAGTAAGTAATTATACGCTGAAATTAATGCTGGGAAACGACTATTTTTTTGGGGTGAAAATCACGATTAACGGAAACTTGTATTAATTTTTTTTTTGCAAAAATTGGGACTTTGACCCCCTATATCTCCGTAACTAGAAGGTTCCCAGGTATGGTCTAGAATAAAAAAATGATCGCAATGATGGGTAGAACATAAGCCTTTCGACTTCGTTAAGGGTAATTTTACACCCGGTACATTCTACAGGACGTCTACCTCCATTGCTTGCTCACACCGAAGTAAGATATCTCCATAACTAGAAGGTTCCCAGGTATGGTCTAGAACAAAAAAAATGATTGCAATGATGGGTAGAACATATGCCTTTCGACTTCGTTAAGGGTAATTTTACACCCGGTACATTCTACAGGACGTCTAGCTCCATTGCTTGCTCACACCGAAGTAAGATATCTCCATAACTAGAAGGTTCCCGGGTATGGTCTAGAACAAAAAAAATGATTGCAATGATGGGTAGAACATATGCCTTTCGACTTTGTTAAGGGTAATTTTACACCCGGTACATTCTACAGGACGTCTAGCTCCATTGCTTGCTCACACCGAAGTAAGATATCTCCATAACTAGAAGGTTCCCAGGTATGGTCTAGAACAAAAAAAATGATTGCAATGATGGGTAGAACATATGCCTTTCGATTTCGTTAAGGGTAATTTTACACCCGGTACATTCTACAGGACGTCTAGCTCCATTGCTTGCTCACACCGAAGTAAGATATCTCCATAACTAGAAGGTTCCCAGGTATGGTCTAGAACAAAAAAAATGATTGCAATGATGGGTAGAACATATGCCTTTCGACTTCGTTAAGGGTAATTTTACACCCGGTACATTCTACAGGACGTCTAGCTCCATTGCTTGCTCACACCGAAGTAAGATATCTCCATAACTAGAAGGTTCCCAGGTATGGTCTAGAACAAAAAAAATGATTGCAATGATGGGTAGAACATATGCCTTTCGACTTTGTTAAGGGTAATTTTACACCCGGTACATTCTACAGGACGTCTAGCTCCATTGCTTGCTCACACCGAAGTAAGATATCTCCATAACTAGAAGGTTCCCAGGTATGGTCTAGAACAAAAAAAATGATTGCAATGATGGGTAGAACATATGCCTTTCGACTTCGTTAAGGGTAATTTTACACCCGGTACATTCTACAGGACGTCTAGCTCCATTGCTTGCTCACACCGAAGTAAGATATCTCCATAACTAGAAGGTTCCCAGGTATGGTCTAGAACAAAAAAAATGATTGCAATGATGGGTAGAACATATGCCTTTCGACTTTGTTAAGGGTAATTTTACACCCGGTACATTCTACAGGACGTCTAGCTCCATTGCTTGCTCACACCGAAGTAAGATATCTCCATAACTAGAAGGTTCCCAGGTATGGTCTAGAACAAAAAAATGATTGCAATGATGGGTAGAACATATGCCTTTCGACTTTGTTAAGGGTAATTTTACACCCGGTACATTCTACAGGACGTCTAGCTCCATTGCTTGCTCACACCGAAGTAAGATATCTCCATAACTAGAAGGTTCCCAGGTATGGTCTAGAACAAAAAAATGATTGCAATGATGGGTAGAACATATGCCTTTCGACTTCGTTAAGGGTAATTTTACACCCGGTACATTCTACAGGACGTCTAGCTCCATTGCTTGCTCACACCGAAGTAAGATATCTCCAAAACTAGAAGGTTCCCAGGTATGGTCTAGAACAAAAAAATGATCGCAATGATGGGTAGAACATATGCCTTTCGACTTCGTTAAGGGTAATTTTACACCCGGTACATTCTATAGGACGTCTAGCTCCATTGCTTGCTCACATCGAAGTAAGATTAAAACAATACTGCTACAAGAGGTAAGGGATTCGAACCCAGGCAGGCGCGTTACTTTGTGTAATTTATTTCATCACCATTGCTCTCAAAACGGTGAAGGAAAACATCGTGAGGAAACCGGCATGTCCTAGAACCAAACTAGGCCTGCTTGGCCCAATTCCTCTCATAGAGAGGAGGCCTGTGTAGTGGGAACGCTATAAGCTACAAATACTTGAAAAGTATCGATATATTGATGTAGAGGTGGGATAGCGTAATTTTTAAAATACTTAGATATGGTTAAGGTATAATAATGTTTATGCTTTTAAACGTATCGACTGGGCTTTTGGTAACATGTTATTGGTATTCAATGTTCGATGTGTTTTGTGTTTTATCTTGTTATTTGAAAGACTACTGTAAGAAAACATTCTAGATTTAAAATAATTAATTAGGTATCTACTCTTGAAAGGTAGAATTTCGAAGGCGTTCTACTAGTTTCTAAGTAACTCTATGGAAATGGAAATACTTGGCAATGTTACCATCTCATCATCTGCCTAGCCCTTCCCAACTGTGTCGGGGTTGGCTACCAGTCTAACAGGATGCAGCTGAATACCAGTATTTTACATGGAGCGACTGCCTATCTGACCTCCACAACCCAGTTAGTACTGGGAAATACGATAACCCCTTGGTAAGACTGGTTGTCAGCCTTTCAGGCCACTGACTACCTGTAACGACTGTCAAAGATCTACAAATGACAGCCGGGACCAACAGCTTTACGTGCTCTCCGAGGCACAGAGGAAACTCGGTATGTAATGTAGATCACCCATCTACAGACTGACCGTGACCCGTGCGGCTGTTATTATTTAGCCACGAGCGACGGAAGCGTTGTCATAGAGTTACATAGAAGCAGTCGCGTCATGACGACAGCAGTCATCTTCGACACTGTACCTTTCAGATAATCTATAATATCATCATATCAGTGTATTACACGAGCTACTGAACGAGCCTATAGCAGTCCACTGCTGGGCATAGTGGACATAGCCCGCTCCATGTATCCGTCACACTACATAAATAATTGTTAAATATTATGAAAAAAAACACATCATACATCGACATTTGAAACGTTTACTAAACAATAGAATGTAATAGATTTATAAATGATTGTCTTGTACTGGGAAATGAAAGTGATGTCAATTTTTATAGGATAAAAAGCATTTTGACCTGAGACATAACTTACACTTAAAGCATTGATTTCAATGAAACCTTTTACAGGCACTTTTGAACTGTCAACAAGGAGAGAATATAACTCCATAGATGAATACACAAGAAAATTCAGCTAGAATAATTAATCTTAGTAAAAGGATGTCTTCAATTAAAATGATTTATTTCAAACACCATGTATACTCCCTCTAAAAATTGACGTCACTAAACAAACCACCCTGTATACATCGCTCAGAGAGAAACTAAAAAAAATATTAGTTTAAAACAAGTGAGAATGGTGTAAGTACTATCACATATTTACTACACGTAACATCACGCCTTTAGCCCCAAGGGGGTCGCCAGAGGTGTACAGTACACAAACATCTCGTTATATAATAGTACTACACGAGTATGGACGAGTTTAAAACGAATCTATATTTAGTTTTATGATCTCGGCACGACTTTGTAAATGATGTTATTGTAATATTGTCTAGATGACTGGCAACACTAGCGTCATAATAAAAAGTTCACGCGGTGTCCCCATGGGGGTAAGCAGAAACTACAGTTCTCCTTACATACTGTTTTTTGGTATCATATTACCAAGTAGATTGTAGAGGTCAGATGTGCAGTCGCTCCATGTAATACTGGTATCCGGTAAGACTGGAAGCCAACCCCCAAAAGACTAAACAGGTGATGACAGCATCTCACCCACGTTCATACATCAAGTCATACACGCACACCGGTAGCGAGCATTACACACCTGACCTTTCTGAAGAACCTCACCAAGGTCAGTGTTTATACTTCTAGGGCGTCCCCTCCCAGCGTTGCCACCCATAGACAAAGTAACGCGTCGCTAGTTATCTATCGAGTATTATAATGATATCAATGTGTGTGTGATGTAGTTAGTGTGCGTGTGTTTGTACATCTACACGGTGGATGGATCACCGTTGCTAAAACGCTTACCACGTATGCAGGACATCATTCTGAACACCCTCACATAGAAATTTTTCGTCGGTTGTTAAAAAAAACTGCTGTTTTCTACAAAACTGCAATATCTACACGGTCAAAATGTATTGAGGAGCTGTTTTTTTTTCAAATTGCCGATGTTTTTTCCTACCTGTAAATGTTTAAGCAACGACATGACGCTTGCTTCCCCGATAGAGTAGACAAAGCAGAGTTGTGTTGAACTCTTTAGTCATTCTTATGTTCAGTACTTTTACAGTTATTTTTATCAAAATCACAGTGAACTTAAGGTTGTAACTGACATGGCTGTCAAAATAAAAATGATCTTTATTATATTAGTATTAAGGTTGCTGATGGGTTACAGTGAATATAACTGTGAAAGACTGTAGGTAATCACACGCATACGGCTACACACACAATACTGTATAAACGTATATATAAATATTTATATATGTATATTTAGTAGTCGCCATCGCCATTCAATTCTAGTCTTGCTGCTTAGTTACTGCTACGTAATGATTATTATTAAAATATTAATAGACATTAAGGATTACGATATTATTAAATATTATAAACAAAAAAAAAACAAGAATATCTGAAGCTGTGGCTCAGCTTTGCTCTTTGAAAGCGTGGGACGCACTTGTCGTCGCGCCCTTCTCTGCCGTCGGGTGTCGCAAGTGTTGCCAGACTTTTACAGGGTCAAGGTTAATAACTAGTGGAACTGGAGACATTACGGGTATCAATATCAACGTAGTACCAGAATGAAAAAATATTTGATGATTTTTTTTTGGCCCATAAAGATACATAATAATAATAATCAGAGAAGCTGCATGTTTTGCTAATGACCGCATTTAGAGTTTCTGCAAGTATGAGTTTAGAAAATCATTCACATATACAATACATAGTGTAAACGGATCCTTCACGAAGCCGTCAACCAAGCATTCTGTACATCACACGAAGTTATTTTACGCAAAAATTATGGCTGGGATACGACGTTTTTTGGGTGAAAATCACGTTTTACGGTAGAATTCAATGTAACGCACTCAAAACATTGTGCTGATGGATGCAATAAAAACTACGGAGATCATGGAGGTATTTAAAAAAAAGCTATAACTTTAAAAACTTGAATTAAAAAAAACTTGTTTAAAAGTTGACCCCCAATATCTCCATAACTAGAAGGTTCCCAAGTGTGGTCTAGAACAGAAAATAATCGTAATGACGGGGAGAACAAGTGTCTCGGCTTCGTGTAGAGTACTTTTACACCAAGTATAATTTGACAATCTGGGCCTCAAAAAAAATCATAAAATCTTTCGTTAGAGTTCCACTTGCTAATTCTCCCTGACTTCGTATTAGACACACTAGTGGCACGCGATACTGTCGCCGAGTGTACAAGTGTCGCCTTGATCGCACCAATACAATATATTTTATGTATAAACTATATATTACTATATTAAAGCTGAAGAGGTCTGTTTGTTTCAACTTATCTGAGTCAGTCGGATTTGAAAAAAATCTATAAAGCAATTTGATAGCCCAGTTCTTAATAAAGGTTTTAGGGTGATATGCATCACGCTAGGACCTTTAAGAGCCGGGTAGTGAGTAAAATCGCGGGGCGCAGCTAGTAATATATAAAGTAAACACATATGTGCATGTATCTAACAGGCCCGATGCCAATCGCACGCCAACTATTATGTTAATTTGCCATTTATTTTATATCTACCGAATGCACAATGAATCTTTAATAAAAGGTAATTGTCCTTGGTTTGGTGTTTTATTTACTTTAACATAACATAACATAACGTCACGCCTGTAACCCCGGAGGGTTAGGCAGAAGTGTACCTAGTAGTACACCCACGCCCGTTATGTAATAGGGGGTGAGCCTTTTGCCATCAACCGGGCGTAAATCAAGACATCGTGGCTGCTACTAAGAAATTCTTGATAGAAAAACCCAATAACACTGCCCGACCCGGAAATCGGCAGTCAGCAGTTTATGACACACATTTATAGCCCGAAGTGGTAGACGGAGATAGCATACTCAGATTATAGTGTCCATCTGCTGGGCCACAGGCCTCTATGAGAGGGAATGGACGGGCCTAATGCAGGTTGGTAGATTTCACATGTCTTTTAATTTTTGTCTAAGACAGATCGGTTCTTTACCGTTTTGAGAGCAGTGGCAATGGAATGAATTACGCAAACTGCAGTAAATACTTAAGGTTCCGCAAGTCGGTCATTCTTCCATACAAACGTAGTAGTGATTACGTCTGTTTGACGGTCTAGGTTCAAAAATAAAAATTGTATCAACTGGTCTTGTCATTGGTGTCGATTCTGTTGTGCACAAACTAAACTTAATTTAGGCTATTGCTATCTTTTACTAAAAGGCCGTGCAAGAAAATGACGGCTATAGCTATGAACTAAGTTAGAGATGTCAAACTAGTTTATGCCTTGCGCTTCACCGTGTTTTTAGTCGACATGTTTTTACGTGCACCCATTTGTATAGAAATATTAGT
This sequence comes from Xestia sexstrigata, assembly GCA_941918905.2. Classification (NCBI taxonomy): domain Eukaryota; kingdom Metazoa; phylum Arthropoda; class Insecta; order Lepidoptera; family Noctuidae; genus Xestia; species Xestia sexstrigata. The sequence continues at coordinate 10,503,127 of OW799228.2, read as the reverse complement.
TCAAACTAAATTTGACAGCTCTAAATTACGTCCGTCTCTTTCTCGTTTTTTTAGAGAGAAAAAGATAGCAATAGCCTAAATTAAGTTTAGTTTGTGCATAACAGAATCGACATCATTATCTTAGCCCTGAATGGAAGCAGAATTGGAAAAAAAATATTGGTTAGGAAGTTATTAGCGTCGAAACTTTCATATTTCATCACTCATTTTTAGGCGTAAATGAATAACTTAATGTACCTACTATGAAAATGGGAAAAGTGAAACCGTACAGGAGATAATTTCTTCAAAAGTTCAAATAATTTATTTTGAGTAGATACATCCAGTAGTTACCCGACTGCGTCAGAAGGAGGGTTATGTTTTTCGAGTGTATGTATGTAAGTATGTATAATTGTTTGGCACGCTCTGTGGCCTAAACGGCTCGATGGATTTTAGCTTGAGAGGTGTCGTTAGATTCGTATTTACTGTGGGAGTGACACTGGGTATATCAAAAATGGGTATGGCGCCAAATTCATATGTTTGGCACGCTCTGCAGCCTGAACGGCTTGATCAAGGGCTTATTTAATATAAACATTAACTACCTTGATATACGGTCGCGCGCATGCTCTTGTAGTAGCTTGAGGGCGCTCCGAGTACCGCGTGCGAATTTATTCTTATATTGACCGTATATCAAGGTAGTTAAGGTTTATATTAAATTGTTGTCTTCAAATGCGCTCCGCTGCGCCTCCAGCGGTGTGCGTTGGGCCTTGTGCACCCTTAAATCGTAATCACCATTTCAGCCGAAAGACTCACAGAGCATCTATATATACGGCGTCCACTGCTGGACATAGGCCCCCCAAGTGTCGCCACATTGACCGGTCCTGTGCAACTCGCATCCAGCGGATCCCCGCAACCTTCACCAGGTCATCGGTCCACCTAGTGGGAGGCCGCGCATCGCAGCGTCTTCCTGTTCGCTGTCGCCACTCCAATACTTTTCGGCCCCATCGACCAAATACTTAAATAGAATGTGCAGTCCCACCAATTAACACGGACCAGTATAAATGTTATTTATCACTACTTATTTACTATTTTTGTCAAGTATATAAATTGCCTTAGATACCTAAACACTACGTGGAGAGCCTTGTTCCCGAATGGAAGCCGGCAGGAATCGGCTTTTTAGGCGGCTTCGTGCCTGATGCCTAGCGTAAGCGTAAATCCCCACAGCTGGCACACAGGCCTCTCTATGAGAGGGAGTAGGCTATGAATGAATCCACCACGCGGGCCCAGTGCGGGTTGTTAGATATCACATATCATGGATACCTAGGACTTGACTCTAGATATAATATGTTTGCCATAGAAATGGGTATTTATTGTTATTTTTGACCGATGAAGGAAAGCATAAAATAAAACAACCATATTGGAAAAGCATGACATCATTATTTCGCACTTTTTGACCTATTTACAGATTGACCTAAAAAAATCATTTTGTTATCAAAAATGTTCTCAAAATCTATATGAAAGATGGAAACTTAGTGTTAAACTGCTGAACCGGTTTTCATAAGATTTATACAGAGAAGTATCTTACAAACAACGACACGTCTATGGTAACAATACAATACGTTGACGAAGACAATTGATTTGGAAAAACGCCTTTATTGCGTAGCAGTAAAGTCGGTTTTCCTACTTCAGGTATTACTTTGAAAGGGATGTCTCTTTCTGCCTAGCCTCCTTTCATCCTAAGACAGAAATTTAGGGCAGAGCCATGGGACGAATATAGTTATGAAATAAACTATGGCGGCCGTATTACAAAACAAGTTTATACAGACATACCTTCGTGCCATTTTTCAATTACAAACTTTATTCCAACAACATCACGGTTCTAAATACAAAAACTGATTTGTATGTCGAGCATAAGTTTTCAATTATCTATTACAAACATTATGTCCGTCGGAATAAGGTTTGAAACCCATTAATCTAGCTGTAATATTTGATTTTGGGGTATATTTTATTGTAATAAGACGTTTAAGTCTGTTCTGTAGAATTCATAATAGCTGCAAAATCCTTAACGTCAGGTGAATCCAAAATGTCTTCCAAAGAAATATCCTGCTCTCTTATATTCTGAATTATATCCGTACTACTAACATTATCTGCTAAAGGTATCTTTAAAGTGTCAATCTTGCCATCGGCTACAATGACAGGATTATGGCTTACATCGCTATGATGCCTCTTAATGTGGTTATCCAAAAGAGATTTCCTGACCGACTTATAATCACAAAACTTACATTTAAATGGCTTATTTCCAGTGTGAATCGTTTCATGGCAAAGGAGACTCTCTTTTCTAGAAGCTCTATAATCACAGAAACGACATTTTAAACCATTCCCCAAATGCATAAGAGAAATGTGCTTTTGGATCTCGTACTTATGTTTGCAAGAATAGTTACATTCTGAACATTTATGCGGGTAATGACACTTCTGATGTGTGACAAATTGACATTTGAACAATGTGGTAAATGGGCAATCTTTACATTGCAATTCATCTTCTGATTGACTGCGTTTATTGTGCAAAGCAATTTGGTCTTTAGTTTTTGTTGAAAATTCACAATTAACACATTTGTATGGCCGGTTTTGATTGCCAGTATGATGCCTTTGGTAATGCCGCTGAACCGATGCTTTGAAACGAGATGAGTATTTACACATAATGCACTGGAAGGGGCGGTCTTTGGAATCAGATTCGATGACTTTAATACTCTTCCAGTCGACTTCACAGTTTGGATCCAGCATATAGTTGTTACTTTTCTCGTGAACTGACAGATTTGCTTCATCGACTTGGTTTTTCATTGGTTCATACTCGGGTTGATCGAAAGTAACTTGTCCGTTACTCTCATCCAATGTAAAATCAGTAGCTTCATCATAATGTGTTTTCTTATGTTTCTTCGACTCACACATGTAAAATGTTTCAAATTCGCAGCTAGAACACTTTATAACACTACTCTGTTTGCTTCTACGTTTATGGACGTTCAATCTCCAATTTACTTTTGTTGAAAAATCACACACATTACATTTATTCGCCTTTTCTGATACCTCATTGTGTATCTTAGCGAGATGCCTTGAAATATGTCCCTCATATTTTGTAACAAAGGGACATTTATCACACTGAAATAACACTTCTTGCTTGTTGTGTACCTTGCTATGTTTCATATAATTATGTCTATAAGCAGTCGCATATGTACAATGAGCACACTTGTATTGCTTATCTAATTTATGCTTTCTTTTATGAGCTTTCAAGTTCCATTTGAAGCAAGTAGTATACGGACATTCGTCGCATTTGAAATGATCAAGACTTTCTTCCGTTGCCTTCAATTCATGTTGCATTGTTATGTGTCTATTTAACGAGGTAGGATATTTTGTAGTGTAATCACATGTTTCGCAAGAAAATGGTTTAGCGTTTGTGTGCCCTAGTATGTGGAGATTTAAGCAGTTCCTATAGATGGTTGTGTATTCGCATGTGTCACATTTTAGAGTCTTTTTGATGCGTTCTTTTGCAGTTTTCTTTTTTTTGCAGTTTCTGGAATAGGAGATTAACTTATTACAATTTACATATTATTGTTTAGCTTTAGATTTAAGTAGTAACTTGTTTTTTAATAAGATTGAGATCATTTTCTGTTGTTTGTACCTTGAGAGTTAGGGTATGTCATTGAGAAAGATTGTAAGCCAATAATAAACTAACTTGACATGGCTTGCATACATAGCCCAGAGGCCCAATTCACAATTGAGGAACCTAGTTAGGCAGCTGGATCAACAACTTGACTGTTGAAAATATAATTTATAATGTATTGAAAATGTAATTTATAATGTTTTAATAAAATGTTATTTATGTGTTCAATACTTACACATGCTCCCCCTCAAAAGGACTCTCGGAGTTGTCTTCATCATTTTCAACTTCCACCTTCACCCACACACTGGCAAACATACTCATCATTTCACTATCATGCCCATCCGAATCTTTTGAGTCCGACATGATGCTCTGAAAGAATGGAAATGTTTATTTATTTATTTTTCTCATTTAATTTTAGCAGGGGGAGAACTGCTTTTTACACGGTAAGTTAAAACGGGCCTGCTCCAGAGTAAGCTCACCAAGCAGCCCGGTGTTTATAGCACCTGAATAATGTGCAGACCGTCACTCGCAGCTAACTTCCGAGTCATAAAGATTTAGCAGAAATTTAACAAGGTTTAAATACACGTATTCAGCTGCATTTGTTCAGTCTGGAAGCCAATAGGAACAAAGCTGAACTTTTCGTGTCTACCTGTAACCACTTAGTTCTACTTTTAACTAAAGAGTGCATTTTGATGTAGTTTTCATCATTACTTAGAAAATGTATTCTAGAAGATTTATGTTCTGCTCAATACAGTTAATGAGAGGGACCTTCTAAAGGTTAGGTAGGTTCATTACTGCTACTGTTAGCCTGAGACATCCCACTACTGGGCAAAGGCCTCTCCATAACTTCCAGGTTTTGGGCTGGTAAGTACTTGGTATCGGATTAGCAGGTTCGTATTTACGTGTTTAAATTAGCTATAGCATAGAAATCTCGATGATTGATTTATCATGGCGCGCCCCAATAAATTGCACTCGTAGGAAGCAACAAAAACAAAAAAAAAACAGTTTTTGTGTATTTATGTAATACCGGTTTTGCAGAGTCGAGTATTATCAATAACAACTAAGCGAGGACACTAAGTAGGTACTTAACTATTGTGTGTTTTCTAAAGTAAATAAAGCAGTCTAATACGGCCTCAAAATCAGTGATTTTCCAACGAGCCATATCTATTTTTGGCTCTACAAAAAAAACTTGACGCTTTATCTCCAAATTTACGCGTAGTAACTGTCTTTAACAGAAGGAACAATGTGTGTTATTAAAAATAGAGTTTCAATTGCGTACTTACACATTTAATTCATGAAGATTGTGCTAAAAATGAATACTTTTTTCAATAATTCCGACAACACAAACTCTCAATCACGAAAAAAATCAATCATTCATATTATAATAGAGTTTGACGTTCGGTTCGGAAACTACAAGAGCGAGCATGAGCAGTTGAGCACCACCAGCAAGCACCACAGAACATAATAATTAAATTCTCTGGATGAGCACTTTCTTACCCGACTGCGACGAAGCCCAAAAGAAACCCTCCATAAAGGCTTTTAGATTGATTGACAACGACAAGTGTGTGAGAATTTTGCCGCTTGGTGGAAACGTACAGACGCTATCGCATCAAGCTACTCAAAACTGTCAAATTTTCCTACTGAACCTTGAACCTAAAATTTTAGTTTTGTAAAGTTGAAAAAATATTAAAGGAACTTGACAGATTGTAGTAGTTTGATGTGCTGGCGTTTGTACCTTATTACCGTTAGGGTATATAATTATGTTCTGTGCTTATTACTCTAGCGAGGTGTTGACTGTAGTAGGCTTATAGTATATTTACAGTGTAATATCATAAAGCCATATCACACTAGCGAATTACGAGCGGATTAATTGCGGAGCGGGCGCGCAGCGAATTCGTTGCGGGTGCGAAATGAATTTGCCGCAGATGCGCAGCGAATTCGCTGAGGATGCGCAACGAATTCACTGCGCATTCGCATCGCAACGCAAACTCACTGCACTTTCACGCTGTTAGTCGCGGCGAATTCGTTGCGCAACCACGGCGAATTCGTTGCGCATCCTCAACAAATTCGCTGCGCGCCCGCTCCGCTTTGAATCCGCTAGTGTGTTAAGGCTCATAAAGCCCTCGTTCTCTGTCGATGCAGGACTGCAAGTACGTAGCAATCGATAACGATCGAATCGATACGATTCGATAAATCCGACTTTTCGATTGGTTAAAAACTCATTTTATCGAGAATAACTGTCAGATTTATCGAATCGTATCGAATCGAGTGCTACGTACTTGCACTGCAGTAGCGATGCAAAAGCAAAACGGCCACGATTTTTTCTAATTTGGCAACTTCTCAACTGTCAGTGTCACAAATATATAATTTGGATTATGGCTGAAAATCTTAATAGTATTTCAGGTGAAAATTGAAAATTAATAAAATTAAACAGAAATGTATACAGAAGTGGATGTATTTGTCAGTAATTTCACTTTAATTGATCCTGAGATATACCAGTTGTGGATTGAAGGATGTTCTTGTAAGTATTTGACCAATAAACGAATGTTTTTGTTATCAATAATTTATCTCTATAAATTGTCATTAAATTTCTAAATTTAGGGTCTGTTTTATGTAAGAAGATATTGCGCGAATTTGTGTTAACTATAGAAACATTGAACGTATGGGTTGTGGTCATATTTTGACCAGTTAATGTTATTTTTTTTTTCTGAATAATGTCCTGAAAATATTAATCGGAGTGATTTCCATTTAGGTTTATTTTGGGGAGGTAGCAACAGCCTGTATCTTTGATATAGATCTGTAATGGCTTAATGGATTTTAATCGTAGTTATTATATACATCAATGAATTAAATCAACTTAAAAATAGTTACAATTAAATAATTACAAAAAAATAAGGACTAATTTACTTCTATAAAATAAATCAAATAACTAATAGGATGCTAAGGCGTCTAAGTACTCCTCCACATTGTTGTCATCTGGAAACACGCCCAGAAGACTTTAGACGACGAGAGTGCCATATTGAATGGCATTGGTCACTTAAAGTGTCAACCATTTCCTTAAACTACAACAATCTATTCTTTGCTACATTATAGAGATAATTTGTCTAGTGTTTGCAAGCATGTCCGCTGAGCATGAGGTCCTGGCTTCGATTCCCGGGTCGGGCAAAGTCTTATTGAGATTTTTCCATTGGGAATTTCTCTGTAGCGGCCACGGAGTCTGGATTTATGCACGGTTGATGGCAAAACGCTTTTCCTAGTAACATGGGACTTGAACATAACTGGCGAAATGTGGGTGTACTATTAGTAGCACCTCTGCCTAACACTTTGAGGATTACAGGCGTGATGTTATGTTATTATAGAGATAAATATTACTAAAACTTTCTGCACACCAACTATTTAATGTTGATCAATTAAAATGAGACACAATTGATCAAAATTTTGGCATTATATCAAATTCTATATTTTATCTATGAATGTGCAACATCTGCCTGCCACTCTTAATTGTCTGTGGTTATATTTGGTGGTCTATTATGGGAATATTATCTATACAAATAAATAAAATTAAAGATAATGTCTGTTTGTTTATTTTGTATATTTTTTATTTATAAAAAAAATGTTTTTTTTTTCCATTATATCGAAAATATTATCTATTCTAAACCATCTCTGAAAATTTGACCGTTTATTGAAAACTAACCCTGTATAGAAGTACCCAACAACAACTTTCGGGCAGTACCCCACCAACCAGATGGGTGTTCCATCTGGTTGGAGGATCCTCAAATCAAATCAAATCAAATCAATGTTTATTGTGGATCATAGGTATGTATAGTACAGTTCTTAAATATTTGTAAATTTTGATCAGCTATGTCCCGCCCGTAGGGCATACAATAATTACATTTAGACAAACTACGAACTAAAAATAAAGTCAAAACGGATTAGAATAGGTAGGATGTCAAATTATACACATAAAATTCAAAAAATAAAATTAATCACAACAAACTAAAATGAGAAATTGCAAAATCATAATATAAAATAAAATTAGATTATAGTTTATAATATTAAAGGTCATCGAACACATCACGACTGGGTGGGACTATATTTTAGTAAAGATTTGTCGGACAGAAATTCTTTTACAGAGTAATAGCTTTTGTTTACTAGCAGATCATGGAGAGTCCTTTTGAAATCCTTATTTTTCGTATTTATTCTGGCCCCGGTATATTATTAAAGATGCGAGAAGCTGAACAAAAGATGCTCTCATGCATTAGATGAGTTTTACTGGCTGGCGTGCGCAGTATATCCTTACGCCGTATACGCGTGTAGTAGCTGAACATGTGGATATTGTTTTTAACAAATAATGCAGCCTCAAGTATATAGATGCATGGTAGTGTTAATAATTTATGGCTTTTAAAAAATGGCTTACAGGAGTCTGTTGCGCATAGGTTGAATATAGCCCTGATACAGCGCTTTTGAGCAATGAAAGCGCGCTCTCTTTCTGTACTGTTGCCCCAAAATATTACACCGTATCGGAGAATAGAGCCAACGTAGCCGTGGTAAGCTGCTAGCAAAGTACTCAGGTTTGCTATTTTCCCTAATCTATATAATGCATATGAAAAATTCCCCAGCTTCTCCTGTATCCTCCCTGTTCTATGGGGGGCGAAGAACTTTATACCCTGTTTTTCATACCCCCAAAAGCTTAACGGGATTAGCATTGTTAAACATATGGAATGACTTTTCAGCTAGTGAAGCAGTCTCCACATTGCACAAGAGAGACTTTGCCAAGCAGCATGGAGCTACGGTCGAACTTATTGCGAGCGATGTGCTGGACCATTACAGGTAAAAATCTTCAGTAGCCTGAAGTCAATAGAGTATATATATGATTTTTTTATCACTCTAAACAAAGCGTATTAACATCAGAAATAGCAAAGTGATTTTTTTTTTTTAATATCTATAAAAATATTAAGTTGTAACTGCTGATTAGACAGAGAGATCCGATACAGCGAATGACGTCATTCGCTGCATCGACGTACAAAATTCATACTAAATTCCATTTTTCTAGAAATAAAGATAGAAACAAAAGTTTAAATGGTTTTTAACTTTTGTGTTGTTTGGTCGATTTATGTCTTGTTTTCGCTTTTAGTCATAATTTTTTTTACTACTTTAACATTCCTTAACGAAAAAAAAATATATATGCATATTCCCTATTCAGGAACCCATATAAATCATCATCATCATCATCTGACCGGCTTTTCCCCAACTATGTTGGGGTCGGCTTCCAGTCTAACCGGATGCAGCTGAATGAATTTTGTGTGTGATAAGAAATACCATATATTATAAAAAAATATGAATAGAGTTGCCACATATTAAGGGGCGTCCATTATTACATAACATCGCGTTTGTAATCCCCGAAGGAGTCCTAACAGTATACCTACATTTCGCTAGTTATTTTGAAGTCCCATGTAATAAGGGGCGACCCTATTGCGAAAGGGAAGCATCATCCGCCTAGTCTTTTCCCAACTATGTTGGGGTCTATCCGGATGCAGCTGAATACCAGTATTTTACATGGAGCGACTGCCTCTCGGAAGGCTTAAATTCACTCAAAGGGCAATGGAGAGGGCTATGCTCGGAGTTTCCTTGCGTGATCGAATCAGAAATGAAGACATCCGCAAGAGAACCAGGGTCACCGACGTAGCCCGAAGAATTGCCAAACTTAAGTGGCAGTGGGCAGGGCACATTGCTCGTAGAACGGATGGCCGATGGGGCCGAAAAGTTCTGGAGTGGCGACCGCGAACCGGAAGACGTTGCGTTGGAAGGCCTCCCACTAGGTGGACCGATGACCTGGTGAAGGTTGCGGGAATCCGCTGGATGCGAGTCGCACGGGACCGGTCAATGTGGCGACACTTGGGGGAGGCCTATGTCCAGCAGTGGACGTCTTTCGGCTGAAATGATGATGATGATGAAATGACTGCTTATCTGACCTCCACAACCCAGTTAGTACTGGGGAATACGATAGTACCACCACACCACTAAAGAAAGAGTGTTAATAGACAATTTGAAATGATTATTAGTGAAGCATTAGTGACAGAAGGCTTTGAGACACAGAAAAATAAAAACAAAAATCGGACTTACCGTAACAAAAAAAAAACATACAAACATTGAAACATGTTAGTGACATGTGTACATACAAAATAAAACATGTTAAAAAACAAACATAAACAAATTGAGCTGTCTTTAACCAATTAGTGACAAAGCCAAGTGGTGTCGGGTGGTATGGCATCGAGATTTTTCGATCAAAAATTTTGGAAATACCCTATCTCTATTGCGTACGCACCTTGTTGGCCATTCTGCCGGTATCCGTGGGAGTATCTTCCGCTACCAGGGTTGATTTGGCTCCTAAGTTGCGTCATGGGTGCTGGGGGTTCTCTTTCAGGGATATTATGGCCAAAATTCGCCGCTGTCGCATTGAGACTAGGTCCAAAATTGGATGAAGGGCCAAAATTTTGATTTTCTTGTGAGGTTCGTCTATTTCTGTATGAGTGATAGCTGTGGGCTGCTGCCGCGGCGGCTAGGGACGCGACAGCGGCGTTGTTGACAACGTTGTTGTTGTTATGATTGTTGTTGTTGACAACAACGTTCAACGTTTTGATGATTAGGTTGTTTGTTGTTGACGCTGACGCTGCGGGGAGCCCGGATGTGCTTGCCGTGCTCTGCTATAAGGAGGAATATCAATTTATTTGGGTTATACTTGTGAGATATCTTATCTACTATAAGTATACTTTGTTTAGGATATTATATACCTACATTAGTGAAGTTTTAAATAGTGCAGCTATTTAGTGTTGAGTTAACATCAATAAGGTTAGTAAGAATCAATTTACTTTCAAGTGGAAATTGATTCTGAAAATTTGGACAATTTATTTCATCTGTGATTATAAAATTAGTCAATAATGTATACCACCACCAATATCATGCAATATTTTAATGTCAATATATAACACCTGTAGATATTTTGTAGACTTGTTGTTTGAAATATAAACTTCAGGATAATAATATACATTATATTGTACCCTTCGCAATATTTTAGTTCCCTTAAATGAATCGTTAGCATCTTAGATCTGTCAAACTTGCATAAAAATCTGCATTTTTCTAAACAAAACCAAAATACAGGTCAATTTTTTGGACAGACGACTTTCAAAAGTATTATACATTAAATACTGTAACTGACTGTGAAAGGTATTATTATTCAGTAGTCGGGTTTTTAGTGGTCATAATACCACACAAAGTAAGGAGCTCGTGGCTAAATAATAACAGCCGCTCGGGTCGATCTTTAGGTTAATCCGCGCTTGCCTAGGTACCTATTAATAACATAGCGAGTTTCCTCCGTACCTCGGAAAGCACGTTAAGCCGTTGGTCCCGGCTGTCATTTGTAGATCTACTACAGTCGTTACAGGTAGTCAGTGGCCCAAACAGTCTGACAACCAGTCTTACCAAGGGGTATTGTATTACCCAGTACTAACTGGGTTGTGGAGGTCAGATAGGCAGTCGCTCCATGTAAAATACTGGTATTGAGCTGCATCCGGTTAGACTGGAAGCCGACCACAACATAGTTTGGAAAAGGCTAGGCAGATGAATACCACAAAAAGTCTTGTTGTCTTCTAGGTATAGACTTATTGGGCGACCCTCCCAGAATTTCCACTCACATCTTCAATTCATCCCCTCAACATGACCAAACTACTATATCTTTTCAAAATTGAATAACATGGGCGCAATCTCTTAGGTGTAAAATTAACAGATCGTGTTCGAAACACTACACTGCGCTCCAAAACATAAATCGTTGACGTGGCTCAAAAGGCTGCCCAACTTAAATGGGACTGGAACGGACATGTCTGTCGCATGCCGAACGAACTGTGGGCCCGCAAGGCTCAGGATTAGCGCCGTGAAACAGTAACACGGGGTCGCGGCAGACCACGTAGGAGATGACGGGACGAACTGGATGTCTTCCTTGAGAATTGAAAAAAAGTAGCACAGAATTATGAACGTTGGAAGGAATGGAGGGAGGCCTTTGCCCAGCTCTGGGACGACATTTGTGTTAAATGTGACATTCTTAAATTTCAGGACATTTGCCCTTCTGGAACGCTTGCTCACAGTCCCTTCGAAGCTCTCGGAACAGATGATATTCCAAATTGACGAGGCTACCAAACAGATGCTAATTGAAAAGTAAGTGGTTTTTTTGCACAGCCCATCAGATCAGTCGGATTCGCGCATTTTGGGTTTTAGACCATTAAAACTTGTAATAACGAAGCCGTCAACCAAGCGTTCTGTACATCAAACTAAGTAACTTTACGCAAAAATTATTGCTGGGAAACGACTTTTTTTGGGTGCATTGAATAAATACGAGGGTCGTGGAGGTATTTAAAATAAAGTTACAAGTGTTAATACATTAATAACTTGTAAGTATTTAAAAAGTTGAAACGTTGACCCCCATATCTCCGTAACTAGAAGGTGCCCAGGTCTGCTATTTTTATAAATTCGTCATTCCAACACGATCCCATTGTCATTTTGCTATAAGTTCGTAATCTACTAAATTCATAATGGTCCATCATTGGTCGGTCAATGGTCTCGTAACGTAATACAGGGTGTTTGGCTTATGGACCGACACAATTTTTCCAGGGGTTTGGAAGGTCATTAGCTAGGTCTACCCATAAATGCTATGTCCCAAATGTCACGGTTACATGTTACATGTTATTTTTTTTTATTTGAAAAAAATACCCGAAATGTTTCCTTTAATTCGAAATAACTTTTTCGTTTGTGGGTGTAATGGCACAAATTAAATATTGGGTTAATTTGAATCAAATTTAAACAAAATGTATAACTTTAGTTTATAAAAACAAAATAACCTTAATAAGTCTTTTCTTAACCCTGACTCTCCTAACTAATATTTTGACTACTTAATGAATTGTTTTTTGTGACATGTAGCATACCGTTAGAAAGGGTATTAACTAAAGAACTTTTTAAAATAAAGCCAAGTTCAAAATGGCTATTAGTTTTTTTTTTATTATGAATTTAGAAGTTGTAAAATTTCATACATTTAAAAAACGAAAATCTTTGGTAGCTCGTAAGAAATTTTCTTGAAACCAGTTCTATCAAACAAAGATTTATTTAGATTTACAAGACTTTGGATAATAAAACAAAATTTATTTTGTGCCATAACACCCACAAACGAAAAAGTTATTTGGAATTAAAGGAAACATTTTGGGTATTCTTTTCATTTACAAAAAAAAAACATATGTAACCAACCGTGACATTTAGAACATAGGGTGTATTGGGTAGAACCTAGCTAATGACCTTCCAAACCCCTGGAAAAATTGTGTCGGTCTATAAGCCAAACACCCTGTATAATTGTGTTATAATGACATTGTAGTATTGCCATTATTGTAAAACCCGCCAGATTTTATATATATATATATGTATATATATATTTACATATTATTTATTAGTGTTATAAGCAATCTGAAGTAGTAAGTAGTTCGTAAATAGCACCAGTCATTCATTTGTCATTATGTACGAGATTACCATTCTATGCCATTTCTTTCAATGGAGTGTCAGTGGTTGACCATTGCTAAGTCATAATGACGCCATCATATTAGCAGATTACCAAAATTGTCAAAATCTACAATTATGAAATCAATGATAGACCATTCTGACACTATTGTAACAGCAGACCTGAGGCTCAGGTATGGTGTAGCTAGAACAAAAAAAAAACACAATGACGGGGAGAACAAGTGCCTTTCGGCGTTAAGTACTTTTACACTCATTATAGATTTTTGGACTAGCCTACGATGGTCCCTTCTATCTTTTTCGTTTGCAAAATAACAATCGCCCGATATCAATATGTTTTCAGATATTATGATCTTGATGATGCTGTGATCAGAGAACTGCTCGGAAGGAAACTGTCTTCAAGACACAGGAAAGATCTAGATGAGGTAATGTTTAAAAATCCTTTTCATTTGTTTGCTTCGCTTTGTTCCTTTACCAAGCATTCTATAACCTTTTCCCAGGGGTCAGCTTCCAGTCTACTGCCGGATGCTGCTGAATACTAGATTTAACATGGAAAGACTGCCTATCTGACCTCCATAACCTAGCTAGTACTGAGTATCCCTTAATTTTTTTTGGATGGCAAGTCATCAAATGACTCCTCCCGCTCTGGGCGGAGCAGGAGGGAGTGTCAGACTTTTACTGACTAAAACCCATCCATATTCCTTCAACGCCCTTTGTGTTCCGGGGCCACGGTATCTCTTTCGAACAGTCCCGCAGCCCCGGTAGTACTGGGTACCCCTTGGTCGGACTTCTGTCAGACACACAGCCATTGACTACCTGTAACGACTGTCGAAAATCTACAAATGACAGCCGGGACCAACTGCTTAACGTGCTTTCCGAGGCACGGAGGAAATTCTAAATACAATGATGGTCACCCATCCACAGGCCGACATTAGCTAGCGCGACTTAACCTTGAAGATCGACCCGTGTGGCTGTTATTATTTAGCCACGAGCTGTGAATGTGGATGTAAAATTAGATACAACTTATCGCGGAAATAATAGATTTCCTACTCCTCCGCTATACTTTTCTGATTAATTTCGTTGCGGGATCCAAGACAGTTCAATGGGGGTTATCGCGCTTGAATTCGCCGCTAGAGGCGCTTGTGTAGAGTAAGGTCTTCCAAAATGTCATGTCATACAGTGATCGCGCGTTGCGTGCTTTTTTTATCACGTATTTATACTAATACTCACGATTGTGTTCCAGACTGAGCTATTCCTGATATTATGACTTGAAGATTTTAAGTAGCAACTTAGGATCTTATTTGTTAGTACTTGGAGGTAGAATGATTTTTAAATGTTTCATGCTTGCTAATTTTAGGAAGAATATTGTAAATATTATGTATCTAAAGCTTACACTATGTTGTTGTACGTAATAAAATAAACTTTTATGAAGTTATTGGTACTATAAAGTATTAAATAGAATTATTGACAGGACCTTACTCGACAGTGCGCCATCTGATGAGCTCAAAAACGATAGCCCTCATTGTTGCTCTGACACTTCGTCGAGCTTCATTGTCTCGGCGCTGTTCTGGTTGTCGCCACTGTTGATTCTGGTGCACAGGAGTTACAGTGGGCAGGGAATAGTGTGACGGGGTAACCCATCGGGGTTTATGTGTCCCCAGGTGGCAGAGCGCTCGGGTGCTCCACTGCGCTGTTGTCGTCGTCAGTTCGACAACGTTCGCCGAGTGTTCAAAGCCGTGGAAGAGATGCCTGGCAATGTGGTCGCTAATATTCGTAGCACATTCCTGCTATCTGAACCTTTGGCCAAGTAAGTATTACTTAAGTTTAGTGCTAGATCAGTTCTAGTTAACTTACTAGATATACGTGTTACTGTGGTATATAATTCTCGCCCTGGTACTTGCGCGTGAAATTAAGTAAAAGTAAGCTCAAGTTTCTCATTATAACATCAGCTATAGTCCCGTTAAAATCGATCCAGCCGTTTCGGAGATTAGCTCGAGCAAACAGACAGATAAAATGGTGTTTAAAAAATAGCGCAATATTCAATTGGCTATCACTGCTAGAGAAATGCAGCAAGTTTTCGCAGTACAGAACTTGTCCCCAAGACACCGATTTTGCATTTCTTTCTAAAATTCCGAACCCACACTGGCTTTTACGGCCATTTTCAATAACTTACTAACAGGTAACGGAAGGTATCTCTGACTGTTTGACATTTAGCTTACGGACCGTTAGAAACAAAACGTCTCAGAAAGTTTTCTTTGTTTTTTCTATGAATCACATTCCTCCGAGTGACAGGTAGGTGACGCGGATAGGATATTCCAAGCTATACTTTGTTTCTAGAAACACCGATTGTTACGAGACGTAGGCATAGTAACTAACAGTTATACTTAAGTAAGTTATAGGAAACGGTCGTTAGTGATCATTTACTAAACGCGTGAAATCATAGTCTATTTAAATTCTACAGCCATAACTCTACTAAACTTCTGACTATTTCCAGAAAGTACGGCGCCGTGGTGTTCATAGCTTGCATGCGGTTCGAGACGGCGAAGAGAAAGCTTACATACTTGACATTCAGTGATTTCTATCATTGTGCCCAGGTGACTAAAACTTGAGTTTTAATAAACTATTATCCAGGGTTTAAATAGACTCTTAACGAAGCCGTCAACCAAGCATTCTGTACATCATAATAAATAACTTTATGCAATTTTTTTTTGCTGGGAAACGTCTTTTTTTTTTTAGGGTGAAAAATCACGTTTTTCGATAAAACTCAATGTACCTACCGCACGCAAAACATTGTGCTGATGGATGGATTGAGTAATTATACGGGGATCGCGGAGGTGATAAAGTAAAATCTGACAAGAAAAACATGTACTTACCTATTTAAAAAACTCTTGTCAAAAAGTTGTAACTTTGACCCCCAATATCTCCGTAACTAGAAGGTTCCCAGGTATGGTGTAGAACAAAATAATGATCGCAATGACGGGGAGAACAAGTGCCTTTTGGCTTCGTTAAGAGTTTTTTTACACCCTGTATATACAAATGTTTTTTTAATTACAATTTTTTTGTAGTTTAAAAATGGTCTTCAGTAACTTTCTAAATTCATCGGTTTTGAAATATTTTTAATACTCATCATGTCATTTATCAATAACTAGCTGACCCACGCAACTTCGTCTGCGTCATGAGAAAGTAAAAGCTCACAAAAGGAATATTTTCCCCGTTTTTTGCAACATTTTTCATTTAGACTCCGCTCCTATTGGTCGTAGCGTGATGTTATATATCCTATAGCCTTTCTCGATAAATGGGCTATCCAACACTAAAAGAATTTTACAATTCGAACCAGGCGTTCCCGAGATTAGCGCGTTCAACCGAACAACAAACAAACTTTCAGCTTTATAACATTAGTAGATATTTTTATAGCCTTGGTGATACGTCTTCAGGTCCCTGCTCCCAGCATCACGTGTATTTTTTGAATACTGAAAAGATCACATAGTTTTAGTAACCTGTCTTTGTTTTAATAAAAAAAAATGATGTTTTAGATAAAAATCCACTGACCAACCTAGGCAAGCGCGGCTTAAACTGAAGATCAACTGTTATTATTTAGCCACGAGCTCCTCAATATTCTCATTTCTATTCTGATTTCCAGGCCATAATGACAAGCTGGACTTACAGCTGCACAGGCCCAGAGTACTACGACACAGAGATGGACCGTGAGTTCCTGCTCGAGTTGCGCGAGTTGCGCATTCTGCTCGACAAGGAGAAGGAGCATAAGCAGTGAGTGTGTTAGCGTAGCCTGTAACGTGCCCACTGCTGTGACAGAATTCCTGCTCGAGTTGCGCATACTGCTCGACAAGGTGATGCGAGTATAAGCACTGAGTGTGTTAGCGTAGTCAGCCTGTTACCTGCCCACTGCTGGGACAGAATTCCTGCTCGAGTTGCGCATTCTGCTTGACAAGGAGATGGAGCATAAGCAGTGGGTGTGTTAGCGTAGTCAGCCTGTAACATGCCCACTGCTGGTACAGAGTTCTGAGTAAGATTGGGATGGGTAAAGATTAATAATCATACAATTGTTTTCAGTTTGATCTGCATGC
Organism: Xestia sexstrigata; assembly: GCA_941918905.2. NCBI lineage: Eukaryota > Metazoa > Arthropoda > Insecta > Lepidoptera > Noctuidae > Xestia > Xestia sexstrigata. Next base: position 10,485,865 of record OW799228.2, on the reverse strand, counting down.
GTCTCCGGCCAAAACTGTTGGAAAAGTCCTACCAAGAATTGGAACTCAACTTCAGGTAATTTACAAAATAACATATATCACTCATCTTTTACCCGACTACGGCGAAGCAAAAAAGAAGGGTTATGATTTTAGCAGTTTATGTATGTATGTTTGTATTTACGTATGTTCCTCCGTAGCGCCTAAACTATTCATCCGATTTTGATGGATAAGGTGTCAATCAATTCGTTTTTATAACCCGGGTAACATAGGCTAGATTTTAGCCGACTTCAACAATAAGAGGAGTCGATTTTACCTTGTAAACCCCGAAATTTATTAGAGCGTGATTTTTCAGTAGTCGGGTTTTTTAGTTGTAGTACGAGTATACTATACCACACAGCTTCCTGTTTATTTACCTTTTTACTTTTCTAGACTATACACTCGCGCGTTGGTTGGTCTGGCTTGCAATCTACATCGAGGCAGAGAACTCAGATCTCTGTTCATTGATCTACTTGAGAGGTGAGTACCAATGATCACTTCGCTAGATTCTTAAAGCCAATGGTTAAAGGCTTTCGGAAACCTATGACTAATTGAGAGGCTATTGGAAAGGGGGCGTCCATATTACGTGAGGCGTTGGGGGTGGGGGGGTGTCTAACTGAATCTCACAAAGGTCAGAGGTGGGAAGAAACATTGAAAAATTGCGAGAACATTAATTAAGTAAACATGTTTCTCTGCTAAAATAATGGCTAAATCCTACATAATAATATTTGATAAGTAATAAATATTGAATGTAATGAAAATATTAAGCAAATTGTTTTTTAAATAAAACCAACGCAATCAAGCGCAGATTAACGTAAGTATTTACACTAAATCTCACGTGAGATTAGGGGACGGTGAGGGGATCTAGGAAAATCTCACATCTCACTAAGGGAGGGGTGTCAGTGCCTCACGTATTCCTACACTCATTAAGGACGCTGCCAAATCAATGGTAAAAAATACAAAGGCTATCAAGGCTAAGGATAGGCGGAGGATAGACGGAGGTCTTTGCGACTAATAAAAAGCTTTCAAAAACTAAATGGGACTAAGAACCAAGGCTAAATAGAGAGGCTAAATGAATCTTAAGAGATTCATTTAGTCTCTCTATTTAGCCTTGGTTGATCTTAATCAAGGAGGCTAACTTATAATATAACATCACGCCTGTAATCCCCGAAGGCTTAAGCAGAGGTGTATCTAATACATGTACTAGTGCGCCAGTAAAAGGAGGCGAGCGTATTGCCATAGTAGAATAGAATCCGTGACTGCTACTAAGAAATTACTGATGAAAAAACCCAATAACACTTTGCCCGACCTGGGAATCGAACCCAGGACTCAGCTTATATTGGCATTGATTTATTCATTTATAATTTCCAGATGTGTAGAGCCACTAAGATTGGGTGGTTGGCCCAAAACCGATCTGGCGCAGTTCTTGTGCGCCTACGAGCAATGTGCGCTACAGATGGATGTGCTGAGGTATACATGATTTATAAAGGGTATAAATAGACCCTTAACAAAGCCAAAAGGCACTTGTTCTTCCCGTCATTGCGATTATTTTTTTGTTCTACACCATACCTGGGAACCTTCTAGTTACGGAGATATTGGGGGTCAAAGTTCCAACTTTTTGACAAGTTTTTTTTCAAATACTAGTTGAAGTGAAAACTTCTTTAGGCGCGTTGAGCACTTTTTGGGTGAAGGAAAAACATTGAACTCAACGTTACTTGACGTAACGTGCGGTCACGCTTCGTAGCACTCATAGGCGATCCGCTACGACGTAGTACCACATAGTGCTACGACTGGGGAGGGGCCTGTGTACTTTTTGTTTTCACTTCTATTGTTTTTTTAACGTCAAAACTTTAAATACCTCCATAACCCGTTATTTTCCACTCTTACGCAAAGAGCTCCATCAAATTATTTGTCTCGTTACAGGGAAGCAGATTTGAAGAGCGTTTGGGAGAGATATATGCGTGTGATCAGCCAATGTTTACTTACGATGTATCATATCTAATTTATATTGTTATTTATTACTAATATGTAGTCTATAGTCTCTGAATAAGCAGGAATCTAAGTGGTATCCATTTACTGGAAATAAGTATATAAGTTGGAACTTCTACATCTTTACACCTGCTATAACTGCTTAGATATTAATGAAAAATCGTAATACTGTACTTATTTAAAATTCAAATCTATGTAACTGAAAAATTAAGGAATTTGTTACTTCAATAAAAAAACAACTTTTATTCGAAACAATGTTTTATTTAATTCATTCATTATTTGTTACAAAAAAAAAACAACATTAAAAAGTAAAAAATAAACTAAAAAAAGTTACAAAATAGTTACATAAAGTCAATATTTATTTTTTTATCACGAAACTATTTACAGTATTTCGTTAAAGACATGATTGTATAGAAATTTAGCTGTCATTGGAAAACTTATGCTATCTAAGTGAGTTATGGTTGTATTTACCCAACCGTAAATATGTATTCTTCAAAAGACCAGCTCAGACACTTATGTATGTGTGTTCTGCGATACTTTATAGTTTACATGGGGTATTTTCGGATACCCCTAAGGAATATTTTTTTTTATGACGTCTAGTGACGTAACAAACAAACTCACACACACACATAACCACACCATAAATAGTTTTGGAGCACCCTGTATAATTTAAAAGTTTATGATATTTACGGTCAGGTGCTGTATTTTACATAGTTTTTTTTTTAAAGGGAATACAACACATTATGAAGGAAAAATACATTCAGTTACAGGTTGTTAACAATTTATTTATTTATTTATTTTTTTCAAAGTTATTAAATATTTTTAAGTAATGTAGGTCCAACATCAATAGTAACAAACAGCTCACCTAGCGTAGTAATCATCTGCCTAGTCTTTTCCCAATTATGTTGAGGTCGATAGCTGGTCTGACGTAGTGTGGAGTTTCAGTTGATAGAGGCAGTCGCCCCATGTAAAATACTGGTATTCAGATGCATCTAGTTAGACTGGAAGCCGACCACAACATAGTTAGGAAAAGGCTAGGCAGATGAAGCGGCAAGCTCATACTGGTTTTGTCACCACTGATTTGGGGCCTAGTACTAGTATTTTCGGTTCATTTTACATTTTTTTTAACAAATTCGTTTTTCCTATATTTTACCATATTTTTTGTTTTTTTTTTTTAAATGTCTGCGTAAGTAAGTTAACGACATTATTCAAGTATTTTGAATAAGGAATTTGTTAAGGTGATAGAGTCAGGGTAGACCGCAAAATTTCAATTTTCTTACGGTTTTTGCAATTTGCAGGTCAGGTTTTATGTTGAACAAAATATGATCACGACCGTAAAATGGATGTATTTACAAAATTGTAGTAATTAAAATCATCAAGACAACCCATAAGTTCATTTAATCCCATTCAATGACAATTTCATGAAAAAGTCATTCAATGGGATTAACGGCCGTCTATAACTTACTTACGTATAACTGTTAGTTAATATGCCTACGTCAGTAGCTATTGGTCTTTATAAACAAGGTAAGCTTGAAATATTCTATCCGCGTCACCTACCTGTCACTTGATTCATAGAAAAATCAAAGATTTTCTGTGACGTTTTGTTTCTAACCGTCCGTAATCTAAATGTCAAACAGACAGAGATAGCAATCTTCTGTTACCTGTTGGTAAGTTATTGAAAATGGCCGTAGTCTAATTTAATAAATTCTATTTTAATTTATTCTAATTTAATATATTCTAATTTAATTTAATCTATGTTATTTATTTTAATTTAAGTAATTAAGTGTAATCTGCATATTTTTCCAAAATATTCTTGTGTCAATAAAATTAATGATTTAATTGTATATTTTTCTGCGCATAAAGTAGTGCATGCTGTGCTTTTCTGTAAGTGATGAGGCGCTTAGACTTTAGTTTGATTTGTACAAATTATAATGTAACAGTGTACTCATTGTTGAGAAGCCTTATAATAAATAAATAAATAAATAAACTTGGAGGGTTGTATTGATGATTTTTGATTATAACTTAGTAAAGACATATTTGTAACGGTCGCAAATCTATTTTAATCAATATACAACCTGACACTAACCTGCAAATTGCAAAAAAAGGGTAAAAAAAAAAATATTTCGCTGGCTACCCTTGCGGCTCTTGCGCTAACTTCTTAAGGAGGGGGGTTAAATTGCCTTCAAGAGTACATTCACCCCCTTGACAGTCAACCCCTTTACCACAGCTGACTGGCTAATATACCCAGGGTATGGGATACTCAAAAATCTTAACCCGAGTTCAAGATACGACGTAAGTATGACATTTTTAAGTAACCAATGTTTTAATTAAGTACAATTTTGACATTTTATTTACCCATAGCTATTCAGTCAGTATCTATAGTGCCACAAACCCACTTTAAACGACCCGGAGCTTCAAGGACAGGACAAACCGTTAAGGACGTTTGTGGGACACGGGCGTCTCCATACAAATTATTTGATGTATGGACTGTGTGAAGGATGATATGGGTAGAAAGGAGGTGTCCTGCTGAGATGACGAGTAATAGAGAAGTTTAGAAGAACCGACCACTAATGAATTGGGATAAGGGTAGGAGACGGATGATGGTGGTTCACACTATTCTAGATTTCACAGTGAACGTTATATCAATCCTGTTGAATATTTTCGCAGGAATACAAAACGCATTAAAAGCGATAGTAACTTGTCTTGTTTCCCGGGCCAAATGGGCTTGTGATACTGTATTACGCAAAACTTTGCCTTATCCCATTAGTATTTAAGCTTCAAAATTCAAAGGCACAGGAATTTAATACTAATAATTAGCCGATACAATTCTAGGATATGGTGAATGTGCCTTTGTCAGTGGCGCAACTGTTGGGCGACAGTTGCGCGATTGTTGGCAGACTTTGTGTGGTCGAGCCATTTTAAGTTTTTTTTTATAAATTCTGGACAGTTTATAAAAACCATATGACTTAATTCTGTCAAAATGAGCCAGCTCACAATCTCTTATGAATTTAGTTGAATTCAGTAGTAAAATGAGTCTTATTTACAATCAAAATAGTATGTTTAGAATGAAATATTTTTCAATTTCTTCCTTTTTTCGTATCATTAACATAGCTAACGGACACAGTGAGTTTCGTGTGTCGGGAACAGAATCGAGTTGCTAGTGACAGTCGTAGCGGTATCGGGCGCGAAAAACAAACAAGAAAGAGGGTAGACCGATTTGTCTGCTCATAAACACCAAACCGCAATAACTTTAGATTATCTGTGATCATGGTGCTTGCAACAGCGCCGGAATATCGGGAACTCAAAACAAACAGTAAACATGGTAAATATCACGTTTTTAGTGTTAATGACCATGTCAGTTTAAAATACTTTTATTTTGTGTGGGTTGGTACACTTTAGCAGAACTAAGCCCCTATGTCCCAGGTTTTTACGTAAATTCAAAAGGGTAGAATATGATAATTTAATGAATTACAAAAGGTATAGCAAATTACAAATTCTTTGAACCACGTAAATTACATTATTTCGATAAAAAAGTTAATAACGCGACGACTTAGCAGTTTTAATGAATTGTCCATATTAGACTTAGTAAGATACGAAATCCGCCATTTTCAAAATGGAGGTCTGAGAGTGACAGCTGTCAAAATAGTAATATTAGACATGTCAGGACTTATACAGGTATTCCGTTTTTCTGTCAATTACATTATTTCAATGAAAAAGATTAATTAATTAATAACGTAACGACTTAGCAGTTTTAACAAATTGTCTATAATAGACTTAGTTTAGATACGAAATCCGCCATTTTTAAAATGAAAGATCTGAGTGACAGCTGTCGAAATAGTAAATGTCGACTTAAACAGGTATTCCGTTCTTTTTTTTTTTAAATTGTACAAACACAATTATTAAATAAAGTACAGGACCGATTCTTTAACTTGTATATCAGTCTAATAAACATTTAAATAACTTTTATTTCTGAATTTAATCTGTTTTCAAATCAACAACAGCAACAGTCGGGTAAAAATGACAAGCAACACTCGATGTGTTGCTTGTCATTTTTACCCGACTGTTGCGAAGCTCAAAAAGTGGGTAATGTGTTTTACCTGTATGCTAGTATGTACACACGTGGGTGTACTATAGCTACACTTGTGCCTGACCCTTTGGGATTACAGGTGTGATCTTCTGTTCTGGTAACAATCCTCATCATTAAGTAACATATAGGTACATACAATAGGCATGACGACAGTATCAAAAAAATTGCAAATCTATTTAGTTCGTCAGAGTATTAGAAATTAATGGACACGTATTTTTTGTTTTTGTAAATCAATGAATATTGACAAAGATAAAACGCATCAAAACTCGAGTGGCTGGTGACGACAGAACTAGGTAAAAATTATACCTAGGCGTGACGTATTGATAATTTTAAAAGCGTCGTATCTTCGTCAATTTTGGTTTACGTAACAAAAGAAAAAACACGGGTCAAATATTTTTTTATAATCTAACTGACAGACTAATTAGTTTTTTTTTGTCGTCTCGCCTATTGGCAAAACATGAGTGTACTATTGAGTATTTTAGACACCTCTGCATAAATCTTCAGGTGTGACGTCTCAAACAATATTTGAAAACAGATTTTGAAATCCAAGGCTTTTTACGCACAATGTCAAATCAATCGTTTTAATTTTTATAATATAATAAATACACAATAATCATTTGGGTAGGAATGTTATTTTTCTACTAGAAATTCATTCGTTCCAAATCAGGTCAGGACGCAGGCTTAAAATTCTATAATCACATTACTTAATAACTAGACAATTTTATATTTTAATTTGTTAGCTTGGAAATAAAGATTAGGTTCTTTTTGACATAGTATAGAAGTTACATTATTGAAAGTATTTGTATCATAGCAATGATAGACAGTCTAGTGGTGTGACTGCAAAGTCATAGGTCTCGAGTTTGTTCCGGCTAATCTTCAAACGGCTGGACTGATTTTGACGAGACTTTTACTGGCAAATAGCTGATGTTATAAAGTCTAACTTAGGCTACTTTTATTTTAGAAAAATAATTAAGAGTTCTGTGCAAAAATATTAAAACCCTTAAAATTTTAACGAAATCCGATTTAAAAATGGAAGTCATATTTTTTAGAATAATTTCAAAATAATTGCTTTGAGTTAGAATGTAACTTCTATAATATGTCGATTGATTGTTATAGATTCGCAGACATATATTATTACCCGACTTCAGCCGATTACTTATAAGTAACATAGTATGTACATTATTGAGCCAACTAACTTTGAGCTTTTATACAGCTTTGCTAGTTTCGCTTTAAGAACCAAATATGACTAGCAATGTTGTACGTAGGGGGTAATCTCCGGAACTAATGATCCAATTCTAAAAATTCTTTCACTTGCAGAAAGCTACATTATTCGTGGGTGCTTAAGGTTATAAATTATATTTATGTCATTCATATTAGCCGAACTATCACAATTTTTGCGGACGAAGTGGCGGGCGAAGTGCCAGTCATTTCTATAATCGTATGCAAACGACGGATAAGACAAGTCATTTGTAGGATATTTACGTTAATTTCAAAGGAGTGAGGTTCGTTTTTGTATGATAACATGCACTGGGACTGTTCCTCTCATAGAGAGGAAGCCTGTGTCCCAGCAGTGGGGACGGTGAAAGTCATATTTGGCTATCAAAGCTAAAAGCATTTTAAAAGTAAGTCGGGATTTCTTAGAAATAACAATGTAGACTATACATTTTGTCAATTTAATAACCATAGCTTGCATTGTTAATCTCATAATTTATCATTTACAATAATATTATAATAATTTATCAAGTCTATCGTACATTTATAGACAACTTTCCTAAATATTTAATCATTTAAGGAAGATGTTTCTTCCAATTTTTTTTAGGTTTTTTTTTTGGTATTTTTAAGAAAACATTCTATCTATGGGAGATCCTTATAGGTAACATATCCATATAGTAAGAATGGGCGCACAATAGGCGACAATAAGCAATTTTAAAAAATTTGAAGGACATTAACTCTTACCAAGGAGTATCGTATTACCCAGTACCAACTGGGTTTTGGAGGTCAGATAGGAAGTCGCTCCAAGTAACATACTGGTATTCAGCTGCAACCGGTCAGACTGGAAGCCGACCCCGACATAGTTGGGAAAAGTCAGGCAGATGATTCCCTGCTGTGCACCCAATCTTATACAATCAGTCATTTGCATACCCAGCGTCGACGAGCGACCTCAAAAAACAATACATGTTTGTACTTACATAATTCGAGTTTACATTGCTAAATTGTTTTTGACGAAACTCTAGTCTTAACTACAGCTAGGTTTTGCAGATCTCAATATTAAATCTTTAAACTAAAAACTTGTATTTATTGAGAAACAAAGTTGCACAATGTTTCATTGTTGCGAGCAACATGGAATGTTGCAGGTTTGCTGGCAACATAGTACTATTCCATTTTCCAGATAGACAAAAATTTCGCAACATTGTTACCCGCAACAGTTGATGTTGCAGGCAACAGTTGCGCAACAGTTGACGTTGCGGGCAACAGTTTCTCAAGTTTGTTTCCCAATGAATACTAGTCTTAACGGAATTACTATTTTAGTTTGAAACACTGAAAGCGATCACATGGAAAGTTTATTCGGACAAGGACCTAAAAATGTCCACTATTACCCGACTACAGCGGAGCCTAAAAAGAGGGTAACTTTTATCTGTTAATGTAACATCAAAACAATACTGGATCTCAGGAACCAATGATTAACTTTCTTTTTATTTAGAGTTACACCTCTGCTCTTAGATATTTAGAAATCCAGTTTAGAATTTAGGTTAAGCACCTCGTCGAAGGCGTGGGTGACCATACATGTCATACTAAGATAACTCCGTGCCTCGAAATGCACGTTAAGCAGTTGGTCCCAGCTGTCATTTGTAGTTCTTTGTCAGTCGTTACAGGTAGTCAGTGGCCTAAAAGTCCGACAACCAGTCTTACCAAGGGGTCGTCGTATCATATTACCCAGTGCTAACTGTGTTGTGGAGGTCAGATAGGCAGTCGCTCCATGTGAAATACTGGTGTTTATCTTCATCCGGTTAGACGTGAAGCCGACCCAAACATAGTTGAGAAAAGGCAGGCAGATGATTTTAACCGTGATAAATTTAAACTGGACTCCTAATATCCAAATAGGTTTCTTAGTAGCGAGTCAACTCCATAATCAGTCTATAAAAACACTTTGCACCTCCGAAAACCAACAGTTGCACTCAAAACCGGTTCAGACTCTCAACAAACCGAATAACAAAATTGTCCAACACTTTTTTTGACACTCAAAACCGTACTTATTGATGTTTTGATCCGAAAATAAACAGTTCCGAGTCAAATCCCAAAATTGTCCATCACTTTCGGACATTCCGAAACCCAATACCAGAATAAACAGGTCAGAAATTCACAAAAAACCGGTTCTGACTTTCAAAAAACTCAAACTCAACTCAAAAATCGGAGTTTTCATATTTCTTCAGAAATTATAATTCTGGACCTATAGTGCTCATCCAAGGCTGAAAGCATTGTGGTAGGCGGTAGCGGGCGCGGTTTCAGCCAGGTTAAGTGGCCACACTGTATGGCGAGTTGCGACATGAACGCGTCACATATTTCCTTTCAAGTACCGTCGCGTCGCGGTGAGTCGGTTGGGTAGATTCTGCATCGCTTGCCGCGTTGTATTCTTTCTTTGGGATAAATCGCGCCCGCCTCCGCTCCCGCTAAAGCCTCCTACCCTAGACGTAGCCTTGGAGGCCCATTTCGCTCGCCGCTAAGACCTAAAACAAAACATTTTTTAATGAAAAAATAGTTTCTAAATTATTGCTGGGAAACGACTTCTTTAACACGGTTTTATTAGGTTGGTAGGTGTAACAAATTTAAAAAAAAATACTATTCTTCTCAACAAACCCTTACATTTGATACCCACATCATAGGAATGCATAAAAAATAACTAATCCGCTATCTTTGACAGTCCGCCATGTTGTTTAGAATTTAGAATGACAACTTTAACCATTTAACAAAAATGTAAATCTTTACATATTACACTCATAATACATCATAATTAATATCACTTCATTTAGTATTAAGTAAATTTTATTTTATATTGTATTCAAATTTTATTATTAAGATTTGAAAAATTATAATTATGTTGTTGTCTTATGGTGAATGCTGCGTATACCTATAATAGGCATACATATCAGCACTTTTATGTTATTTTCATTGTTTCACATTAATTCTCAGTATGTATTGCTGTTGGTGTAAATAAAATAAATAAATAAATAACTTAGCTAACCATGCACTGTCATCCAAACTAAACAAAAATTCAGCTCAACCGGATGCTGGGGTCAAATTTAACTTCTAGGTTTTTTTTTGTAATTATAGTTAATTACAGGTGACGCCAATCTTCTTTATCGTGTGGTTAGTGCTCAACCTAGTGTCAGAGTTTTAATACCGCCCATGGGCCTCTGACTTGGCTTTACATGTCGTCAAGAAATATTTCTCAGGCATGCTGGTTTCGTCACGATGTTTTCCTTCACCGAAGCAAGTTATAATTATACAATACGCACATTAATCCGAAAAATCAGAAATGCGTGTCTTGGGTGGTCGAGCTGAAGCTAATGAAACCTTTTGACCGCCAGAGCATAAATGCACGCGCGTGCCCTCCACGTCAAGCCACAATTTCACCTACAATTTTGTCACATATTTGTGTCGTTTGGCGGACAGGGCACGCGCTTGCTAGACATGTATCGTGTAACATGAGCCAAGGCCAGGAAGATGATGGGACGGGAGAATTATGAAACGATGAGTATACCTTAGTCTTGAAGCGCGAGGGTATCGATTTTGGCTCATATGTCAACCTCACAGATCTTCCTTTTTTGGGGGAGGCCGTATTTGTCCTTTTTGATGACTTCCTGTTTTAGCTTGAGGTACACCTCCAGCCTGGCTAGGGCGTACTCCTGGAAAAAAATATCATCATCATCAGCCTATTATGTTCCCACTAGCGAGAGCCGAGACTTGAGTTAAATTAGCCAGCGAAACTCCAAACCGTTACTCACCCAATATCCAAAGGGGATCTGGCTCTTGGACGCGTTCACAATGGACCATAGAGTCCAGAACAGATGGCTGGCAACCGCGAAAGCCTCCACCTCCTCGAGTAAAGCGTTCACATCGTCCAGGTTTACTTCGCCCTTATCCTGGCCGCTACAAAAATGTGTTAGGTATTCCCGGATGAATATCTCCTGGAAAGACAGTAATGGTTGAAAATAACAGAATATTAAGTAAACAAGCGAACAACGGCATTCAAAATCAAAGCATTTATTGCAAGTGGGCCAGTTACATGCACTTTTGAATTGTCGAAACAAAGATGAACAATAAATGTAGCTACAGTATTGCCCATTCCCTAGCGTAGATCTCTATGGAAAAGAACGGGCAAGAAACTCTATGGACACTCTTTTAAATCAAAATATTGTTACAAAACCTTGGTTACATCATTTGGTATATTATGTGAAAACAATGTAGCAAGATGTGCACGTTGAAAGTGTACATAGTAAAAATAAAATTAATAAATAAGAATAATTAATTCAAATAAGCCATGGCAACTAAGAGATGACTAGTCACAACTGACAGTGCTCGTTCACGAACAGGTGGCCTACCATGACGTCTTAAAGCAGGACTGTTTTAATCTTATTCCAGAGTGAGAAAGAGATGGCGCTAGACGTCCTCTATAGCTCCGTCACTTTCTCACACTGGAGTGACATTAAAACAATCCTGCTTTAAGACGTCATGGTAACTCCCCAGGACGCATGTATCAGCACCATTTAACTCAACCATTTTGAATGGTCGGTTAAGTTTGATTCTAATATAAGGTCCCATTCAAATAGATGGACAAATATTAACACAGCGCACAGACTACACATCACCTTTTTAGGATAGTGTTGTTAGGCTAAGTAGAAGATAAAAAAAAACTTTAAATTTTTTTTTGGTCGTATATCTTTGGTTAGACGTACTGAACTTTTTTTTACTTGTTATCCAACAAAAAGGATAATACCCTCACGGATTGGACAGGGTTTTTTTTGTCACATGTTTACATAGTATAAAACAAAGTCGCTCCCGCTGTTTGTACGGTTAGATCTTTTGAACTACGCAAAGGATTTTAATACAGTTTTCAGCAATAAATAAGTGATTCAAGAGAAAGGTTTATATCTACATTGCGCCAGTGCGTAGCCGGGGCGGGTCGCTATAGTAGATAAGTAAGAATTAAAGGTCATTGCTCTTTCCTTAATTTGTCTGCGTAGGTACCCCGACAATACATTATGAATCATTTTTTATTACTAGAAAAAGTCTAGGATCACGATAAAGGTCGTTTGGGGACAAGTTTTGTGTCATTATTTCTGTTTTCGGAATTATGTATTTAAATAAATGTATGCGGGTTAATGACCTTTAATTCTTACTTATCTGGCGGAGACTATAGTATTGTTTAATTATAAACTACACATAGATCTCACCTTTTGCTCCAAACTCGGCGTAAAGTCCTGATTCTCATAATAAAACGGATGCTCCGGATTGGTATAATCAAACGCCCATTCCTGGAAATGATTTGCAATATCGAAGCCCCTATAATTATAGGCGCAGTACTCAAAATCGATTAACACCAATTTAGGCTCTCCCCAATCGGATATATGGCTCAGAACTGTGTCGGAAGTGTTCGCGTCTTCGTAGGCAAGTTGTTCGTATCCTCTTTTAGTGTTATCTTCACGACTTGACCGAGTTTCGTCCGAGTCAAAGCTTCGGACGTAGACTGCTGATCCATCGTCTTCTGGGACCGGTTGAGGAGAGTCTTCCAATAGGAGGATGTTGCCTGTCGAGAAAAAAAGTGGCGGTCAGTGTTGCCAGGGTGAAATCACACTAATATTATAAAGGCGAAAGTAAAAATAATTTGATTTTGAAGATTTTTCTCTTAAAGGATGATATGGCCAGAAAGGAGGTGTCTGATGAGATGACGACTAATAGAGAAGTATGGAAGAAGAAGACATGCTGCGCCAAGCACTAATGAGTTGGGTAGAAAATCTTAATTAGTCCGTCAGATAGATTTCCAAAAAATATCAGACACATATTTTTTCATTTTTCACGTAAACCAAAAAATGAAAACGATACAGTGCGTCGAAAACTCGTGTGACGTCACATTTGAGTACATTTTTTAACCACATATTTTTTCATTTTTTACGTAAACAAAAAATGAAAACAATACAGTGCGTCGAAAACTCGTGTGACGTCACATTTGAGTACATTTTTTAACGGAAAGTGACGTAGCAAGCCCCCACTTAAAAATTTAAGATAAAACGCGTCAAAGATCTTATTTTTGACGCGTTTTATCTTCAATTTTTATTAATTTGATAAAACAAAAAACACCTATCCAATATTTTTCGATAATCTCACTTATAACAGAATCATATTTTTTTAGTCACGAATCGTCCCTATTGGGATAAGGGGAAAGAGATGGAAGATTTTTCTCTTACCTTCCTGCATATCATTATGACAGAACACGACAGGAGACTCGATAGAGGCTAGGAACTTCTTCAACCACTCGATCTCTTTCTCCAAGTCCGTGTTCTTCAACTGCTTGATGATGCGCTCTTCTTCTTCGTTCTAGAAGGAGACAGAAGGTGGTTATGCGGATTTCTTTTATTTTTCTTTATCGTGTGGTTAGTGCCTAACCTGGTGTCAGAGTATTTATGCCACCCATGGGCCTCTGACTTGGCTTTACATGCCGTCGAGAAATATCTCCCAGGCATGCTGGTTTCCTCACGATGTTTTCCTTCACCGAAGCAAGTGATAATTATACAATACGCACATAATCTTGTTTTTTTTTTTAAATACTGGTTTTTAAAGTTATAACATTACTTTAAATATGTACCTCAATGATCCGTTTACTATTCAACGCATCCATCGTCACAATGTTTTTAAGTGCATTACATTGAGTTTTACACCATGATTTTTCAACCTAAAAAAAGTCGTTTCCCAGTAATATTTTTTGCGTAGATTTACTTAGTTTGATGTACAGAATGCTTGGTTGACGGCTTCGTGAAGAGTCCGGTTACACATAGATCATCTGCCTGCGTTTTTCCAACTATGTTGGGGTCGGCTTCCAGTCTAACCGAACGCAGCTGAATACCAGCATTTTACATGGAGCGATTGCCTATGTGACCTCCACAACCCAGTCAGTACTGGGTAATACCCCTTGGTAAGACTGGTTGTAAGACTTTTCGGTCCACTGACTACATGTAACGACTGTATAAGATCTTCAAATGACAGCCGGCACCAACGGTTTAACGTGCTATCCGAGGCACGGAGGAAACTCGGTATGTTATGGCCGGTCACCCATCTACAGACCAACCTGGGCAAGCACGGTTTAACCTAAAGATCGACCCGAGCGGCTAAGATTCTTACCTTTCCCTGAATATTTCCTGACAACCTCTCTTCCTTGACAGTTTTCAACCATTTGTACATGGTCTTCCAAATCCAGGTAGGTTCCTTGTTCAGAGGCACGTCTATGGAGTGTATGGCCGCCATTTTCTCAGCTATTTTCATGGATAACGCGGGATCAGCTAGCTCTTTGGTGAGGAGGGCACGAGCCTGAAAAGTGGGGGTCGGTTTAGTGGGGTGAAATCGGTTGTGGGGTAGAAAATTGCCCCGTTAAGGTGGTGGGGGCGTGAGGTAGGGTGTTTCAGGCTTATAATAGGAAGATACTTGTATTAAAAAGGGATAAACTTTGTAATTTTCGATGTAGGAGGTAATCTCGGCGCTTCCTTATTTTTTTTTGTTTTGTTTTGCCTTGTGCAAGTCAAATAAATACGTTTTTTTTCTTTTTTCTCAAAAACTACTCTTTCGATTAAAAAAAATCTTACAATGGTGGAAGTTGCAGGGTTTAAGATGTTCTAAAATAGGAAGCAATAGGTCCTTTAAGGAATATTATGGAATTGGCAGAAAAAAACCTAATTCCGACTAAGAGAAGTTTTCAACGCCTAATATCTGCTATCATGTAAAATATCAACCTAAAATGGATATTATTAGGCCTGCTATAGGGACTTGTATGCCGTGACGAAAGATGGCATGTCGTTGTCATGGCATGATGCCTCCTCCTTGCCACGTAAAATCAACCTTTTCCCATTAGAATAAAGTTTGTTTTGGAACGATTGTTGATCTACATATTATTCCGATTTCGAAATTACCTCACTGATATAACTAATTAGGTTAGATTAGGTTAGCCGTATGCAGATTTGATCGATAGATATCGATAAAATAAAAGAAAATACTTTAATTTAATATACAGTATTCTTTTGGTCGTATGGTGTCGGACGTAAAGAATAGCACCATCCCATATCTTCCCGTCGGTGTCGTAAGAGGCGACTAAGGGACTTACCAGAGAATGGGCAGCAGCGTTCTCTGTGCTTTTGCAACAACCGTACTGCGATCGCCAACCCGCCTGCCAAGCGTGGCGATTATGGCAAATCCCCCCCTTTTGGGGGAGGCCTATGTCCAGCAGTGGACTTTCGGCTGAAGTGATGACAGTATTCTTTATTTTACTCCATATTTCATTATGTTTTTTTTATATTACTTTTTAATTCTAATATTGACATAGATGGTTCACATCTGCCGGGCCAATTTTTTTTCTCAATAATTTGTGTTTTATTCTCCTTTTATTGTATTATGATTTGTGTTTCTGTTTTTTAAACCTGACAATTATTATTAACAAAAAAGACTAAATTTAAACATTGCTTGTAGCCGACTGTTGCATTTAATTATGATACCTAGAAAAAACTCGGTATGTGCAGAAAACACTAGACAAAAACGAAAAAATCCCTGTAAAAATCATCTACGAACAAAAATCAACCATATTTCTTAGACATTAAATGTCAAATTACATACCACGCGTGCGTGTCCAGGTTATGACGTAGTTCCAGTGTCCGGTATGAGCCCCACTCGGAAAGCGGGTATACCTGGCCGCTGCAACTGAGAATTTCCTAACAGAAATACTCAATTACGGCTGGTGAAGCCGAATATACGAGCGTAGACAACCAAAGACAAATAACCACAGATAAAAAATTCAAGATCAATGTTTTATTTTGAATATAAACTGAAAAAGTCGTCTTTTATGGATACCAAAGACAAAAAACCACAGATAAAAAAAAATAGAAATTCAACGAATGAATTTGAATATAAATTGATCAGTCGTCTTTTATGAATACTTAGATGAAAAATTTCTATGTGGAGTAGTTCAGTATTATAATGGGTGTAAAAAGACTCTTGACAAAGCTTAAGGGTACTTGTTCTCCCCGTCATTGCGATAATTTTTTTGTTCTACACCATACTTGGGAACCTTCTAGCTATGGAGATATTGGGGGACAAAGTTACATACATTATAACATTTTTTTTTTTTGTAAATGCAATTTTTTAATTTTATGACTTTGGGGTCATACTTTCTTTTACACAATTTTTAATGTTGTGTATTTATTTCAAATATCTCCAAGACCCCGTATTATTCAATGCATCCATCAGTACAGTGTTTGAGTCTCACCGTTAATAGTGATTTTTCACCCCAAAAATAAGATTCGTTTCCCAGCAATAATGATTGCGTATTTACTTAGTTTGATGTACAGAATGCTTGGTTGACGACGGCTTCGTGAAGGGAAACGGACCCTTCACGAAGCCGTCACACCCTGTATACGAAACACGTGGTACCCGGTTGTGCGTCGTTGTCATTTCGACCCTGTATAGTGCTGACTTTTATTCCAATTGCATTTTATCTTACCTGTACATTTCCTACTTACTTCGATACCTGCCAAAAACGCCTATTTACCCGTAAATCATTATTTTAATAACAAAACTACATCTTTTTAGCAAAAATAACAAACTACCCTCATAATTCTAATTTTAATTAAACTTGTATTTATGTCTGTAAAATAGTGCACGATTTTTCCCAATCAAATAAACCTGAAATAGGATTATTTTACTGTTCACCGACTCATACAGATTATACTAAAAAAAACATCGACTCACCGGAATATACTCCTCAATTCTTCCACCAGAGAAGACACCATGTAACCTGGGCCCAAGTCGTCTTTCCGACAGTAAGGTGAAGATGACAGATTCTGTTACGATTGCGTCCATTGCTCGCTCGCCGTGAACCTGGCCGTAGATTCGGAGGAGCACCTGAAGAAAACCAGCAATGTATGGTGTTAGTCATTTATACGAGGGTAAAGTAAATGAGTCACACCAACGATTTTTGTTATTAGCATGTCTAAAAAATAGGTAACTCGAGAAAAAATAATGTATTTTTTGCTTTCTTAAAAAATGACAGATATTAAACGTTAAAGTACGGCCTCTGCGGAAAATCCTACTACGGACGTGACGTCCACGCTGCGAGCTGCGAGTCGAAATAATAGCTGCAAACCACTTGCATCACCCGCAATCGGACATGAAAATCCCAGCGTGACGTCACGCTGCGAGAGTTGCGAGTGTGCGGAGGAACGCAAATTTTCACAACGCTGTAACTTTGGAAATCCTGGCCCGATTTCAATGAAACAAAAATTATTATTATTTGCACGAATACGCACATTAAATGCAGTAATATTATAGTTTTATAGTAATATTTTGATGTGTTGGTGTGCCTCATTCGAGCTTAGCTGGATAGAAGTGTCTCAGCATCCTCCCCTCCACCTCTATCTATGTGACTTAGACTACGCTTAACCACCTTCTGTCTACTTCTAGAACAAAGAAGAAGAGCGCGTCATCAAGCAGTTAAAGAACACAGAGTTGTAGAAGGATATCGAGTGGCTGAAGACGTTTATAGTAATATTTTGATGTGTTGGTGTGAGTCGTCGGTGACTATAAATTGAAATGACGGAAATTATTGACGCCGTCTGTAGCTCAATAAACAATACAATAGGCTTGTGTACTGAAAAAATGGAATTAGTCCGTCAGTTAGATTATCAAAAAATATTTGACCCGTATTTTTTATTTTGTTACGTAAACCAAAATTGACAAAGATACCGACGCTTTTAAAATTCTCAATACGTCACGAGCGCACTAAAAATTATACCACGGTAATTTTTAGTGCGTTCTGACGTCACGATCCCCGAACTCCCTAGTTTTGATGCGTTTTATCTTTGTCAATATGCGTTTTGTTTTGTCTTTTTTTTCGTTTTGTCTTTGTTTTTTTTTTGTTTTTAGGGTTCCGTACCTCAAAAGTCTTCTCTTCTTGTCCGTCTGTCACCACCGATTTTCTCAGAAACGGGTGGACCTAGCAAGTTGAAATTTATACCATATACTGAGGTCTATAGTCCCTATTAGGTGTATAAAATCAAGGTCCTGAGTCAACACGACAAAAATATATGGGCAAAAGTACCAAAATTTACGTAAATTTTCAACTTGTTTTTATTTTTCGGTTTTTCTGTAAGACATTGCTTTTAACCAAAATTGACAGTTCTAGGTCAACCGGAACCCTATAGGTTTTGGGTCGAAAACCTATATGGTAGTTCCAGTTGACCTAGAATCACGAAATTTGGCAAAAAGCAAGGTCTTACAGCACATGTAAAGGGAAAAACCGTAAATATGTAGTTTAATAACAAAAAAAGCGATTTTACTATTACAAACATATTAATAATAATAATAATCATTTATATAATACAATCCAATTTGTTAGTAGTACATACACATCTTAAACACTAGTGTTAGTACATAATTATACTTCGTACAATTTTGTTAATAATTATTAATAATGTCAAAATAATTAATAATAAATATGTCAAAATAATCAAACAATAATTGCTTTCATTTGCGGTTGGAGCAATAGCCGTTTCTAGGGATCGAACAGCAAAGTTAAGTTTGTCCTTTAAAAAGTTTGTACGGAACCCTCGCAGTGCGCGAGTCTGACTCGCTCTTGGCCGGTTTTTTTTATTGTTTTTGTTATTTTTATTTGTTTGTTTTTTTTTTCATTGATTTACAAAAACAAAAAAATACGTGTCCATTATTTTCCAATACTCGTAACTGACGGACTAAATAGATTTGCAATTTATTGATGGTGGAAACTAGCCTATTGCTTGCGTGTTCGTGATCACTTTGCTTGTAACGCGACCATAGATTTCAATGTTGACCAAATTTGGCATGACCCCTTTTGCCTCCAATATAATAACTCCATATGGGATGCCTGACAATAAAATATTTTTATTTAATTATTATTTTATAATAACTTAATGCCTCATTACTCATTATTGTGTGAGGAATGTTATGAAAGAGAAAGTAGTAAATGATGTCGTGACGTCAGACAGGGGAGAATGGAAGAAGAACACGTGTTGCGACGACCCCTTAGTACAGTGGTTCCTAACCTGGGGGTAATTACCCCCGCAGGGGTAAAACGGAGATTCTAGAGGGGTAACACGGGATGGCACGAAATAGTATTAAAATAGCAATAAACAAAATAATAGTACGGTAAACGGTAGCACGGCGCTCTCATGCGCGCGGCTGACGGCGACGGCGGCGGGTGAGCGCAAAGCATCTGCAGAATACCCTATTATAGCGGACAGAGCTTTAAAAATGTTGATTCCATTTGCTACAACTTACAGATGTGAAACTGGTTTCTCAACTCTTGTTACATTAAAAACAAAATCCAGAAACCGTCTGAATGTTGAGCATGACATGAGATGGAGTGAGTTCGGTTTCACTCAACGGAGTGAAACCGAACCTAAGTTTGTCAAACTTGCGAATGCAAAGCAATTTCAACCTTCACACTAGTTAACTCCGAGATTTATATATTACTTTACTAGTTACCTAAACGGGCCACTTCTTACATAATAAACATATTTTCGTTCAAATTTGTGTGGTTTTAATTATTTTAAATTAGCTAAGGGTAAACTCAATTCCCATACTTGTTCACAGGGGTAGTGACATTGAAAAGGTTAGGAACCACTGTCTTAGTAGAATGTAACAAGGGCAAGAACATGATGAATGAGGCCATTACTCACCTTCCTAGGCTCATCGAGCGAGCTAAAAGAGTGGGTCCTGACAACAGACCTCCTGGCGGTCCTCTCGCCGTTATCTGAGTCGGTATCCTCCGGGGAACTGGAGCGCTTGTGATAGGTCCCCCATTTGGAGGTGTCGTCCGGGAGGGCTACGTAGTAGAGGAAGTTTGATAGGCCTCCGCTGGAACGAAGAGAAGGAATTATTGGTTAGATTGTAATTTATGAGTTGTTGTTGTTGTGTGTGTTGTTGTTTGTGTGTTGTAATTGTTTCTATGTTGTTGTTGTGTTTGTTTGTTGTTCTTTTTTAAGTTTTATTTTATTTTAAATGGAACTGTATGGATCAAGTTATCCGCAATAAATAAAGGGTGTAAAAAACCTCTTAACGAAGCCGAAAGGCACTTGTTCTCCCGGTCATTGCGATCATTTTTTTGTTCTACACTATACCTGGGAACCTTCTAGTTACGGAGATATTGGGGGGACAAGTTTTTTGTTAGTTTAAACACCTCTATGACCCCCTTACTATTCAATCCATCCATCAGCACAATGTTTTAAGTGCGTTACTTGAGTTCTATCATTATTTCTAAGATTTAAATTGTATTTTTTGTGCTTATTCTATTTTTGAATACATATATTAATGCTTGGTTGACGGCTTCGGGATGAGGTTGTTTACACCCTGTATTATGATTATGACAGCTGTCATCATAATCATGTCAGCCGAAAGACGTCCACTGCTGGACATAGGCCTCGCCGCGCTTGTCGCCACATTGACCGGTCCCGTGCGACTCGCATCCAGCGGATCCCTGCAACTTTCACCAGGTTATCGATCCACCTACTGGGAGGCTTCCAACGCAACGTCTCATTTAGCATGTAGTCAATAAATATTATTATCATCTGCCTAGCGTAACCATTTCACCAACTTTATTGGGGTCGGCTTCCCGTCTAACCGAATGCAGCCGAGTACCAGTATTTTACATGGAGCGACTGCCTATCTGACCTCCACAACCCAGTTAGTACTGGGTAATACGGTACTCCTTGCTGACTGGTTGTCAGACTTTCGGGCCACTGACTACCTGTAACGACTGTCAAAGATCTACAAATGACAGCCGGGACCAACTGCTTAACGTGCTTTCCGAGGCAAAGAGGAATCTCGGTAATCAATGTCTGGTCACCCATCCACGGAC
Source organism: Xestia sexstrigata (assembly GCA_941918905.2). NCBI lineage: Eukaryota > Metazoa > Arthropoda > Insecta > Lepidoptera > Noctuidae > Xestia > Xestia sexstrigata. The sequence continues at coordinate 10,464,629 of OW799228.2, read as the reverse complement.
CAGCCTAGGCAAGCACGGCTTAACCTAAATTATTCGTTCTTCTTCTTATAAAATTTAAAACTTGTATTTTATAAAAAGTTGTAAAACACAAAATTGGTTCAATGTTACCCAAGTTAGATATATATATGTTACACTAGATTAGCAATTACCGCACCAAAGCGTTGCCATGGTCATATGACCAGGGTCATATGCGTAGCTAACGTCAGTTCAGTGTCCTGTTTGACGCCTACCAGACGTGACACGCGACAAAAAATGGTAAATGCGTAGTGAAAGAGTGTGATTCAACATCACAAACACATAATAAATTAACCGAAATTACTTTCCACACGTCATTTTATTGTTTCTGTGTTTATAAAGTAGTATAAATCAACGTAAAAACGCAATTAATTAAATAAAATTTTGAATTTTGACAGTTAGATTCAGTGTTACCATTAAAAACTTAGTTTTAGTTTCCCACATTAGTGGGAGAGCCTTAACTTATGAAGTAAGTGATTTTAATATTATTTAATTGTATCAGACTTTTTAATTGTTTTTGATATAGTTTTAATATTTAAAAAATGTAAATAATAATAATATTTGTATATAAATGAATAAACGAAATGAAAAATATTCAAAAAGAAAATGTTTTAATTATTTCATTAGTTATAAACTTGTAATACATCTAATATGAAATACCAAATTCAAATATTTTAAAGTTTATTTAATTTATATGTATCAAATGTTTTTTTATGGCTTACAAAAGTTGGGTAAAATTTCGCATGGGTACGCAACCCCATCCCGCCATTGCAAGTTAATATTGCCGTCTTTGTCTAATCAAAGCGACGGTATTGTTCTTGCGACTTGTGTAAGCGAGACAGACATATGTTTACTTTTAAATGTTTAGTGGTTTCAAAATTACGTCGCCGTCGCGCGTCGCCGCGTTTAAAAAGTGGTTACACTTTTTTGACACATTTGATTGAGGTTTGCATCTCTAGTAACTCAATGCCCAAAGTACTTACTCGAAATAAAAAATAATAATCAACACCCGTTAGTGTCACACTGGAAAATTACCCGTCAAAGATAACACACGCATTGTTTAGTAAGTCCTGATAACGATTTGTAATGCGTATACCTACTTCTTTAACAGTCGGCCATTTTGTTTTATACGAACACACGAGCCAAGGTAAACGATGCCGTGACGACAGACACGGACGTACGGACGGACAGCGGAGGCTTAGTAGTAATAGGGTCCCGTTGGTTACCCTTCGGGTACGTAACTCTAAAAAGCAGTTTATCTAATATTATCTTTTTTCATCAAACAGACAAATTACTTCGCCTCAAGAAATGTGTAAAAACCCAGAGGTTTTACATTGTTTACAGATAAAAAGAGACACGTTTTATAAAAGAGAGGTTTTTGTAAAAAATAAAGTAATTTCATTCCGTTTACAAAAACATTCAGTTTGTTATAAACGTTTGCACGACGAAAACGATATCTTTTTTGCAATACAAATTTTGGTGTGCGGTCTAAGTTAGAAGCTGTTGTATTGTTAGAATATTGGCTAGATTATTTTTAATGATTATTTGTGAATGTGTAAACATTGGTGTCGATTCTGGTGTGCACAAACTAAACTTAATTTAGGCTATTGCTATCTTTTACTAAAAGGAAGTGCGAGAAAAGGACGGCTATAGCACGGTAATATTATAATAATATTACCGTGGCTATAGAGCCTATGAACTACGTTAGAGATGTCAAACTAGTTTATGCCTTGCGCTACACCGTGTTTTTAGTCGACATGTATTTACGTGCACCCTTCACTTGTATGGTAATATTAGTACACTAACTACAACTAAATTTGACAGCTCTAAATTACGTCAGTCTCTTTCTCGTTTTATTACAGAGAAAAAGATAGCAATAGCCTAAATTAAGTTTAGTTTGTGCATAACAGAATCGACACCATTATAGGCCCTGTAGATTACAGATGCTACTTAACTTTTTATCTTGTTTTACGTTTTTTGTGTAGTAAGCAACGACTTATTGTCGGGCCTACATAAATCATGATTATATGCGACATAATTTCGAACAAACTTAAAAACGCTACCGCTTAAGTAATACTCCACGCCCCGAAACAACAAATTGTCCTGCTAAAGTCAAGGTTACTTGTATTTATTTTCATTTTTTGCGTCTCTGTATATAAAAGCTTATGTAATAGACTTCTTTTAATACATAGCCTTAATCTGGCCTTGGGTATCGATTGAAAATTAAACGCATTACCGAGATATCACCGGTGTGATACAAGACTGTTTAAAGTAGTGTCGGACCGAAATATGTTTTTTAGTCGAAACCGAAGGTTTGGTTTTGATTATACATAGTTTCGGCCGAAACCAATCCTTCTTTAAGTGATTAAAACGTTGAATAAAATGTCAGTGGGCCGTTCTTTCCATATATATGAATAATGAAACATATCGCTGGTCTAATATTGCAGGGATCTTAAGTTTCACTTTTATGAACGAGTGAAACGTAGATAGAATACCAGTATTTTACATGGAGCGACTGCCTATCTGAACTCCACAACCTAATTAGTACTGGGTAATACGATATCTCTTGGTTAGACTTGTTGTCAAAATTTCGGGCCACTGACTGTAAAACGACTGTCAAAGACCTAATAACTGTTGGGGTCGACTTCCAGTTTACTCTACAGGCGAATTGTTGTACTAAACAGCTGTGCCTACACCTTCAGACAGTACAGGCATAATGTTTCATTCATATTAAATTTTAAACGCAATATACAGTGACCTCTTTTACAAGACGATTGTGTATATTCGATAAAAACCAGTTAAAACCTTGTGGTTTCCGGTTTTTATATAATGTGAAGATAGTCTATGGAATCATGTTGTTAATTGATGATAAGATGTTACAGTAATTGGTAATTATAAGTTTTTAGAAATTTTAGGTATTATAAAATTGAGTGGGCATTGTCATTGCAATAAAGGGTGTAACAAGACCAAGGCACTTCCTCTCTCCGTCATTGCGATCATTTTTTAGTTCTAGTCCATACTTGGGAACCTTCTAGTTACGGAGATATTGGTGTTCAAAGTGACAACTTTTTCAGAAGTTATTTTTGAAATATAAATGTTTTTAATTAAAGATTTTTAATATTTTGAGTCCTACCTTGAACCATGATTTTGCACCCCAATAAAAGTCGTTTCCCAGCAATAATTTAAGTCAAAGGCATCGCATGTTATCTGATCATTTAAACTTGACCTCGTAATGGAATCGATACTTGATCAAACAATGGCCTTCTGTACAAAACAAATAACCGTCGTACATTTAAATTTTAAAAAGTCACTTTGTACTAGCTAATATTTGCACTACTGCACGATATTTTATGTTCTCCATTTTCCACGACCTCCGTACTATTCAATCCAACCATCAGCACAATGTTTTAAGTGCGTTACGTTGACTCCTACCGTAAAACGTAATTTTTCACCCAAACAAAAAAAATAGTTTCCCAGCAATAATTTTCAAACAAAATGGAAACTCACCTGATCCTTTTGAAGTCCAGCTCTTTAGCGTCGATAGTCTTCCACGGTCCGTGGAGGTAGTTCCGGCAGATTCTCCCGGCCACCTCACGCATCTCCTCCTCTGTGCCACACATTTGAAGTTTCTGTGAAGGGAGAGAGAAGATATTTTCAATAACAAATATTTTTTTGTCATCAGTATTCTCCAAACATAAATTGTGACCAGGGGATTTCATTTAAATTTTGTGGATGTGTTTGGTTGGTTTTAATTTGAAATATAGGATCGTTTTGGACTTGATAGGTGGCAGGAGAGCCCGGTCGCTAGTAAAATATAATTTTGAAATATATAGTGTATCAAAATACTTAGCTGGGCTGTGAAGAAGATGGATAAAAAAATATTGATGAGAATGTTGAGGTGCATGTGTGGTGTGACAAGAATGGATAAAGTAAGGAATGCGCCAGTTACAGAAAAGTTAAAAGGGAATCGGCTGTCTTGATATGTACATGAGATGAGGAGGGACGAATCGCATGTGACTTAAAGAGTGATGAATATAAATGTTGATGGATGGAGAGGAAGAGGAAGACCAAGGAAACGATGGATGGATTGTGTGAGGAATGACATGAAAGAAAAAGCAGTAAATGATTCCGTGACGGTTGACAGAGGAGAATGGAAGAAAGGCTGCGACCCCAAGTAACATGGGACCAGTAGGGCTATTACGTATCTCCGTGACAGCTCGAAATGATAGTAATGGGCTCAGTGTCCATCAATTAACTGTCAAAAGGTTGGTTTCGTATTATATATGACCAGTCGCGATCAAATAAGACGGTATTGGTTGTCATCGTGGCTGATAGTCACCGTAGACGCTTTCGTATCGATACTTTATTATTTCGATTATGTAAGCATAGTGGACAACAAATTGATGACAACTGAGTTTGAAGTGGCTTTCGTGAAAGATTTTACACCGTACCCGGGCTGTTAGTCACCGTCAAGTGACTCAGTGCGATACGTAATACCAATATTATGACAATCTCGGTTGTCATCAAAGTTGGGTGTACAACCCAAGTACAACTGAAGCTTGATAGTCACTGGATATCAGAAAGATACGTAATAGGCCTACAGGGCAGGAAAATGATGTGTATGAAATTCCAGGGTAGCGGGTCAGATGACGTTAAAGAACTTGAAAAACAATTGAGTAACAATACAACTTGTTTACTTTTTCATTCACTGCGGCGCATTGTAATAGTTGGCATTCTGCCTAACTCGATAAGATTTATGTTCTACAGTTATTTTAATCGTCGTAATCACAAACATCTTTGTTTGAACTTGTCTACATTCATCATCTTTTGTGATTAACTACGTACAGTTGGCCATATTTTAATGATGTTCCGGGAAATAAATTGATTAATCTTTGTCGATCGAAGAAGTCATCGTTCTCCTGCCCTTATCCCAATTCATTAGTGGTCGGCGCAGCATGTCTTCTTCTCCCACACTTCTCTATTACTCGTCATCTCATCAGACACCTCCTTTCTACCCATATCATCCTCCACACAGTCCATCCATCGTTTCTTTGGTCTTCCTCTACTCTTATAGCCATCCACATTCATACTCAACATTTCAAAAGAAACCATATTTAAGAAGAGATCTACGCTAGGGAATGGGCAACTACAGTACTTTCTCAAGTTATTATGTCTTGTGTCTGGGACTGTAGCTTTGTTTTGTTTTTTTTTGTATTTTTGACTTTCAAAAGTGCCATAATGGTCTAATTGAAATAAATGCTTTGAGTTTGAGTTTGAGTTTGAATTTTAGTTTTGGAATATTCTGAGTTTAACAAAATCGATCCACAATTGAGCGAGAAATCGGTGAACGTTAACCTCCTTCTTTTTCCTTTTTAAAAGTCGGTTAAAAAATAGTTATGATGCTATATCAGACTACGTCATAGTGTTTTCTGGTTTTGTTTTTTCTAAAATAACTGGCACTGAATAATATAGGGTGTAAAAGACCTCATCACGAAGCCGTCAACCAAGCATTCTGTACATCAAACTAAGTAAGTTTACGCAAAAATTTTTGATGGGAAACGTTTTTTTTTTTGGGGTGAAAAATCATGTTTTTTGGCAGAACTCAATGTAACGCACTCAAAACATTGTGCTGATGGATGGATTGAATAGTACGGAGGTCGTGGAGGTGGTTAAAGTAAAAATCGTACATTAAAAACTTGTATTTAAAAAAAAAGTTGGAACTTTGACCCCCAATATCTCCGTAACTAGGAGGTTCCCAGGTATGGTGTAGAACAAAAAAATGATCGCAGTGACGGGGAGAGCAAGTGCCTTTCGGCTTCGTTAAGAGGTATTTTACACCCTTTATTATCATAGTATTAAAATGTAACGTATACAAAGTCAGGCCGCGAAAGAGGTGCGTCACGCAGAAATACCTACTGAAAAACTATGTTAGATTAGAAACTCAAAGCATTCATCTGTCATCATCGTCAATTCACATCTGCCTAGCCTTCTCCCATCTTTGTTAAGATCGGCTTCCAGTCTAACCCGATGCAGCTGAATACTAGTATTTTACATGGAGCGACTACTCGTGTGTTTGGCTAGGAACTGGCCCGTGGATGAACCACACTATCACATACCTACCGAGTTTCCTCCGTGACTCGGAAATCACGTAAAGCCGTTTGTCCGGGCTGCCATGATATATGATCTTTGACAGTCGTTACAGGAAGTCAGTGGCCTGAATGTCTGACAACCAGTCTTACCAAGGGCAAACATACGAACTGGATGGTGAAGTCAGGTATACAGAAATGGACATGACCTTTCACTCCGAAAAAAAAGTACTGTTCCCGAGGGAAACAACAATAACGTTCTTATGATAATAGATGGCGCCACGTGTCTTTCGAATCATGATTAAATTATATTACTACAAGCATAGTATAACCCGAATTGATTGTTAAATTTTAAATTAACGCGAGTGGAGCTGCAGGCAAAAGTAGTATTGATAGTAAATCGATTGGAATATAATTTTACGTGGGTGTATACTCGTATGGCGATTTTGCACTGAGGTACGGGGGTACGGGTCCCACAGCCAGCGGTTAAACGACTAGCTGACGACGATTTTCTCGCTCTAGAAACGTACAAAAGATCGAAGTTCCCGCCATACCGTGTGAGTTAAAGATATATCATCTGCCTAGCATTTTTCTATGTTGGGGCCAGCTTCCAGTCTAACAGAATGCAGATGGAGCGACTGCATATCTGGTGAGGATGGATATTTGTTACTATTCCACGCGAAAACTACTGAACGGATTTGGATATAATTTGGCATAGATAGTTTATAACCTGAATTAACATTTAGGATACTTTTTATCCCGGTAATACGATCCCATATACATGCATAAACTCACGCCTTTTTCGTAGGGGGTTGACAGAAACCACAGAACGCCACCGGCTATACGATCCCGTGGGACAATAGGCTTGTGTCCTGTAAAAATCTAATTAGTCCGTCGGTTAGATTAAGTATAAAAAAATATTTGACACGTATTTTTTTCTTTTGTTACGTAAATCAAAATTGACGAAGATACGACGCTTTTTAAATCCGTGCTATAATTTTTAGGGCGTTGTGACGTCACGAGCCCCCACTCTTGAGTTTTGATGCGTTTTATCTTTGACAATATTCATTGATTTACAAAAACAAAAAACACGTGTCCATTATTTTCCAATACTCTAACTGACGGACTAAATAAATATGCAATTTATTGATGATGGAAACTAGCCTATTATCGAACTCCACGCGCGTGAAGCTGCGGGCATAAGGTAGTGTAAAATAAACCGTGAGTTAACGTGCTTTTCGAGGCACGGCAGAGTCTTGATATGTAATGATGGTCATCCATCCACTGATCGACTTTTGTAGGCGTAGCTTAACCTTCGATCGGTCTATGCGGCTGTTATTTATTTTCCACGAGCTCCTCATTCACGAGTCAGTAGAAGAGATACAATAATTTATTAATAGTTAATCGCTGACTATTCACACCGTCATCGCGTCAGCCAGAACTCTCGTCAAACAAACAACTCGCTTCCCGCTATTTACCAGCAGTGAGACGCGGGTCTTATGATTGCCGCCATCTTTGATAATCCTGCATCCTATTCGCATGCGCGAGGTTCGAGCTTCTACGTTTAAAAATATTGCATCACGAATTCATTTATCACCGCATTACGGACTTTTTTGGTTATCCTTTCAGAAGGTTGTCGATTTAGTTTCTTTACAAAGGGTTTTTTGCACGTCCACGACCGTCGTTCTGCCAAGTCATAGGTCTCAAGTTCGAACCCAAGACATGCTAGTCTGATTTTTCGGATTCATGTGCGTATGTTTTAATTAGGTATCACTTGCTTCGGTAAAGAAAAACATTGTGAGGAAACCAGCATGCCTGAGAGATATTTGTCGACGGCATGTAAAGCCAAGTCAGAGGCCCATGAGCGGCATAAAAACTGACACCAGGTTAGACACTAACCGTTATGTCCCTGCGGCAAATATATTTTTTTCTTTTTTTCTTTCTAACCACACGAGAAAAAACGGCTTATTCTATAGCTGGCACGAACCAAATATTCTTCTTCTTATATATGATATTATATCGTGAACGGATTAGTTAACTCTTTCACATGTTCAAAAACCACATTGATAAAACATTTTCCCTCAAAAGTGTTTTATAGGCTAGTTCATTGGATAAGGGTACACTCAAAAGGCTTTCCGTTGCGCATGGGTTAGCCGTTTACGCCGTCGATTATAGAATTATGAGGCTAACCTGTTATATAAGCAGATTTTACCAAAGAAATTGAACGCGATGAGCAATCTTAAAACCATGTGTCACTATATTCGTAAACGTTAATCTCCGTAATTGAAGAGGCTTATGTCCAGCAGTGGAATGTTGTAGGCTGATAATGAATCTCCGTAACCAGACAGCCGATTGCAATAATTTGCTAAAAATTTCTAGAGCGCGCTTGTGGAGCTGATAATGCACTCGTGAAAACCACAGCAGACGTTTTACTTGGGTCATAATGTAAGATAACACCTTAAACACATCATCTACACACATCAAAAATGTCTAGGGATCAAGCATTTTTATGCGGATTTCTTGAGATTGAGATGTGGCTTTGTAATAAATTTATGATTTTATAAATTTATATGGATCCTTTTTGGTGCATTTCATAATTTGAATCAGGAACTCTCAATCAAATTCGAGTAAAAGATGAAAATAAGCTGTCAATATTTTCCCTATAAAAACATACAACGCATTGAAGACATTATTAGTGCTACTGTTTCCCTACTACTGATTAAAACCAACGTTATTATGGAGCGGCGACGTCATTTAAGCAGGGAAGAAATGCTCAGAGCCGTGGGAATGATAGAAGCTGGTTCCCGGCAACGTACTGTAGCTTTAGCTCTGAATACAAGTCAGAGTGTTATCAGTCGACTTTGGACACGTTACCGAAGCACTGGTACCGTGGCTGAGCGCCATGGAGGACGGTATCGCTGCACCACACGGAGACAAGACCGATACATTCAAATCTTAACTCGAAGAGCTCCAACAATAACCGCCATGATGTTAGCCGTGAGGCTTCATCACTCTTCAGGGAACTTAATTAGCGACCAAACAGTCAGAAACCGCTTGCATGAAGTGAACCTTCATTCCCGAAGACCGCTACGGGTACCACCTATAGCAATGCACAATCGTAGGATTCGATATCAATGGGCTCTTGAACACAGAAATTGGGCAGAAGAACAATGGCGTTTCGTGTGCTTTTCTGATGAGTCTCGTTTTGGTATGAGACCGGATACAAGACGTATACGACACTGGAGAACCCCTGGACGCCAACAGCGATTAAAATCCTGCCAGGAAGTCCATCCTTATAGTGGTGGAACCATCATGGTATGGGCGGGTATTTGGATCGGCGGAAGAACTGAGTTGATTTGGATCAGAGGCAACCTCAACGCTCAAATTTATGCTGAGACGATTGTATCAGACGTCATCGTTCCTCTACAAGTGCAAATCGGTCCCTTATTTCAGTTAATGCATGATAATGCACGACCGCACACCGCAAGAGTTGTAAGACAGACTCTCGCCGCAGCTAACATCAATGTCCTGCCCTGGCCTGCTCAGTCGCCAGACTTGAACCCGATTGAGCATGCATGGGATATGCTACAGAGAAGAGCTCTGCCGAATATGGAAGGTATCCAGTCGCAAGAAGACCTTTTTTTGTTGTTGCAACGAACATGGGCGGCCATTCCACAGCGTGATTTGGATGAACTCATTTTGAGTATGCCAAACCGATGTTCTTGTGTTGTTAGTGTTCGCGGTAGAAACACGGATTATTAATTGTTTAAGTTACCCAATAAAATTTTAAAGAAAACTGTTATTTCAGTCTTTTTTTCGAACTTTAATGTTAGTGGTTCAAATGTCAAAAATCCCTTTATTAGGAAAATGGCAAATTTCTTTATTAATGCAAAGGTGACTTGGTTTATCGTTACTGTGACAAACGAAAACACTTTATTTGATGAATCCTTAAAGAAAATTTTAATTAATATCAATCAGGAGAAAAGTTATTGCAAAAATATATGTTGATCCCTAGATACTTTTGATGTGTGTATTTGACATTTATCTAATCATAAACCGCCTATACTATCTGGCAATAACCTTGCATTAGTAGATATGTGATAAGCCGTAATACAATTGTATTTTTATTCGATAACTTACATCCTGAAGGTATTATGTCGGCCATTGCTCCCTATTTCTGCTCAGCAACCCGACAAAAGATGGATAGAATAATAAGAAAGATCATCTGATTAGCCATTTTATAACTATGTTGGAGTCGGCTTCCAGTCTACCCGGATGCAGCTGAATATCAGTATTTTACATGAAGCTACTGCCTATCTGACCTCCACAACCCAGTTAGGGACTGGGAAATACGATACCCCTTGGAAAGACTGGTTGTCAGACTTTCGGGCCACTGACTACCTGTAATGACTGTCAAAGATCTACAAATGACAGCCGGGACCAACGGCCTAACATGCTTTCCGAGGCCCGGAGGACACTCGGTATGTAATGGGTAGTCACACATCCACGGACCGATTTAGGCAAGGATCCATGCGGCAGTTTATATTTAGCCACGAGCTCCTCCGAATTCATTCGGTCATTGATCCATATAAGGTTCTGCTAAGCAACTCCAGAAAACATCATTGGATTGGGTGAGGAATGATATGAAAGAGAAAGAAGTAAATGATGCCGAGACGTCAGACAGGGGAGAATTCGAGAAGAACACGTGTTGCGACGACCACAAGTAGAATGGGGACAAGGGGAGGTAGATGATGATGATGATGAAGAATGTGATTTGCTGACCAAAATTCAAAAGTTCCAGGTGATGAACCAGTAGGAATGCCCACGACTTTCAATTCTTAGGTGGTGGGTTAGGAACCAGACGGACCTTTAGCCTCTTGGTAAATTATTTCATCACCACTGCTCTCAAAACGGAAGGAAAACATCGATTGGAAACGGGGTGAACCGAGATTTCGAAGACATGTGACATCTACCAACCGCACTGGGCCCGCGTGGTAGATTACAGCCCACACCCTCTCATAGAGAGGCCTGTCCCAGCAGTGGGGACAATTATAGACTACTTATGCTAATTACTATAACCAAAATGTATGGTCAAAAACAGTTTTGGCAAATAAAAAACTACTCTAGGTCAATTAGTAATGATGTCTAAATGCATTTTAATTGTGAATTATTATTGCAATCAGTGTAAATGAAGACTATCAATTACAATTTGAGCCGTTTGAGGTAATAAGCGATAATATTCAAGTCTGTAATTGATGTTAATTTACTTGTTATTTTCGTGTCAAATGCTGACAGGTGTAATTGTCAATTCTTATAAATATCTGCTTGTAATTGTTTCACTGAAAGGCCGAGGACGCTGTTCATCATTACCTGCCTTTTCTCAACTATGTTGAGGTCGGCTGACAGTCTAACTCAGGACTACCTAACCAATGAGACACGCCTCCCTAGGGGAGCGTAGAAAGAAGGCAAGGGAGCGCGGCATGCGTTTAGCACCAATATGTCACATGACCAGAAAAAGTTTAGGAAGAATTTATCGAAATTAAGGTCGATTCGGCCATGAAAGGACTTCCATCTCTTGACATTGGAGCAGTTTTGGATCAAACGATTTCTTGTTGCCGCTCTTGCTTTGCGAACACTTGTTCTGTTTTCCTTTACTCCTCAACATACTTGTGTTTGATAGGTTTTGTCACAAAAAATGGAGGGGGGGGGGCATGAAAATGTTAGGTATTTATAGGCCTGAATTCTTGTCGTGCGGACGGTCGGTCGCGGTACGAGTATACATTGTGTTGCTATGTACATAGCACCATTCTGCGACGCCGACGTCAGCGGCGACCGACAGCCGTATTTTGTTCTCGCTGACGTCACGACCGACCGTACGCGACCCACCGTCACCGCGACAAGAATTCAGGCCATAATCCGGGGAGGCTCGACACAAAAAAGGTTGGGAAACACTGGTCTAACGCTGGGGAATACCAGTATTTTTCATGAAGCGACTGCCTATCTGACCTCCACAGGTAATGAGAAGCCCCTTCGTATGTATGATTGTAAGATCTTCGGTTTTTTTACCACCCTGAACGCACAAACATTCTCCTTCTACTTGTGAAGCTAAATGTGGGTGTATTATAGGTCACTTCTAGGTTCTACCGGTTGTGGATTTCAATTGTGATGTTTATGGAGTAGAACTACATGTCGTTCCGAAAAATCTTCACAAAAATACCAGTAAGGTTTGAAAAGATCACTTTTTAACGAAATATCAAGAACTAATTTAACCAATCCGAAGAATGACCCCTATTTACTTCGCTAGGTGATAAAAATTATGACGTATCTCAGTAATTACTATTAATCGGAGTAATTAATAATGAATTATTGCGCTAATAGTAATAACATTGAGATTATTGAGGTAAGTCTTAACAATAATTTTATATCCAGTGTTTGGATGGACTGCTTGAAGGATGATATGGCTAGAAAGGAGGTGTCTGATGAGATGACGAGTGATAGAGAAGTAAGGAAGAAGACATGCTGCGCCGACCCCAACTGCGGGCAACCGTGTTTAAGGTACTGTCTCTGAGATCAGGTAGGTTTCTTAAGTAAAGTCAGGAGCGCAGTACTCGCAACATATGTGCGTGTATGGTCAGATGTATGCATTCTGTAGTTGACTGCCTACCCCCATAAGTAAGTAATATACCTACGCAAGATCGAAATGAATCATCTGCTTAGCCTTTTCGCAACTATATTGGGGTCGGCTTACAGTCTAATCGGATGCAGCTGAATACCAGTTTCTACATGGAGTGACTGTCTATCTGACCACCACAATCCAGTTAGTACTGGGTAATACAACATCCTTTGGTAAGACTAGTTGTCAGACTACATGTAACGACTGTCAAAGATCTACAAATGCCAGCCGGGACCAACGGCTTAACGACTTTCCGAGGCACGGGGGAAACTCGATACAAATAAATTACATGAAGTAAATGTTCACCACACAGCTCTGTTTAACCTTCAAGCAAGAACCACCCGAGCAGGTACTAGCACATATCATCACACTTAGTCACACTATAATATTACTTTTTATTTTATTTATTTAGGGACAAAAAACAGTTACGTTACAATGTATCTAACGGAGCTAAATATGTTCATTTAATAAACGTATAACCCACACTATTGTCCACGGATTAAAAAAAAATACTAAAAAGACAATAAGGGCGGACGGTCGCATATATACATTATTAATGAAAATAAGAAAGGAAAAGAAAAGTAAATTATGAAAGGTTGTCGGTAAGTAAGGCTAAAGCAATTTTATTTAAATCGTGCAGGAGAAAACGCAAAAATATCGGTAGGTATCAGTAAAGTGTGTGTTAAGTTAACTACAAGGCGACGGAGAGGTGCCCGCTCACCGGCGGCGTTTGTTTTGCACTTTTCGGTATGAAACAGACAAGGAACACGCACCTCCCGCCGTATACTTCTAGGTACTACGTAACATAACTTATTGGTAAGTTCATTACAATCGAACTTATTATTACAAATGCCATGCAGCATCATGACCATGAGGAGCGTACGCCTGGACTCCAAACTCAAGAGATTGTGCTGTTTGAGAAGTTCTAAATAAGAAATTCTTGAGTGATAAAATTTATACCTACTGCACATTACGTAGGATTTTTTTTGAACCATTTTAAGTCTATATGAGTATTTGTCATAGAAAGGACTCCAAATAGGAACAGCATATTCTAACTGAGAGCGAATCGGGGTCTTGTATAAAAATAAGAAAGTAGTTATTTTTTAAAGTCCTTGGAAGATCTCATGACGAAACCATACATCCGAAAGGCTTTATTAATAACATTATCGATATGAACATCGAAGTATAATTGGAATCCAGCAATATTCCAAGGTCTCGTGTGGACTCAACTTTTTTCAAAGGAATGCCATGCAGGGTATATGTGAAATGAATTGTATTTTTATTTTTGGTAAATGATATAGAATTACATTTAGGTATGCTGAGTTGTAACTTGTTATCTAGGCATTATTGAGAGAGTCTATGGAGATCCTTTTGAAGCAGTAGGCAGTCATGAATATTCAAACCAGATTTATAAATGTTTATATCGTCGGCATACATTAGGAAGGCTGAGTTAATAAAGCAGGATTTAATATCAATAATGAATAGAATCAAGAGGAGTGGGCCCAACACAGATCCCTGGGGCACACCAGATTCCACGACAACATAGTCTGACTCGTAACCGTTTATAACAACTTTTTGAGCTCTATTAACTACATAAGACGCAAAACACCTTAGCAAACTACCTCTGATGCCGTTGAAAGCAATTTTATCCAAAAGCAATATATGGTCCACCTTGTCAAAAGCCTTTTGAAAATCTGTATACACAGCATCCACTTGGATGCGGTTGTCCATCTTCTCAAATAAGTAATTTGTGAAAATCATAAGATTTGTGGTGGTTGATCGACATTTATCGACATTATTACAAATTCGAAAGTTTGTATGTGTGTTTGTTACTCTTGCACGCAAAAACTACATAACGGATTTGGATGAAATTTTACACACAGATAATTTATAACCTGGATTAACATAGGATACTTTTTATCTCAGTAATATGATCCCGAGGGATAATTATTGAACACGACTCGGGCGAAGCCGCGGGCATAAACTAGTAACTGATAAAATAAAGATGTAATATCTCCACTACTTAATCTTTCGGAGAACGATGGGCAGATGATGTTGGTGCCAGTTATGCCAGAGAATAGCGGTCATTGCCCTTTCCATAATATCTCTTCGTACGAACCAAAACAAATAAACTATGTATCGTTTTTCATTACAAAAAATGTTGAAGATCACGATAGATGACGATTCAAAACTTGAACAGGGTTATTTTTGGTTTTCAAAGTTAAGAAGTTTAATAAATGTAGGTAGGTGGGTCAATGACCGCTATTCTCATCTTAACTGGCACCAACTATAGTTAATATGCTCAACTGTCAGTGACTGTCAAAATTGATTGATCACTACAATATATGAATTCGCAGGGGGTGTGTGTAGGTGCTGATTATAATTTCATTGCCAATTGCAAAGTCACGCGACAGAATCTTTTATCTAGTGATAACCATTTCTGATAACAGGCTTACAAGCCTATTGGTTATCTTGTATGATATCTTGAGTCTTAAGAACCAGACTAAAGACAAGATAAGTGTCTAAATGTAAGCTTGCGTTGACACGTGTTGAATTCCGCCGGGTGTCCGGTTGATGGCCATAAGTCTTGCCATCTTTTAAGGTGGTTGCTTCAGGTTAGCCCGCGAAATTCAAATTTTCTTACGTTTTTTGCAATTTGCAGGCCAGTGCTTTCATGAAATAGTCATTCAATCGAGTTACATGAACTTGCGAGGGTTGTTTTGATCATTTTGATGACTATAATTCTGTAACTACATACGCTTTACAGCCGCGAATCATATTTTAATCAACATACAACCTAGCACTGGCCTGCTAATTGCAAAAAAACGTAAGAAAATTTCGCGGGCTACCCTGGAGCATCAGTCTTAAATGAGACTTGTATGGTTGCTCTGACGAATTAGATACTTAATTCAGGAAGTTGTATGTAATATTAAACCCCCGCCCCTTGGGCTACTTACGTTTAGTTTTCACACATAAGAGAAATACTCTCTCAGAATTTAAATGATGAACATTCTGAATGAAGTAATACGTCATAGCATACTTTCGGAGTACCGTTCATCGCGATGATGAACATTCTGAATGAAGCAATAGGCTTGTGACTGAATAAATCTAATTAGTCCGTCAGTTAGATTGTCAAAAAATATTTTTACGTAAACCAAAATTGACGAAGATACGACGCTTTTAAAATTCGCAATACGTCACGCCGTGGTATAATTTTTAGTGCGTTCTGACGTCACGAGCCCCCACTCCCGATTTTTGATGCGTTTTATCTTTGTCAATATTCATTGATTTACAAAAACACTGACGGACTAAATAGATTTGCAATTTATTAATGGTGGAAACAAGCCTAATCGTTATAGCAAACTTTCGGCGTAACGTAGACCTACATCGCAATGATAAACATTCTCAATAATAACTGTTTGCCTGTTTCATCCCGTAATAACTGTTTGCCTGTTTCATCCCACAGCTGGGCAAAGTGTTCTCCCCATGACTTCCAAATCCTTTGATCCAGGGCCAAAGTGGACCACTTTTCGTTGGTTCTGTCCAGCTCGCCCCGCCATCTCCTCTGTTTTGTTTAGCGTGGTGTTGCGTAGGTACATGGTCGGTAAGTTTAACACCTAGGATTTATGTATGTATATTTATTCGTCTGTGGTTTGTGTAGGGACAAGTTATCATTTACCTACAACAAACAAGATTAAAATCTGACACAAGTATTTTTTATTTGAGGTTATGGAATATTTTTCATTAAACTATATTATATCCAATTATCCATATCAGATAATTGTTACTGATGGAAAAAACTTCAACTAGGTTACGAAATTGGATCATTAAATACATAAATACACACATCAAAAATGTCTAGGGATCAAGCATTTTTATGCGGATTTCTTGAGATTGAGATGTGGCTTTGTAATAAATTTATGATTTTATAAATTTATATGGATCCTTTTTGGTGCATTTCATAATTTGAATCAGGAACTCTCAATCAAATTCGAGTAAAAGATGAAAATAAGCTGTCAATATTTTCCCTATAAAAACATACAACGCATTGAAGACATTATTAGTGCTACTGTTTCCCTACTACTGATTAAAACCAACGTTATTATGGAGCGGCGACGTCATTTAAGCAGGGAAGAAATGCTCAGAGCCGTGGGAATGATAGAAGCTGGTTCCCGGCAACGTACTGTAGCTTTAGCTCTGAATACAAGTCAGAGTGTTATCAGTCGACTTTGGACACGTTACCGAAGCACTGGTACCGTGGCTGAGCGCCATGGAGGACGGTATCGCTGCACCACACGGAGACAAGACCGATACATTCAAATCTTAACTCGAAGAGCTCCAACAATAACCGCCATGATGTTAGCCGTGAGGCTTCATCACTCTTCAGGGAACTTAATTAGCGACCAAACAGTCAGAAACCGCTTGCATGAAGTGAACCTTCATTCCCGAAGACCGCTACGGGTACCACCTATAGCAATGCACAATCGTAGGATTCGATATCAATGGGCTCTTGAACACAGAAATTGGGCAGAAGAACAATGGCGTTTCGTGTGCTTTTCTGATGAGTCTCGTTTTGGTATGAGACCGCATACAAGACGTATACGACACTGGAGAACGCCTGGACGCCAACAGCGATTAAAATCCTGCCAGGAAGTCCATCCTTATAGTGGTGGAACCATCATGGTATGGGCGGGTATTTGGATCGGCGGAAGAACTGAGTTGATTTGGATCAGAGGCAACCTCAACGCTCAAATTTATGCTGAGACGATTGTATCAGACGTCATCGTTCCTCTACAAGTGCAAATCGGTCCCTTATTTCAGTTAATGCATGATAATGCACGACCGCACACCGCAAGAGTTGTAAGACAGACTCTCGCCGCAGCTAACATCAATGTCCTGCCCTGGCCTGCTCAGTCGCCAGACTTGAACCCGATTGAGCATGCATGGGATATGCTACAGAGAAGAGCTCTGCCGAATATGGAGGGTATCCAGTCGCAAGAAGACCTTTTTTTGTTGTTGCAACGAACATGGGCGGCCATTCCACAGCGTGATTTGGATGAACTCATTTTGAGTATGCCAAACCGATGTTCTTGTGTTGTTAGTGTTCGCGGTAGAAACACGGATTATTAATTGTTTAAGTTACCCAATAAAATTTTAAAGAAAACTGTTATTTCAGTCTTTTTTTCGAACTTTAATGTTAGTGGTTCAAATGTCAAAAATCCCTTTATTAGGAAAATGGCAAATTTCTTTATTAATGCAAAGGTGACTTGGTTTATCGTTACTGTGACAAACGAAAACACTTTATTTGATGAATCCTTAAAGAAAATTTTAATTAATATCAATCAGGAGAAAAGTTATTGCAAAAATATATGTTGATCCCTAGATACTTTTGATGTGTGTATATCAAAGTAAAAACCTTGGATTATGCTATATATTTTTAATAAAAACCGGCCAAGTGCGAGTCGGACTCGCGCATGAACGGTTCCGTACTATCGTAGTAGGGGAGCCCCCTTCAAATTTTCGTTGTTATAGCGGTAACAGAAATACACATTCTGTGAAAATTTCAACTGTCTACGCTACCTATTACGGATCAATGAGATACAGCCCACGGACGGACAGCGGAGGCTTAGTTATACTTAGGGTCATGAACACCGATCAGAAAAAAAAAAAATGGTCCCATTGGTTACCCAAGTACGGAACCCTAAAAAAAGATATCACGAACTGCCTTTCATGAAGCACAATTGACACAATAAGGGGAAAATAATTAAAACATTGTCTGATTTTAATATTCATGAAATCATGAAAAAAAAATTTAATACTCGTACAGTAGACATTTTAGAAGCTATCTCATCATCTTCTGCCTAGCCTTTTCCCAACTATGTTGAGGTCAGCTTCCAGTCTAACCGGATGCAGCTGAATATCAGTATTTCACATCGAGCCACTGCCTACCTGACCCTAACAAACCAGTTAGTACTGGGTAATACTAAACCCCTTGGTAACACTGGTTGTCAGACTTTCAGGCCACTGACTACTTGTAACGACTGTCAAAGATCTACAATTGACAGCCGGAACCAACGGCTTTACTTGCTTTCCGAGGCACGGAGGAAACTCAGTATGTTATCAAATGTGTGGTCACTCATGCACGGACCAACCTAGGCAAGCGCGCCTTAACCTGAAGATCGAACCGAGCGGCTGTTATTGTAGGCTATCACATAAAACAAAAAAGTGAGCCGTCGCGGGACGCCAGGCAGATGTGAAACTTGTACAAGTAATATGCTTAAAAAAAAAGTCAATATAAAAAACAAACAAATGACTCCTCGATTCAAAAAAGAAAATCCTTATGCTGGAATCGAACTCGAAGTCACGAGATTGTGTAACCCAGCGCTCTGTGCCCCGAGACCAGCTCGCTTGATATATCGTGGCGAACATGTAGATCTTATGTGGCTTCAACTTCGGTAATGTTCGGGATTGTTCGGGCCGGATTCGATCGCCACGCATTGTTCCATCGCCACGCTCGCCACGAATATTTATTTGTTTTTTTTGTTTACCCGCGCCTTAATGTTTCACATCAAAAAATATCTTTACTTGACTACCATACCTAACAAATCAGGAATTACACACAGAGGAAGGAAAACTTGGTTAGTAAAGAAAACTGCATTACGGAAAAATTACACCATAATGTCACATTTTTTTCCATTGAGAATTCTAGAAATATTGAAACAACATGACGCCTATAATCCACCCATCATTTCGCCATTTGTCCCACGTAACAGGGCGAGCCTATTGCCACCAACCGGGCGCAAATCCTGACTCCGTGGCTGCTACTGAGAAATTCATTGAGAAATATACGCTTTAGTAGTAAAGTATCAAGTCACGCTCCTGTTTTCTCGGAGTCATGTGCGTATTGTATAATTATCACTCGCTTCGATGAAGGAAAACATCGTGAGGAAACCAGCATGCTTGAGAGATAATTCTCAACGGCATGTAAAGCCAAGTCAGAGGCCCATGGGCGGCATAAAAACTCTAAGGCCAGGTGAAGCACTAACCACACGATAAAGAAGAAGTGGATTTGCGGACACCAGCCCGTTACACAATACAATAAAGGCTCATGTGATAGTGGGAGATTATTACCACTAACCAGGCACAGATCCAGACTCCAGTTAGGAAAACCGTTTGCCTGACTTGGGAATCTAACCCGGAATCTTATTATCAGCAGTAGCACTTACGTCAGTCAGACTCATGAGGCAGTTTATTTACATAATTTGACTGCCTTTTCCCAACTTTGCTGGAGTCAGGTTCCATTATAACCGATGCAGCTGAATAAATAATTATCGCTGAAAATTACACACACCGCACTCTAGTGCCACACTAAGCAACGAATCTAGTGTTGTGGACACCCAATAGTTAATATACTACTTATATACCAGTATTTTACATGAAGCAACTGCATATGTGACGCCCACAGTTACATAGTGAACTTCTGACATATTGATTACTTTGTAGGAATAACACCCGGATTGACACAGACCAAGGTTATTTATATTTAAACTTAGACCATTTATTTCAAATCTAGAACAGTTACTGGCACTTTTGAATTGTTAAGAAACAAAAAGGAGCCCAGTCTGGTCACAGCATCATTTTTCTGGTCTGGTGGTTTTTTTTTTGGTCAAAAGGACTATAGACTATAGTGTAGATCTATATGGAGTAGAATGCGCATGAAACTCCACAGATGGAGTGTCCGTGGGTAGCCTTGTTTTCACCGCCATAGTCACATATACGTGACAAGCAAGTGTGTGCCTTCTACGCCAAACGACACAAATATGTGACAAAATGGTATGTGAAATTGTGACTTGGCGTGAAGGGCACGAGCGTGCGTTTATGCTCAGGCGGACAAAGGGTTAGGAAGAAGCATGCATATCCACATTAAGATAGAGAATTTTAATAACTGTCTAGTAAAATCAAACCTTGAATACCTAATCAAAGTGTGGGGATCAGCCGCTAAATCTAATCTAAATCCACTGCAAAGAATACAAAACAAAATTATTAAAGTACTACTATTTCATTACCACTATCTATATCAAACTAAAAAATTATATGAAAAAACTAAACTACCTACTTAAACCTCACACAACTTTACACTTATTATTCTTGTAAAAAAATCACCACAAATTCCATACAATCAAACATACAACTACATGAAAAAGCCATAACATACAACACAAACAGTAAAAAACAAATTCCAACTAATGACTGCACATGCACGGACTAATTACGGAAAAAAAACAGTATTAGTGGAGGGAGCACAACTGTTCAATGATTTGCCAGAAGACAAAGAAAATATTAACATATTTTAGAGTAAATTAAAAAAACATGTATGTGGTATAACGTCACCATCGCCCCAGAGGCAAATATTATATTACTTTTTAGAAGGAACTTTGTATCTCAATATAATTGAACTGTTATTATTAAGTTCGAGAAATAAATATCTTTATACCTAAATGGGAATAAATAGAAGCTACAGAACACCACCAGCTACGATCCTTACATACTTCTTGCGCCTCATCCACGTTCATACATCAGGTCATACAGGCACACTGGTTGCGAGTACTACAAGTACGCAGGTACGCACATGACCTTTTTGAAGAAAATCACCTGTATTCAGGTTCCAACCCTGTATTTCCCCTCACATCTGGCAGTAAGAATAATATCAGATTAGCAGTCTATCCCATTGTAGAGAAATGGCCTCTTCTTATACACAGAAGGCATGTGTATTGATCACCAGGGCCCTGTTTCATATACGTGACAAGTTGACAATTTGTCAGTTTTTGTCAAAATTGTCGAATTGTAGCTACAAGTTCTTTCTTTGTCTTGGCCCAGATCTGAACACACATCCTGCACTTGACTACTATTACAACTTAGCAGTAGATAAGTACAAGATGTATGTAGTACCTTTAAATATGTAGTAAGAATATGCTAACAAAATTTATAGCGAAATTGTTTATAAATTTGCCTTTATAAAGCCGTAATTAGACACACAATTGGCGCCAGAGTTATTTTAGTATTCACATCTAACCGATAACATACGTTTGAAGGCTAGGAAACTAATAAAACAAGCGCAATAATATCTTTACAGCTTAAAAATGGAAAAAACAAGTTTAACCTAAAAACGCCTCAAATTCTTAACAAATCCTACTTTTATTGTACTCTAATCATTTTCCAACATTCTCAAGGCAATAGTCAGTTGAATTAGTGCTAATTAGAGGTTTTTTCCGACCTATAAGCAAAGATATCTACGCCTATTGCGAGTTTACGCCATTTTCTTAAATAATTAATGGACACTTACCATGAAACTGCTTTTATTAATATCTAGGAACTTCTTGTACCTATTTCTAGCCTGTATTATTAAATTCTTTATCGTGTACGACATTTATATTTTATTAAAATCGATCGATCTCACATAAAAATATTCCCGACCGACGGACATTGGATATGGACAACCAACTACCAAGTGACAGCAGTGTTGCCACCTTGGTTTCTGAAAAGGGGCAGTCGGACATGAGCTAGATTTGGCAAATTTTGCCATCAAAAAAGCTAGAAAGGGCTAAAAACATAAATACAAATGCAAAGGGTTGTTTATTTGAAACGTATTAAGTCAGTACATCAGACTCTTCCAAAATCATATCTGCCGAAGCAGAAGTCAAAACATTGACACATGATGTTACCATAACAAAACCATAGTATACCCAATTGAAGTTGTTAGTGCTTGTTTAGCTTCATGTTGCCTATTACATACATTTCTTTTGACAAACTTGTCTTGTAGTTAAAATTCTTCAGATCAGATAATGATGATTTCATAGATCAGATAATGCTGATTTCATACCCATATTGATTATAAAGTGTGAACTAACATGGCGCGCATTGTTTCATAACTTGGTAATCGCGGTGCGGAGTTTTCGTATCGCTTGAAAAGGGCTATAGCTCTTTTCGGACTAAAGCATGAAAAAACGAGTTTACCTACAGTAAAAAGTGCTAGATCAAGCCCGAAAAGAGCTAAGGTGGCAACACTGAGTGACAGATGAGTAAAGGGTTGCCATGTTAAAATTATAAATACCCAGGTGAGTGTCATCACTGACTTGTCATCGTCAAATTATTGTACTAGAATGCAACTGTATTATTTGTAACTACATGCTTGGAAAATTATTAAAAACTTAGAACAAGTTATGTTATAAACAAAGTATTTGATAATCACAGACATCGGTGAAGGAAAACATCGTGAGGAAACCTGGACTTATCAGTATCACTACATATTATAAAACAAAGTCCCCCGCCACGTCTGCCTGTCCCTATGTATGCTTAGATCTTTAAAACTACGCAGCGGATTTTGATGCGGGTTTTTTTAATAGAGATAATATAAGTCTGAAATCACCAACCCGTCTTGAGCAAGCGGCAAGCGTGGTGATCAATGCTCGTGCCTTCTCTGTATGAGAAGAGGCCTTTGCCCAGCAATAGGACAGTAATAGGCTGGTATAATTTTTTATTTTATTTGATAATATTAAAACGCATTTATTTTAACGATTATTGACATTAATATCATGCATTTCATTAGCGTGACAAAGCCAACTAAATTAAAGTCTTTCATGGAAGTAAAGATCTAACACTTAATGGTTTATTAATGGACTATTCACGAGCAATTACGTTTTATTGTTATTAATACCTTACCGCGCATGCAATACAAACAGACGTTTAATGTGAAATATTATGAAGTGAATATCACAATGATATGCTCAAGAATCCCTTATCATATAGACGTGCCGTACCTACTGTGTTTAAATTATTTCAACATACAAATCTACAAACAAATAACTACTGTTGAAAACTTGACACATTTAAATCTTCAAATAAATAATGATTGTGCTGCAGCAAAGAACAATGTTAGGTGTTTAGGAAAGTTTTTTTAACGTACGTCACATGCAGTCTTTTAAAAGTGCACACGACGTAAACTTGCCTTTCTTCATATTATTCAAGTTTACATGAACTACGGGAAGTGATTGATATGGCAATGTTGTTATGACTTTGTTTTTTTTTTTCAATAAAATATTGATTTTGACAGTGTGTTAAAATGTTACCTGCAGGTCAAAAAAAATTGCCTGCTTTGCATGTTTTCTTTTACTATATTTTGATGAAAAGATGGCATAAATCTAAATTGTTAGAAAGAATTCGTATCATTCTTGTTTTTATAAATAACAGTGCACCTGCATCGTATTTCACGGTTTAATATTTTTTGGTATTTTCTTATTTATTGCTGTGAAACTGTTTATTTACGCCAATCAAAATATCATTACATAGACGGTGGCGGTTTGTTTAGTTACTTATTGTAATAAAAAAAAAACACAAAAAGTCTAATAAAAAAAGGTTTTAGAAATATGGTACGAGTTATCTTCCGAGCCGATACGTCACCGGTGGTGCGACGTACTGTGCAAAAAAATACACATTTTCGTGTAATCGCTCGTTGTCAACCATATTAAGTTATCTCTGAAAACCAAACAATAGTTTACCTTAGCCATTTCAACACGAGTAACACGTCTAAAACAGTAAACAAAGATTTAATTCTTCAATTTTGTTTTAAAAAATCACCGATAAAATGTTTCTTTCCGTACGTCTGCACTTCACAATCTAAAAATATGTACTACTGACGGAGCCAACATGAAGAGAAGAGCACGGAAATTCGATAGCGTGACGTGATTGGCGTTTCTACGGGTGCGAAAGAGATGGAGAATCGCGAACACAGCCGATCGTTACCGATATTCTGCGAAATATTATCCTTGTATGTGTCTATAGGGTAGAATCACGTCATGATCACCGCCAAATGCAGAAATCACTCATTTTTTGTTCGATTAAGGCGAAGCGATATTCATAAACAGCTGTTCAAGTATTTGTTATTAAATATCTATTGCAGTTTGTTGTGAATTTTGATGTTGTTTACTGTAAATTCGTCTTGAATATCCTCGTTTAGATTCTGTTTTGAAACCAAAGTAGGCGCCTATACTTACATTGTTTTGATTTGTAACTGCACTGTTATCAAAATATTTACGTCTGGTATCGAATCAGCAGTGCAAGTACGTAGCACTCGATTCGATACGATTCGATAAATCTGACAGTTATTCTCGATAAAATGAGTTTTTAACCAATTGAAAAGTCGGATTTATCGAATCGTATCGATTCGATCGTTATCGATTGCTACGTACTTGCAGTGCAGTTTAGGTTCTTCAATAAAATATGTAAAATGAACGGAAATTGTAATCGCGTGTAACTGTAGAACATTGGTTGTTTGTTTAAAGATAAAAACGGGCACGTTATGTCAAAGATCACAGAGAAAAAAATTAACTAAGAACGAAAATATGTGTAGGTTTTATCGGACTAAACTTTTGGAAACAATTTAAGTAATATACCTAACCTACTTAAACATAACATAAAATTACATCCGTTTTTCTTGAAAGGTGAGCCAGAGGTAGGTTTATTGGGATCTATACTCCTACAGGGATGGAGGCCTTCAACCAGAGATGGATGACCCCTTAATAGGTTAAGCTATTTTAAGAATATAGAATTGTAAATTATAGGGAATAAAGGCTACTTTTTATTTTATTTTATACTCCTACACTAACATCTGATATGTAGGGGGCATGTAACTAATGATACATACCTATTTAATAATATAATTACGAGCATCTCGTGTCACAATGTTTGTCCTCAATGGACTCCTAAACCACTTAACCGATTATAATAAAATTCGCACACCATGTGCAGTTCGATCCAACTTGAGAGATAGGATAGAATAGAAAAAAATAAAAAGTCCACCCGTGCGAAGCCGGGACGGGCAGCTAGTTTAATAATATAATTACGAGCACTTCACCCGCAACTTTGTCCGCAAAAATTGTGATAGCTCGGCTAATATACATGATATAAATATCATTTATAGCCTGTAGCACCCACGAATAATGTAGCTTTTTACCAGTGAAAAAATTTTTAGAATTGGTTCATTAGTTCCGGAGATTACCCTCTACATACAAACTTACAAATAAATTTTATATCTTTATAATACTAGCAAGTATAAATAAATAGATATAGATTAATGTAAAACAACTACAAAAATCACTTTGAAAAAGGCAAGATAGGTACCTACTAAGCTCAGACCAAGTTAAAAAACCAAGACATATAGCTGCAAACAATAAAGTGAGGCCAGCGCAAATTACGTCTCCCTCTGTTCACACACGTTCACACGCTCACATTTACATCAAACTACAATTAAACTACGCCTCAATAAATGCACAACATGTTTACGAAAACGGCCTCATTACTCGTGTTCGCAGAGTTCCGTCGTAATATTTTTTTTGGTCACAGTGTACACGGGGAGACGTCTAATTACGGGACCTTAAAAGTTGACCAGCTTTTAACGTCCCGTAACTAGACTTCTATAGGATTTTTGCATAAGGAACCTGCGTTCAAGTGGGCGTCGAAATATACCTACTTTCTTGGCTAAAAATAGACGACTGACGCAACGGCTAGGGCGGTAGACGATGGTGGGCGGAATATCTTTAGGTATAATTTATGAATGTTATTGAATATCAAAACCGACTTTTCGAATATTGACGAACACCCACTAACTAAATAACTAGAAAATAAAATAAAAACCCACATGCTAAGTAAAACAAGACAAAATAATTAGTTGACGCTGAATATACAGGGTATTAACGGACCCTTCACGAACGCGTCAACCAAGCATTCTGTACATCAAACTAAGTAAGTAACTCTACGCAAAAATTTTTGCTGGGAAAAGTTGGAACTTTGATCCCCAATATCTCTGTAACTAGAAGATTCCCAGATATGATCATAACAAAAAAAAAATCGTAACAAATGACGGAGAGAACAAGTGCCCTTCAGCTTCGTTAAGGGTAAGTACCCTTTATTGTCTTTGGAAGACTCGAATAATTTGTTCTTTGATGTAAAATTGCAGGTAGCAATAAAGCGGGCAGACAGGCGACAAGACACCACCGTCTAAGGACCATCTGCAATGCATTTCCACCCCAAATATTTAGCAAAAATGTACCGTAGGCCGTAGCCTACAATAAGGTAAACCTTCCAGCTTGAACAAAGCGACCCTGCTTTGCGACTGAAATATTGAAGCAGAAAATAAATAAAAAAGAAGCAAAGAAAGAAGAAGAAAATACCTACCACCACCACGACCCAAATAAAAATGAGAAAAATAATGGGAAAAAAGGATGGGGGAAATGGGAATGAGAAATATGTAAGTTTGATCACTTACATATTTTCCCGGATGAGCATCATCTTTTTAACAAAATCAGATGTAAAACTGTAGTAGCTCAGTTCTGGGCCGACACAATTTAGATTGCCATCGACACGCTAAATAGAAGAAGATATAAAACATCTGTGAAACGTCTGATAGTTCCCAGCATAGACCCATTGCAACAATAACTGACAGTAAATAAAGTCCACAATTCCGATTTAGGCCAGCTAACTGTGTAAAAAGACATAACTTCTATAAATAGTAAACAATTCAAGAAAACAAATTAATATTCAAGGACACTAAGCAACGTTACTGCGCGTCTAGTAATGATGAGTGGAAACGCCATTAAGTGTTGTATTGTTAATTAATTATTTTCTAATAAGTAATTCGTTCATTATATTTTTCCGCCGTATGGTTGGTTGTAGTAGCCAACTGTGCCAATAGCCCAATAGGTTGCTAGTTGTTAACGCATAATTCTGATGGATATAAATGCTTTCTTGGACATGAGTTGCCATGCCTGACTTGGAAGTCTTTAAATCGACTCCGGAACTAGATTTGTTATTTCGTATTGCTCAGTACTAACTGGATTGTGGAGGTTAGAGAGGGCATACTGTTAGACTAGAAGCCTTAGGGTCGGCTTCCAGTCTAACATAGTTGGGAAAAGGCTAGCTGATGATGTATAGATTTAAATAGATGTCTAGGTAGATGTGCCTAAAAGTATTTTACTCTAGAACCGTACATGATACTGCCAGCTTTACTCGGCACTATTGATTTACAAAACGTTACTTACAGCGATAAACTTGCTTTCTAATTTCTTATTTGACATTCTAGAACCTTCCAAAGTCAAATGTGGGTTTTATTGTAATGTTAGGTTTTCGTGAAGCTGATTATAGTCGCCCTTGAAGTGGTAACATGAAACGATTTCATGGGATAAGAATTAAATTGATACACTATTTCAATATGGGTGTTAAGGCGATTACATGAGCTAAACGCGAGTTTTATAATGCAAAAAAGCATATGATTCACTGCAATAAAGACAACCAGAAAAATATATGATATTCTTCAGGATATATGCTAGTACGATAGTGTTTTGAAAACATAATACAGCAAATTTTATTCGATAGAAAAAAATCACGAACTTATCTCTAAAAATTTTTTATAACGAGTAAAAACCACACTAAAATATATGCGATCATTCTGATTTTTTGGCAAATAATTCTACAAGCAAAATACTAGTATCATAGTGTTTTACTTTTTTAGTCCAATCAATAGATTTTTTGTAAATCGCAAAAAACCACTAATTTCGCACTATTCGGTCGCAGTAACTGACGTAACAACCATTTTGTCGTGCAAGCTGATTAGAACTTTATTCTAACAGGATTTCAAACGAAGTTTGAACCAACACAAATACAGTTGCTTATTTAGCTCATATAATCGCCTTAAAGTACCCTTAACGAAGCCGAAAGGCCATGCTCTCCCCGTCATTGCGATATTTTTTTTGTTCTACTAGACCATACCTGGGAACCTTCTAGTTACGGAGATATTAGGGGTCAAAGTTCCAACTTTGTCACGAGTTTTTTTTTAAAATACACGTTTTTAAGGTCATACGTCACTTTAGTTTTAAACACCTTCACGACCCCCGTATTATTCAACGCATCCATCAGCACAGTGTTTTGAGTGCGTAGCATTGAGTTCTACTGTAAAACGTGATTTTTACTACGCCAAGAAAAAGTCGTTTCCCAGCAATAATTTTTGCGTAAAGTTACTTAGTTTGATGTACAGAATGCTTGGTTGACGGCTTCGTGAAGGGTTCGTTGACACCTTGTATTTGTTAACTTGTGAAACTAAATTGCGAATGCAGAGACCCTATTCTCTAACTAACGTTTCGTCCGTATATTCGGATCTATCCGTTTTTCTCACTCGCACTCATCTGCAGACGTGCGTGAGAGAGACGGATAGATCCGAATATACGGACGAAACGTTACATAGTAGGGCCCCTGATTAGAACGGTCATGCCATGGTGACGCTACGCAAGTGCCTAAGTATTTATTAAAAATGAATAATTACTTCTGGTAAGTTTCCTTTTGTCCTTATAGGAAAATTCTAAGAAATTTAAGAGCTAGATAGAAATAATATAATAGTTTTTCCTAGTAGCCAACAGAAAAGATATTGGAGTCAAAACAATTCATTAAAAACTTTTTTGCAAAAATTAAAACCGCCTTAAAAAATACAAAAAAGTGAAAAATAACTTTAGCTTCTGAAGTCGCTGAATTTTGTTTGGTTGATTCAGTTTTTTTTGCCACCGACTTTTTCCATGTTTAGTTGTTATATCCTATGCAAATATTTGCTATGCATTTATTTTACATTGATAAAAATACATGTCATGGTCATAGGTTTATCCCCAATAAAATAGAACTTATCAAGTAATGATAAGTTCTAATTGCCGAAATGTTGGTGTTATACACATCTGCGTACCTCCAAAGCATACAGGCGTGATGTTATGTTATGTTTTGAAAGCAATAAACATCTAAGCGATTGCAGCAATCATGACCGGGATTTCCATTGTATATCTCAGAAGATCAGCAACAGATCTTCACCAAATTTAAACGGGACCATAGCGAAATAATATACTTTGAAATTAAAGAAGAATCATAGAAATCGGTTTAAAATTGGCAAAGATATCGCTGAACATACATAGAGAAAAAAAAAGCTGGCAAATTGATAATGTCCTTATTTGGAAGTCGGTTAAAACGCAATAGGCGGCCTGAATGCATGGCATTTATAAAATAACTAGCATAATGAGGATGAAATGCCAATACGGGTATGTTGCTCTGCCTTGCCCCTCTGCGAATACAAGGGATCCGTTAAACATAATTATTCATATCTTGTATTTTTTAAGTACGTAGGTACTTAATGTAGGTAGTTTTGATTAATAGGTACTCAATAGATGAAGAGCATACACGCTTGATCATTATCTTCAGACAAAATGATAATAACAGGTATTAGAGAAAGGTAAACAGTTGAAGTGATAGTTATCGGTATGTTAATGTTTAAGAGTAAATGTGGATAGTGAATAGTCAATGTAATTCTTAGTATTTTGTATTCATAAAAATCAAGTTCTAATCATTTTCTTCCTGACCTCGTCCCATGTTACTTGTGGTCAAAATTTTACACAATTTCGTTTTTTTTTTTAACAAAATATTATAATTATTCTTCTGATAATTTTCCCCGAATTTATTCGTTTTATTTTACTGGGCAACACTTTAAAATGACTTTTTAGCGCCAGGATAGCCCGCGAAATTCCTTACGTTAGATAATTTCTACAAAAACTAATTCAATAGGATTAAATGAACTTGGAGGGTTGTATTGATGATTTTAATGATTATAACTCAGCAAAACCTAGTTACGGTTGCGAATCATAGTTTAATCAATATACAACCTAAAAATGACCTGCAAATTGCAAAAAACGAAGGAAAATAGGAAACCATTTCAACATGAATGATGTAACCAAGATTTTGTAACAATATTCTGATTTAAAAGAGTGTCCATGGAGTTTCTTGCCCGTTCTTCTCCATAGAGATCTACGCTAGGGAATGGGCAACTACAGTACTTTCACAGTTTTTATGTCTTGTGACTGGGACTGTAGCTACATTTAATGTTCATCTTTGTTTCGACAATTCAAAAGTGCCTGTAACTGGCTTACTTGAAATAGGTATATGCTTTGATTTTTATTTTTTTTATTTCTTGGGTTGCCCTGGAGCGCCACCATCTAAATTTTGATGCTATACCCAGTGGCGGCGCTAGGCGTCGGCGTCGGCGACGTCGGCGACCGCCGACGGCCTCGCGCTTGAGGGGACCTCGCAATTTTTTTTTATTATTTAAAATTTAGTTATTCATTTTTATTTATTTTCATATCATACACTTGCGCGAGTTAAGTGAGCGAGTTTCTCGAAAACTAGAAGGCCGATTGGGATGATTATTTTATTGTTCGTTTCTGTATTATTGAACTTAGGGAAGAGTGGAAGTTTCATCAAAATCGGTTCAGTAGATTTTGTGCAATGAGCACTTTACGGGCAGAATCGTCTGGCAACACTATGAAAGTTAAACAACTTCGTGCGCGAGACGGGGAATACCCGTGTCGTTTTTGTATTTCTTCTGTGAGCGAAACGTAAACAATCATTAATATAAACCCAAGAGCATTCTTTACGCCGTGCGGATGTCACAGTTGGAATTTGCTTTTGATGGATGCAGCTAAGTCTTCTACAACAGGTAAAATGTTTTTTGGCTTCATCAATAAAATCTATGTGCTGTTTTCAAAGTCAAGTAAGCGTTGGGATATTGTGAAAACTAAATTAAAATTGACATTAAAACCTCTGTCTGAAACACGATGGGAGAGTAGAATCGGAGCAGTAAAAGCAATATTTTTGCAATTTGATGATGTTATCGAATGCGTGAATGACCTGAAAAATAAAAGTGATGATTCTGAAACTCTAAGCGACTGTGACGCAGTCTTGAATGAAATGTTAACTTTTGAGTTTGTTGTTGCGATACACGTATGGTACGAGGTTTTACTACGTGTGAACAATATAAGCAAACTATGGCAAACGGTTCAAGTCAACTTGAAAGTCGCTATTGATACTTTACGGTCATTTTGCAGCTGGATTCAAGAATTCCGTAATACATTTTTTCGGATTTGACAATAGTGTAGCACAAGCTCGATTATTTGTAGAGAAAAGTACTTTCGAAATTGAGATTCAATTTAAAGAAAAAAAAACAGCCAGGAGAAAATGCAGTACAGAGTTAACTTTTTTAACACAATGATTGATGCTATTATAGTTGACACCGAATGTCAAAGCGCTCAATGAATATTTTGAACGATTTGGTTTTATTTATGATATCAGATATTTAAACTCTATATCAAAAGAAGACCTTCTCAAGTGCTGATTTAGGTACAATACTTCGGGAAGGCGAAAACAGCGACATACAGCCTTTCGAATTGTATAAAGAACTCCAACTTTTAAAAACAAATTCACTAGACTCTATCAACGACGCGAAACAACTCATTCAATACATTTTAGAAAATAATTTGGAAGAAATATATCCAAATGTTTATATAGCAATTAGAATCATGCTCACAGTTCCCGTCAGTACAGCTTCCGCTGAGAGAAGCTTCTCAAAGTTAAAATTGATTAAGACCTATTTGAGAAGCACGATGAGTCAAGAGAGATTATCTTCGTTATCAGTTCTATCAATTGAAGCTGAAATAGCGTCTGGTATTAGCTATGACGTAATCCTGAAAAAGTTCAGTGAGGCCAAAAGCCGAAAAGTTCGTTTATTTTAACTTCTATTTATGTAAGTTTTGTCATAATTTGATAATCAACAAAACTTGTTTAATAGCAATAAAATGTTTGATAAAACTTGTTGTTAATATTATTTTAACTATAATTCGGCTTATGTAATTTAATATTTTCTTCTTTTTTTCTTCTTTTTTTTTCTTTTTCTTCTTCTTTTTCTTTTTTTTCTTTTTCTTTTTTTTTTTCTTTTCTTAATTTCTTGATTGGGAAAAAAGGAGGCCTCGCGTACCTAATTTCGCCGACGTCCACGCGAGATCTAGCGCCTCCACTGGCTATACCTACAGCATCAAAATTTAGATGGTAGCGCTCCAGGGCGAAAAAAATGTTGCTTAGGGTTACTTAGTTTTTATGTAAGTACAGAATTGACGGCTTCGTGAAGAGTCTGTTTACACCCTGTATAGGCGAGCATATGCCAGTCGGGCCTATCGTATGACTAGCTCAATTTATAGTGGGCAATAGGTACTCTTTGGTAGTTGAATGACGTTAGCAAAGGGGGCTGTAGGTAAATATTTGTGTAATGATTTGAAAGGGCAACGAGGAGCTCGTGGCTAAATAATAACAGCCGCTCAGGGTCAATCTTTAGGTTAAGCCGTGCTTGCCTAGGTTGGTCTGTGGATGGGTGACCACCCATTATATACGAGGTTTTCGCCGTGCCTCGGAAAGCACGTTAAGCCGTTGGTCCCGGCTGTCATTTGTAGTGACCAAAAAGTCTGACAACCAGTTTTACAAAGGCTTATCGTATTACCCAGCACTAACTGGGTTGTGGAGGTCAGATAGGTAGTCGCTGCATGGAAAATACTGGTATTCAACTGTATCCGGTTAGACTGGAAGCCGACCCCAACATAGTTGGGAAAAGGATAGTCAGATGATGATAATGATTTGAAAGAACAACATGGCGGCATTCGTACCAATTTCGGTCCCGGTCATCGATCACTAATAGTAAACGATGGTCCCGGTCCATAAATACTTGTACTTAGAGGGTAAAGTGTGAATTTACAAAAGGTAATAATAATGCCATAAATA
Organism: Xestia sexstrigata; assembly: GCA_941918905.2. NCBI lineage: Eukaryota > Metazoa > Arthropoda > Insecta > Lepidoptera > Noctuidae > Xestia > Xestia sexstrigata. Next base: position 10,431,176 of record OW799228.2, on the reverse strand, counting down.
AAAACGATTTATCAAGAAATATCTAACAAAAAACGATTAGGGATATGCGTATTATAAATGCATTAACATGTTAATTATCTAATCTAAACCAATGCGTTGTAGAAACCAGCGGTAAAAACCCTCTGGCACATAATCTAATACGTAGCATAACATCACGCCTGTAATCCCCGAAGGGCTAGGCTAGGCAGAGGTGTACCCATTAGTAGGTACACCCACATTTCGTCAGTTATGTTTAAGTCCCATGTAATAGGGGACGAATCTATTACCATCAACCGGGCATAAATCCAGACTCCGTGGCTGCTAGTAAGAAATTTTAAATGGAAAAACCCAATAACAGTTTGCCCGACCCAGGAATTGAACTCAGTATCTCATGATCAGCAGTCGTGATTGCGGGCACTAGGCCAACGAGGCGAGCAGAGCATATTATTCCTTAAATAAAAAAATCATAAATTCCTTTAAAACATGGGTGAAGAACATACCATAGATATTTTACATGTTAGTTCATTGTTCTCCATGGTCTGACATCATCATCTGATTAGCCTTTTCCCAACTATGTTGGGGTCGGCTTCCAGTCTGACCGGATGCAGCTGAATACCAGTAATTTACATGGAGTGACTGGCTATCTGACCTCCACAACGCAGTTAGTACTGGGTAACACGATATCCCTTGGAAAGACTGGTTCACCATGGTCTGACACGGAGGCAATAAAAAATGTCATCCATTATAATTGTTATTAATTACAATAAAATGCAAAATACTTAATCACGTAAAATAGCTGGGGCCGCCTGCATGAGCGAGCGAAACGCGGCGATTCAACGTATGTCTATACGAAAATATCGCCACGATTCTCTCGCTCGTGGAGGCGGCCCAAAAGAGATTGTATAAAAAAACGTGGCAAGGACGATAATAATGCCGCGATTCTCTCGCTCATGGAGGCGGCCCCGACTATACTTGTAAAAGGAAGGTCATTTGTTTATAAAAAAAATGCTCATATAGAAAGATGCGTTTGGTATCTTCAAATGATGGAAGAGAAAACATTGCCAATTTGAATACCTACCTAGAAAGACTAGAAAATAACAAGAATTTGTGTGGTATAGCTACAACTAAAAAACCCGACTACTGACAAATCATGCTCTATTTAACTTCTTTAAAATTGGTCCTCCTATTGTTGAAGTTGGTTAAAATGTAGCCTACGGTACCCGGGCCATAATAACGAATCGATTGACACCTTATTCATCAAAATCGGATTAATAGTTTAGGCGCTACGGTGGAACCTACGTAAATACAAACATACATACATACATGCGTAAACTGCTAAAATCATAACTCTTCCTTTTGGCTTCGCTGTAGTCGGGAAAAAAAACTTGTGGCCATAAAATAAATATCTTTTTCTTTGCAATTTGCAGTACAGTTGAAGGTTTATCAATAAAATACGATTTGCGGCCGTAATAAATAATTATGTATGTTTAAGTTCAATGTTATGCAAAATAATTTATGTATAGTTTTAAATCCGCGGAAAAGATTTAGGCTTGGATGCAGCATGCAGCAAAAATATGACTTCGATTGATTATATCTCGGAAACGTGACACTTTAGAACATAATTATTCTTGTCTCATACAAAACTTTTTTGTATTGATGCCAGTGAATGATAAAATCAAAGTTGTGCTGGAGATGCCATCAGTGAGTGGACTTTAACTTTGATACCAAAACTTGGTTGTCTTGATGCCAGCTATCGATTTTACAGGTCTATGCGTAGCCGCAACTTTGAAAAAAAAAATGGAGGAAGTTAGGCCGGCCATTAAGGCCGCCCTTCTAACCCTAAAATTAGCAACTCTATTTGTGGTGGTTCAAACTTCGTTTGAAATACTTTTAGAGTAAAGTTCTAATTAGCTTGCACCACAAAGCGGTTGTTACGTCAGTCACTGCGGCCGAATAGTGCGAAATATGTGGTTTTGTGCGATTTACAAAAAAAAAATTGATTGGACTAAAAAAATTAAACACATAAGACCTGCTTTATAGTTAGTTCTGTTAGTATGCAAAGTTTAATGATCTAATTTCAAGTACTATTTGAATACCAACGGTTTATTGTTCGATTTGGAGGTAACTTTGGAATTTTTTTCTATCGAGAAAAGTTTTTGGAATCGTGTTTTCCTCACACTTAAGACTTAGCATTAATCCTCAACTTTACCATATATTTATTTCAAAATTAATGCTACAGTATTTTAGGAGTAACGGAGGATCATGCTAAGCAATTTGAGGGATCTAAAGCCCTTAAATTCAAACCTCTTTGATTTTCGCGGGCTGCCCGGGCTCTGTATTCATAAAATGTTATGTTAAGGAAAATGTCGCTTTAAAATAAAATTGCAAGTCAGAGTCTTACCTACAGTTATAACTAGACATGGTCGTACCCCCCCCCTCGCCCCCTACCTACAGTGAACTCGGCCTTGGTGAGATAAATTGCATTATTTTGGATTGAAGATTGAACATGACCGACACGGAATCACAGCTTAAATTGAAGGTTATGTGGACAATGTATTAAGTTTTTGACAGTATGAAAAAAAAAACAGGCCAACTGCGAGTCGGACTAGCGCATGAAGGGTTCCGTTCTTTATGTACCATCGTAGTAGGGGGGCCTCCTTTATTTTTAAATTTATTATTTGTTTATTTATTTGTTGTTATATATAAAGGGGAGGTCTTTGCCCAGCAATGGGGCACTCAAACAGTATTACAGCGGCAACCGAAATACACATTCTGTGAAAATTTCAACTGTGTACTGATTACGGATCATGCGATATAGCCCGCAGGCAGACAGACGGACGGACGCACAGCGGAGTCTTAGTAATAGGGTCCCGTTGGTTACCCTTCGGGTACAGAACCCTAAGAAGTAGGCTGTACAGCCTTAAAAGGATATTTTAGCGCTAGCAAGACATTGAGAGCGAACTGGTAAAAAAAAAATGATGACGGCGTTATTTTTAAGTAATTTCAATATTGTTCTAGATTAATAAACAGTTTTTTTAGAAATTGTGACATCTATCAGGGGGTTTATGTTTCCGCACTATAATCCATAAAGTGGACAATAAAAAATACTTTTTCAAGGTCAAAGTCATTCCTGCACCTTTATGAACTTTTAGGGTTGTATTGATTATTTTGATAATTACAATTGTGTAACTACACACGTCTTACAGCCGTGAGTAATATTCAAATCATTATACAATCTAGTACTGGCCTACAAATTGCAAAAAACGTAAGAAAATTGGAATTTCGCGGGCTGGTTCGAGCATTCATCTTAAGCAAAAAATGTTGCCACATCAAGGTATAGACGATATTTACCTATGTTCGGTACGTAGGTAAATATCGTCTATGTAAAAAAAAAAATCTTTCAACTTTTTACTACTGTCGGTCATTTAAAGAACATTTTTTTTCCGTTTTTAGGTAAAACTTATAGACAAGGAATAAAAAGTAAAATAACAATAGTTTGCGGTTTTAAAAGATAAAAATAAAGTTAGAATGTTGTGTTTTTTTTTATGTAGGTATCCTTGAATTTTAAAATCTGGTTTTTGTCATTTATTTATTAGGGTTCCGTATCTCAGTCGGCAAAAACGGAACCCCTGTCGGATCACTTTGTTGTCCATCTGTCTGTCCGTCTGTCCAGATCCTTTATCTCAGGAACGCGTGGAGCTGGATACTGCTTTACACAGCAATATGAAATTAACTAGCCACAGTGCACGGCTTCGCACCCGTGGAATTCAAAACGATGAAGGAAAACGCTAGGAAGCCGTAAATTCGAAAACATGGGACTTTGGGACATCCACCAACGCGCACTCAAAGAAATTATTCATTATCATTATAAAAAAAAAGTATGGAACAGCTGATTACTTTTAAAATGACCGATAAAAAAAAATGTACAAATGTTGGGGGGCTCAGTCAGATTGATGTACTGAAATTATTTTTGCGTCGGTTTCTTGCATCTTGTACACTTTCTTTAACGTCTATACATAATTATCTTTACATAGTATAAAAGAAAAGTCGGTCGCCAGTCTTTACATAGTAGGTATAAAACAAATTCGCTCCCGCTGTTTGTACGCTTAGATCTTTTAAACTACACAACGGATTTTAATGCAGTTTTCAGCAATAGATAGAGTGATTCAAAAGGAAGGTTTATATCTACAACTAGCTGGTCGCTAGTTTGTTTATAATAGTGTTTAACCTATTGGTTGAATCCAACCACAACCTGTCTTATTTCTATTTGGGGAACCCCTCCCAACCAAACTCCTTGCTACGGCCCTGTGTGACCCTGTACAAAGTCCTTGGCTGGGACCGGACCTGCATAGGAACTTAGATGTTAGATGATGAAACATACATACCTGAGCGTCTTTCTGCGACTTCCTCGCGAGTAACTTGTTTTTCTGAATGATGGTGGAGTAGTTGTTTGTTTTCTGAAACAAAATGACGTAAATTAAAGTCACGTAAATTTCAGTAACGTTTTGTGATACCTAAACAGAGACGAACTGAGGCGTCTGAGGCCCGTGAATGATGTAACCAAGATTTTTAACAATATTATGACTTTATAGAGTGTCCATGGAGTTTCTTGCCCGTTCTTCTCCATAGATATCTACGCTGGAGAATGGGCAACTACAGTACTTTCACAGTTTTTATGTCTTGTGATTGGGACTGTAGCTACATTTAATTTTTCATCTTTGTTTCGACAGTTCAAAAGTACCTGTAACTGGCCTACTTGAAATAAATGCTTCGATTTTGCTATTGATTTTGCCATCACGAGCGCGCGTGACAGTGTTTTTCAACAGTCGCTAATTGAGTCATGATGTTTGTAGTAAACGACAGTAAGTGTGTTAAAAAATTGTTAGCATCAGAATAGGTACATACAGGGTGTAAGGAGACACTTCACGATGCCGTCAACCTAGCATTCTGTGTGTACATCAAACTTAGGTAATTTTACGCAAGAAATATTCTTGGGAACTTTTTTTTAGGTTTAAATCACGTTCTACGGTTGGACTCAACGTAACGCACACAAAACATTGCGCTGATGGATGTATTGAATAGTACGGGGGTCGTGAAGATGTTTAAAAAAAAAAAACTCTTACATTTAAAAACAAGTATTAAAAAAAAAAGTGAAAAAGTTGGAACTTTGACCCCCAATATCTCCGTAACTAGAAGGTTCCCAGGTATGGTCTAGCTAGAGCAAAAAACTGATCGCAATGACGGGGAGCACAAGAGTCTTTCGGCTTTTTACACCCTTTATTAATTTCTTAGCGTAACGACGACAATTTAAATTAAGTGAGCCGAAAAGGCGACGTTTTTGGCGCTTCCAGTAGCGTCTATCAGCTCCTGTGATGCGCAAGCAACAGAACAAGCAGGATACGAGATCAAGTGTCCCATCGTTTGTAGAGCAACACCACATTTACACTCAAGGGCAGACTCATCTATGAATCTCCACCATTACATTGGCACTTAACTTTACGTACATTTTAACTTGTAAGTATTGTGGAGGAACGTGGCTAACAACAATAGATAATATTAATTTGTTTATTTTGAAACGCCACGGCAAGTTTTTGACTGCCTTGTTGGTTTACTCTTCGGGGGGCTCGTGACTAAATAGTATCAGCCGCACGGATCGACCTTCGGGTTAAGCCGCGCTTACCTGGGTTAGTCCGTGGATAGGTGAACGTACGTTACATAGCGAGTTTCCTACACTTCACGGAAATCACGTTAAGCCGTTGGTCCCGGCTGTCATTTGTAGTCTTAATCACTACGCAGTAGGAGAAACACTTTTAAAAATTTACTCAATGTATTGCGTGACATTACACCCCTGCCTAGGCCTACCGCGTATACAGGCGCGATGTTATGCCACGTTTCCGAGCGGGCTTTAAAGTCAATTTAGTCTGCACTCAGATTTACCCATCAACGAGGCTTATCGCAGATGGCCGAGTATTGATTTCCGCCCCCGCTGTTTGGGCCTGGAGACTGTATCGGGGGTAGATAATAATTCTACCCATACAATAATAATGTCTCCAGCATACATCATGCAGACATCTCTCAAATATAACCATCAATATATCTCTCTTATATTTGAGAGATGAATGCATTCAGGTATACTTCTTCGACCATCGTACTACTCAATGCCTCCATTAGCACAATGTTTTGAGTGCGTTACATTGAGTCCTGCTGCAGAACGTGTTTTTTCACCAAAAAAAAAGTAATTTCCCAGCAATATCTTTTGCTTATAGTTACTTAGTTTGATGTACTGTACAGAATGCTTGGTTGATGGCTTCGCGAAGTATCCGTTTACACCCTGTACATGTATTTTTGTTCCTATTTACTTTACGTGGAATGTCGCAAATTGGCTTGTTTGTCAAAGAAAAAGCAATTTTTCTTTCATTGTCTACTTTTTACGACGCAAAAACTACGCTTTGTAAACAATTTATAAGTAAACTAATTTATTTGTAACAATGAGAGGTACTATACGACTCTATTGTTTGACTTGGATACATTGTGTTTAAAAAGAAAGACGCCATGACAGCCGCCATTTTATTTCTTACGTCACAGAATTATTACATCTATTCTATCTACTTTGTCATTATTGTTAACTAGCCCTTTTGTCCGAGATGTCACTTACGTTATGGTCAGGAATTATCGCATGGGAAAGTTTTAAATATAGCATATAACATCATCATTTGCCTAGCCTTTTCTCAACTATGTTGGCGTCGGCTTTCAGTCTAACTGGATGCAGCTGAATACCAGTATTTTACTTGGAGCGACTGCCTATCTGACCCACACAACCCAGTACTGGGTAAAACGATACTTACCCCTTGGTAAGACTGGTTGTCAGACTTTCGGGCCACTGACTACCTGTAGCGACTGTGTGCTTTCCGAGGCACGGAGGAAACTCGGTAGGGATCCCTTCTTTTTGCATAATGTTCTTTTTCCTAATACGCTTTGGCATAACTGTTTTGGCATAATTTGTTTTGCCATAATAATACTTTGCCAATTTTTTTTTTGGCATAGGTACAGTTTATGTTGGCAAAATCATCTTGAAGGCTAATTTGTTTTTGCATAAATTGAATTCGCATAATGTTGCTAGGCATCATGACTATTAGCATAATAGTATTTATGCATACATTTAATATAAATACCGGAATCAAATTTTAGTTATTATTACGTATCTTTGAATTAAAAATTCATTAAGGTGTGCTACAAAAGTGAGTGACAGAAACGAATCGCTGCAAAACCGACTCCACGTAGTCTTGTCTGCTCTACCCCTAGAGTGTAATCTAAGCCCGCGTAGGCGTGGAAGGGCGAGGCGGCCCGCAAGCTGAGGAGCAGATGGTGAGCGCAAAACACATCTGCGACGATAAGCTCGCGTGGGACCGCCGGAGCCCCGCAGCGCCGGAGCCGTGACAGAAACCATGCTGCATGTTGCTTACTGCATGCTTGCTTGCTGCATGCTTGCTTACATGCTGCATGCTTGCTGCACGCATGCTTGCTGCATGCATGGTGTATGCTTGTTTGCATGCTTCTTACAGGGAAAAAACTCACATATGTTCACAATCGACTATGTTAAAAACAAATATGTTATGTATTATCTGCTTCAGGAGATATGGTTTTTTTTCCAATTGTTAAAATAAATTGGTATATCCAATTAGGGTATGTCTAACATTTTAGGAGTTAGTTATTATGCTTCTTTGTTTTCCCTAAAATATATGTTTTAATATCATACATCTTAATCATTACTGAAATTATGCTTAAAAAAATTAAGCGTAAGCGTGCGTAGCGTGTAAGCTGTTATGCGTAAATAATGTTATCCTAAAATATAATTAGGAGTAACAAATGTATACCAAAATTAGGTCTCAAATATAGCTTGTTATCACATAATCAGTTAAAAACATTAACAGCCTTCAAAGATATTGACATTTTCCTAGACCTAGTTAAAAACTACTTACTTAATATCAATTGATCGATTAAATTGTCATTTGCGAGATAATTAAAGAGACATCAGACAAGACTATAATATAAACGGATAATATTTCTTAACTTGATACAATGTACAGCAACATTTTGTAGTATACAGATAAGATACTAAAATTACTCATTACTAACACAAATATAGGTTTATTTTTTTACTACAATGTGACCTAAGGACGTCAACGAAGTTTATTTTTACGTCAAAAACAAACACACCCACGGCCACGTGACTTACTTTTTGAATTTTCGTTGAAATCGGGGTAAAACTTTTCACGTGGCAATCCTTTTGTTGTTCAAAATGTTTTGTTTTTTGCAAAGGTATTGTTTTTTTCGGCCTTATATGTCAATACATAACAATGAACAAAAAAGTTTGTTAGTTTTCTGTACATAAAGAAATCTTGAGTAACGTACACTTGCGGAAAGTTATAAATAATTGTGATATATTGATACGCGGCGATGCCTACCTACTATACCTAAGTCAATGTACTCGTAAAAACGTGTATCTACCTTTCATTACTACATACTATTAGAAATGCGAAAGGATGTGTGGATGGATGTTTGTTACTCTTTCACGCAAAAACTACAGAACGGATTTGAATGAAATTTGGCACATAGATAGTTTATAACCTGGATTAACACATAGGATACTTTTTTCAGTTACCGAACTTCACACGGGCGAAGCCGCGGGCATAAGCTACTTAGTACATATTTTTGAAGTTCAAGTAATTCATTTTTCAATTTTATCTACATAACATAACATTACGCCTGTAATCCCCGAAGCATTAAGTCCAATGTAATACGGGCGAGCCTATTGCTATCAAATCCAGATCCCGTGTCTGCTACTGAGACATTCCTGATGGAAAACCTCAATAACAATTTGCCCGACCCGAGAATCGAACCCAGGCTCTTATGCTCAACAGTCGCTCTCTCAACCACTAGACCAACGAGGCAGTCAATTTTATCTAATCATTATGAAAACTATTTGAACATTAACTTTATCTTTTTTACTAAATTTAGCGAAAACACTTCATTTTTACTTACTAAAGGTTTTAAGGTTGTCGGCAGAACAGTAGCTAAAGTAACCTTTAGCTACTGTTCTGGCTCCAACCGGAGCTCGTGGCTAAATAATAACAGCCGCTCGGGTCGATCTTTAGGTTAAGCCGCGCTTGCCTAGGTTGGTCTGTGGATGGGTGACCACCCATTACATACCGAGTACCTCCATGCCTCGGAAAGCACGAACCATCCCGGCTGTCATTTGTAGATATTTGACAGTCGTTACAGGTAGCCCAAAAAGTCTGACAACCAGTCTTACCAAGGGGTATCGTATTACCCAGTACTAATTGGGTTGTGGAGGTCAGACATGCAGTCGCTCCATGTAAAATACTGGTATTCAGCTGCATCTGGTAAGACTGGAAGCCGACCTCAACAAGGAGAAGCCGATTTCTCCATAGTTGGGTAAAGGCAATGCTGTTGATGAAGATTAGGTCTGTTGTCCTTGTTTATACACTGTGTTATTTAATCTGATCATCATGGCCGACCCAAACATTTTTGTGTACCTTTTTTTTTCGGATGGGAAATCATCAAATGACTCCTCCCGCTCTGGGCGGAGCAGGAGGGAGTGTCAGACAGACTTTTACTGACTAAAACCCACCCAAGTAACACAGACGTGCTGAATAAAGATTGAGTAAGAGCAATCATCAAGAGCTTAAACTGCATACTAATCTGAATAACGTCTGAGTACCGTCTATTTAGCTGTTATTTAAGCAAAAACGTCCCAAATTTTGAATGCTTAACGCTGAGTAACATATGAGCAACATCTGAGTAAGAGCTTAATAACGTTTACATTAGCTTAATAACTAACAGTTCACATTGTTTTTAATAAGCTCTTACAACTGATATATTCAGCTTAGTCGAATTGGTTATTGTATTCAGAATGTATTAAGCATTTAAATTATTGTTCACATTTTTGCAAACAATAATCATACAAATTGTGAAAAGATCACACTAGATCTGACAAAGTCACAAGTAGTGACGAAATAGCTAACACTAGCAATTTTAATCCAACAAAATAACATGAATCGAGTTGAAAATGTTGTAGTTGTAAGATTAAGTATTTGGTGATCTCTTAAATTCCTTGTATGTATAAATTACAAAGATTTTTAATGGCGATCGATTGTTTTGCTCTATAATGCTGAATAAAAGTACACACATGTCTTCTTACTAAGCTATTACTTGAAAAAGAGTAGTCTCATTACACTAACTTCTGAATAACAATTATATAGTTGGCCACATTTCTACATTACTCAGATTTTTAGGGTTCTCTGAACGAACGAACAAAACCCTCTTATAATGTGAAATTTTCCCCTAACATTTAAAATTTGCAGATTGGCTTACGATGAGTTGTTCCTTAAAACGAAAAAATATTCAAACCTATGAAGAGGCTAAAAAGAATTGGCAAATATGCTGAACAAAACAAACACCGACTCAGATCTTGATTAGAACAGGTGTGTTCAAATGTCAAATATAGGATTTACTTTCATTTTACATAATTAAGCTCTAGCTGGAGAGTCGCAAATAAAACATCATTTCGCAACGTAAATTTTATTTTCTTTTACTGTAATACCATCTGCTAACAAAATGATCATTTCAGAAATGAAATCTTCTAAATAGATTTTTAAATCTTTCGGTTTTCTAATCCCATAATGTATACCGATGACGAATGGTGGTTCATTTATTTTATGTATGTTGCACAATATTGTCCAAAATTATTTTTTCTCGAAATATAAAATTTTTCATGTTTTCGGTACATAGTTCTTCTTCGATATCTGTACAGCTGCCATCAGAATTCTTGCGTGAATCGCAATGCTGTTTGATTTTTTTGGGGGACGGAACCCTCTTCATTGCACGGCAACCACGCATGCTGGCTGGGACCGGCTTCCCTTTTGTTCAAACTATTTTCACAATTCCTTTTAGAACCAGAAACACTTGGACAATATTACTACTGCTGATATTTAAATATTCTTGAAACAATTTTCTTTTGACATAACCGGTTCTTTTTACTTTTTTTCCACGACTTTTAATCCTTAGTGCAACCAACGCAAAAATTATATAAGTACAATAATATTTTAATTAAGTTGGTATTAAGCTATGGGCGCTATAACAATACAAATGTGGTCTTTGATTTGAATAAGTTAGTTTGAAACTCTCTATGATACTGAAAAAAACTTAATAAAAACATAAATAATAATATTTATTCAGCAGCTGAATAATTAGTAAAACATAGAATCATATCCAGTCTAAAGATAAAATAAAAACAATTATTCAGTATCAAGCTGTATAATATAATAATATGTAACAATATTATTCAGAATGTGATAGTTTATTCAGAAATTATCTGTTTCAAACGCTACTAGCTTAGTACTGCTTTAATAATAGCAATACAGATTATGGTTATTCAGATAAATACTGCATACGGGGCTGTTTTTCAGCTTTAAGCCACCTAGAATGCGTAATGCTAAATAACGTCTGTATAATGATCTTACGGTGATTGGTTATTAAGCGTAATGAAGGGAAGGACAGCATACATAATTTATTAAGCGTTAAGCGGGTTTATTAAGGGTCCGATCTCAACCTAATTCAGCATTTGGCTATTCCCAAAGTTCTTATACAAACTATATTCATCTTTAAATTGTAAAATGTTCTAAATGTGTACTGTTATCTTGCTTATGTGTTACTTGGTTCCTGTTCCTTCATCGCCCTTTGTGTTCCGGGGCCACGGTATCTCTTTCGAACAGTCCCACAGCCGCGGCAGGCATCGGCCCTTGCGGACCCCTTCCTTTAGCTGACTCTCTTTGAGGCGCGCGTGGAACACGAACGCGCCGTCGACACGGCCTGTCGTCATGAGACGGACGGACGGCGAGCTAGCCCATAGCCCACCGTCCACAGGCACGCGCCTACGGTGGCCGGGGGCCACGTGGTGGCCTCCGATGCCCGGGGCGTCTCCCGCGGCGGCCGGGACGTGAGGTTCTCTCCCTCTCACGTTCCGCCACCTTCTTCTCTAGCATTACTGCTTCGCAGAAGGAGGTGATGACGTCCCATTCCGTCTCGCTCCGGACCATGGATTGAACCAGGGCCGAACGCGAGAGGTCGCCGTCGCCGATCGCCGCTTCGAGGACACGGCGGTGCTCCGCCCATGCGGGGCACACGTCCACAGTGTGCTCCACCGTGTCCTCCATTCGATCCTCGCAGTGGAAATTTGTGTGTACCTAAGCTCTCCTTAAACTAAAATCAGACGCTTTCTGTTCTTTCTTGCCTTTCACTTATAGCTTATAGTAAAATTTCTGAACACAAAATGAATCAAAAGTAAACGCAATTTTTTGTATGATAAAAAGTCTTGCGTGGCCTAGGGTGAAGCACGCTTGCCTAGAAGAAACCGATTCACTCGAACTTTGAAGGAACTAGATTATAATGACCGGGAAACAGAGAAGCCGGCAGTAAATTCCACAGACTGGCGGTTCGCACAATAAATGTGAAAGTATAAGGTCATGGCACACTATACCAGCACCGCAACGGCACCGCTCCAGCTCAGCATTTACCTTGTCGAGCACTAAATCGTGTGTCGTAGAATAAATAAGTATATTTCAGAATTTCAATATGAAAAAGCTAACGGCGGGCAGTCAGCGAACCTACCGCTACCATAAACTCGACTTGCAGCCCGCGCGCTGCAAGTGAGCGGACCGCAGGCTTACAACGCACCGACAGCATGCAAACAGCGCGCCGACTCCGAGTCGCTAGCGAAACAACGTCGATCACAAATACAACATATTTGTGTTCGCGGTGACAGCAAGCTTGCACTTTGCGGCCGACGCGCGATCGGCGAGCTTGCACCATGCCGAAGCCTAAATTTGAGGCCACGCCGTGTTGCAGCTGTGCAGTTGCGGTGCCGGTGTACTGTGCCATGACCTATAGCGCTTTGTTCGGAAAAAGAAACAAAAATTAACGTTCAATCGAGTCAAGCGACTAATTTCATTTTTGAACTTCAGTTTTTTTTTTGCGATGTTTGACAGGAGAGAATGAAAGAAGAAAACGTGTTGCGCCGACCCCGAGTAGAATGTAACAAGGGCAGGAAGATGATTATTGTAGTAAGTAGGTACCTAAATCTACACTATAATTTATTTATTATATAATATAATATTTATATTTTTTAATATTATATATTATAATATATTAATACACTATATATATAAATATAATAAATGATAAATGATGTTTATTTTGCAAGTAGGTTTTTACAAACACTTTTACACGTCATTATTTTTTTTAAACTAGATGGGGCCGGTGTTTCGTACCTGACTACTCTGAGAAAAAACAGCCGAAACAAACTCAGAGGTCATAGTCTCTTTTGAAGTCCAGACATAATTTTGCTCAATTCACATGAGGACTACGCAGAATAGTGTCTGAGATGGTCTTTTGAAGAAAGAACCACACAGATTTGAGTGGACCTGTCCAGTCAGTGCAAGCATTTGTCAGTTATCGTGTAGCTCGACTTATAACTCAAGGAGCTCAACGAAACGACGAACAATACCAAAGGACATTTGGGTAGGTCGCTTATAGTACTCAAACTGCCAGACAGTTGTGGAAAAAAAAAAGAAAACAGAACAAAAATATATAAAAATGAAACCCATATATATATATATATATATTATATATTTTTAATATATAATAATAAATATATAATATATTATAATATAATAATTAATAATCTACACTAATATTATAAAGAGGAAAGATTTGTATTTTTGTGTGTATATTTGTAATGAATAAACTCAAAAACTGCTGCGCCAATTTCAAAAATTCTTTCACCATCGGAAAGCTACATTCACCTTGACTAACATAGGCTATTATTTTATCCCCGTACTCCAACGGAAACGGGAAATACACGGGTGAAACCGCGTGACGTCCGCTAGTATTGTGCATATAATCGACCCAAGCTTCGTTGTTTAGTGTGGCACTAGATGGCGGTGTGTGTAATGTCCGGCGATTTATTTATTATTATTTATTAGGTGGGTACATACGCGGAAGTTCTTCTGTCTTTTCTCTAAACGCTCCAATCTCTTCTCCATTTTGTCGATTTTATTTCTAAAGTCATCTGCTATGCAACGACAGATTGGTACAGACTCGCCGAAAATACTGATTTTGCATTTAAATGTTTCAAAATCACCTCGAAATCTGTAAAAAAGTAACGTAAAACGGAGTAGGTAAATATAAACGCATGGGTGAATATAGACAAAACTTTCAAAGGGAATTGTATACGCCTGGGACCGGTGTTTCGTTCCTGACCACTCTGAGAAGAAACAGGCGAAACAAACTCAGAAGTCGTAAGTAGTCCTGTTTTAAGGTCCAGACATAATCTTGGTCAGCTCATATGAGGACTATGCAGATTAGTGTCTGAGATGGTCTTTTAAAGAAAGAACACACAGATTTGAGTAGACCTGTACAGTCAGTGCAAGCATTTGTCAGTTATCGTGTAGCTGGATTCAGCGCTCACATATTTGGTACCTACTCGCTGTTGCCCGCGACATTCGTCCGTCTGAAATTCTGGTACAAATAGTATTTTTCTACCGTTTCTGCAACATGTTTCAATGATACTCCGCTCCAATTGGTCGTAGCGTGATATTAGATCGATAAATGGGCTACCCAACAGTAACATATTTTTTCAATTCGCACCAGTAGTTCCTGAGATTAACGCATAGGATTAACGCGTTCAACCAAACAAACTGTTCAGTTTTATAATAATTATTAGTATAGACTATAGCGACCCGCCTCGACTTCGCCGGGTTCAATGTACCATATCGGTACAAAGGTACATATAAACCTTCCTCTAGACCAGTGGTTCCCAACCTTTCTTGGACCAGGGACCACTTTGATGTCTTCATTGTTAGCAGGGTCCGTGAGGCAAAAAATATAAAAAAAATAGAAGATCGAAGTAAGCTCGAAAACTCTGACAATAATTCGTTAATAAGAATATATGAATAAATTTGTTAAAATACTTTGTTAAAATTGTCATTGGGCAAAAAGGCAATTACTCAATTATATGTTTTATTTTTTATTGTTTTTAAGTGCTGTACTCTATGGGATTTCTCTCTCTTGTCGGTGGTACCTACATCAAGTAAGATGTGTGTCTTATTGAATTTAATATTTTAATAAAGATTCTTATCACAAATGTGGCCATTTAATGAAATATTTAACATACTTTTGAATTAAAATGCTTTTGAATAATTTTCAAAGAGCAGGCAAAGCAAACTTTTCAATGAATAAGGTTAAGCTTGGCATCTTCTGTGCAAGTTAAAATGTACGAATTACATTTTTAACCATTCGCGGACCACATTTTAAGCTATTGCGGACCACATAGGTTAGGAACTACTGCTCTAGACTCACTCTATCTATTGCTATAAACTACATTAAAATCAGACAGCGGGAGCGACTTTGTTTTAAACTATGTAAAGAAGTTATCAACATAATTACCTTGTTAAAGATGATGTTATAGACGTGTTAGACAATGCATCTTGTGCATCAATATAGTAAAAATGACTTAAACTTTTCTGAGTCTTTAGCCCTGGTCTGGCATGTTCTTGAGGCACCATACCATAGCAAATGGTCTCGTGCTCACTGCTATCTGACGAGGACTCTTGAACAATAACATTATCTTTCTCATCATCTCGAAGATGTAAGAATTTTCGTTTCTTTGTTAAAGGCATGTTTTCTCATGTTTTTTTTTTACAAAAATAACGGCTTAGTTCAAAATGTTAAAAAAAATTTTGTTGACGTTTTTGATCGAAAAGTCAGTTTGATTGATGTGAAAACGAGAGAGAATTTTTAAGACAGCACAGCAGTTAGTACCTATTCGGTTTCACGAAGAATGTAGTGACGGAACTACTTAAATCGTAAATTATACTACTTCAGTATTGTTCTAATATTTTCGCAATAAAAAAACACCAACAAAATTCTGAATAAAAAAATTCTAATTCGGATATAATTGAAACAGTTTCGGAGACCGCCATCTGTTGACAATAATATTTACTTTCGAAGTGATACTGCTACTCAATACTAGATGGCGCTGAAAATCTTTTAGTAGTATGCTACTCCCCGCTAGAGTATTCGATTCAGAAAATAGATGGCGTTAGTAGTACTGTATTTTTGTTTTTGCAGTTTTGTATTTGAATTTGTGATATTTGATAAACATTGTAAATTTAGTGGTGTCTGCAGTTGGGCTACTGTTACGGCATGTTTAACCGTAATATCCTTGGAGGTGGTCATAGTGCTAATTATTTATGATTTTTTGGTTGCCGATTTGACGAAAAATTTAATGCCGTTTTTTTTTTAAAAATCGTCAAAATATTTTTATTTATTTTTACATGTAAAACGATCCCTTTTAGTGTCCAAGTTAAAAAGTTCGATATGTTATTAACCCAAATATTAAGAACACACAAAACAAGAAAAATTAAATAAAAAAATTGCTGTTTTTTGACACATTTTTATTAATTTAAATAAAAAAGATTACCAAACTCTTATTTATGAAAGTCTATGAAAGCCGATTTCCAGCCCACCGTGCGTCATTGCGATAATTATTTTGTTCTGGAGTATACCTGAGATCCTTCTAGTTACGGAGATATTGGAGGTCAAATTAAAATCGTTTTCACAAGCTTTTCTTTTAAAATATACGTTTTATTGTTATAACTTTAGTTTAAATACCTCCATGACCCCCGATCAGCACAATATTTTGAGTGCGTTACATTGAGTCCTACTGCAAAATGTTATTTTTCACCCAAAACTAAAAAGTCGTTTCTAGTGGCGTACCAAATTTTAGTATACATTCCGTAAGTTATGTTTAATTTGCCATTCAACCGGGCATAAAAAGCTCCAGTCCCTGTGGCTGCTACTGAGAAATTCTTGATGAAAAAACCCAATAACACTGTACCAGACTTGGGAATCGAATCTAGTACCTCATTCTTAGTTCAGCAGTCGTGCTTACGGCATCTAGACTAACGAGGCAGACTTCTGTATTAATTCTTCTTCTTCTTAGCGTGTCGAGGGCAATCTAAATAGTGTCGGCCCAGAACTGAGCGACTAGTTTGGCGCTTTCAGTAGCGTCCATCAGTTCCTGTAGTGAACAAACAACAGGACACGCAGGACACGATATTAAGTGCCCCATCGTTTGTGGAACAGCACCACATTTACACTCCAGGGAAGAGCCATTAATGAATCTCCACCTGGGCAGGTTTTCCTTGCTGCGGCCAACCTGGGTCCGGAGTCTATTTAAAGACTTCCAGGTCAGCCATGGCAACTCATGTCCAGGTGGGAGATTTTCAGTAAGTGGAACGAATTGGATTGGTAAGGATGCACTACTTTTCACAGTTTTAGTCTTTCCGTGGAGCGCTCGCCACTGAGACCCCTGACACACGTCACATTTTTAGCCATTAAATCCTCTTTCTTATCAGACAGCAGTCCATCCCTTGTTAGTTTAGTCTACCTCTAAAAGGATCATAATTTGCCTACCTTTTCCCAACTATGTTGGGATCGGCTTCCAGACTAACCTGACGCATCTGAGTAGGTACCAGTATTTTACATGGAGCGACTGCCTATCTGACCTCCACAACTAAGTTATTACTGGGTAATACGATACCCCTTGGTAAGACTGGTTGTCAGACTTTCGGGCCACTGACTACCTGTAACGACTGTCAAAGATCTACAAATGACAGCCGGGACCAACGGCTTAACGTGCTTTCCGAGGCACGGTGGAAAATCGGTATGATATGAATGGTCGTTGGTCACCCATCCACGGACCGACCTTGGCAAGCGCAGCTAAACCTTAAAGATCGACTCGTGCGGGCACGAGCTCTTAAAAGGGTGAATAAGTTATAATGCATAAAGTATTATTTGTAATTCCATTTATTTCAATTATTTTAACCTTAATTTGTAGACAATAATTAGAAAGAAACAGTTTATTTAATATCAATACATAATATAAATATATTGACTAAATACTTATTGTGAATATTTTTTTATAATGTATAAAACGTACTTATTTTATTTTACGTTCTTTCTCTGATTTTGATCTTAAATTCAAAAAGAGGTTGTAACAGTGTTTTTTTTAATCCATTTCAGGGTTTAAACGTTTTATTTTTAAGATTAAAATCAGCGAAGTTCGATTTTTACGACTAAATACCAATTGTATTAGAGAGTCGACCATCCTGGCATAGAAGGATAATCCAATATGGTCAAATTTCTAATTCTTGACAATTTTATTTCTTAAGAAAATATTACATATATTTATTGTACTATACTTAGTAATAAAATTCAATGTATTAAAAAAAATACAAAGCAAGGGGCGGGGTGAATAAAAAATTAATACTTTTAAGGATTAAAAAATTGGCAGTTTCAAATTAAAAGTTTAAAAATTTAAAGCCCTCTTAAAAAAAATAAAAAAATGTCAGGGAAAAGAAATAAACGATACAATCGATCAACTTCGTAAAAAAATAATAGGTTCTCGTGAAAAAATTAAATATATCCTACCTATTTACAGATCTTTACTATATTTATAAATAAAAAAAATTACATCAGAATTATTACGCTCGCAGTTTCCAAAAAAAAAAAAACAAATTTTATGACCAGAAAAATGGTAACTTTTCTTTATTATAGGAACTGGAGTTACATATTTTTTGCACTTGATGAAAAATGTAAAAAAAAAACAATAAGAATTATTTAATTATAAAAAAAAAGTTGCGAATTATAATTTTATGGCACTTATCCTCCATAACTTTTGTTACCAATTTTTATCTTTTTTTGTTGTTGAAAAAAAAAGTCGTTTATTTCTTTCCTTCAAGACATTTGCAGTTGTTGTCGTGGACGTGTTTGGCTCCCACTACTTCTGAGAAAGATGGGTTAAAAGATACACTTGGTGCCACAACTTGTTGGTTTGTCTGGCTTCCAGAAGTTTGGTAATCGTATCGGATAATCTGGGGCTTTGTCGTGTAAGTAACAATCTTAGGCTTCGTTGTATAAGTAATAATTTCGGGCTTAGTGGTGTAAGTAACAATTTCAGGTTTTGTCGTATAAGTAATAATTTCTGGTTTCGTTGTGTATGTCACGTATTTTGGTTTAGTCGTGTAAGTGAAATATTCGGGTTTAGTTGTGAAGGTAACAATTTCTGGTTTCGTTGTGTAGGTAACATATTTAGGCTCGCTTTGGAAAAACTTCTTCTCCGAGTAGGTAGCGCTGAACGTGTTCTGGACGGGTCCCTTGATTTCTGTGCTGAATTCCCCTGATCCGGTTCCGAATTTACCGACGCCGAATTGGCTGTATTCTCCAGACTGGCCTGTTCCTTCAATGCCGAATCCTTTGATGATGCCAGATCCTGACCCAGAAATGAGTCCTGAACCCGATCCCGATGTAATTTGCGATCCTGTGGATCCTGAACCGAATTGGTACTGTCCTGACGAGCCTTGGGCACCAAATCCTGATCCAGAAATTGCTGTGGCTCCTGAAGAGACGGTTCCCTTAACTCCACCTCCTGTAGTTCCTTTCACTCCGACTCCATAGGATCCCTTAATGCCGCTTCCGAAGGTTCCCTTGGCTCCTTGGACCTGGCTGATGATCTTGCCCTTGGTGACTTGGGTCTTCGTAATCTGGGAGAAACGGACGCTCTCAACTAGACCGATAGCCCACTCGTACCATTCCAGATCGAATTTATAGAACGATGCGAGCTGGTTTCCAGTTTGGCAGCCTGTTGAAGAAATTCGTAACATTAGTAAATTTTTGAATATAGTTAAGGCTTCTATTGTATTGGGGCTGGTGTCCGCAACTCCACGCCCAAGCGCGTATTTTGAGTACGGGTGGGAAATTGATTCGATCCACCCCAACTCCCCGAGAAAGGCCAGCAGCGCCTTGATGTTGCTGACAATCTCGCGGAGAGTACCTGGGTTACCGAATTACTTTGCCCCATATGTTGCAACCACTGGGCCGTGCAGAAGCACTTGGGCTGCTGTCTCGTCTTCCTCCATGCAGGTTTTTTCAGACTAGTTACGGATTTTGGCTCAAAGTTAGGCAACGCTTGCCAAGTCAGTCCGTGCCCACAGTGCCTCATAAAGCAATCAAAACTTACCATGAGGTATCGTATGACGTATTTAGCCCGTTATTGGTCCGTTGAGGAAGTCAGATCTGCAGTAGTTCTATTCTTCTTCTTCAAAGAAGGAGAAAAAAGAACGTAGCTGAGAGGAGACGGAATAACAGCTTGGTGGTAGAAATAGTATGACCAGGTATTTAAAACTTCTCCAGTCGAGCTCCTAGGCAAGCTCCATTGTCAAGGCATTTTCACCTCTATGATCTAAAGTCTAAGATACAGAAAAAAGTAGATGTTTACCTGAGTCCCATGAGTAGACTCCTCTAAGAACGAAGTGGCCGTCGCCGGTGGTGCAGGCGAGGGCGCTTCCGATGTCAACCTAGAAATACAATGAAATGTAAAACTTTTCATACAAGAAGAATTGCTTATTAACATTTGCACCTATACCCCGACTTTACGCACTGATAGCAGTGATAGCTTAATGGTGTAACTGTCGGACTGCTAAGTGATAGGTCTCAAGTTCAAACCCAAGACACGCACCTCTGATTTTTCGGACTCATGTGCGTATTGTACAATTATCACTTGCTTCGGTGAAGGAAAACATCGTTAAGAAATCAGCATGCCTGAGAGATATTTCTCGACGGCATGTAAAGCCAAGTCAGAGGCCCATGGGCGGTATAAAACTCTGACACCAGGTTAGGCACTAACCACAAGATAAAGAAAGAGAAAGACCCACTGCTGAGTACTGGCCTCTCTTTGCTAAGTGCCAGCCTCATCCAGGTTTTAATCAATAGCAACAATGCAGTCTGAGCTGCTCATACCAACAACCATTACACCAGGCACCCTTTGTGGTCTTCAGATCTCGCCAGGATGTTGGAAGCTCAACCAAGGGTTTTTTTTTTTATAAAATTGGAAACTGGCAAAGTGCCTGCATTGATTTGAAACCACGACCTCTTCGGTTGAAGAAGCAGTCTTCGTCTTTCATAACATAACATTACGCTTGTAATCCCCAAAGGGTTCGGGAGAGCTGTACCTAATAGTACACTCACCTTTCGCCAGTAATGTTTAAGTCCCATGTAATAGGGGGCGAGCCTATTGCCATCAACCGGGCACAAATTCGGACTATGTGGCTGCTAGTGAGCCAAACCCAATAAAACTTTGAGCGACCTGGGAACCGAACCCAGGACCTCGTGCGACCACTACAACAACGAGGCTGTCGTCTTTAATTTCTCCCTAAATTCTTTATTATAGACCATTGAATGAAAGGACTTGGATTTAAATCCAGAATCTCTCACAAAACCGCAACGCCTAAACCGCTGGTCCAAAACAAAATTAAAATACATATAATCCTGGGTTATCTTCATCATCATCCACAGTCTAACCTACAATAAACCACTTCACCCACTGCGGGGTATAATATTCCACTTCACCCACTGCGGGGTATAATATTCCACTTCACCCACTGCGGGGAATAATATTCCACTTCACCCACTGCGGGGTATAATAGTCCTCCTGACCATTTTAGATCACGGCAGCCAATCTTAGCGAAGATTAGCCATCGGCGCGGGAGATATTATAGTGCACAAGTGTGTACACAGGCACAGGTGCACTCTCTGTTCCTTTTCCCTCTCATAAACCGATGGGACGGCAATCCGACACGACCGGAGAGAAATCAGGCATAAGACCAACGGCTTAACGTGCTATCCGAGGCACGGGAGTATCTAACCATGAACTTCCAAAGTCTGGGCTACTACTGAGAAATTTCTAATGGAAAAACCCAATAGCACTTTTTGCCCGAATCGGGAATCGAACCCAGGACCCCACGTCAGTAGTCGAGCCTACGACCACGAGACCAGCGGGGCAGTCACTGTTGGATATAGGCCTCTCAGTACTTGTGCCAACCTCCACGGTGGTTAGGGTATCTTACCTTGCAAATATTGTTAGCGGGGTTGGTAGGCTGTCCGCAGACGCAGCTCTCCTGTTCATAGTACTCCTGCAGATGAGGGTAGTCCTGTGAGATCTTAGACTGGCACTCTCCAGGGTTGAGAAGAGACACGTTCATGCTGTGCATGATGCTGCCCAGGAGATGAGCTGGAAAAAGAGAGGATTTTGTTAGATGGTTTAGGCGATTTTCATAGCTATGGTGGTCTAGCAGACCCCACGTCTGTACTTATGCTACTAAAATGGTACGTCGGTACTCCAAGGTTAAAACGGTTTATAAAGTTGGTGACAAAGAGGTCTAATTGCTATAGAAAGATAATTTTAACTTGTAACAATGTAGAACTAACTCCTTTTCACATAATTATCATCATATCAGCTCGGAATCACCCACTGCTGGGTATAGGCCTCCCCTTTCTTCTACCACACTTCCCGGTCCTGTTCGTCCCTTATCCAGGTGTTTCCCGCGACTTTGACGGTATTGTCGACCCAACGAACTCTACGATGGACCTAGTTTCTCTGGCCCAATCCTTTTCGCTTACTGGTGAAGAAATAAGCATCGCCTCAGTATGCTTAACTCAAGTTTAAGTGTTTCAGGTACATTTCATGTTTTCAGATAGATATGTCCGTCAGATAGATTTCCAAAAAATATTGGATACACATGTTTTTCTTTTTTCAAGAAAACAAAAAATGAAGACGACGACGACGAAGTGCGTCGAAAACTCGTGTGACGTCACATTTGACTCACTCATGATCTTTGACACGTTATAATTTCGTCAATTTTTATTAATTTAATAAACCAAAAAACCCGTACTTATCCAATATTTTTTGATAATCTAATTGACGGACTAAACAGAATCATATTTTTTTTAGTCAGTCATCATCCTGTGGTGTGTCTTATTTTTTATTATGCAACAGCAGTGCAGAGCAGAATGTTGATGGATGGAGAATGAGAGGAAGGCCAAAGAAAAGATGGATGGATTGTTTGAGGAAACATTTGAAAGAGAATAGAGTAAATGATGCCGTGACGTCTGACAGGGGAGAATGGGAGCAGAAAACGTTTTGCGCCGACCACAAGTAGAATGGGATGCAGAACAGCAAAGATTTATAATTGCATAGGTATCGAAAAAGTATTACAGAACACATTCCGAGTATTCTTTTTAAGTGTCGTTTATCAAAAGACAATCTTAAATAATTTCATCAGTTTCTAATTACCTATGTGACCCTTGTTAAGTAAGCTTTTGGTCAAAACTTTCATAACAATGCGCAACAAAAATTCGATTGAATCAGCAGTTTCGCAAATCTGAAAACACATCATTGTCATAATGGCTCCAAATGTTCTAGATAAATAAATTAGAAACGAAATAGAATAGAAACTATAGAAGTTATAATATATAGAAATAACACAATAAAATTATGAAATTCATTTCCATAAAAAGTAGCTTCTGTTACAAAGTTGCCCCATGTGAAATACTGGTATTAAACTGCATCCGGTTAAAACGCTTCCAGTGTATGTACACTTGAAGCCTCTCCAATAGAGTTAGGTAATATCTAGGCATAAGATGAACAGTATACCGAGTTTCCGCCGCGCCTCAGAAAACACGTTAAGCCGTTGGTCCCGGCTGTCATTTGTAGATCTTTGACAGTTACTACAGGTAGTCACTGGCCTGAAAGTCAGACAATCAGTCTTACCAAAGGGAATCATATTACCTAGTACTAACAGTGTTGTGGAGGTCAGATAGGCAGTCGCTCCATGTAAAATACTGGTATTCAGCTGGTATTAGACTGGAAGCCGACCCCAACATAGTTGGGAAAAGGCTAGGCAGATGATGATTGGTGGTGTTTGTATTTTGTAAACTAGAAATGCA
This sequence comes from Xestia sexstrigata, assembly GCA_941918905.2. Classification (NCBI taxonomy): domain Eukaryota; kingdom Metazoa; phylum Arthropoda; class Insecta; order Lepidoptera; family Noctuidae; genus Xestia; species Xestia sexstrigata. Next base: position 10,407,272 of record OW799228.2, on the reverse strand, counting down.
AATTCCATACGGACGAAGTCGCGGATAAAGCCAGTTGTACAATAAATATCATTGAGATCTATTATTACGAAATAACTAAACATATTATATTTTGGCAAGCGTGGTGGCATTTGGAACCAATCAATTCTCGCAGGTTTGTTAACATTCGTTATGACAAGGTTAAAAGACGTTTTTTTGTAAAGATTGTGTGTGATAAGAAATACCATTGATTATAAAAAAAATATGAATAGAGTTGCCACATATTAAGGGGCGTTCATTATTACATAACATCGCGTTTGTAATCCCCGAAGGAGTCCTAACAGTAGACCTACATTTCGCTAGTTATTTTTAAGTCCCATGTAATAAGGGGCGACCCTATTGCGAAAGGGAAGCATCATCCGCCTAGCCTGTTCCCAACTATGTTGGGGTCTATCCGGATGCAGCTGAATGCATTTTACATGGAGCTACCTCCACAACCCAGTTAGTACTGGGTAATACGATACCACTTGGTAAGACTGGTTGTCAGACGTGTAACGACTGTCAAAGATCTACAAATGACAGCCGGGACCAACTGCTTAACGTGCTTTCCGAGGCACAGAGGAAACTCGGTATGTAATGGGTGTCATCCATCCACAGACTAACCTAGGCAAGCACGGTTTGACCTAAAAATCGACCCGAGTGGCTGTTATTATTTAGCCACGAGCTCCTCTCTTGCGAAGGGGAAGCGCGACTCGAAAAATCGACAAAATCGACTGACGTAATTAAATGCGGCCTGCGCATGAGCATGAGGTCTTGGGTTCGATTCCCAGGTTGGGGCAAAGTGTTATTGAGTTTTCCATCAGGAATTTCTCAGTAACAAATACGGAGTCTGGACTTGTGCCCGGTTGATGGCACTATGCTCGCCCTTTATTACATGGGACTTAAACATAACTGGCGAAATGTGGGTGTACTATCAGGTACACCTCTGCCTAACACTTCGGGGATTACAGGCGTGATGTTATGTTATTTACTTTATTTGATTATGCGGTTAAAACACATTTTGCATTTAACAAAAAGGTACAACATTTTAAATGAATAATTATTCAAAACATAATGAATTATCTTACATTATAATAATTATATACGAATTTTAATAACGCATCATTGCATAAAATTAATATCATTTTGTTTTTAATTATTATTAATTTGTCAATAGCCCAAGGCGACTGCAATATTTTATATTAAAAGTGATTTATAGTGAATAATTAATTAATAATCAATTTTTGTTTATCAACGACAACATTGAGGAGCTCGTGGCTAAATAATAACAGCAGCTCGGGGTCAATCTTCAGGTTAAGCCGCGCTTGCCTAGTTTGGTCTGTGGATGGGTGACCACCGTTTACATACCGAGTTTCCTCCGTGCCTCGGAAAGCACATTAAGCCGTAGGTCCCGGCTGTCATTTGTAGATATTTGACAGTCGTTACCGGTAGTCAGTGGCGCGAAAGTCAAACAACCAGTTTTATAGCTATTTTCACATTCATACTCAAAACTTTCCTCCCGACATATTCCACATTCCTCTGTATGACAAAATTACACTTTTTTTTATAAAATTGGTCAAGTTTTAAGATAATAATCTTTATAAAGCTTTTAAATCAAAATTAGGATATTTATTACTATTAGGCTAATAAAATTTCTTAAAAGCTCCCAGTATAGGTATCTAATTTACATAAATAATTTGATACGTACGAGTATATATATCTCTATGCCTATAAAGTTTTTGCGATGGACGTTATAAAATATTGGCGAGAAATCGCCAAATCTTTGTAAGACACTTTGATAGATAATGCTTGTTCTTTCTCTGAATGAAAACATACTTTTGCCCTGCTCTATGGAATCCACGGACCAACCTAGGTAAGCGCGACTTAACTTGAAGTTCAACCTGTTTGACTTTCGGGCCACTGACTACCTGTAACGACTGTCAAAGATCTACAAATGACAGCCGGGACCTACGGCTTAACGTACTTTCCGAGGCACGGAGGAAACTCGGTAAGTAAAGGATGGTCACCCATCCACGGACTAACCTAGGTAAGCGCGGCTTAATCTAAAGATCGACCCGAGCGTATGTTATTAATTTAGCCACGAACTCCTCTAATATTTCGACTACAATATTACAAAATAGAATTGAATAGCTAGATTACAAAATGCTGTTTTCCGCACGCCAAAAGTCACTGTCAAAATGTCGCCAATTTTCTTAACAAACCATATCTTAGGGTAATGAGCTGGTCATTGAATATTATTTGCATAAAATTACAAACACTCAACATTTAAAACGCATCTAATGTTTTCAATTTTCATTGAAATTAACTAATTACAATGTTTTTAAGTCCGGTTCCCATTCCAGCTATATCTCGATAAAGATACTAACCGTAAATTGTAGATATGTCTGTCTCAAATAGCAATGGAGGATTGAGAATCGTAATAATCATAATTTTGGCTATGTATAGGTAAGCAAGTGGCGCCAAATTCGAGAAGTGTGAATGAAACCAGAGTCAATCCGAAAAGCTAATAATTATTTTAAATTTTACTAACATATCTATAAGTATCTGCCTACTAACATAATATGGACTTATATCTGTGCTTAGTTTGAAATAAATATTTTCAACTAATATTTCAAAAGCGTTTCATATTTCTGACTTTGTTTTTTTATTCCTGGAACCTCTTACTATTGGGTTCAGAATACAGTGCATTTCACACTCATGGTGTTTTTTTCTACTAGTGTTTTATTTTCACAGATAACTATAAACTCAGTCTAAGATGGTTTAATTTTTTAGTCAGCGGTGATTGTATTATTTTTAACCGACTTCCAAAAAGAGGAGTTTATTAAACCTCAACACAGAGGTCTAAATTCTAAATATATGTTTTGTCATTTAAATTGTGTTTGTAAATAGAATATCATAAATATTGTATCTATTTGTGTGTTCATGTTGTATTTACTATCTAATAATTAAAAAAAATCTTATTTATGGTTTATGTGGTACCTGAAATAAATGTTTTTTTTTTTTAAATAAATAAACGTATTATTTATTAAATGATTGGCTTTTATCAACAAATTAACGTTTGTTTGTGTGTAGCTTGCGTCCTATCAGAAGGTTGTCACTTTTCTAAGGCTCCAGGGTTTCCTTACGATATTTTCCTAGATAGTCAGTTACTTAACAAAATACCAGGTCATACGACAGGAGCGAGTACAACATAACTTATTTCAAAGTGCGAATTAGTATGGAAAATGTTAAAATTAACATTTTGTGCAACGTAATCTTCTTAACCACCTCAAAGGTATTTAAGTGAAGTCAAAACATTAATAAAGTAAATAAAATCATCAATTTATGTTTGGATTTCTCGTGACCACTCCGTTGTGACATTTACCTAGCTTTTAACCAACTATGTTGGGGTCAGCTTCCAGTCTAACCGGATGAAACTGAATACCAGCGACTGCCTATCTGACTTCTACAACCTAGTTAGTACTGGGTAATACTGGGTACCCCTTGGTAAGACTGGTTGTCAGATTTTCAGGCCAGTGACTACCTGTAACGACTGTCAAATATTTACAAATGACAGCCGGGCTCCCAGTCTATTATATTGTAGGCTACAAGTTTTCTCAAATAAATATATACATTTTGTATGATGTACGTATGATATAACTGAGTTGTTTATCTTACTTGTAACGCGTGGAGCTGATTAAATATTACAAAATAACTTGGTAACACTCGTGAAGTATCAACCGGTTGCTTTGAGTAGCGATAGCAGAAACATTTTGTACCTATTTTGTTGCGAAAATATTTTCATGTTGTTGTTTTAAATTGTTATTATAATATAATTTGGTTATTTGTTTTAAATTTTTATGTAGGTATAATAGTTATCATAATAAAAAGGATTGTAGAAAAAAAAAAAATTTTGAGTTCAAGTTCGTATGAAGATAAAAGTAAAAGGATTTGGCTTTTATTATGTTATTATCGTTTTATTATATACGCAAAGGATACGATAGTAATATTATTAAAATAAAAACACGCATTTTATTAAAGCTATTTAAGGTTAGGTAATAAGTATATTACTATTAATATTTAAGCCACGGATTACACTCTTAAAAAATAACAAATTCTTGATTTTATTAATTATTTAGACAAGTATTATTTAATACCAAATGTAAAAGGTGAAAAGATTTTTTTTTACTAAGTAGTTACAAATAGACAATGCAGGTGGAGAATGGCTAATGTCATTTGCAAATAAAAAGCTCAACATTCCAATGCAAATTGCATGCAAACAATTAAAAATATGCAATTTTTTTAACAATCACCGAATTCTTTAAAAAAAAAACACCGATGCAGGTCTCAAAAGCACTGCTATATTAGTTTTAATTGTTATAAAAACAATTAAAACTGATTTGCATTGAAAAACAAAATACCGATAGAAAAAAAAACATAGACAATATTTGACATTCGAGTCTTAATTGTTCGAGAATATTAATTAAAAATGTTAATAAAACAATATGATCACGTTTTCTTTCTTGATTTGGGTAGTCAGGAAGGTAGACCATGAATTAATTATGCAAGACAAAAGTTTTTTTTTTTCCTGTTTTTCATTGATTAGGTCTCCGGCCTTGGTCCTAGACTTATTAATTAAGTAAGCTCAATTATTATAATACTCAACTTAAGAGGCCGGCGACAGTTAATACAAAAGTAATAGGTACCAAAATAATTTGTAAAAAAAGCTTTTAATGTTTAAACAAACATATTCTTAAGGAAGTGTGTCTTTATTCCGATCGGAATACAGAATATCTAGGTCCCCAAATATATATTTTGAATGGCCACGGATTTAAACAGGAGTTATGAGAAAAATAAGTTTTCTGTGGAAATTTTAAATTCCTCATATATCTCGTTTTTATATCGCTGTCCTTTCAAAATATATATTTGGGAACATAGATATTCTGTAATCCAATCGAAATAAATACACATTACTTTAAGAATATGTTTGATTTACAAATTAGTTTGGTATTACGTTTGTATGAACAACGCATCGGTCTCTTAATTATTGATTATAATACTTAGATTCGACTCAACACACTTAACTGCATTTCGCACTCAATTTCGTTAAAAGTAAAAAGTAATGAAATCTAGACAAAGTCGTGCCAAGTCTAAGGTTCCTTACTGCGATTTCTTTATTATTATAGTTAATGTTTCCTGGCGAAAAAAAAAACTGCTACCAATCAACCAAAATGACATTCAAATACCTAGATTGACCAACTAGTTCTAATCCGGAAATCTTAAAACAAAAAACAAAAAAAAACGTGCCACGTTGACGCATCTAAACCAAATACCTTGGTTGCCTATAAGGGAAATCAAGTCTTGGACATAACCTTACTGAATTTTTAATGTAATTTATTCAAAATTAATATTTGTGTGCAAATTCCTCTGTTTATTATCTATCGAGTTGACCTTGAACATTAAGAATCAATCTCATAATGATCTTTTCTTCGATAATCTTATGTAAGTTTAATATTTGGGAGTTTTGTTTAAGTAGGTACAGACTCACTGATCGCATCACCATCAAGGTTAAGCTAAGTTATTCGTGGATGGGTGACCGTCTATAACACACTGAGACCACTCCACAAATCCAATTCAAGACTTCATACGACGAGCAGTTTTTTGGAGCCTACTCCTCTTTATCCAAAAGAAATACCAACTAATAAAAAATACATTAAATTAATATTAATTATTCTTGACTCCAAAATTGTCGTTTCATTTTTTTTTTAAGTAGCTTAATGTTTAATAAATCCCCTTACAACGAAACCACAGAAATGAGAAATAATGATTTATAAAATGCTACTCCTCGTAAAGTAACCATTACTTTGATTTGCTACTTATACTAATGGATAGACAATTTAATAATGAACATAATTGTCGTTTTATTTTTTCCAAAAGACGTAAATTTGATTTTATAAAGAATAAAAACCACTCACTTCGCACTATTCGGCCTGCAGTGACTGACGTAACAATCACTTTGTAGTGCAAGCTGATTAGAACTTTATTCTAACAGAATTTTGAACCAACACAAATAGAGTTGCTAGTTTTACTCGGGGAACCGCCTTAAGGTGTAAGTCCCGGCTGTCATTTGTAAATCTTTGACAGTTGATATAGGTAGTCAGTGGCCCGAAAGTCTGACAATCAGTCTTACCAAAGGGTAAACTGGATTGTGGAGGTCAGATAGGCAGTGGCTCTATGTAAAATACTGGTATTCAGCTGCAACCGGTTAGACTGAAAGCAGATCACACCATAGTTGGGAAAAGACAGGCAGATGATCAGTCATAATCTTTTAAGGTATAAGCTTTTATTTTTATGATAATATTTTTAGGTATATAGCTTAATTTGTTAACGTCGTTGATTTAAATGAGTTTCGGGACGCATGCAAATTATTTGTTTGGTATTTTTTATGCAGATTTGTGTCTTCATGCTTTCTGCCTTTTTTAGGAGCGTAGAAAATTTCTGAATGATAGCATTACCTCATTGATTGGAGGACCTTGTGTTATACAATTATTTAAGGATCATAAATATCATGTGAAATACTGGTTTTTTTTCGCTAAAATTGATGACGATATATTCAGATAAGATTTATAGGTGGAAGAAATTAAAATGAATTTAACATGATATTTGTTGCTTCAAAAAGCTAAATTGTTTCTGATATCAAAAGATAGGGGTTGCTTTTATGTGGTCTTCTTCTTCTTTATCGTGTGGTAAGTGTCTAACCTGGTTTCAGAGTTTTACGCCGCCTCTGACTTGGCTCTACATGCCGTCGAAAAATATCTCTCAGACATGCTGGTCGTGATTCCTCACGATGTTTTCCTTCACCGAAGCAAGTTATAATCCGAAAAATCCGAAAATCGGAGGTCTTGGTGTCGAACTTGAGACCTATGACTTGGTAGTCCGACGATTACACCACTGGGCTAACACTGCTTTAACCGCGGTATTTAAAGTTATTAGGTATATATTATACATATACACTTTACATAGGCTGATTATGTGTTTAAAGCTTTACAAACTATTAGCTTTCTAATGGTGAAAGAATTTAAAATCGGTCGAGTAGTTTTAGACTTAAATCGTAACAAACAAAAAATCGAATATTTCCTCTTTATAATATTAAGTATAGATACGAAACCTACGCATGACGACGTTGGAAAAATACCTAGTTTTTTACAAATGCGAATCTATCAAACTCCATGACCAAAATAAGAATTGATTGATTACAACCTTACTTATTTATCAAAGCCTATGTTAGACATTGGCTCAGCCAAACCAAGGGGTTTTACCTCGCCTATTTTGAATATACGAGCCGTGTGAAAACTACTTTATTTATTTTGATTATTTAATGTGAATGATCTCATCAGTCAGAGATGTGTGGCTGTGTGTTTTAACTACCGCTGATGGTGGCTTTTAAGGGCAATGTAAACTATAAAACAACGTTTTTTTATTGGTATTAGGTAGGTGAATATTGGTAGTATCCATACTAACATTATTTATTATATTTAGTACAGCATAAGCCATTGAAACTAAGTTAAATAATCCTTTTACTCGGTCTTCTCGCAGAACCACAAACATTCCAACATTATCGTCTTTCATTAATTAGCAAACAAGTCCAATCCAGGGTTGGTCTCCACGAGCGCGTTGAGCATCGTAAGCATACGCTGTATAGGAGAAGTTGATCGAGCTACAGTGCGACTAAATGGGACATTAAACAATTTATGTTTCCTAGAGCGATTATAATTATTTGGAACAAATAATTGACACATTATAAATGCGTTCACGTACATAACTCTGTCCGTCTGTCAGTCTATCTATATGTCACCTTTTCTTTATCTAAACGGCTGATCGGATTTTGGTCTAATTTGGCCCGGGTTACTTTTTGACCATAGGATACCTTTCGCCAAGGAATTAAAGGCGTTTTGGGGCACTGTCTCCAAGTAATTTTGACGTTGAAAAAGGGCTGATAATCAGCCTAATTTGAATAAATGAATTTTGTTTTTCTTTTATCCCCGTTGTATGTTCCCTTGGGATGATTTTTGACTTCCACGCGGGCGAAGCCACATGCAAAATCTATAGACTATGATTTCAATAATCACTACCTAAATATGGTGTTATTCCACAAACGATGGGACACTTGATATCGTATCCTGCCTGTTCTGTTGCTTGCACATCACAGGAGCTGATGGACGCTACTGGAAGAGCCAAAAACGTCGGCAAATGAGCTGACTCAATTTAGATTGTCAACGAAATGCTAAAAAGAATAATAAAAAATATGATTGTCGTGTCTTGATGACTAAACTCTTGTTACCTACCCACTGCAAAAAATCCGGTTGCTATGTCCACGAATAAAATTTATTTGTTTAGCTAATGGCGGAGTTTTTCACCGGGATTTATTTTATTGTTGAAGCTACTTATAAAGGACTGATTGCTGATGAAAATGTAATTTTGAAAAAAACAGTAAAGCAAATAACATAACATCACGCCTGCAATCCGCGAAGGGTTAGCCGGAGGTGTTCCTAATTGTACAACCACATTTCGCAAGGCCACACGAAGTCTTTTAATCTAACTTCTTTTGAAAGTACTGTATCCACAAATTAAACAATTTATAGCAGCAAGTAAAAGTTTAATTGAAAATCAACACTATCTGAAACAAGTTTGAAGTCCCATGTAATAGGGGGCGGGCCTATTGGCATCAACCGGGCACAAATCCAGATTCCGCGGCGCGCTCCTGAGAAATTCCTGATGGAAAAATCCAATGATACTTTACCCGACTTGGGAATGAAACCAGGACCTTATGCTCACCTGCGTTTGTGACCACTAGCAGTAAAGCATAACCATTACAAAATCCGCCTAGGATGTTCCCACTGCTGGGACACAGGCCTCCTCTCTATGAGAGGGAATGGGCTTGTAATCTACCACGCAGGCCCAGTGCGGGTTGGTAGATGTCACATGTCTTCGAATGTTTGATTCTAGGACATGCCGGTTTCCTCACGATGTTTTCTAAAGACTTATATTGAAGGAGGTCAATATTTAAAGAATGTCTTCAAAAGTATTATGAAGTAGAAGAGTATTATTAATTGACAAATCCACCTGAAGACATTAAATAATGGTCAACAAAAAAATCTAATGTCAAAAAATCATATTTAAAATCCGGCTGTTTCTTATATTTATTCTCAGTTCAAACAGTTCTACGAAATAGTGCGGTTAGCAATTCAAATAATTAATATTCAACGCGCAAATATATATATATATGTATAAATCACTGTATGTGCCCAAACGCGACATTTAAAGAAAGAAAAAAAAAACATAGTTTGTTCGCTCAAGGCTCTTGGAATATTTGTTTTGAGCGCAAAACATGTGTTTTCAAAGTTAATGATTTGGGATTTTTTACTTGTTAAAAAATGAAGTGAATTTGTTTAACCGACATACTTGTAGTCGCGTCTTTATTTGTCGATTGGTAGACATTTTGTCTGCCATATTTATGTCATAATAGGAGGCGAACCTATTGGCACAAATTCGAACTCTGGGCTACTGACATATAGGATTGAATCGCATGTGACTAAAAGAGTGATGAATATAAATTCTAATGGATGGAGAGGGAGAGGAAGACCGAGGAAACGATGGATGAATTGTGTGAGGAATGATATGAAGGAAAAAGGAATAAATGATAGCGTGACGGTTGACAGAGGAGAATGGAAGAAAAAAACGTGTTGCGCCGACCTCAAGTAACATGAGAGAAGGGCAGGAAGATGATGAGATATTTGGTAACCAAACTTAAGTAACGACATTAAATCTATACAAAATTTTCTTACATTATATTAGAATCATTAACCATTCATCTTTAGTAACAGTTCGATGTATCAATGTCATCTTGACACAATTCTATTGAATTTTACAACTTAATTACATTGCGGCCTGTGAACCTTGCCCTAAAAGACATTTTTTCGCTAAAGCTTAATTGGCTTTAGCTGCTTTGTTGGTTAAGCAAAACATCGTGAGGAAACCGGCATGTCCTAGAACCAAACATTCGAAGACATGTGACATCTACAAACCGCACTGGGCCCGCGGGGTCTCATAGAGAGGAGGCCTATGTCCCAGTAGTGGGGACGTTATAGGCTTATTTTGCAATGGTAATGCTTTACATAACATAAAAGAACATCACACCTGTAATCCCCGAAGGGTTAGGCAGAGATGTCCCTAATACACCTACATTTCACGAGTCTTCTTGTCCTATGTAATAGGGGGCGAGCCTATTGCCATCAACCGGACACAAATACAGACTCCATGGCTGCTACTGAGAAAATCCTGATAACGACTTGCCCGACTCGAAAATTGAACCCAGGACCCAGGAAAGTTGTTTGTAATCTGAATCGTAAAGTTTATTTAACTATTTATTTACTTGTAAAGTTTCCAAGATTTTTTAAAGAATATTCCCATCAACAAATGGCAGTAATTATACAAACTCATAGTTTATTCATAAGTACAAGTAATAAATAATCACAAGCTACCTTATAATTATATTTTACACCTGAATCTAAGTGTTAATTACAAACTATGAGTAATTACTTCGCATAATAGTTTATAATTAACAGCAAATATCCGGTTGCTATTTTTAAATGTTAACAATCATGTTACATGTTCTGTTATTTTTAATTACGTGACATATATTTTTCATATCAATGAGTTAGCTTTTTTTTTAATTACAGCATTTTAAGTTAATTGTTAAACACTGTAAAAACTAAATAGCTTTTTCCTTTGAAATTTCATAGCAATAAGCTTTTATTTCAGATTATTTTTTATGTGGCTTCAGAATACAAGAAATATTTTACTAAAATAAGAGCGAAGGAAAGATATTCTGGTTGTTTTTTTAACCGACTTTCAAAAGGGATGACGTTATTTCGTGATTATTAATTTTCTTGTTTAAATTGGGTGGTCCTTTTTACTGAGTATTTGGTTTTTAAAATTAACCGCTAACAATTAAAATAAAAACCTAAATGAATATTATTACATCCTCTCTCGAATATTTTAATAATCTTCTGAGAACGCATTTGATTTCGACCCTGACATGAAATCCAAGTTCGTGGAAAAATCCTCCATTTACTAAATTAAGATACCTCTCATTTTCACATAAAAAAACAATATCAAAAACATAACATTTTTTTTTTCGCAAACTATAAGAATAAACAGATTGTTTTGCTGTCGCTACGTATCGGCATTGGCCTCAATTCACTCGCACTTTCCTTTCGGACCTATTCGTAAAACTTCGGGTCTCCTCGGGTCACTGTGTTATATCATGACCTGCCCCTTTTGGGATGAGCAGACATGTCATCATCTGCCTAGCCGTTTCCAAACTATTATATGTTGGAGTCGGATTCCAGTCTAACCGGATGCAGGTGACTACTATTTTACATGGAGCGACTGCCCATTTGACCTCCACAACCCAGTTAGCCCCTTGGTAAGACAGTCTGTGTAACGACTGTCAAAGATCTACAAATGACAGCCGGGACCAACGGCTTGACGTGCTTTCCGAGGCACGTAGGAAACTCGGTATATAATGGCTGGTCACCCATCCACGTACCAACCCAGGCAATCACAGCTTAACCTGAAGATCGACCCGAGCGAGCAAAATTATACGTCGTGCAACTGCCATACCGGATTTAACACCTAGGCCTAGAAAGACCTAGAAATCTGCCAAATAGACACTTCCTAGATTCTGAGGTCACCTAAGGTCAATGGCTATTAAGGTCACTTAACGTAATCTTATTAAGAAAACAAATAATGCCCTAGTTTGATACCAAAACTGACTAAATACTAGTTTCTAATAGGTCAAAATTAAATAATCTTCGAGTCGTGTATCGATTTTTTTTTAATTATGCAATAGGGGTTAAAAGTTAATCATTTTGTTTGTGGTTTTTTTACGGGTTTTTCCAACTTGCAATACTGGTATATAATCAGCCTATAATGTTGCTACTACTAAGAAACGCTGCTGAGATGACGAGTTATAGATTGAAGATTGAACAGGTCTTCAGGTATTTGTAGATCTTTGAAAGTCGCTACAAGTAGTCCAAAACTCAAAAATCTATCAACCAGACTAAAACGTATCGTCTTTCCCAGTAACTATGGTTGTGAATGTTGGTTTTTGGATGTGTGACCACCCATTACATACCGAGTTCCGTTCGTGCCTCGGAAAGCACGTTAAGCAGTTGGTCCCGACTGTCAATTGCAGATCTTTGACAGTTGTTACAGGTAGTCAGTGGCCCGAAAAGTCTGACAACCAGTCTTACCAAGGGATATCGTGTTACCCAGTACTAACTGGGTTGTGGAGGTCGGATAGGCAGTCGCTCCATGTAAAATACTGGTATTCAGCTGCATCCTGTTAGACTGGAAGCCGACCCTGACATAACTGGGAGCAGCCAGGCAGATGATGTTATTGCTGATAGAGTTTCGCTTCTTTAGTTTCTCAGATGCCAAAGTGTTATTGGGTTTTTCTCAATCAAGAATTTCTCAATAGCAGCCCTATTTATGCCGGGCTGTTGGCAATAGGCTTGCCCCCTCTTACATGGGATTGGCGAAATGTGGGTGTACTATACCTACACCTCTGCCTAAGCCTTTGGGGATTACAGGCATGATGTTATGTTAATAAAGCCATTCTTTGTATATTAATAGCCGATTTAATTTCTCAATAATAGACTAAAACTGTCATAGTGAAGATTACACAATTTTTAAATTCATTGTCACCGTCTTAAAAAGATGTCACCAATATGTGAAATCATATCCGTCCCCAAAACTAACTTTACTCTTTATTTCAAACACAAATAAGATCGAAAATTGAGTAAAAACAGATTTTTCAACAGCAAAATCGAGTATGCTCGTGAGATTACACGGCCATTTTGACATGGTCTCTCCATACGAGTTGTCTTAAACAAATTTCTATGGAATAGTTGTTTTTGAAGTGTCAATTAAGTTGGTATGATATTACGTATCAATATAATAAGGAATTTTGTCAATATGTCTTCTTTACACAATCTGGGTTTCGAGAACTTGTGTTCTAAGTGTTTCTGAGGTCAATTGTCACTAGTTATGCGTTACGTCTTTATAATTAGCTTTGAGCACGACTTTGTTAGATATTTGACAACGTTTTATGTGTTAGTTACGTTCAAAAATATATCGAACACGAAATTATTAACGAGATAGTCACGTTTTTGACCTCAACACCAACGACGGCGTCAAATCGACATCTTTGTTTAGATCTCTTTACTCAATGATAAATGGTACTTCTTAACAAATTCAAAATTATTATTTTTTATTTTTTTTGGGTCAGTGTCGGGTTGTATATTGATGAAAAATGAGTCGCGCAAGTAACACGTGTGTAGTTACAGAATTATAATCATTAAACTCATCAATACAACCCTCTAAATTCAGTTAACCCCATTGGGATTAAATTAACTAAAGAAAATTTAAATTTCGCGGGCTAACCTGCCTAATGTGTCTTTAGTCAAAAAATAGTACTTCTTATTATGAAACTCTTTGCTCTTGTCAACGATTTCGAGCGCCCTATATTTTCGAACTTGTAGAATAAACTCCCTAAGCAACTAACTATTAAATTAAAATCAAAGAAAACTTAGCAAGTAATACGACTAATAAAATATTACCTTACAGTGGATCAATACAAAGTTCCTCCAGATCTTTCACAATTAAATAAATAATATTATTAAGAATTTTTATAACAACATATTTTAATGTATGTAATGTTTTGTGTATGTATGTGCGAGATGTCTCACTCGCACATAATCTTTCAAAATTAAGATTAAGCGATGTGTGTTTAACCAAAATTAGGGTTTTTTTTTTTAATAAAAAGTTTATTTTTTTTATTTTTTCGGTCCTGAAGAAATTTAATAAAATCCGAGTTTTTTTTTTCTTTAATCCGAAATTTCTAGTCTAACTGCATCTTAAAGAATCTTTGTGCTTCTGTTTTCGATACCCAAGGGTTTGTGGTGGGCGTTTTTGAGTCAGAATTTTTCTTTTCTCAACGCACGCACATAATCTATTGGGCCATTTCTCTGAAAGTTTCTATTAATTTTGTTAGACCGTTGAAGTGTCACGTACTGAAACACAGTGCTTATTTCCAGAAAAACATCCTAAAATGCAACACAAAATATTCTACCGTTAAGCATTTAAAAAATTTAAAATCTTTACCTTGCAGTACAGATTTGCCCCATCCAGTAACTATGCACTCCCCAGCACCGTTGTAGAACGCGTCCAGGGTATCGGTCTTCGACGGAAGGCATATCGGCCAGATGTTCTTCGCCAGCCTCAAGTTCTCACTCAGAACCAGGATGGCGACGTCATTGGTGAAGGTACCAGCCTTGTAGTACGGGTGGCGAAGAATATTTTTCACTTGCACGATCTGGAAGGGCAGGGGTTCTTCGTCGATTCCTAGTTTCCATTCTCCTCCCTTGATGAGGACGTTTTGGGCCTGGAGTCTGTGGGGTCAAAATGGGTGGGTTATAGATGAGGTACTTTTGTATGTGGTTTCAAGTAAGTTCCCCTTTTGCAAAAGAAAGCAGTGCTTACTACAACTTTCAGACAAATTTAAAATTTACACTTTGCCTTTGACTAAGATTTATATTGGCCACCGAATACCAAAACATTGACATTATAAAGAAACAATTCATTTGTCAGTTTTGAGTTGACAATCTTTTGTTAGGATTCCGTACCACAAAGAAAATGGATCATCTTTACATAGTATAAAACAAAGTCGCTTCCGCTGTTTGTACGCTTACCTATATCTTATAAACTGCGCAACGGATTTTAATGCAGTTTTCAGCAATAGATAGAGTGATTCAAGAGTAAGGTTTATATGTATATGCTACATTGCAACCGTGCGAAGCCGAGGCGGGTCGCTAGTTTCTAATAATTACTTTATAACTCGTCTGTTGGTCTATCCACCTTTCTGTCGTTTTTCATACGTGTATCAGTTTATCCTTCTGCAAGTATCTTCATGAAAATATTCCCAAAAAGCTCACCCTTCAACGCAGCTAGCAGAAGTGATGACTACATCAGGTCTGGTGATGACACCTCCACACAGGAGACTCTTGTTGGTCTGCAGCAGCACCATCGCTTGCCAGGGGATCTCGGCGAAGTCTACCTCGAGGTCGTTGCGGTTGCCGTACGGTTTCTGGGGCTGTTCAAGAGGAAATAAGGTTTAGAATTGCGTAGCAGATTGTTGTTTTACTTAGCTTAGGCTTTGCTCGCATAAAGTTCGATGATTGTCCCACAGGAGCATACTACTGGGATAAAAAGTGTCCTATTTGTTAATCAAGGTTATAAACTATCTGTGTGCTAAATTTCATTCAAATCCATTCCGTAGTTTTTGCGTGAAAGAGTAACAAACATACACACATACATACAAACTTTCGTGAAGTTAG
Organism: Xestia sexstrigata; assembly: GCA_941918905.2. NCBI lineage: Eukaryota > Metazoa > Arthropoda > Insecta > Lepidoptera > Noctuidae > Xestia > Xestia sexstrigata. The sequence goes on along the minus strand of OW799228.2, from coordinate 10,391,814 downwards.
ATCAGAAGTTAGACTCAAGTAATTGGTTTATTCGAAAGTATTTTTTTATTATTTCATTTTTACATAACATCACGTCTGTAATCCCCGAAGGGCTAGGCAGAGGTGTTTCTTTACATCCACATTTCGTTAGTTAGTTTAACTCCCATGTAATAGGGGGCAAGCCTATTGCCATCAACCGGACACAAATTCACACTCTGTGGCTGCTACTGAGTAATTCCTGATGGCAAAACACAATAACACTTTGCTCGACCTGGGAATCGATTCCAAGACTTCATGGTCAACATGCGACCACTCCACCAACGAGGCAGTCACTTTGCCTTGCAGCAGAAAAATACAGGTTGATGAAATTATTTTTAATGAAATCTGATTCAAATGCATTGAACATCTAACCTTCAAGTATTGATAACTTCTAGTTAATTTATACTATTGATAAAATACATAACTACCTTGAATTATATAACCCGTTAACTTTGATAAGGTCTACATGAGGTCAAAATTTTATTCTGACCTGTGGTGTCATTTTAAAACCATAATTATATAATATTTATGTCTATCGACAGTCTTCTTATAAATACTTTTTAGTGGCAATGGTTTGGTTATTGAAGAAGCAACTTGTGAGCTTGGGATCTTAGGTTTGATGCCGTTCGGGTAAAAAGTTAGAACAGATGTTTTGGCAGAGTTCCTGTATAAAAGGGGCGAGCCTAATGCGAGTTAACCGTTCACAAATTAATAATTCAGCCTGCGCGAAATTCAAATTTTCTTTAGTTTTTTTGCAATTTGCAGATCAATGTCAGGCCGTATGTTGAACAAAATATGATTGGCGACCGTAACACGTATTGTATTTACAGAATTATCTATACTAATATTACAAAGAGGAAAGATTTGTATTTTTGTATTTTTATATTTTTGTATCTAACGAATAAACTTAAAAACTGGACCGATTTGAAAAATTCATCAATCATTCAGCAATGGAGAGCTACATTATCAGCGAGTAACATAGGCTATATTTTATTCCCGTACTCCCACGAGAACCGGAACTAGGCGGGTGAAACCGCGTGACGTCAGGTAGTACTCATTAAAATCATCAATACAACCCTCTAAGTTCAATTACTCCCATTGAATGAAATTTCATGAAAAAGAAAAATTGAATTTCGCGCCTTACCCTGGTGCTTCCACATTAACATAACATCACGCCTGTAAATCCCGAAGGGATAGGCAGAGGTGTACCTAATAGTACACCACTACACCACATTTCGCTATGATTAAGTCTCATGTAATAGGGGGCGTGTCTATTGCCATCAACTGGGCTCAAATCTAGACTCCGTAGCTGCTACTGAGAAATTCCAGATCGAAAAACCCAATAACACTTTCGAAGTTGCACTTACGTCCACTAGACTAACGAGGCAGTCAAGCACATTAACTTTTTAATAAAACCACAAATTACACGAAAATTGTCTATGAAAAAACAAAATGGCGGAGTCAGTTCCGATTTTGACAGCGCGCGATAATATCAATATACTTTTCTTTAAGATTTCTCTATCCGTTTACAAAATAACAAATTGACGTTTCAATAAAACTACAAATCGTTATACACACGAAAGTTAAAACCTTTAATTAGCAGCAAGAATTCGATTGGCCAATTGCATGGAAGAGTAGACAAATATTTTTAAATGTCAAACGTTTGATGATACCAGTCTTTACAAGTTTACAACATCGTTATCTCGTTGGGTAAGGTAACCTTGCGTTTGTAGGGTTTAAATTCAAACGGTATTTATAAATTTTAATTAATGTAGTAATAAGACCATTTAAATTAAACTAGCTAACACGAATGACGATTATTTTCAACCATATATTGGCAATAACAGTTTGGCAACATTATCAACAATGTCTGAGTTTTTTTTTTGGTAAACTATCTGCCTAGCCACTAGTCATAATAGGTATGAAGCTAGTAATATATTTGAATGTCTTTGGCCTAGCCTTTACCCACTATGCTACAGTCTGCATGTGAGCAGCGGTTGCTCAGTGGTAGCGACTTACGAATAGTAAGTCGTGGGTTCGAACCCAGACAGGCGCATTACTTTGTGTAATTTATTTCATCTCCACTGCTCTCAAAACGGTGAAGGAAAACATCGTGAGGAAACCGGCATGTTCTAGAACCAAAAATTCGAAGACATGTGACATCTACCAATCCGCACTGGGCCCGCGTAGTGGATTATAGCCCATTCCCTCTCATAGAAAGGAGGCCGTGTCCCAGCAGTGGGAACATTATAGGCTGATGATGATGACGATGATGATGCTACAGTCTAACCGTATGCAGCTGAATACCAGTATTTTATATGGAGCGACTGCCTATCTGACCTCCACAACCCAGTAAGTACCGGGTGATACGATACCCCTGCGTAAGACTGGCTAAAGTCAGACTTTCAAGCCACTGACTACCTGTAAAGACTGTCAAAGATCTACAAATAAAAGCCGGGACCAACGGCTTGACGTGCTTTCCGAGGCACAGAGGAAAGTCGGTATGAAATGGATGGTCACCCATCCACGGACCGACCTTGGCAAGGGTGGCTTAACCTGAAGATCAGCCCGAGCAGCTGTTATTATTTAGCCACGATATCCTCTCCTTTCCACCTCTTCTAGCCAATTTATATCACCGAAGAAAACTTAGTAACAAAATATTGTTTTTCTTATTTTTCGAGAATCAAAAACTTGAAGCCATATATCATATAAATAATAATTCAGAAGCTGGTTATGATAATATAATAATAAATAAATAATTATTGGACGTTTCGCAAAATGCTAATTATGTAATCTGTCAGATGTGCATGTGTCTATGGTAATTTGAGGATTAAATTCTATCAAAGATAATTACTACGATTATTATTGTTGTCTAGGATTCTAATAATACCTATATTTTGGGTGTGGCTTTGTATAAATTGACGATTAAATCCTACATTTAAGATGGAAATATTTACTTTAATTAACATCGCACTCTTCTTTTTTATCGTGTGATTAGTGCCTAACCTGGTGTCCGAGTTTTTCTTGGCCCCTGACTTGGCTTTACATGTCGTCAAGAAATATCTCTCAGGCATGCTGAATCTGATTCCTTCAAATGTTTTCCTTCACCGAAGCAAGTGATAATTATACAATACGCGCATGAATCCGAAAAATCAGAGGTGCGTGTCTTGGGTTCGAACACCACTAGGTTATCACTGCTAACGTCACACTGTATCTGTGTCTTAAAATTAGCATGTATCGTTCCCACTGTTGGGGCACCGGCCTCAACTCTATGAGAGGGACTGTAACCATACAGGCCTAGTGCAAATTGATGGATGTCAAATGTCTTCAAAATAGGTCTAGGACATGGCAGTTTCCTTACGATGTTTTCCACTTAGCCTATTCCTAACTACATTTTGGTCAGCTTCCAGTCTAATCAGATGCAGCTGAATACCAGTACAAATGTTACATGGAGCGACTGCCAATCTGACCTCCAGTGGCGAAGGGTCCATACAACCCGATTCCTTACGGCTTTCTTTTGAAAAAAGGCACAGTCAGTATTCTATAGACAAATAATAAAATCACATTAAAGATATGTTCTCCGGCTTACATCTTACAAAAATGTATCCTTCGCTACTGTGACTAACACCACCCAGTTACTGTGCATCGTACCAATTTGTTATAATAAGCCTGGCAATAATAAATATTTTAATAGGCCTAAAATAACCTAACTAATGTTTGAACGTGCATTACAATATGTTTAAACAGTAATTAGGAATAAGTAATGATCTTGAATTTTCGAAGTTAACCACTTTGGTGTTCCAAAAGGCAGGCCCAGGACTGCAAAACACAGTTTCTGACCAATAGAAACCTAGGACGGTGTTCCACGGTTAACTTTCTGTACCCCTGGTTCACCTAGGTGTACCACATAAATTTTTTGTACTACTTTCCTATACGCCTTACTATTTTTAAAAATACACAATCACCATCATTCTCCTGCTCTTAACCCAATCCATTTGGAGTCGGTGCAGCATGCTATCATTATTCACGGTTCAGTCGTGAAATTTCGACCAGTACACAATTTATTTATTTATTTATGTACACACAAAATACTTAATTAATTCTTACAATTAACAAAAAAAATATTTCCAAAAAAATACTCACGTTCAATATACCACATTCGCCGGAACCGGTGTATCTTGGCAGGTAGACCCTCTGGACAGACTCTCCGAACTCGTTCTCATAACCAAATCCTCCATTCTGGGAAACGGCGATCCCTCCTCCCTGGACCAGCTTCTCTCCCTGACCTGTCTGAATTCCATATCCACCTCCCGTCTGAACGCCAAAGCCTTGGCCCTGGGTTGTGTACTGTCCTTGTCCAGTAGTTACTGCGAATCCACCACCCTGGGTCACTCTTTGTCCTCCTCCTTGAATAAGTCCTTGTCCACCACCCTGGGTCACTCTTTGTCCTCCACCTTGAATAAGTCCTTGTCCACCACCCTGGGTCACTCTTTGTCCTCCACCTTGGGTCACTGCGAAACCTCCTCCCTGTTTAATGCCAGTTCCAAAACCTTGGGAGACTGATTGGCCTCCACCTTGGGTCACTGCGAAACCTCCTCCCTGTTTAATGCCAGTTCCAAAACCTTGGGAGACTGATTGGCCTCCACCCTGGACAGTTTCGAAGCCTGATCCTTGGCGGATAATTTGGCCACCTCCTGTGGTGACGCCAAACCCTGAACCTTGGCTTACTTGGGTACCCTGTTGGAAGAGATGGGTTTGATTAGTCTAAACATACAAGGTGTAAACGCTCTTCACGAAGCCGTCAACTCAACGTTCTGTACATCAAACTTAGCAACTCAACGCAAAAATAGGCGAGACGACAAAAAAAACTAATTAGTCCGTCAGTTAGATTATCAAAAAATATTACCCGTGTTTTTTCTTTTGTTACGTAAATCAAAATTGACGAAGATATGACGCTTTTAAAATTCTCAATACGTCAGGCCTAGGTATCATTTTTACCTAGTTCTGACGTCACGAGCCCCCACTCCCGAGTTTTGATGCGTTTTATCTTTGTCCATATTCATTTATTTACAAAAACAAAAAATACGTGTCCATTAATTTCCAATACTCTAACTGACGGACTAAATAGATTTGCAATTTTTGTCTGTCTGTCGTCATGCTTATTATTGCTGGGATACGTCTTTTTTTTGTGGCGAAAAATCGCGTTTTACGGTTCGTTGAGATATTTAAAGTAAAGTTATATCATTTAAAACTTATACTTAAAAAAAATGGGAAAAGTTGGAACTTTGGCCCCCAATATCTCCGTAACTAGAAAGTTCGCAGATATGGTTCAGAACAGAAACTTGGCCACAATGACGGGGGAACAAGTGCCTTTCGGATTCGTTTAGGGTATTACACCCATTATAAAGAGGTAAACTGTCATGTCTGTAGAATGCATCAGAATCGAATGGACCAGCATAAAAAAAACTCCAAAAATCAAGCCAGTATGACCCCTATCCTCACCTGTCCATTTTTAACGTAAGATCCCTGACCCTGGATCACAGCCTGTCCACCACCCTGGGTCTGACCTTGGCCGAATCCTTGGGAAGTCTGCGTGAATGATGAGCCTTGGGAGAATTGACCGCCGGAACCTGGTAGGAAGGAAACTCATGTAGATTCTGTCTTTAAGATTAAGGCGGTTCCCCGAGCAAAATTAGCAACTCTATTTGTGGTGGTTCAAACTTCGTTTGAAATACTGTTAGAATAAAGTTCTAATCAGCTTACACTACAAAGTCATTGTTACGTCAGTCACTGCAGGCCGAATAGTGCGAAATGAGTGGTTTTTATTCTTTATAAAATCAAATTTACGTCTTTTGGAAAAAAGAAAACGACAATTATGTTCATTATTAAATTGTCTATCCATTAGTAAAAGTAGCAAATAAAAATAATGGTTACTTTACGAGGAGTAGCATTTTATAAATCATTATTTCTCATTTCTGTGGTTTCGTTGTGAGAGGATTTATTAAACATTAAGCTACTTAAAAAAAAAAATGAAACGACAATTTTGGAGTCAAGAATATGTAGTAATTTAATGTATTTTTTATTAGTTGGTATTTCTTTTGGATAAAGAGGAGTAGGCTCCAAAAAACTGCTCGTTCAAGGTCATTTGCTCGGGGAGGCGCCTTAAGTGAAAGTGCTTTATGAAGTTGGACAGAAGTCTCTATTACTTTGGTCAGTTCTGCTGTTAATTAACCTTCAAGAGGTTAAACAGAGGCGTACCTAACAATACACCCACATTTCCCCAGTTAGATTTAGGTCCCATGTAATAGGGGCGAGCCTATTGCCAACAACCGGGTACAGATTTAGACTGCAGGCTGCTACTGAGAAGTAATTGATGAAAAAATCCAAAAACATTTTGGCCCACCCGGGAATCGACCCCAAAACCTCATGATCAGCAGTCGTGCTTGCGACCACTAGACCTATGGAGCAGTTTAAGTTAGGTACTTGAATGTCTAGATTGTTAAATGAACTTATCCCAGCATCTAAAAAAAGATTTTCAATAGACTTCCTGATTAGAGACCTCATCGGGTTTGCAAAAAGCCGTTCTCACTAAAACCCCTCAAAAAACTATCACATACCTTGATTACCCTGTCCAGCCGACCCATACTGCCCTTGACCCTGAATCGTCAGTTGTCCTTGTCCTCCCTTCGTGTAGGAGCCTTGACCTCCCTTCTGATAAGAGCCCTGACCTCCCGTCTGATAAGAACCCTGACCGTATTGGGTCTTCTGGACGAAGGAGCCTGGGGTTGGCGGTGTGGCTGTGGGGTATCCTGGCGTCACTTGGTTGGGTTCTTTAGTTCCTCTGAAAAGATGTGGCTGGTTATTATGGGTTTTGGGGTGTACAAGAGCGCGAGATTTTTCATTTCGCTAAATTGGTCTTTAAAGAGAACTTGTTCAAAAAAAAGAAAATCGATTTTACAGGTGGTAAATTAAATTTTTCAATCTGTTGCATTTATTTAAGAATCACTTGTGGGTCCATAAACGATGTAAATATTAACAAAGGGTTCTTTATTTAAACCATGGAGCACCCATAGACGTGGAATTAGCTTGTGAAATTAGTTTGGCGCGATGTTGTGTGAGATTTTTTTTTTATTTTTTTATTCATGAACTCTTGCTGCCAAACCCTTTTTATCAGACAAATTAACGGCGAAAAAACATTGATCAGAAAAAATTTATCAAATTCTCACCTGAAGGTATTCAAATAAATGGATCCGGTAACCGGAGGCCTCACACTGACTCCTGGCTGGTTGTTGGAGCTCCCTCTGCTGTCTGGTACATATTTACCGTCGTTACCTCCGAAGACACCGGGCACCCATTGGCCGAGTTGGTTGGTTGGCCAGGGGTCGGTGTAGTAGGGGTCACGGCAGCACTTGCCGATGCGGCCAGATACGACATCTTTGCAGTCCTGGTAGAATAATAGGTGGGATTAGTTTGGTTGTGGATTTGGGGATCCAACAAGGTCAGTTTAGATCCGATGTGTATTTGCTTGTCATTCTTTGACATACGCATTTTTTGGGTGAGCCAATAACATCATAGACCTTTTCATAGCGTACGAGATTAAGAACGGACCAATCAGCGCATAAAAAGAAGATAATGCTTTCGACGTGTCTATGTTAAAAAACTGACGTATTTAGAACTATACTGAAGAAAGTTCCCAGTGCTGGGATGCAGGCGACAGGTGGAAGGTAGACGGAGTGGGCTTTCCATCACACGGCCCAGTTGGTCTTTTGACCAATTCGACTGTCTTCAATTTTTTTTAGGACATATTTATCCGGATACCTCATGATATTTTCCTTCACTGATTGATATTTTTTACTGAAAGCAAAACTTGGTTTAAAGTATTAGTACTTACAGTCAAAGGCACTCTGTAAGCCTCCTGGTCCCTGGTGAGAGCGATGGTGGAGTTGGAGATGACACCCTCCGCGGTACAGAACTCGATGGGTGTGCACTTGAGGGCAGCGGCGCAGCCGGATGGGATGTCGACTGCGGAAAAGATTAGGGATTGTAGCTTTTGTAACAATAGACCTTCTACAGTCAACGACAGGAAAGCTGAAGTAAGGCGTGTTTTTAAAATTGTGCTTATTGAAACCTTCTAATACCAAATCATCATCATCACCATCATCACCATCATCATCATCATCATCATCATCATCATCATCACCACTCTCTTCCCCTCATCCCAATTCATTTGTGGTCTGCGCAGCATGTCTTCTTCTTCCATACTTCTCTATTACTCGCAGTGTCATAAAAATCTCATCAGACACGACGCCTCCTTTGGCAAGAAAGGAGGTGTCTGATGAGATTTTTGATGATGAGACATCTTCGAAGAACAAATATTTTTCATAAAACTAATTGAGGCGCCTTTCAAAACTTCAAAAATAGGCTTGTGTCCTGAAAAAATCTAATTAATCCGTCAGTTAGATTATAAAAAAATATTTGACACGTATTTTTTGTTTTATTACGTAAACCAAAATTGACGAAGATACGACGCTTTTAACATTCTCAATACGTCACGCCGTGCTATAATTTTTAGTGCGTTGTGACGTCACGAGTCAATATTCTCTTTGTCAATGTTCATTGATTTACAAAAACAAAAAATACGTGACCATTATTTTCCAATACTCTTACTGACGGACTAAATAGGTTTGCAATTTATTGATGGTGGAAACTAGCCTATTTGCACAAAAACTATACTTATATTATTTATTATTATTATTATATTATTGAAAAATAAAAATTGAGAACGATACGATAAACTTCATTCACTCCGCCCTGGCATTCCAGTTTTTTTTATCTTTTGCCTTCTCCGACCAGTTCCTTATTTAAATATTAAAAAAAAAAAACTTACTGTTCTGTGGTGGAGGTGGCCTGTTGATAGGCCTGGCTGGCAGAGTCTCATCCAGAATCAGCTGCCCATCAACATAGTGAGGGTTCTGGAAACTGTCTGATCCGGTGATGCCATCAATAGGGGGCAAGTACTCAGGAGCCTTGGTTGAAGGGGGCAGGTACGTTGGCCTAGGTGTGGTGTACGGTCTTGGGGTAGTCACTGGCCGGGGGGTTAAGACTGGACGGGGTGTAGTCACAAAAGCGGGGGTGTAAGCAGTAGAAACCACGTTAGAACCGCTGGTTGATGTGTCTAGGGGAGGAAGGTATGGGACTCCAGGTTTAAGACCTGATCCGATGGCACCAGGGCGAAAAACTCCAGCATTTTCAGAACCAGCTGAGAACGAATCAGTTTCTACGAAGTTGGACTGGCTTGTGGATTTGAAGACCTCATTGTTAAATCCACCAGCGTTGGATCCGAAACGTGTTGGGGTGACGGTGGATCCGAAACCAGAGGCAGTAGATCCGAATTTGTTGCTGTTGAAGGCTGAGCCGGTTCCGAAGCCGGTGGTTGCGCTTCCTCTATTCGCATTGGCGTTAGCGTTGAAACGTGTGTTGCTGGAAGTCTGGCTTCCAAATCCGGTCTGACTTCCTTGTCCGAAGCTGCTCTGGCTTCCTTGTCCAGTTTGGCTGAACAGTCCCTGTCCATTGGTGCTGGAGGATCCTTGGAAGGTGCCTGATCCGACTCCGAGGGAGCCCTGGAGGTTGCTGCCAGCGAGGGATGCGGTTTCGATTCTGCAGCAGATTTCGGTTCTCGTATTGCAGTAATGTTTCTGTGGTAAGACAAAAAGGTATTGGTTAGTTTTTTTTTACTTTGTTTGGGGAGCTTAAAAATAAACATGAAGCTCACGCTATAGTATACGGAAGGACAAAGCAGAGGAGTCTATATAGTATCTATGTAGTATAACAACAATCTGGTGTCCACGATACAACCTTAACGACTGTCAAAGGTCTACAAATGACAGCCGGGACCAACAGCTTATCGTGCTTTCCGAAGCACGGAGGAAACTCGGTATGTAATGGGTGGTCACCCATCTGCGGATCACTATAGGCAAGCGCGTCTTAACCTAACGATCGACCTGAACGGCTGTTATTATTTAGCCACGAGCTTCTCCTCGAATATATTTTAAGTTATTAAAACAGATAAAGCCGCAGGGCAGTACATGTTTATTATTTAATACTAATACTGTTATCATTGGACTAACATTGACCTTTCAATTTAAACTAAATTCGAGAAGCAATTTATTATTTAGATTTCAATAATAAGCGAATTGCTAAAATTTATTTTTGTTTTTAGGGTCCCGTACTCGAAAAGGCCAATGAGACACACTGTTACTAAGCTAGCGTCAGACTGTCCGAGACAAAACTGACAAAAAACGTTTTAAATAATGTGTAGTATAACCACTTTAAGTGTGCAATGCAAAAAAGTTTGCAGCGAAGTGTCAAACTTATTTTAGTTGTGTGTTTTCCCGCCTGCACATATAACTTGGTTGCAGTGTACCCAGCGATCTTAGTCGAAAGTTGACTTTCAAAGTCAAAAATTAAAATGTTAAAAATTGGCTTAGGGTCCCGAAAAGTTTTAGTGATCCCCGTAGCGAAAATGTGCGTAAATGCGTAAAAACGGTTGTCATTTGTCTAGGCCATCGGGTACTGTTAACTATTCTTCTGTGGTAGTAGAAAACATGAAAGCCAGCTATTTACAGATTTCATACTATGGTCTCCATTTTGGCAAATCTGAATTTGCTAAACGCCCATGCGACATGCTCTCTACTCTATTTCCAAACCACTGTAACTCCTGAAAGCCAGAATCAACAGTGGTCAAGTCAAGTCCCAGAGAAAGAAATTAACTGTCTTGGATCCCGCAACAACATTAATCAGATAAGTATAGCGGAGGAGTAGGAAAAACCATAATTTCTACTTCCCTCTATATCAGAAGGAGACAGAACGAAACAAGGCCAATAGGCATAAAGGGACGTTTACAACTGGGATAGGCCCGCAGTTGCCGCGGATAGTTAATGAGGGACGTTTACAACTGGGATAGGCCCGCAGTTGCCACGGATAGTTAATGAGGGACGTTTACAACTGGGATAGGCCCGCAGTTGCCACGGATAGTTAATGAGGCACGTTTACAACTGGGATAGGCCCGCAGTTGCCACGGATAGTTAATGAGGCACGTTTACAACTGGGATAGGCCCGCAGTTGCCACGGATAGTTAATGAGGGACGTTTACAACTGGGATAGGCCCACAGTTGCCACGGATAGTTAATGAGGGACGTTTACAACTGGGATAGGCCCGCAGTTGCCACGGATAGTTAATGAGGGACGTTTACAACTGGGATAGGCCCGCAGTTGCCACGGATAGTTAATGAGGCACGTTTACAACTGGGATAGGCCCGCAGTTGCCACGGATAGTTAATGAGGCACGTTTACAACTGGGATAGGCCCGCAGTTGCCACGGATAGTTAATGAGGGACGTTTACAACTGGGATAGGCCCACAGTTGCCACGGATAGTTAATGTTATGTTGTTGTCTTGCGGCACGCTTTGGTGCAAACTGAAAGTGCAACAGACAGTTTAAACAAATACATAAATAATATGACACTCTTAACCCAGCCGGAGATTCCATACAAGAAAAAACAAGTTTTAGTTTATTTTACAGTACAGAACCTTTACCGCTCAAGTCTAATTCACGCTCTACCGGTTATTTTTTTGCTAAACAAGTGTGTAATCCTTTATTTTTAGCTAACGGTATTTAATACTTTAATGACGGAAGGTTATAGCCCTGTGGAAAAAAACTGACTAAGACACATGTAAGACTGTCACGGTTACTATTGATAGAGAATACTAGCATAAGCCCGCGGTTTTGCCCGCGTCGAGTTCGATAATTGTCCCACGGGATCATATTACTGGGATAAAAAGTATCCCAGGTATTAATCCAGGTTAAAAACTATCTGTGTGCTTAATTTCATCCAAATCCGTTTAGTCGTTTTTGCGCGAAAGAGTAACACACATACTTTCGCCTATATAATATTAGTGTGATGTTCGCTCTACAGTCTTCTAAATCTCTTTGTACAGAAACTACGCAGACGTTCGTGTCGTTCCTAGCTAAATAAAGTGTACATTTCATTTTAAATTTCATCACGCACACGTCGAATCTTATTTTTACTGTAAATCGTAAACGGTTACGACTGCATAACGTCGACAAAACACTACATTGGATAATTGTTAAATGTTAAGGCTTGGTTCCTAATATGGTCCGCCATTTGTAAATACTGTGTCTCTTATATGTCACTGATAGTTTGTCAACTTATTTGCGAAAGTAAAGCCGAGATTACAGTCTTCTTTATCGTGTGGTTAGTGCCTAACCTAGCGTCAGAGTATTTATGCCGCCCATGGGCCTCTGACTTGGCTTTACATGCCGTCGAGAAATATCTCTCAGGCATGCTGGTTTCCTCACGATGTTTTCCTTCACCGCAGCAAGTGATATTAATACAATACAGACAAGAATCCGAAGAGTCAGTGCGTGTCTTGTGTTCGAACTTGAGCGGTCACTGCTAGTTCACAGTCATGGTATTATAATTCATGAAAAAGGCAAGGTCTGTATGTTCTCTTTTTATGGCATAACAGCTGAAAGGATTCGGATGAGATTTGACGGACACGGATAGACGATTGACTGACGACGATCCCTAGTAACTACCCTATGTCCTAGCTCTGGAAATACGATACTTTTTTTGATACTTATAGCCTATCTGATCTTCACAACCCAGAAACTAACATACACTAAAGAAAAAGTAACTGAGGAAACCAGCATGCCTGAGAGATATTTCTCGACGGCATGTAAAGCCAAATCAGCTGCTACGATCCTTCAGCTTCGTCCACATTCATATATTTGGTCATACACGCACGTGACCTTTCTGAAGAACCTCACCAAGAAGGTCACTGTATGTCCCACTGTCAAATATTCTACGAAAGCTCGTTAGTTGCCAATGTGATACCAGCCTAATATCCGTTCGTTATAAAGACGATTATCTCTTAAACTGTCGATGAACTGTCAATATATTTGCGACACTGACATCTGACATTTGACATATTGACATTATGCCTCAATCTTTTGTTCGATCCGCTTTTCAAATAGACTTTTTTTCGGAGTTTGTTTAGTAGGTGGTGATTGCAAGAAGTATCAATCAAATTAATTGCTTTTGGTATTTAAATGGCGCCTATTGCATACTTGAGTCCTTTGTGTAGGAGATCAGACGGGGTACTATCATCAACACACTTACTGTTTTAAATGCAAAAGTTTGTCGGGATCAAAGACATTTAAACAATGTCTGTAAAAGTACACTCAACGAAATCCACTTGTTCTCCCTTCATGACGATATTTTTTTTGGTTCTAGACCATACCTGTGAAGCTTCTGGTTACGGAGATATTGGGGGTCAAAGTTACAACTTTTTCACAAGTATTTTTAATTAAAAGTTTTTAATGTTATGACTTGATTTTAAATACCTTCACGACCCCCGTACTGTTCAATGCAATCAGCAAGTTTTGAGTGCGTTGCATTATTGAGTGTGCTACTGTGAAAGGTGATTTTATGCCCAAAAAATATACATATACCAAGCATTCTATACATAGTTTGATGTACAGAATGCTTGATGGCTTCGTGAAGGATCCTTTTACAGCTTATAGAGGGCGGTCCTATTACCATTAAACATCCGTTTCCAAATGGAAATCCATAAATATTATAAACATCCCATGATTAACATTTAAGTAAATATTAAAACGATTCCTATTTATTTCAACAGTAACGTATTACTTGGAGCTAGCTGTAATTCATTAAACTTGTAAACAAGTCTAATTAAATAGTAGTCACTCTGATATATAATTATCAAATAGACTTGTTATTAACGTAAGTACTGCGTAAATTACATATTTACTTTGTAAGCTGAGTTTATTAGTTAAATGTCACATTCTCATGTAAAAGTCAGGACCATTGATCACCATAAATGTATGGAACGATGATAAATGTTTGGGTATGTGTGCTGTATGTATGATTGTCTGCCCCGCTACCACTTTGCTAATGTTATTCCCACGGCACGATTTATTCTTATTTCATACAAACTTAAGCCCGCGGCTTCGAAGTCGTCGAGTCTGATAATATTGTCCCATGGGATAATACTACTGGGATATACAGTATCCTATGTGTTAATCCAGGTTATAAGCTATCTGTTAGCTAAATTTCTTACAAATCCTTTCAGTAGTTTTTGCGTGAAAGAGTAACAAACAAAATCAAAGCATTTATTTCAAATAGGCCAGTTACAAGCACTTTTGAACTGTGGAAACAAAGATGAAAATTAAATGTAGCTACAGTCCCAGTCACAAGACATAAACACTGTGAAAGTACTGTAGTTGCCCATTCTTTAGAGATTATGGAGAAGAACGGGCAAGAAACTTAATGGACTCTCTTTTAAATCAAAATATTTTTCTATACACACATACAAATTTTCGCATATATAATATTAGTGTTGTCAGTGTGTAGAAAAGATCGTGATCAATACAAACCTAAAGTGGCTTTATAAGATTCTTAACAAAAACGCAAAACGTAGAATATCATCCTCGCGCAAAATACGTGTTATTGATGCTAATTACGAAAAGAAAAACCATAAGAAAAACTGTTAGGACTCGCTCAACAATAGGACAATGGGTCGCACGGAGAAAAAAACTTAATTAGACCACAGACAAACTGCGTTATTTCCTTGAAATAGCGTCAGAGAAAAAAAAAATGATATCCGGAAACGTTACTTCAACGTAATCATGTCTGACACCCAGTTGGACAGCCAGGATCAACGGATTTAAATGTTTTCCAAGACATGGAGGACACTCGGTAATACGATACCCCTTGTTAACATTGGTTGTCAGACTTTCGGGCCACTGATTACCTGTATCGATTGTCAAAGATCTACAAATGACAGCCGGGACCAACTGCTTAACGTGCTTTCCGAAGCACGGAGGAAACTCGGTATGTAATGAGTGGTCACTCATCCACTTATCGTCCTTGGCAAGCGCTGTTTGATCTTGAAGAACAGCTGCTCGGGTCAAACAGCAAGTTTATCCGCGCTTGCCGTATTATGTTGGTCCGTGGATGGGTGACCACCCATTACATATCAAGTTTCCTCCATGCCTCGGAAAGCACGTTAAGCAGTTGGTCCCGGCTTTCATTTGTAGATCTTTGACAGTCGTTCGAGGAAGTCCGAAGCCCGAAAGTCTAACTATACCTTTATATTTTTGTAAGTAATGTTAATTTTGTTTCTTATGTTATTTTACGTTTAAGTACTGTTTGTTTTATTTTTTCTAATTAATCAAATATTTAAATAAGTTGTTTTGACTTCCGTACGTTTTTCTTTTTGAGGGTGACCTACTGAAAACCAGCGCTGTGCTGTGGGCCCCCCATAGCACAGCATCATACTGAGTGGTAACCTATTTTATCGCACTCACGACGTGCAAGCTGTCAACAATTTTTTTAAATTTACTTTTTGTTTAAGTTCCATTTTCAAATACTCCGAATGTTTGTTATGTTTATTGTTTCTGTTTTCAAATTTTGTATGCACGTCATATCCATGCGATGAATAACGATTTTTTCTTTCTTTCTTCTTTCAACTACCAGTCTTACTAAGGGGTATTGTATTACACAGTACCAATTGGGTTGTGAAGGTCAGATGGGTAGTCGGCCCAAACTGGAAGCCGACCCCAACGTAGTTGGAAAAGGCTATATGTAGGCGCGACATTATCCCTTAAAGTTTCAGCTGTCAATTTAAGACTGAAATTTATACATCTAGATAAGAATTGTATATTTAAGTTAGCTCATTGCGTGTCTGTCTAGAAGTTAGGTCAGCTACCTGTCAAAGCATAACGCAATTTTAACCTTTCGCAATTGGGTACTTTGCCCTTTCGATGTTTAGACATTTCTATTCTATTTTTAGGACGGTTTTCGTAATTCTAAGGGCTTGAAGATAACTTAAGGCTGGGGTATCTGCTAAATTAGCAACTCTATTTGTGGTGGTTCAAACTTCGTTTGAAATACTGTTCGAATAAAGTTCTAATCAGCTTGCACTACAAAGTGGTTGATTGAAATTGCAATTGAAATGAGTGGTTTTTATTTAATTGTAGCTTAGTAATCAATTTAATTTAATCAGTAGATCAAAATGCTAATTGTACACTTTCTAAAGAAAATAGTAACAAATATTAGTGTGAAAAAAAAATTACTAAAACTTAATGCCATTTAGGAGTTGCTACGAAATTTCAAAGAAAAAATGCTTTGAATATTTTTTTCATATAGCAATAATAAAGTCTTTTTTTTTTCAATTGTACCAATTAAAGTTTAGAATCAAATAAGCAATATTTTTTTTTTTTGCACATTTATATTGGCTCATCAAAGATGGGTTATATGGAGAAAACCTCTCGTTAGCAGATTACCCAGCCTTAAGTTCGTACATCTAGGATATTTTCAACGGAGGATACTTCGTTATTACCTGTACGGCATCGGCAGCCTCATTCTTACCACACAGCCAGTCTTACCCTATGCGTATCGTATAACCCAGTAACATGGGTTGTAGAGGTCAGATAAGCAGTCACACACATCAGACTAGACAGATAATGAATTTATTTGGGGTTTGTTCAGTATGTCTTCATTATTCAAATTTACGTATCTAAACTAATATTTTAAAGAGGAAAGATTTGATTATTTTTTTGTTTGTTACGATTTTACTGAAGAACTACTCAATTGATTAAAAAAAATCCTTTCACAATAATTAGAAAGCGAGAAACATAGGCTATAAATTATATTGATATTATGCAAATCAGCCGAGCTCGTGGCTATATAATAACAGCCGTTCGGGTCGATCGTTAGGTTCAGCCGTGCTTGCCTAGGTTGGTCTGTGGATGGGTGACCGCCCATTACATACCGAGTTTCCTCCGTGCCTCGGAAAGCACGTTAAGGCGTTGCAGTTGGTCCCGGCTGTCATTTGTAGATCTTTGACAGTCGTTAGATAGTCAGAGGCCCAAAAAGTCTGACAACCAGTCTTACCAAGGAGTATAGTATTACCCGGTACTAACTGGGTTGTGGAGGTCAGATAGGCAGTCACTCCATGTAAAATACTGGTATTCAGCTGCATCCGGTTAGACTGGAAGCCGACCCCAACATAGTTGGGAAAAGGCTAGGCAAATGATGGAAAAAAAAAAGAACTACTCAATTGATTTTAAAAAATCCTTTCACAATTACAAAGCGAGTAACATAGGATATAAATTATATTGATATTATGCAAATTAACCGAGCTATCACAATTTTCGCGGACGAAGTCACGAGCGAAGTGCTAGTTACTCAAATACTCAGTGGTTACCTCTTTTATACCCACGTCATCTTTAAGTATTTCAGCAATTTTAATAGGATTTTACCATCAAATAAAATAAATTGCAAAACTAATACCACAGGACCAATGAAATGCAAATATTTGACACGAAACAATACGTCAACAGATTATAATATTTACCCGGCTAAGCGGAGAGCGTGTTCTGTGTTTACGCAACACCGATCGGACTAATTTCGAAAACATAGATGAAAAATTCGCATTCATTTTTGTGCAACTTCTTCACAAATATTTTAAAGATGAAGCTGTCGTTATGTAAAATAATATTATTAAGTATACTTTTTTTTTTACTTACTTTTTTTAACCTTTTTTTTTTGATAAATCTGACCCGTAATTCTTGGTAATTACTAATAAATAAACTAAACAAACAGTAATCTAGACTTCTGCCTGATTGATGGCAATAGACTCGCCCCCTATTACACGGCACGCACCTAATAAAGTCGATAAACGATTCTTATCTTGATATACGAAACAGTTTCAAATTGACAGCTGAAGATTCAAGGGAAAATGTCGGACGCATCACCTAATACGGGGCGTAATTTACACTTTTCAAATTAGGTTCTGTCTCATTGGTCTCGTATTCGCAAAGGCTACTGCTGAACATGAGGTCCTGGGTCCGATTTTTTCAATATGTTCGTTCCCTATTACAAGGGACTTAATCATAACTGGCGAAATACGGGTGTACTATTGGAGATTGGAGATTGCAGGCGTGTTGATATGTTTAGATAATATAAAACCTGATAAATAGGTACATGACCTACATCATGTAACTCATGTAGGTATCATTAGCCGTGTGGTATCCGGCAGAGTAGAATAGAACCAACCCATTACACTCACGAGTGTCGTATAAGGCGACTAATATCTGAGGCAGAACACCTTGCGCCTCCGTAGACCAGAGAATGGGCAGCTGCGTTTTCTGTTAGTCTTTCATCACTGCGATCTCCAATCCGCCTGCCAAGCGTGGAGATTACGGAAAATTCCTCCCATCATGGGAGAGGCTTATATCCAGCAGTGGACGTTATGGGCTGTTGTTGTTGTTGTTGTTGTATGTAGGTATATTTTGACGTACAATCATTAATCATAACCTATTTGTACGGTAGGGCCTTATTTTATATAATAATAATGATTATCTATAGATAATAATACCAATATGATATTTATATTTAAACGCTTATATTAGTGAGGCCTACCTCAACATAGTCGGGAAATATTGTGTTTATAAAAGATGCTTCCTTTTCCCAAACATGTTGGGGTCGAATTCCAGTCTAACAGGATGCAGCTGAATACCAGTATTTCACATGGAACGACTGTCTATCTGTCTTTCACAACCCAGTTAGTGCTGGGTAATACGATACCCCTTGGTAAGACTGATTGTCAGACTTTTGGGCCACTGACTCCCTGTAACGACTGTCAAAGATCTACAAATGACAGCTGGGACCAACGGCTTTACGTGTATTTCGAGGCACGGAGGAATCTCGGGTATGTTTTCCGTCCACAGACCAAATGGTGCCCGGTGCCGTGTTATGTTATTTCTGGCTGTCCCCACATATAAAGATATACTTAGATCACGCAATTATCACGATCCGTATGATAACCAAGCGTGCCATTTGACCGCCTACTATGACGTCATATAGTACTATTTAGTTATAAAACAAACAACTTACCATATAAAATATAAATAAATAAATAAATATCGCTGGACATTACACACAGCGCCATCTAGTGCCACACTAAGCAACGAGGCTTGTGTCGTGGACACCAGATAGTTGATATACTACATAGATACTTTTTGTTTGTAAATACATACTTATTATACATATAAACATCCATGACTCGGAAACAAATGTCCATGCTCATCACACAAACATTTGCGTATATACTACGTTGTAGTTTTAAACAAATTAGCTTGCAAGCTGCGACAGTAGCCACGTTAAGCATAAAATGCTTAAGCGGGGCACGTGAAGTAGGTGCTCTTGCGTTATCGAGGTATATCTTATCTGTGGGCTGTCCTTTTACATGATCGTGAAATGATTTCCTCATTCATTCTGCTCATCTGTCAAAATGACAATGACCAGTAATGACGATACCCTGTCGATTGAAACCGAAAGCGCCATACTGCCTACTATTTCAAAACAACATATCTTCTATCAGAAATATGATAATATTTTGATAATGTAATACTTGAACTACCATTTATCATACGGTCGTGTACTGTCAGGCTCACAAGTGTAGACGTGTACCGAGTACAGTCGCTTTCGCAAGTTGTTTGGTTGTTGTAGGGTAAAATATGTGGGTATTGTGACCTTTTTACTGACCTATGTGCTTCGAAATAATGGTTTTACATCGATTGTTGGTTTTTAATGCTTTTTTAAAAGAGGTTTTTGGAATGAAAGAAAAGTTAGCCTCATCATCTGCCTAGCCTTTTCCCAACTATGTTAGGGTAGCCCTTGATATGGTTTCAGACTTCGCGGTTCAGTTTTGGCAGAGGTATTGGATATAATCAACCAACTGTATAAGTCATAGAAAAAAAAACAGTGACTATTTTATTATTTCCAACAAAAAAATTGCAAGCAAAAAATGTCCTTGCCAAGATTTCTATTCACAAAAGATCACCTATTTCAAACTAAATAAACCTATCAATCACTTTCGTTAACAACTGTACTCAAAGACAAGACTCTATGGCACAATAACTGTTAATATTCATACATATGTATGAGAGATGTATGTGTTTATGTATGGGATGCAATACAAACAAGATTTATAACGCCAGAGGCTGTATATGATTGTTTTCGTTTGAGATAATGTTAAATGTTATAATCACTGTTTTGAAGTAGCTTTGAGGCGTGGTTGTTTACCGAGTATGTTCGTGTCTAAATATGTTGTATACCTGTAACTAACGATGTAATAAAATTTTAGAAGTTAAATTTGACACACTTCCCGGTTGCCGATTGAGCTGAAATTTTGCATACATTTTTGGTTTAGATGACAATTCATATTAAATTCTTTAATTTGATACCCATTTCACGGGAATTCATAAAAAAATAACTAGTCCACCAAACTGCATTTAGAATGACATCATTCACACATGTGTTGTCATCTAAACTAAACATGTATGCAAAATTGCTTCTCAATAAGAAACTGGTAAGTGGGTTAAAAACTTCTGAAATTTTTTTCATAGTTAAAGATGAAGCTTTTATAAAAGTGTGTTAAAAAAAATTGCGTCTCAAACTGCAAAGACTCACACTTTTCCTCTTTATATTTTTTATCATAATGTATGTCAATCATTATGTCAATTATGTCAAACAAAGAAACATAAGTCATACATCATACAATGTGGGTTTATATAATGCTAGCAAGTTTGTGTGGGTCTTCATGACTCATTAACTAAAGTATGATAGATTGATGACCTCAGGTCATTGTAGAAGCCTATAAATGGCAATGTGCTTTGAGCTCCGACGTTTTTACTCGACCGAAGAGGGTAATGTGTTTATCAGCTTATACAAGGTGTAAACGAACCTTTCACGAAGCCGTCAACCAAGCATCCTGTACATCAAACTAAGTAATTCTACGCAAAAATTATTGCTGAGAAACGACTGTTTGTTTTGGACCGAAAAATCACGTTTTACGGTAAAACTCAATGTAACGCACTCAAAAGATTGTGCTGATGGATGCATTGACTAGTAAACGGGTCAGGAAGGTATTTAAAGTAAAGCACTACAACCTTAACAACTATTACTTATTTAAAACAAAACTTCTGAAAAAGATGTTACTTTGCCCCCAATATCTCCGTAACTAGAAGGTTCCCAAGTATGGTGTAGAACAAAAAAATGATCGCAATGACGGGGATAACAAGTGCCTTTCAACTTCGTTATGAGTCTTTTTACACCCTTTACATGTAGGTGTGTACATTTTTTTTTTTTTTTTTCGGATGTGAAATCATCAAATGATTTCTCCCGCTCTGGGCGGAGCAGGAGGGAGTGTCAGCCTTTTACTGACTAAAACCCATCCATGTTCCTTCATCGCCCTTTGTGTTCCGGGGCCACGGTATCTCTTTCGAACAGTCCCGCAACCCCGGCAGGCATCGGTCCTTGCGGACCCCTTCCTTTTTGCTGACTCCCTTTGAGGCGCGCGTGGAACACGAACGCGCCGTCGACACGACCTGTCGTCATGAGGCGGACGGACGGCGAGCTAGCCCATAGCCCACCGTCCACAGGCCCGCGCCACCCTACCTTAGTTTATTCCTTTGTGGCGCTCTAGAGATCAAATGCGTGGGCCGATTTTGATGATTCTTACATCCTTAACTAATAAATGCGAAAGTAAGTTTGTTCGTTACCTTTTCACGACTAAACCACTGAACCGATGAATCAACCTGAAATATTGCATACACGTTGTCAGGTGTACAGAAACGGACATAATACCTTTCTTCCCAAAAAAACACCGTTATTCTGTTATTCGATTTCTCACCAGCAAATTCTCATTTGTGCCCGGTTGATGGCAATAGGCTCGCACCCTATTACATTGGACTTTAACATATTTCCCTTCTTTTACCTGCCATATTTCATAATTATTACCAAGAAAATGCAGGCATTTTAAAACGAACTGCCTAAATTAAGGTCAGCATAAAAACCTAACACGTTTGTGTACAGACTTGAGCAATTGTAAAGAAAACATTTTGATGTCCGTCTAGCGAAACAAGGCAAGTACGGTCGGCAAAATAGTTCGGAGTTTAATTTTTGGTTTTGAGGTAAAGTCGACAGTAATGTGAAAGTTTCAAATAAGAACTTGTGTTAACTAACAGGGGTCGTTTTTTAGACCTCGTTGACCCCCAACATCAGTTTTCGATTATGTCGACCCATGGGAATCCCTGATTTAAACATATTAAACGAGATATCTGCAAGCTACACATGTCTGCATAACCTTTCACGCAACATGCGTGACCCCACACTATTAACGTGACTCTCACAGCGGGCGTCCTAGAAAATGTCAAAGCGTACAATACTTTAAAGCTTGACATTTTTGAAGACACTACTCTATCACGATGTCCTTTGGTTCGACGGTACAGTCGTACCTAGGTAGCTAGGTACATAGGTATTGCGACATGAGTACTAAACCTGATGACCTGGCTGGGTAAGGATATGTGTAAACTGTAAAATGATGTTAAAAGAATTGACAGAATGATCAACCTTTTAGTGAAAGATTTCCTTGCTAAATAACATAACATCACGCCTGCTAATCACCAAAGGGTTTGGCAGAAGTATAGCTCATAGTACGCCCACATTTGGCCAGCTATGTTAACGTTTATTTATTATTTATTTACCATTATAGACCATAGACCATTATATGGTACTACTAACATAGGTGTGAACTTTAATTATTGTTTAATTCCACGTTCGCGTTTGATTAATTTTGTTTTCAGACGTTTCGATTCGAGTGAAAGATGCCAAATAAAAGACAAAAGTCGAGGAATGGCAAGTCATAGGTCTCGAGTTCGAACCCAAGTCACGCAACTCTGATTTTTCGGATTCATGTGCGTATTGTATAATTATCACTTGCTTCGGTGAAGGAAAACATCGTGAGGAAACCAGTATGCCTGAGAGATATTTCTCGACGGCATGTAAAGCCAAGTCAGGGGCCCATGGGCGGTATAAAAACTCTGACACCAGGTTGGACACTAACCACACGATAAAGAAGATGAGCTTCTGAAAATATGAGATCTCAGGTGCACAGCGCGTCATCGCGTACATAAGATGATTCATTTTATTACTAAACTCTATATTAAATATTCAAATTCATGATTTCGACACATTCGTACACTTCCTATGTCATCCGTAGATCGCAATAAATGTGATAATCATTATTTATTTAACACGTTTACTTGTGAATCATTTTATTTAAATTATGTGCATTTATTTTTAATATGACTGCATTGTTTAGTCAAAACGGTGGACGAACACATCATGTGTGATCTGTAACCGACTCCTTTACTGTCAAAGATCTACAAATGACAGCCGGGACCAACAGTTCAACGTGCTTTCCGAGGCACGGAGGGAACTCGGTATGAAATGAGTGGACACCCATACATGGACCAACCTAGGCAAGCTCGGTTTAACCTAAAGATCGATCTTATTACTTAGCCAAGAGTTCCTCGGGTAATGTCCAACTTGTATTACAGACTGATGCATATCAGAAAACAATGCGATATCAAAATACCTTATTATATAATATTTATTTATTTATTAAAACTTTATGCACAGGTAAACAAAAAAAACTGTACAAAGGCGGACTTAATGCCTTGGGCATTTTCTACCAGTCTACCTTAGGGTGATGCAGAGATAATACACAGTAGGTGCAATAACAGAAAATAAGACTAGAAAATATTTATAAATTTATAACTAAAACATATAAGAATAAATAATAATATTATTAATTATATATAATATTATTATTTACATATACTTATACCATATTGTTGTTATTAACTAAACTATTGTGTCTCCTAGCTGTAAGTTTTCCGAAAATAATAAAATAAAATAAAATAAATAAATAAATATTTCATATTATATAATATTATTATCTTTAAGAAAATCCTATTAAACAAACCCAAGGAGGTCTTCATTATTAAATTAATAATGACAAGGATAGCTAGAGGCTCGATCATTAATAATAGTCATTTGATTAGACACAGCCTCATTGGTCCAGTGGATGCAAGCGCGACTACTCAGCATGAGGTCCTGGGTTCGATTCCCAGGTCGGGCAAAGTGTTATTAGGTTTTTCCATCAGGAATTTCTCAGTATCAGCCACGGAGCCTGAATTTGTGGTTCATGGCAATAGGAGTCGCCCTCTATTACATGGGAATTAAACAAAACAGGCGAGATGTGGATGTACTATTAGGAACACCTCTGCCTAACCATTCGGGGACATAGGCGTGATGTTATGTTATGCGACCACAAGATGCGTCCAAGAATAAACTATCTATTTAAATAAATACGCATGTTTGACGACAAAAGGCGCGAAAATGTCAAGGCCTTCAATTAAAATGCCACAGCCGAAAATCGAACCCGGATCCTCCCAATTACAAATCAACATGTTTTATTAATAATATGTTAGGTATGTGTTTGTTTGTCTGTCTACAAAACTGATGGATTGATTCTGATGAGGCTTTTGTTAACGAAGTACAATAAATTTATTAATGATGATTGTTGAGATTGTAAATCAACGAATTGGGACTGGTTTTTAGTTATTTTGAGGTGTGGTTGAAAAGTTACGGAATTGAGGAAATCATTTGTCATTGTTTATCATTGAGCTTAATGGTAATACGAGTGAATGTTGCATCTTGTTTAGACTTTATAATTATCACTTGCATCGGTGAAGGGAAACATCGTGAAGAAACCAGCATGCCTGAGAGATATTTCTCGACGGCATGTAAAGCCAAGTCAAAAGCCCATGGGCGGCATAAATACTCTGACACCACTAACCACACGATAAAGATGAAGTAGTAATCAATATTGCGTCTTGTATATATAGAATTTAAATATAACAACCGCTCGTATTGATCTTCAGGTTAAGCCACGATTGGTCTGCTGATGGGTGCCCATCACGTCACCATTCCTCCGTTACTCGGAAAGCACGTTAAGCCGTTGGTTTGCCCGACCCGGTTATCGAACCCAGGACCTAAGGCAGTCTACCCTCCCCTAACGTACCTACAAGTACCTACAAAGAGTATGCACCTGAAAATACAGACAAATACGGTCGAATCTATCTTAAACCTTACTCTTCTGCCTTAGACTGCAATCGTAATGATATGATAGTTAAGTAATATAATGATTCGAATCATTAGAATAACCTTTGTACATATTACGGTAATACTTCAGTTAAATATCACTTGACCCTAAGTCACAGTATCTATTTAAGGTCAAAGAATATAGCACATTTTTTAGGGTTCCGTACCTCAAAAGGAAAAAACGGAACCCTTATATCATCACTTTGTTGTCCGTCTGTCTGTCAAGACTCAAGACTCAAGATCTTTGTCTCGAGCACGAAATTAAAACCATATACTTAGATCTACATTCCCTTGAAGCTATGAAAAAACCAAATTTCTAAATTAACGTAAAAAAAAGATACGACCGTTTATGCCGCAAAAACATATTTCGACATTCTCAAGGGAATCAATATTTATTATATTTACTTCCCTGTGACCTAGAATCATGAAATTTAGCAAGAAGCAAAGTCTTACAGCACATGTAAAGGAAAAAATCTGAAAACCGTAAATATGTTGTTTAATAACAAAATACCTAACAGTTTATACGGAACCCTAGGTGCGCGAGTCCAACTCGACTTGGCCAAGTATTTGGAATTCTACCATGTTTCCTTGTACCTGACAGGTATTGATAGAGTTGCAAGTTATTTAAAGACAGTTGCCACTTGAGGTTAAGCTGTGGTTGTCGCGGTCGGTTTTGGGATGGGTGACCATTTTTCGGAAAATACCAAATATTGTGGAATTGAGCATTTAAAGTATCGAATTTTTCGCATTTTTTCCTTCCAAAAATGACCAACTAGCAAATATACAGGGTGTTTGGTGCATTGTTTGCTAAATTGAACTTGCCGAAAGGAGGGGTCGTTCAAAAGGGGTCTTCTCAGCCCCAAAACCTCATCCTTGACCCCAAGGATGTAGATGTGAGCATAGGTTTAAAAACTTCAGTACTTATTTGTCATCATCTACCTACCTTTTCCCAACTTCGGTTCAGCTTCCAGTCTGACCGAATGCAGCTGAATATGAGTATTTTACATCGAGCGATTGCCTATCTGACCTCCACAACCCAGTTAGCACTGGGTAATACGATACCCCTTGTCTTTATTTGCATAACAAAACAGCTTTACATCTTTTTAATGAACTGGTCTTATAAATCAAGTCTCATTCAAAAACATGCAGTTTCCGGACACGGAAATAACACCTACGTAAGCCTTACGTAAAACGAGGAGCTTGTTTCATTAATTAAAGAACATATAACGATAATAAAATCTAGCTTTTAATCTATCTAGTTTTGGCCAATGATAATCCTATCTTACAGGGCGAATTTTTCAAGTAGGCGTGGTTGGCCAAATCTGAAACTATGAGGAATAGTGAAATATACTCAAAGGAGCCTCGAGCCCGATTTCGATGAAAACTACAACTGCATCATTCGATTTACAACAGTACTCTATAAAATATAGGATATGGATCTATGGATTCTAGACATCAAAGCATGTCAACTGGACGCATATGAAAATTGCCGACATGCTTCTGGCCTTGATATAAATATAAATATTGCTGGACATTACACACAGCGCTATTTAGTGCCACACTACGCAACGAGGCTTGTGTCGTGGATACCAGATAGTTGATATCGGCAAAGATACTTTTTGATTTTAAATACATAGGTACTTATCATACATATAAACATCCATGACTTGGAATTCTCGAAAACAAATGTCCATGCTCGTCACACAAACTTTTGCCACCGCCTATCGAGATTCGAACCCTAAGAACGTAAGGCAGCCTCACTACCGCAGCGTCATTCGGGTCGTCAAAATGTCGTATGTCGGCTCCACAAGAAATATCACAAAACACTCACCTGAGTATTGGCCTGCAGGAGTCCTCCTCCATTGGTGTTCACAACTCCATTGTTGCACTGGGACTTATGTACGCAGACATATCCTTGACCAGCACACGTCTGCTGCAGGTCTCCTCCAGAATTGTCGTGAGCATTCACGTTTCCAGTGCTTGCGAAGATCTCATCAATGTTCTGCTGGGTCTGCTGTTGCTGTTCGTAATCGTATTCTTTCTGGGTGTTCTGGATGAGGTTCACGTTTGATCCAGTGGCAGGGGCGAAAGGAGCTGGGGAGGAACCGGTGTAGCCTGATCCTGAGGCAAATTTGTTGCTGTTGAAGGAGCTGCCGAAGGCGTTTTGACTGCCTTGGTTGCTGCCAAAGCCGGTCGAACCGCCTTGAGCGCCGAATCCGCTTTGACCAGCTTGAGCTCCGAATCCAGTTTGGCCAGCTTGAGCACCAAATCCAGTCTGTCCTCCTTGAGCTCCGAAAGAACTTTGAGAGTTAGAACCAAAAGTGCTTTGTGATCCACTTCCAAATCCACTACCAGCGCCAGATACACCACCATTCAAGAACGGATTTTTTGAGATATCAATCTCTTTTGTCGAGGACGATTCAAAGGATTGGGTGTTGGCGAAGTTGCCACCTGCTCCAGTAAATCCAGCACCACCTCCAAGTTTAGAGAAACCTCCATTCAGGAAAGGATTAGCGGCTAGATCGACACCTCCGGCACCACCGTTGCTAGAACTGGTGAAACTTGAAGAAGATTTGGAGAACTTCTCAAAGGAACCACCGCTGCCTGCAGCACCGGCTTTGAACGGAGAATCCTGGTTCATCCACCAGAAAGGACCTCCATTGGGTGCGCCTCCTTCGAAGACATTGTTACCAGCTGCGTGGAACTGGAATTCGTTACCAGTATTAGCGTTGGCTGCTGCCTGGAAAGCTTGGATGTTCCCGAACTTTTCAATCACTTTGCCGTCTTTAACTTTAAGACCAGCGCAACCTTTCTCCGAAGAGCAGCCTTCAAAGGATTCCTGTGTATGTACTTCGGCGTTGGGTAAGGTTTTCAGTGCTGCGAGGAACCCTTTGGGTGATTTAAGACTTTGGGTGCCTGTACAAGCTGTGCATCTTTCAGCTCTTGCTTGTGGTGCGCTAGCTTCTGCTTCCAGGATTGGCTCGTTGCTTTGGGGCAGCTCTTTGACATCTTTGATGTTTTCGGGGTGAGCGTTGGCCGCTATTACCAGTATGGCAACCACTATTGGAAATAGTGGCTTCATGGTTCTGTAACAAAGAAAAAGGAGTCTTATTAATTATCGTTTATGATTGGTTTTTAAGTTGTTTTTTATTTTCTCTCCTTTTGGTACATGTACGTATTATCTATTAGCTTGTAAATATATGCCTTTGAAAGCAAATATTAAATGATTTATTTTCTGTTTAAACAAAGAAATCCAGGTGTAAAAGAAAAAATAACCTAAAAAAAAATCATTTTCATCAAGAATCGTGCAAAATTCACGCCTATAAAACACGGTCTACTAAAAATCGCCGTAATCCATATTTTTTTAATAGTAGTTTATTCATTTATATCGTAAAAATTTACAGAAGTAAGTAAAGCAGTAAAGCATAAAAACCGGACAGTTTCGTCACTAAATTAAAAATACCAGATGTATGAAATCCCAATTCAACAATGTTCTAGTCATAGATAGGCATTATAAATAGTGTACTTTATTACCTACACGCCTGCCAACCTAACTATTTGACAGTTCTGGCACGTCTGTCTCGTTTAAACACACGGAAATAGAAATATATCTTTAGGAGCACCCTTCACTTGCGTTTAGTCTTTGCATACTAACGAGATTTTTTGTTGGTCTTCAATTTTGTAAAGTGCAAGATTTAGCAATGCAAATATAGTGTTGTTTGGCTCAGCAGTACCTGTTTTTAATACTCGGTTTTTCTAAAATGTGCTTTTAATCTAATACTTTCTTACATGTTTAAATTGAGACATTCAAGATCTTGAATATACTTTGTATTATTACCAGTCTCCTAAGGGGTGAATTCAAGAATATGTTTTTTTTTTCGGTTACAGGTTCCCCCAAATTTAGGATGCAGGGTTTTTAACTATTTGTACCAGCGTTGTCCTAAAATTAAAAGTACCTATGTGTGTATATACAAAAGTTTTTGCGCCAATAAACTTATTTTTATTTTTCCTAAACAACGAAAAATTAAAAGGGACGTACCCTTTTGTTTCCTGGGTTTTCATCAATCATTTCAATGCCACTAATTATTGGTGATTAATACTAGACTTTTCTCAAAATTCTCATTTACCAACGTACAGCTAGAGATACTTTTTTCGATATACGTAAGAACGACGAGGAAGATCAAGTTTCTTTTTTTGGTACCGACAAATTCTTGTTAAGTATAGATTAACCAAAGTATGTAAAATGTTATTATTACCTATGTCAAGATATTAGCAGAACTGATATCAAAATGGTCATTCCCCTGTGCGTGGAATAATGCTTTTAAGGGCCTATACCCCCTCAAATGGCTTAGCATGATCCTCCGTTACGCCTAAAATGCTGCAGCATTAATTTTGAAATAAATATTTGGTATAGTTGAGGATTAATGCTAAGTAGGTACTATGTGTGACAAAACACGATTCCATAAACTTTTCTCGATAGAAAAAAAATCCAAAGTTACCTCCAAATCGAACAATAAACCGCTGGTATTCAAAAAGTACTTCAAATTAGATCATGAAACTTTGCATACTAACTGAACTAACTATAAAGCAGGTCTTATGTGTTTTATTTTTTTAGTCCAATCAATAGATTTTTTGTAAATCGCAAAAAACCACTCATTTCGCACTATTCGGCCGCAGTGACTGACGTAACAACCGCTTTGTAGTGCAAGCTGATTATAACTTTATTTTAACAGTATTTCAAACGAAGTTTGAACCACCACAAATAGAGTTATTAGTAATTTTAGGGTTAGAAGGGCCTTAATATAACTCTAAATGCGGAGCCTTCATTAACTATGTTGGGGTCGGCTTCCAGTCTAATTGGATGCAGCTGAATACCAAGTGTTTACATGTAGCGACTGCCAATTTGTCTGTCTGACCACAACTAATATTCTGCTGCATTCAAAAGTTAAGCAAATGATGACTAAAACCGAAACAAAAGGGTTCAGTTTTAGTCCTGTAAAGGACAATCGGAAAATTAGTAGAAAATTAGTTTCATTGTTTTTTTATGTTCTTTGAGTATTTTATGTGCGATTGATAAGTCTTCTAATAACCTTTGTACAATAACAAAAAATACAATTTTTTTTCAGGTGGGAAATCGTCAAATGATGACCTCTGCCGCTCTGGGCGGAAAGAAAGAGAGTTTCAGACTGTTACTGACTAAAACCCATCCATGTTCCTTCTTAGCTGCTTTACCCGAGAGGAACACATTATTTAAGTTTGAAATTAAAAAAATAGTGACAAAAATTAAATCAAAAAATAATATATAATCTATAATTATGATTACTATTTTTATTATTTTTTTATTATTATTATATTCCTTTTTTTTATTTTTTATTATTATTATTTTTCTTTCTTTCTTTCTTTTGAGCTGAAAAGTATGGCGGGGAAATATGTCCCTTTTGCCTTAGAATAAAGGTCATCATCTAGGTGGACGGATCAGATTTCCAATAAACATATTGTTACCAGTTTTGAAGACCTAATCCTCCGGGCAAGAACGACCTTTTAAACAATATTAATATTTTGATAAGCCAAACAAGTTAAGTCATGTTACAATCGGCTATCGAAAGTTCACGGCCCGTATTTGAACTCTGAACTTTGCGTACTGACAATAGCCCGAAGACTTTATTTCTTAGATATTTTGACAAACGATAATAGTACATATGAACCTATCTGATTTATCTCTTGTTTTTTCTTAAAGATTTCACAGCCTATTGAGGAGTTATGGCAAATAAATGTTAATTGCGTAAATATGTAATCACAAAAATTAAAAAAAAAACTTAATTGTTGCATATTTCAGATATCGTCCTTGGACCCTTTTTTTGCATGATGTTCTTTTTCCTAATATACTTTGGCATGATTTGTTTTGCCATAATAATACGTTGCCAAATTTTTTTTTGGCATACTGTTTATGTTGGCATAATCATCTTGAAGGCTAATTTGTTTTGGCATAAATTGAATTTTGCATAATGTTGCTAAGCATAATGACTATTAGCCTAAAAGTATTTAGGCATACAATTAATAGAAATAACAGACACAAATTTGAGTTGTTTTTACGTATTTATTTTTGAGTTTAAAAATTCAATATGTTGGTCACAAAAGATGGTGACAGAAACGAATCGCTGCAAAACCGATTCCACGTAGTCTTGTCTGCCCTACCCCGAGAGTGTAATGCGAGGCGGCCCGCGAGTTGAGGAGCAGGTGTTTGTAACACTCGCCGTCGGTGGTGAGCGTTAAACACATCTGCGACGATAAGCTCGCGTGGGACCGCCGGAGCCCCGGAGTGCCGGAGCCGTGACAGAAACCATGCCTGCTGCATGTTGCATGATGCATGCTTGCTTGCATGCTGCTTGCTTGCTTGCTTTCTGCTTGCTTGCTAGCATGCTGCATGCTTGCTTGCCTACAAATTTCATTATAGCATTATTGTATAAAAATGTGTATTGTGTAGTGTCTAAAATTTTAGGAGTTCATAATTATGCCTTTGTTATGCCTATAAAAAGCATGTTTATTTACGCAATATATTACTTTTTTCAAATTTATTTACGCATAATGATATTACATTATGCGTAAATAAATTTATGTTTCGGAATATTATGCTTAATCATTATTATGATTAGAGAAATTATGCTTAAAAAAATTATGCGTAAGCTGTTATGCGTAAATAATATTATGCGGAAATATAATTAGGAGTAACAAAAGTATGCCAAGTTATATTAGGTCTTAAAATTGTATGCAAATGGATAGGGAACCATTTCAGATATATCTACACCATTTTTAGTTATAAGTTGTGTTGCTACAAAACTGAGTCATAATTAAGTATACATTTTTGTCAAAAATATGTAAACTAAATATTTTTCAGATAAATGAAAACAACAAAAGCATTAAAAAATATAACCGTAACCAATGTCTACACCTCGGATTTATAAAAATTTATGCTCGCGCATATTTTTCTGCTAAACACATAACTCTTTTATTTTATAGTCGGTTAGTAATGATGTTTTAATAGATGAAAAACATAAACAATCTGTGAACATAGACGAAGCGTTTTTTTATTCAAATTACTTATCAAAAGCATTGATTTTCTTCTAAATGTCATTCTATTTTTAAAAAACCTTTGAAATTAGCTTCAACACTACTTATCATTCAAAAACGTATCTTAATTGTCAACATACAAGATGTAAATTATGCATTTTTCTTAAACATACGACTGCTATTCAATTATGAACCTTTTTTTCATTAGAATAAGTTTTAGTTTCATGTTTTGATGGTCTAATCGTGCCTGATTAGGTATACAACCTTGTACTAAGACATCGTAAAAATCAATAGCTGTTTAAAAATCAAGTATTTTCGTCTAGAATATCAAACTCATAGATTACTAACTTACAGCCGCAGCTTTACTCGCTTTTAGGTCAAAAATTATCCCACGGGAACGTACTGCTGGGATGAAAGTTATCCTTTATTCTAATTTAGGTCATAGTCCGTTTAGGCGTAAAAGGTTACAAACAGACAGAGCTACTTCCGCATTTTTAATATTAATATGGACTATGGCTTCGCCCACGTGAAGTTCGGTCACTGTCCTACGGTATCATACTACCGGGACAAAAAATATCCTATATACTAATCCAAGTAATAAACTATCTTTATGTACTATAAGCGACCTACCCAAATGTCCTTTCTTTGGTATTGTTCGTCGTTTCGTTGAGCTCCTTGAGTTACAAGTCGAGCTACACGATAACTGACAAATGCTTGCACTGACTGGACAGGTCCACTCAAATCTGTGTGGTTCTTTCTTCAAAAGACCATCTCAGACACTAATCTGCATAGTCGTCATGTGAGTTGAGCATGTCTGGACTTTAAAAGAGACTATGACCTCTGAGTTTGTTTCGGCTGTTTCTTCAGAGTAGTCAGGTACGAAACACCGGCCCCATCTAGTTTTTAAAAAATGACGTGTAAAAGTGTTTGTAAAAACCTACTTGCATAGTAAACATCATTTATCATTACCATTTATTTGTCAGATTTAAAAAAAATTACTATGAAATTTTTCATGGATTATTTAAAAAAAAAAACGACTGTTCCATACATTTTGACCGTGTAGGTATTGCAAGAAACACCTGTTTTTTTAGAATGATGTTTAGTTGGTAACAGTTTTTATACTACACCTGCTTGGAAAGTACCTTGATACTTTATCAAATTTACGGTAGAAAGTACGTCATTGCATATCGAACAAATATGCGGGGAGAAAACGCATCTGAGCGGGAGAGAAAAGTGTATGAAAATCCATTTCTTACGTGGTTTTTCTTTTTTAATTTTGGGTAAGACTATGCGCCGGTAACCTAAATATCAAAAGCCAAAAAGTTTTTACAGTGAGTTTTTATCTCCAAGTTCGCAAAATGACACTGGCCACCAGCTGTGTGTTGGATGGTGTCGGGCTGGCAGTGCGACCCTGCGGCGGCAGGATAAACAATTTGAAAAAAGAACATGTCAAATTCCTCCTACATTGTCGCAAACATCACAAACAAACATTAATGGAAAAAGTGTTACATTAAGCTTCACTAACTGCAACAATTTCAATATAAATTTCAATTAGTAAAGATTTCGTTTTTTATTTTCCTCGTAGGTGTAGTATAAAGCACTATGTATCACTCGAGAGAAAGTGCGATTCCCGATCTCGGGTGTTTTAAACGACACTCTCGACGGTAATCGGTCACTTTCTCCTCTCGGTGAACAATGTACTATTATCGACTCAGTGTTTCTACCACCCTGCATATTGACATGTTTATATGCACGTAAATTATAATGTCGTAATTTGTTTATTGCTTCATTATTATAGGTTAATTCTATCTTCGCCTACTCAAATGATTCAAGATTGTGTTGAGTCATGGACCACTTGAAATCAGCTGTTTGTTTTGACATTCAGGGTCAAAATTGAGTCAACATTTTTGGTTGTAGGCTGATGCCTTAACTGTGTGGCTGTTTTATGGGTAAGTAGAGATGCAGGTAGGCACAATCCGTGTTTAAAACATGAGGAACTTCCATACTAACATACAAGGTGTAAAAGAACCCTTTACGAAGCCATCGACCAAACAATCTGTACATCAAACTAAATAACTCTACGCATTTAATTGAAGATTTTTTCTGGGTTGAAAAATCAGCCGTTTTAGGTGAAACGCGCTCAAAAAATTGTGCTGATGGATGCTTTAAATAGTACCGGGGTCATGAAGGTATTTTAAGTAAAGTTATAACATTAAAAACTTGTATTTAAAAAAATAATTGTAACTTTGACCCCCAATATCTCCGTAACTAGAAGGTTCCCGGGTATGGTGTAGAACAAAAAAAATATCGCAATGATGGGGAGAACAAGTGCCTTTCGGCTTCGTTAAGAGTACTTTTGCACTCATTATAGGTACCTACATAGTACAACAACATCACGTCAGTTGTGTATAAGTCCCATGTAATAGGGGGCTAGCTTATTGCCATCAACTGTGCAGAAAACCAGATACCGGACTGATAAAAAAAAACCAAATATATCTTTGCTCGACTTGAACATTGAACCTGAACTGTTTTGCTTGACAACAGCGTTTGCGACCAGCAGACCAACGAGACAATCACAAATCTGAACATTTATAACGCTATCTTTACAGTCGCGTACCTACACATCCACCCATCATCCGCCTAGCCTTTCCCCAACTATCAGTCGGCCGGCTTCCAGTCTAACCAGATGCAACTGAATATTAGTATTTTACATGGAGGGACTGCCTATCTGACTTCCACAACCCAGTTAGTATACCGGGTAATACGATACCTCTTGGTAAGACTGGCTGTCAGACTTTCGGGCCACTGACTGCCTGTAACGACTGTCAAAGATCTACAAATGACAGCCGGGACCAACGGCTTAACGTGCACACATCCACCCACCGATCAAAATCCAAACCTCAGGATCCCTAGCTTAACCTCGCTAAACTCTTTACCAAACATTCTTAAACCAACATGACGTTAACAAACACGAGGTAGGCAGAGGCCGAGCGAAGATAAACAAATATTTAACTTAACCAGATTCTTACTAATAAAGAAGAACCTTGAATTGAGGTGCGATACCGAATAAATTAATGTTAAAGAGGTATAATTGAACTTGTTAGGAGTTTGAGGCAGTGTAGGAAGGTAGTTCCGATGACAATTTCCGTTTCCTGTTATAGTGACAACATATTACGTAAGATTTGCAAAGTTATACAGGGTGATTGGTTAAACGAAGCCCACGTTTAACCAATCACCCTGTATAACTTAAGGAAGTGAAATACTCATAAATATGAGCAACTTTTACTTCGGGACTAACTCTATGAAATGATTAAAATCTGCTGTCGCCCAAAATTTTTTCGAGTTACGCGACCAGTATGGTAGTACGAAGCAGCTGATTTTTTTTTCGCGATTTCACTCTCGATCCCTTAGTAAAAGTTATTTATTTGAATGATTAACAAGCTTAATGCCCGCGGTTTCGCCCGCGTGGAGTTCGATAATTATCCCACGGGATTTTAATACCGGGATAAAAGTACCCTATGCGTTAATCCAGGTTATAAACTATCTGTGCGCTATATTTCACACAAATCCGTTCAGTTGTTTTAGCGTGATAGAGTAACAAACACACACACACACACACCTATACACACGCTACACCAAATCAAAGATAACCCATTCTTGTCATCTCAAATGTCTACTTTTACTTTTATTTTGAAATGTTTAAATTATTAATCTTTGAATTAATTAATTGATTATCTAAAATTGTTAATTTAATTTATTTGCTAATTTTAATTTACTTAATTATATTAAATTCATCTTGTATAAAAATGTAATGCAGTAAAATGTCATAAGATACATGTCCGAGGGAGGGTCAGCCTGGTGATCTATAATACAGGTTTTATCTAAAACAGACACCAGTCTCTTTAAAGTGAAAATTGACTTTGTACTGTTTATGTTGAGAGAAAATAAATGAATTATTATTATTATTATTATACACACATACAAACCTTTGCATTTATAATATTAGTGTGATTAATGCACGCCCTTAAAATATTGCCAACGTTTAACCAATCACCCTGTATACAGCGCTGCATGTAGTAGCAGCCACAGTTTCTGGATTTGTGCCCGTTTGTTGGCAATTGGCTCGCATCCTATTAAGTCCCATACTTAAACGTATCTGGCGAAATATGTGTGTTCTTACTTACATCTCTGTTTAATTCTTCCATGAATTCAGGTCTGATGTTATATTCGTTCAAAGAGTTCTGTGTTCATTCTGTTAATAGGGACCAGTTCTAGAACTTATTGTAGCTAGTAATCTCATCATTATCATAACATCACGTCTGTAGACCCCGAAGGTTTAGGCAGAGGTGTACCTAATAGGTAGTACACCCACATTTCGACAGTTATGTTTAAGTCACATGTATTAAGGGGCGAGCCAATTGCTAGCAACCGGGCACAAAATCTAGAATCTGTAGCAGCTACTGAGAATTTCCCGATTGAAAAACCTAATAACACTTTGCCCGAACAGGCCCTGATCCTCACTTATTCACAATCTGACTAGAAATCTAACATAACATAACATCACGCTTGAATTCCCGAAGGGTTGGACAGAGGTGTACCTATTATTAGGTACCTACACCCACATTTTGCCAAAATCTAGAAATTTATGGGACCTAAAAACCTATTTATTGAGGTCGTAGGCCATTAATACCTTCGCAATATAAGTACCTATAACATTGAAACACGGTAACATTACAAACACAATTACACATCCTTTTTTCCTTCACAATCGGTTTAAAAAAAGTGAAAATTATTTGCCTTCTTATTTAGCGATGAAATCGAATGTGTATTTACATAATATGTGCCGTGGATCTTGTATGTACAGTGTCTATA
This sequence comes from Xestia sexstrigata, assembly GCA_941918905.2. NCBI lineage: Eukaryota > Metazoa > Arthropoda > Insecta > Lepidoptera > Noctuidae > Xestia > Xestia sexstrigata. The sequence goes on along the minus strand of OW799228.2, from coordinate 10,354,736 downwards.
TGTCGTATAGGTACTTTGTAACTGCCTACGCGATAAAGATTGAGGTACACTGCAAGGGTATTGCTATGCTTTAGCCGGGATAGCAAGAAGCTATAAAAATGTTGTTTATTTATTACCCGATTGCCAAGGAAGTGTTAAGTTTTTCGCGCGTATCTTGTATGTATCGTGTATCTTTATAATCTCGTATCTTCTAAATGGCTGGATGGACTTCGACGATTAAGGTATCATTAAATTTGTCACGTAGCCTGGATTTGTACCCAGGTGATGACGCCCGCCCTATTACAGGGTACTTAAAATTGGTTAAATGTGGGTGTTCTGCTAACCCTTCGACGATAAGGTAGGTGTATTGCATTAGAAAGAAAGAAAGAAAAAATATTTTTTCATCACAAGGACTTGACGTGCATACAATAGTTATTAAGAAAAACAAACACTAGACATACAACTCATTTAGACAAACACAATTTAGATCAGATTATTATTCGTGTGGACATTCATAAACCATTTTCTGGGATACCTCAGATAGGCAGTCGCTCAATTTTAGACTGGAAGCCACCCTAACATAGTTGAGAAATGGCTAGGCAGATGTATTTGTTCAGAGTTTTTATGCCGCTCATGGGCCTCTGACTTGGATTTACATCCCTGAGATGGGTATTTGAGGGATATTTCTCGACGGCTGGTTTCTTAACGATATTTTCCTTCACTGAAGCAAGTGATAAGTAGACAATAAGCTCATGAATAGAATAAAACCAACCCACTACACTCACGGGTGTCGTATAAGGCGACTAATGTCTGAGGCAGAACACCAGACAATGGGCAGCAGCGTTTTCTGTTAGTCTTTCATCACTGCGATCTCCAATCCGCCTGCCAAGCGTGGAGATTACGGCAAATTCCTCCTATCATGGGAGAGGCCTATGTCCAGCAGTGGACGTTATGGGCTGTTGTTATTGTTGTTGAAGCTCATGAATCCCAAAAATCTGAGGTGCATGTCTCGGGTTCGAACTCGAGACAGACTTGGCAGTCCGTCAGTCACACCACTAGGGGTGAAGTAAGAGATGAAATTTACTAAGAACAACTTCTCTACCGATGAGAAATCTAATTGGACTTTATATTAAAGAATTTCTCATCTATTTTCCATCCTTAGTTAACAACGTTATAAATTAATATTCAAAGTAATCAATCAGGTCTTACAAGTGATTTATGATTATTGGGCAACTATGAATTCTTTGAATGATCTGGTATTACAGAAACATAGTATTGGAATGTGTTAATGATTTTAGAAGATTTCTAGGTCAGATTAGTAAGATTGATGGGCAGAGTGGCGCCAGAAAATAAATTGCTAAGGCCTTATACGTAAGAGAAATCTTACGTCAGTTGCTTTAAAAAGTCTGAAGCGCTATACATTTTGATTGTGTGAGTATTGTTTATTTGTATGAAACAGCACATTTTTTTCAAAATACCGATTAATTTATTGTATATACTGCCTCGTTCCTAGTGATCGCAAGCGCGACTGCTGGTCCTGGGTTCGATTCCCAGGCAACAATATTACTTTTTGGACCTAAACATAGTTGGCAAAGTGTGTGTACTATTAGGTACACTTCTGCCTATATGGATCGAGCCTATTGCCATCAACTAGGTACGAATCCAGACTCGGTGGCTGCTACTGAGATATTCCTGAAGAACAAACCCAATAACAATATGCTCAACCTGGGAATCGGACCCAGAATATCAGGCTCTACTACTATTGGACTAGTATAGAGACATCACAATTCTTGCTTGATCTTTCTTCACCCAACTTCATCATCATCATCATCTGGCTAGCCTTTTCCCAACTATATTGGGGTCGGCTTCCTGTCTAACCCGATGCAGCTGAATACCAGTATTTTACATAGAGCGACTGCCTATTTGACATCCACAACCCAGTTAGCACTGGGTAATACGTTACCCCTTGGTAAGACTGGTTGTCAGACTTTCGGGCCACTGACTACCACTGTCAAAGATCTACAAACGACAGCCGGGACCAACTGCTTAACGTGCTTCTTCGCCCAACTTCTCAAGCGATAATTTACATCTTCCCCTATGCTATACCACAATCCTTATTACCAAGAGTAACTTTCGCTTCACCTTGCACCCACACAACACTTATTTAGACGTCCTAGGACAAATGACGAGCTACTTGGATGAGGCCTAGCCTCTAAACTATTATATAAAACGCCTTGGGGCTGAGGAATTGCTATTGACTGGTATTTTAACCTTTTTGACCTACCTACCTTACATGTATGTAGGTCATTAAGGTTGTCATAACAATGGGACATCATCTTCTACCAACTCTTTCTTACGACTATGTTGAGGTCGACTTCCAGTTGAGTATAACCCGATGCAGCTGACTACCAGTATTTTACATGGAGCGACTGCCTATCTGTCCTGCACAACCCAGTTAGTATTGGGTAATACGATACCCCTTTTTTTTTTTTTTTTTTCTGATGGGAAATCATCAAATGACTTCTCCCGCTCTGGGCGGAGCAGGAGGGAGTGTCAGACTTTTACTGACTAAAACCCATCCATGTTCCTTCATCGCCCTTTGTGTTCCGGGGCCACGGTATCTCTTTCGAATAGTCCCGCAACCCCGGCAGGCATCGGTCCTTTCGGACCCCTTCCTTTTGCTGACTCTCTTTGAGGCGCGCGTGGAACACGAACGCGCCGTCGACACGGCCTGTCGTCATGAGACGGACGGACGGCGAGCTAGCCCATAGCCCACCGTCCACAGGCCCGCGCCTACGGTGGCCGGGGGCCACGTGGTGGCCCCCGACGCCCGGGGCGTCTCCCGCGGCGGCCGGGACGCTGTGAGGTTCTCTCCCTCTCACGTTCCGCCACCTCCTTCTCTAGCATTACTGCTTCGCAGAAGGAGGTGAGGGCGTCCCATTCCGTCTCGCTCCGGACCATGGCTTGCACCAGGGCCGGACGCGAGAGGTCGCCGCCGCCAATCGCCGCTTCGAGGACACGGCGGTGCTCCGCCCACGCGGGGCACACCTCCACCGTGTGCTCCACCGTGTCCTCCGGTCGATCCTCGCAGTGGAAACACCCGGGCGTTTCCTCCCGCCCGATTCGGTGCAGGAACCTCCCGAAAACACCGTGTCCGGTGAGGACCTGCGTCAGGCGGAAGGTGAGGACGCCGTGGCGTCTCTCAAGCCACTCCTCAAAGAGGGGACTTACCGCCACTATTGTGGCGTGCCCTGCACGGGGTTGCGATAGTCGCTCTCTCCATGTCGCCGGAAGTCTGTCCGCTGCGCGACAATTTGTCGCGGCAGCGGAGTTTCCCCCCGGCGTAGCACCTCCGCGCGCCATTCATGTAGGCGCGCGAGGACTATCGCCTCCAGATCCCATGGCGGCAATCCGGCAAGGAGGCACGCCGCCTCACGGGAGATCGTGCGGTACCCACGGGCCAGCCTTACGGCTACCACCTTTTGGGGCGCGTTCAGGTAGTGGGCTGCACGCAGCCTCAAGGAACGCGCCCACACCGGGGCCCCGTAAAGGGCCATGGACCGCACGACTCCCGAGTAAAGCCTCCGGCAGGAGGCGTTTGGCCCCCCAAGGTTGGGCAGGAGCCGCCTGAAAATACGATACCCCTTGGTAAGTAACCTGTAACGACTGTCAAAGATCTACAAATGCAATTTATTAACAGTAGGTTGAGTAAAACATCGTGATGAAACCGGCATGTCCTAGAACCAAAAAATCGAAAACATGTGACATCTACCAACCCGCACTGGGCCCGCGTGGTGGATTATAGCCCATTCCCTCTCATAGAGAGGAGGCCTGTGTCCCAGCAGTGGGAACATTATAAGCTGATTATGCTAACAGAAGGATATTGTTCTTGGCAACGCAAAGGATACACTTGGAACTTGGCAAACAGATGGATGACTGCAGGATGATGTCATGATGCATAAAGAATGTCATAGTCCATTCAAGATTTAAAACTAATTCATTCATAACTGCTATCTATGATCTTCGAGATCTGTTTGTATGATAATGTTGTGTTTATGGCTAAGTACGAATCTACATTAAACAGTAGCAGAATGCAGTTACTATACGAGTTGGTACAAGATGCTTGAAATGTAAAATGATATTACGGTTTTGTTATCACACTAATATTATTAAGGCGAAAGTTTGAATGTGTGTTTGTGCGTATGTTTGTTACTCATTCACGCTCAAACGGTTGAACGGATTTGGATAAAATTTGGCACACAGATAGTTTATAACCTGGATTAAAACAGGATGACAGGCAGACAGGTGAAGCTTTGGGTATTAGCTAGTATTACATAGCGCATACATGTTTCTTGGTGTTTTCGTTGAGGATCCCTGGTCTAAAAAATCTAGTCATCTTAGTTCTCGCAAAATAAAAGTGATTGGACCGCATCCGGCGTACAAATTTGGCCAGATATAATATGAACTTGGGCGCAAAAAAGTATGTTAAAAAAGTAGTTTTCGTTCTGTAGTTTCTGCCTAGTCCCACTGGAAAAACGCGTCAATTTATGTATGTATGTATGTAAGCAAAAGATACAATACGAAGATACTTTTTACAGAACAACTTTCGCCAGAAAACGAAAGTGATAATGTAGTTTTAAAAATAAAAATCCTTTATTATCGCGACTATAAAACCTTCACTTGTGCAGGGCTTTAAATAACTATAAAAATTCACTTTCGAAAACTTGTATTAACACTGGACATGCATGTTATCCTTTTGGGTGTGGGATTGAAAATATAATCTTGAAGAAAGTATTTATATATATCGCTGGACAGTAACACACAGCGCCATCTAGTGCCACACTAAGCAACGAGGCTTGTGTCGTGGACACCAGATAGTTGATATACTACATAAATACTTTTTGTTTGTAAATACATACTTATTATACATAAAAACATCCATGACTCGGAAACAAATGTCCATGCTCATCACACAAACATTCGCTCCAACCGGGACCCTAAGAACGTAAGGCAGCCTCACTACCGCTGCGCCATTCGGGTCGTTTGGATTTGCTAAATCAACTCATCGCGTCGTTATCATCAGCCGAGCCTTTTCCCAACTATGTTTTGGTCGGCTTCCAATCTAACCAGATGCAGCTGAACACCTATTAAAAAAAACGGGCCTACTCTTGACCTCAATCTTGTCCTGAGGACAGAAATGAGGACGACGATGGAACGAGCTAACCCAAAGAAGCCTATTAACTCGCGACTTAAATAGATTGGGGTCATATGAACTTGGGAACACCGACGCAGGCAGGGAATTCCCCTCCTTGGCTGTGCGCATAATAAACGATGTAGCAAAGCGCTTCGTACGAATGTGTGGAACATCGACAAGGTATGCGTGGTAACCTGCAGTACGTTTTGACTCCCGATGGAAGAAGGGAGATGGTGGAATGAGCTCGTGGAGTTTTTAGGCACACTCACCGAATAGATGATAGATGGAGCGAATGCCTATCTAGGTTGTCAGAGTGTCACATTAGGCACAGTTCCTGCCCACCACAATTCAACAACTAATACGGTAGTTAGGAAGACTAGTTATCATACTACAAAGCTACCAGTAACGACTGTCAAAGATCTACAAAAGACAGCAACGGCTTTCAATGACGATAAGAGAAATGTTTACTCATCAAAAATTCATTATAGTTTAAAATGTTGCATTGTGTGCCGCTCACTGTAGGACCTACTAATAAGTAGGCAAGCCCTCTCAAGGTTATGGTGTCAAGGTCATCGAAGATACGACAAAAATAAACAATAGACTGTGAGCTTTTTTAATTTCCGTGTCCGAATATTCGGACGGCTGCATTAATTCGTTACCCCTTTTATCGAGTGTCTTAATTCGTGACGGATACCTAATTTATGCAGCTGTCTGTACATTGAGGAGCTCGTGGCTAAATAACAATAGCCGCTCAGGTCGATCTTCAGGTTAAGCCGCGCTTGACTAGGTGGTCCGTGGATGGGTGCCCACCCATTACATACGGAGAGAGGAAATCACGTTAAGCCGTTAGTCCCGGCTGTCATTTATAAATCTTTGGCAGTCGTTACAGGTAGCTATTTGAGATATGACAACCAGTCTTACCAAGGGGTATCGTATAACCCAGTACTAACTGGGTTGTGGAGGTCAGATAGGCAGTCGCGCCACGTAAAATAATGGTATTTAGCTGCATCCGGTTGGACTGGAAGCCGACCCCAACATAGTTAGGAGTGATGACATGACCAATGCATACGGTAACGTTAAAATATGGTAAGGAAACCGGCATGTCCTAGAAATAAAATGCGAAGTCATGTGTGTGTCTCTCTACCAACGCGCTTTTTGCCTACGCGGTGGATCCCAGCCATCACCATCTGCCTACCATTATCCAACTATGTCAGTCGACTTCCAGTCTAACCAGATGCAGCTGAATACCAGTATTTTACATGGAGCGACAGTGGGTCCCAGCCGTGGGGATATCATTGACTTGCATTATTGGATATCAGTTTCCAGATGCAGTTTAAGACTGTGTCTCCCACGCAAACCCATTAAAACTATCTAACTTATTAAAAACCACTTAACCAATAAAATAATCAATTAACTATCCAAAGCCCGTACCATTAATTATAATAGTTAACTACTTAACCTATCAACACATTTAACAGAAGCTGGTTAAGTTAAAAATGTGCATAACCAATCGACACCATGTGTTCTTATGCAACAGTTAACGCGTTTGTCACCGAAGCTGCGTAACCTCAAATATACCAGCAGTGATTGTGGTTTAAATCTTACCATGGGATTTTGTGCATGTTATACTAAAATTATAACAAGAATTTGTGTGGTATAAGTACTACAACTAAAAACTCGACTACTGAAAAATAACGCTCTAATTAAATTCGGGGTTTACAAGGTAAAATCGACTCCTCCTATTGTTGAAGTCGGTTAAAATCTAGCCTATGTTACCCGGGCCATAATAACGAATAGATTGACACCTTATTCATCAATATCGGATGAATAGTTTAGGCGCTACGGAGGAACATACGTAAATACAAACACACACACTTAAACTGCTAAAATCACAACCCTTCCTTTTGGATTCACCGTAGTCGGGTAAAGAGGTAAAGTTCGTAAGTATGGCTTTAGGGAATAATCTTGGGGACTACTGATCTGATTTCGAAAATTCTTTCACTGATTGGAAGATACTTTTTTTTTAGACCTAATTGAATTCTTGGAGAGGTAGAATTCTTGGTTTATGGCTTCAACTACTTACTCAATTTTAACCCAAAGTTGAATTCCTTATTTTGTTTATACAATTCTGCCCTTCACCACCGTATAAAAAGGATTATACTATACAAAAGTAACATGGCGTCCAAAGAATTCGGAGCCGCCAAACCTGTTTGATGACCAGATCCCGTTTACCTTTGCACTTGCGCAAGCGCAGAAGTTGCGTGCTCGAAAAACATAAGCGTTACACAATACGACAATACATTTGTTTGTCTCCTGGGTTGAGGGTTAATTTTAACGGTTAATTGAAGTTAACTGTGATTTTTAAGGGTCATTTTTAGTGGGTCGTAAATATAAATAAAAAAAAATCGGTTTAAAAATTGTTCAGTCAGTGGCGTGAAAGTCTTACTAAGGGTTCTTACAGACGAGCGGCACGTTGTCAACGGCAGATAAACTACAGCCGTTGCCACCCGTCGACGGCTGCCGTCGACGCGCCGGTGGCAGTCGCCGACGCCAAAACTGCAAGCGTCAACGGCAGCCGTCGACAGTTGACGATGGCTGCAGTTTATCTGCAGTTGGCAACGTGCCGCTCGTCTGTAAGAACCTTAAGGGGTATCGTATTACCCAGTACTAACTGGGTTGTGGAGGTCAGATAGGCAGTCGCTCCATGTAGAATACAGGCATTCAGCTGCATCCGGTTAGACGGGAAGCCGAACCCAGCATAGCTGTGATAAGGCTAGACAAATGATCCCAGAATGGCTAGACAGTGACCCACAGATTGATGATTGATGGGTCAAGTATAGTAGTACTAGTTAGAGTTTATTGTGAAGAAGCTCGTCATCTTCATCTGCCTAGCCTTATGCCAACTATGTTGGGGTCAGCTACCAGTCTAACGGGATGCAGCGGAATACCAGCATTTCACATAGAGCGACTGCCTATCTGACCTCCACAACCCAGTTAGTACTGGGTTATACGATACCCATTTGGTAAGACTTAAGTTGTCAGACTTTCGGGCCACTAAGTACCTGTAATGACTGTCAAAGATCTACAAATGACTTTTGGGTCAGCAAGAGGAAATTGAAATGTCCAAGTTGGTTTCACTTTTTTTACTTAAAAAACCAGTTTGTAATACCTAAAAGTCTAGCAACGCAGATTAGTAGAAAAACTAGTTTTAAAATTAATTATGGTAATAATATATTAGTAAAAGTGTCTCTCAAGTTTAGTTTTTTTTTTTTTTGTAAATTTCCTAATATTCAAGTGTGGTGACTGACGTTTTATAATAAAATTGTATAAAATTTAAATATAATTATTGACAACTTGTTTTTTTTTTGATGATTGTAATATTATTAAGTTTGACCATAATATGACGGCTTCATAAGTTAGATAATATTATTTTTATAGATACTTGATTTTGTAACTTTTTTTTTGTGTAGGTAATATTTAAGACTCTGGTTAGAGTATCTATCTTTGTATATTATTACCTATTTCTGTACAGTTGGCAAATAAAATTATTTAAGAAAGTGCTTGGTTTTTACATGTTTTCCTAATAAAATCTTTTAATCGTTACAGATGTTGCTAGTTTTTTTTTAAAGAAAAATTAATAAAAAATCTGAAAATAGCATTGACCAGGTGAGATTAAAGTAATGCTCTCAAAACGTCGTTTTTAGCTTTTCATATCTGATTTCTTGCTTTTCTTAAGTTTATTTTAATTTTGGCATTGAAAAAAAGGGACAACGGGAACAGCTGGAACTGAGTGAAAAGTAAGACATGTTACGCCGACCCCAAATAAATTGGGATAAGGGCAGAAATATGAAGATAAGTCAAGTCAACAGTCAAAAGTTCCTACTTCTAAAATAACTAGCCGATTACGACACACTATCGTAACATCTTCATTTTTATCGAATCGATAGAAGTCTCGAATCAATAATGAGTAACGTTACGACCTTGTGGTTCAATGTCGTGTGGTTTGAAGATGGCAACGAAACGAGTATTGAACTAACGCCTGAGGCAAACGCGTGGTGGCGTGTCAATTTGAATTGCCATAGGCTTTTGTCTAATTATAAAGTTTAGAGATGTTTTTTTTTAAACGCATAAGGTCACTTTAGTTTTTTTTTTTGAGAAATAAATTTGTGTGTTTTATTTTTTTCTAACATGGTGTAAGAAAAAAGTAAATCATACAATTTTTTTTACAAGTCTATTTTATTTGTTTGATTTGTTTTTATGTTTTTTACAAATTTAATTTATTTCGCCAGTTATGTGTTAGTCCTAGGTACAAATTTAGACGCCGTGGCTGCTACTGAGAAGTTCCTTATCGAAAAACACATTAACACTTTGTCCGAAGACGAAATGGAATCCAAGACGTCACTAATGCCCACCAGTTACGCAAAGAAGTAGTCTTAGTATCTGTATAAATTTATTATCAAGAGGTAAAAGTTTGTAAGTTTTTATATAGGGGGTAATCTCCGGAATGAATAATCCAATTCAAAAAAATCTTTGTTTGGCAGAAAGCTACATTATTTTTGGGTGCTTTAAGCTATAAATTGCTACGATTTTTTGTTTGTGTGTTTGTTACGATTTAACTCAAGAACTTCTCAACCGATTTTAAAAATTCTTTCACCATTAGAAAGCTACATCTATAACGAGTAACATTAGCTATAAATTATATTGATATCATCCAAATTAGCCGAGCTATCACAATTTATGCGGATGAAGTCGCGGGTGAAGTAGTAGACGTTAATAAAACTTAATAACGCTGCTACAACGTTCATAAAGAGATTTTATTCTAGAAACTATCGTTTCTAGAAATTACAGATTCGTTAAAACGTTCTAGCTGTAATTAAAATAATAATACGAATGACCTTTAACCAATATTGTGGTAGCTAAAACTAAATTCAATAGATTCTCGTTAGCTTGCATCTGAATAGAATTCGCTGACTCACGCTTATTTTGATCTTGGAGTAACGTACTTTAGTTCGATTGCTTTAGACCAGAGATGGTAAACCTTGAACTGTATTATAAATGAGTTTAGGGTTTGAATAAGACAAAAAGAAGATTTATCTGAGAAATTGTGTGTTAACACATAATTTCTCAGATAAATCTTTTTGTCTCTTTGTGATAAAAAAGTCATCCGGTATATTCCATTTTTAAAAATGGAATATACCGTGACCGATGACTTTTTTATTACTTTCCAAAAAAAATGGGTATGTTAGGTGAACGCGGCGGAGTAGAAGCTAATGGCATACCTAGGTTTTTTTCTTTTTTCCACAGCTTAGAAAAAAAATGATCCATCATCAAAAAACGCTACAAAATTCAAGTAAACTTTTCATATTAGAACAAAGAAAGAGAAATTATATGGAAAAATTAAAAATATCAAATTTATATATTGCGTATTGTGTATGATTTCAAAACTCAAACTCAACTCAAACTCAAAGCATTTATTTTAATTAGACCATTTGAATGACAAAAATACAAAAAAGAAAATCAAAGCTACAGTCCCAGTTACAAGGCATAATAACTTGAGAAAGTACTGTAGTTGCCCATTCCCTAGCGTAGATCTCTACAAATCATACGCAATACGCGTATGATTTGAATTTTACAAAGTATGCCATTTGCTTCTACTCCCTTCACCTATTATACCCATTTTTTTTGAAAAGTGATTAAAAAGTCACCTGTATATCTCGTTGGTCTAGTGGTTGCAAGTGCGACTACTGAGTATGAGGTACTGGGTTTGATTCCCGGGTCGGGCAAAGTGTTATTGGGTTTTCCATCAGGAATTTTCTCAGTAGCAGCCACAGAGTCTGGGTTTGTGCCCGTTGATGGCAATAGGCTTGCCTGTTACATTGGATTTATATATATTATTAGGTACACCTCTGCATAACCCTTCGAGGATTCAGGCGTGATGTTCTGTTATGTATATAAAGACATACGGTATCTACTGTCTTGCATTGGACCTGATTTGTAGGTCACTCTCTCCCACATAACGGAGGTGTGTCCCAGCAATGGGAACTTTATACGCTGATTATATATGCTATATTATGAAGAGCTGCATTACAAAAGGGGTATCATTACCCAGTACTAACTGGGTTATGGAGTTCAGATAGGCAGTCGCTTATTCAGCTGCATCCGGTTAGACTGGAAGCCGACCCGAAAATAGTTGGGAAAAGGCACGCAGATGATGTAGAACAATTTTGGGACACAATTGAAATAAACATGTCTTCTCACAACAACCATGTTCAGGATTTTCTATCGGTGGTGTACGGGCTGAAGATAAAGATATAGTTGTACATTTCTCGTCTGCATCACTCCACTACAACTGAGGAAGTGGTGCAGTATTTGAAAGTGAAGACCAACTGGACTCTGAGGGTCGAAAGGTTGGAATCGCGCCACAACATCAACTTTAAGTCATTCGTGGTACGAGTTCCAACCCACCATCTACAGACCTGCATGAAGGAGGACTTTTGGCCGAAGGGTGTCGTCGACGTTCCGAGGGTGGTTACGCGACACCACGCAGCGAAACACGACGCCGACAACGTTGCGTGTATAGTTTTAGTCTCGTATGGTTTAAAGTATGTATTAGTATGTTATTGTTGTTAATTATTATTATGTGTATTTTACCTATGGGCCTTAGTTGCCTGAAAATAAAATGATTATTATTATTATTTATTATAGGTTTACCATTCCTGCGGTTGTGTGCAGTTTGAGTACTAAGATTAACATAATTACAACCGCTTCAAGAATTTTAGGGCCTACGCAGTATAGAGCTATGTTCTGGTTTCGATGTACACTTCTGTGCCAGTAACATTGCAAGCATATGAGACATTTTAACAAAATACACTTCACGAGAGGTGACATTTACAATGATTCTGAACACGATTATCGCACCTAAACCTCGTTCAAGAGCCATAAGTGTCAGTACTTATCACGTTTATTGAGATGTTGAGATATTGTTACATAGTTCGTGTTACTAGGAGAGGGAAAACGTGTCGAAATAACCATTGGTATTGTAGGTGCCTGCCTCATGTGGCTTACCACCCGACAGAGTTCGGTTCACTAACTTCCCCAGGGCGTAACATACAAAACTTGCAAAATCAAGTCTCACCAAGTCATTCAGCCTTTTCCCAACTATGTTGAGGTCGGCTTCCAGTGTAACCGGATGCAGCTGAATACCAGTATTTTACATGGAGCGACTGCCTATCTGACCTCCACAACCAAGACTGGGTAATACGATACCTCTTGGTAATACTGGTTGTCAGCCTTTTAGGCCACTACCTACCTGTAAAGACTATCAAAGATCTACAAATAACAGCCGGGACCAACGGCTTTTTTAGGTACAAAAATATAATATTAAATTCATTAAAAAACTACATTTTTCTTCCAAAATCCGGTACATATTATGTTTATGGTTTTTCTATGTAAATGTTATGTCCTTGGTATATCTCTACTGATGTCGCATGTGGTAATAAGATTTATGATATAAAAATGTTAGGGTACGTCCACATAACTGGAAGAAAAAAAAAATATTTTTTTTTCCGTTTGTTTAACCTTCATTTTTTTTAGTATTCATATAACTATCTATTCTTTTTTGATCGGATTTTGTACGGAACCCTTATTTTTATTCTAAAATAAATGTAGCTTAAGTTACTCCTTATAACATCAGCTCTCTGCCAGTAAAAGTAGAGTCAAAATGGGTCCCGCTGTTTCGGAGATTCGCCGAAACAGACAGAGAGACAAAAATTAAAAAAATATGTTTTTGTTATAAATGCCGTATAATTATATTTTCAAACACATTCAGTAAAAAGCTGTAATTTTGACATATCAAGAAGACAAATTTATTTATTTGTATATGTTACGACACAAAGCGACAACTTAATCACTCCATCTAAAATACTGGTATTCAGCTGCATCCGGTTAGACTGGAAGCCGACCCCAACATAATTGGGATAAGGCTAGGCAGATGATTATTGTCACAAAAGACTCATTGTACATAATTAATGCATTAGTATTTAAGTTATTAGTGGTTGGTTATTCACAATGCAAACCGAATGTTATGCGTCACAGGACCGATATCTGCCAAGAGATCTCTGTAGGCGGTGAATAAGTAACTAAGATTATCTTGAAATATGATTGTGAATTGTTTCGGCTAAAAATACCGAAGTATGTACAGGCAAACCAAGCTACTCAATCTTTAAAATTTCTTCAATAGACCTATATGGTAGTTCACGTTGACCTAGAATCACGAAATTTGGCAAAAAGCAAGGTCTTACAGCACATGTAAAGGGACAAATCTGAAAACCGTAAATATATAGTTTAATAACAAAACAAAAAACATTTTACTTTTACAAACTTATTATTTGCGGTTGGTGCAATAGCTGTTTTAGTGGATCGAACAGCAAAGTTAAGTTTGTCCTTTAAAAAGTTTGAACGGAACCCTCGGTAAGCGAGTCCGACTCGCTCTTGGCTGGTTTTTTTTTTAATTTTAGTTAAATATGAAAAAAAAAAGTATATAAAATACGCTGAATCAGTTAAAGATTCGTTGATTCAAACGTTGTTTTTTTTTTGTTGATTGTTATCATTTGCATCTTTGGTCGTGTGGTCGCATGTGCGACTGCTGGCCCTGAGTTTGATTCCGAAGTCGGGCAAAGTGTCATTGGGTTTTTTTGTGCCCGGTTGATGGCAATAGGCTGTTAATGTGTAATGTGAAAGGGTGCGCCCTTTCACATGGGACTTAAAACTGGCGAAATATGGGTGTACTGTTAGGTGCACTTCTGCCTAAACCCTTCGGGAATTAGAAGCATGAAGCTATGTTACTATCGTTTAAGCTTTAAATCCTATTATCATACTGATAACCTTAACATAATAATACCCAGCCTTCCTTAGAACTCAACAAGAAAACTAGTTTTTTAAAATTAATTAAAACGCAAAAAAAAGAACTAATTATGTAAAATGTAAAGTATATGAGACGGCACAACCTATCACCTTAGTCGCATAATATTATTTCATTTAATAAAATATGTATAATCTAGTATTTCACTTTATATAAAAAAAAACTTATGGAATTGTATTTTTGTCACACGCACGTTTTTAAACGGTTTGTGTGCACGTGGGTTTCCCAGACAATATAATATGAAGTTCATCATTTCTATTAGATGTGGCAAAATAATAACACATCAATCTTCAGGTTAAGTCATGCTTGCCTAGGTCGGTCTGGGGATTGGTGACCACCCACCCACATTACATACCGAGTTTCCTCTGTGCCTCGGAAAGCACGTTAAGCCGTTAGTCCCGGCTGTCATTTGTAGATCTTTGACAGTCGTTACAGGTAGTCAGTGGCCCGAAAGTCTGATAACCAGTCTTACCAAGGGGTATCGTATTACCCAGTACAAACAGGGTTGTGGAGGTCAGCTAGGCAGTCGCTCCATGTAAAATACTGGTATTCCGCTGCATCTGGTTAGACTGGAAGCCGACCCCAACATAGTTGGGAAAAGGCAGGCAGAAGATGGATGTAAAGTTCCTTCTGACTAACTCGCTTGGGAGTCGCGTGAGGTCGGCTTCCAGTCTAATCGGATGTAGCTGAATACCAGTATTGTACAAGTACATGGAGCGGCTGGCTTACTCCCTCATTATACTAAAATTCTACACGTGAGAGGTCAGTTTTTAGCTTGTGCTTTTTGATGTTTTTCATGTTAGGTATCTTTTTAGTGCTTTATTATGATAATATAAGGTATTTACAGACACGGGTCGGTGCGTCACGTGTTTGCTTTATATACCTAAACTTTCACTGATTATGTCTAGAATTAGATATTAATTGATAGAAATAAACGGTTTTTGAGCTAGAGTATGAATTAAAACGTGAATTGGTAGTTATCATTTATTATTAAATATTTTTAGTATCACACTATCGTAAAATTACACATGCGAAAGTTTGAATGTGTGTATGTTTGTTACTCTTTCACGCAAAAACTACTGATCGGATTTGGATGAAATTTAGCACACAGATAGTTTATGACCTGGATTAGCTAGTATCTAGATTAGCTGTATCTGGATTAGCTAGTAGTAGTGTTTGGATTGGCTAGTATCTTATACGTATATCTTAGTAGGTAAAGACTTTGTAGATTTACTTTTAGCCTGAATTCATCATCTTCCTGTCTATCCAGATACAGCTAAACGACTGCGTATCTGACCGCTACTCCCCAGTGATTTGGTAACTGAATACTTTTTGGTAAGATAGTTTGTCAGATTTTCGGGTTTCAGTCATATTCAAAATGGAACAGGGGGGAAGGAATATCGTCGCGTTCGGTTATTAAATAATAATTTGCTGTTTTCTACAAAAGTGCAATACCTACACGGTTAAAATGTATAAAATAGCTGTCTTTTATTTTAAATAACCGATGAAAAATTTCCATGACATATATTTCAGTCGTGTAAGTACAACATATTCATTTCGCATCCGGCTCGAAGGACTGCCGACTCCAAAAAAAAATAGTATGGCCACGCCTTTACGACACTAATCGATGACAAAACAATAAAGTTACGTTTTTAGATCATCTTTCTTTGTCTCGGAATGTTATAAAGTTATGTTAATTTAAACAATAAAAATGTAACGAATTCTTTGGGCTTTACAAATGAATTATTTAGATTAAGTTTTTTGTTGATCTATTTATGGCAAACCATGGTGTCGTCCTTGGTAGTTTATGACATTTTAAAAGATAAGAGATTATAGGACTAATCTATGCACACCATTGATTAGGTTTGCTGTACTGGTTTTTTTAAAAAAAAAAACATAATTTTCATCTTCCTGCCGCTGTCCCATGTTACTTGGGGTCGGCGCAATACGTTATAATAATATTCCTTTTTTCTCTCATACAACCCATCCATATTATCTATGGTATTAAAAAAAATGATTGTCTAGAGAAAGGTACAATGAATAAAATTTCCCATAAAAAAAACTCGTTTGCTAGTCTATACATAGGTACAAAATTAAGCATTTATACCAGACGATAAAAAAAAAAAAAACGTAACACAAATAATATATTTATAAATATAATTCTCAAAGGTTAATGGTGTCACCCAAATATATTAACTTTTTAAATGGTTTTCTATACATTGGATATCGTGTCATACACATTTATATTTATTATTATTAATAATATACATATCTATACATTGACTTGGCAACCAGTTTAGAAGGACATAGTTCAATGTTAATAGTTTTATTTAAATAACTTGCAATGTCATCAAGTAACCCTAGGTTAGGTAGGTAAAGAAAGTATTTTGAGAAAATTAGTAGATGGACTGTGTGAAGGAAGATATGGCACGACAGGAGGTGTCTGATGAGATGACGAGTAATAGAGAAGTATGGAAGAAGAAGACATGCTGCGCCGACCACTAATGAATTAGGAGAAAAAAGATGATAAGTTCTGTATCATAACACAATAATTATGATTAAGATTTGAAGGTTATTTTTGTCTGAAAGTTAAGAACTTTTTGTATTGATAATTAATTTCCCGAGAGTGTGTGTAGTACTTTGGGGGTAAGAAGAACAGGGTGTAAAACTCTTTATCTCCCATAGAAAAGGGAGGATCCTCCGACCAGACGGGTGTTATGTCTGGTGGGGCCACTGCCCGACTGTTGTTGTCGGGTTCTTGTAAATAGTCTTAAGTCGCTGATAACTCTGCTTGCGCGATGTAGGAATTCTTGTGTTTCGCTGTTTAGTTCGTCGTTCGTGTTATAGATGGCGCTGTAGTACTTTTTGTGCTACGTTGTTTTTGTAGTGCCGCTACAGTACCATGGGCTGTCGAAGTCGAATCTTCGCGAAAAAGCAAGGAGTAAACACGGTCATTCTTAGGTCGTTCTGGAACCGAAAGCCGTAAACTCGATCATCGAACTCGAAACGATAACGACTGATTTTATTTTCAAAAAATTGTAATAAAAAAAAATGATAAATTTAATTTTTAGATTTTTTTTTAAATAACAATAAAAAGAAATTGAATCAGTTCCTTGTTTTTATGAATGCAAATACCAAGCAACTTATTTACATTTACTTATTCAGTCATGTGTTTGTAAAGTTCACTGATAATTTCATCATAAATATTTTTTTTAACCTCCGACTTAAAAAAACGGGGTATTAACGGTTAAACCAACTTTGATTAAGTTTCTTTCATTAAGGTATCTTCTACGAGTACCTATATTTTAAGAAAATCTGTTCAGCCGTGTTTAAACTAAATCATTTTAACTAGCGATTAATTTTTAACCAAATTACACGCTGATTATGACAAAAATATGGAAAAGGTTTTTTTTTTTTTTTACCAAATTCCCACGTTACTTCAAAGCAAAATACCACTTATCAATATAATAAAAAAATCTTCACACCAATTTGGTATACGGAACTCTTATACTTTAATGACAGGTATATTATTGTCCATGATTTTAAACGTTTCGACAGTTATGGAGGACGATAGATCTATTTATGATTAAGGCCAATAATATTATGATTTATAATAATATAGGATGTTGAGTTGTGGGTCTATTTGATAATATATTTATTTAAATAAATAATTATTATATTAACGATGTTTCCTTAGGGGGCTCCCCCATGCACACTAGCGCCACTTTAGTAAAAAAATCAGAACTCGTTAAATACACAATTAATATAAAATCTGATTGACACAATCAATCTTTTGGTCTTCTAAATTAACTCATTGAAACAAAGCTCGCTGTCGTTACAGATACAAAATGGAAATAAACGGCCGTTTTTAGCAATTTTTCTAACTGTAACTACAGTGAAGTATATTTTAATGAATTAAATAGACATCAATAATCTAGAACTCTAAAGCATTGATTTTGTCAATCAGATTTTATATTAATTGTGTATAGTAGTAAAAAAAATCAGAACTCTTAACGAGTTCTGTTTTTTTTTACTAAAGTGGCGCTAGTGTGCATGGGGGAGCCCCTTAAAGGGATAATCATAATTATAACATAGACACGTGTTTTTAGGTATCCAAAAATTATTATTGCATTAGTTAGTGATTAGTTGGTTAGTGGACTGCCGCGTAACCCATCCACAGACTGACCTCGCCAACCGTTGCTTAACCTTGAAGATCGACCCGTGTGGGTGTTGCTGTTAAGCCTGTCTCTTAAAGTAAGACATTGATAAACTTGCTTTTGGATAAATTGATGAGCCAAACCCTACTAAACTATTGGGTTTAGATTCTAAATATGGCGAAAAGATGCAATGTGGATTTTGTAATTGAACTAGAACCAGCACCTTGTATATTCACACAACATTCTTAATAAATACGTTTCGAGTATGAAAAAGTTACTAGCAAATAATCCACATAAAAAATATGCAAAAATGAAAAAAAAATTAAGAAAAAGACATGCTTAGAAGATCATCATCTTCCTAGCCTTTTCCCAACTATGTTGGTGTCGGCTTCCAGTCTAACCGGATGCAGCTGAATACCAGTATTTTACATGGAGCGACTGCCTATCTGACCTCCACAACCCAGTTAGTACTGGGTAATACGATACCCCTTGGTAAGACTGGTTGTCAGACTTTTTGGGCCTCTGACTATCTAACGACTGTCAAAGATCTACAGATGACAGCCGGGACCAACGGCTTAACGTGCTTTCCGAGGCACGGTGAAAACTTGGTATGTAATGCGTGGTCACCCATCCACAGACCAACCTAGGCAAGCACGGCATAACCAAACATTATTTAGCCACGAGCTCTGTTTTATTGAAGATAACTCATAAAAATTTACATGGGACCACCACGCAAGCTTCCTCTAGCAAATTACAAACGAAAAAATGGAGAGAAATCACTGAGTTATGAGTTAACAAACATTAAAATATTATCCGAATTGAGAATCCCTCTATTTTTACAAGCTTATAATTAGTTTCACCTGTCCCGATGTTTGTATGTTTGTCTGTAATCAAATCTTGCAAGTTAAATTTGATCCACTTCCCGGTTACCGATTGAGTTGAAATTTTGGACGCATATGTATATCTCTGGGCAATGCAATATTTTTAGTTGTAGGTTTAAAATTCGATCAGTGATTGACAGGGCTCATGATTTAATACCAGGCATACAGGACACGGGTCAATCACAATCTTAAAGGATAAGCAGCGCTTGCCGAGGTCAGTTTGTGGCTAGGTGACCATCCATTGCATATCGAGATCATTTTGTTCCTCTATCTTGGTCCCAGCTGTCATTTGTAGATTATTTGACAGTCGTTACATACCTGTAACGAACGTCAGTGGCCCAGTCTGGCAACCAGTCTTACCAAGGAGTATCGTCTTACCCAGTAGGTACTAACTGGGTTGTGGAGGTCAGATAGCCAGTTACTCCGAGTAAAATACTGGTATTCAGCTGCATCTGATTAGACGGGCAGCCGACCACAATATAGCTGGGAAAACCGTACGCAAATGATGTAAAATATTTCATTTATCGAGCCATCGACGTAAGCGCATCGCTAAAGAATCACGTTGTCAAAATGGCTGTCCAATCCGGTACATTTCACAACCACTTGCGAAAGTATACAGCTGATAATAAAGTTTAAAACTAGCCACACACCTCACGACGGAACGTGTACAAAACTTCACGCTTGTATTCATTGGGGTAGGGTCGGCAGATGTGTTTACGCCGCTTAAATTCAAAGCAATTCATTAGTGGTCGGCGCCGCATGTCTTCTTCTTCCACACTTCTCTATTACTCGTCATCTCATCAGACACCTCCTTTCTGGCCTTAGTTCCATCGTTTCTTTGGTCTTCCTCTACTCTTATACCCGTCTACATTCTTACTCAACATTTTCCTCATTCCTCTGCATCACATGACAATATCGATATTCACATGGGCACTTATGAAACATCAGAAGATAGGTGCATAGTTTGGGTTGGTCGTTCACTATGGCGAAGAACCGGCAAGACACTCCATGGTTACAATTTTATTTTCAATTAGGTACTAAACTATGTCACTATAAAAAAATCTAATTAAATTAACACTGTAAATAAATCGCACAACATTGCACCAATATAATTTGACCATAAGAACTTGCAAATTGACCTGCCCATCCGAAAATGTGGTCACAAAAAAAACTAGGTTACCAAGCCATTTTTGATTTAAAACAGGGGCAATTCTAAATGCGTGTTTTATAACTTTAAAGCTACTTTTCTGCTAATAGTATAAATGAAAGTAACTCTGTGTGTCTGTCACCTTTTTTTCTCAAAACAACTGAACTGTTTTCGATAAAATTTAGCACATAGGTAGACCAAGTTCTGTGTGAGGACATATGATATTTTTGCCGGTGGTACAGTTGGCTCCTATTAAGATTTTGATCTAGATCTTGCTTAGTAAGTAGTTTCAATAGTTTTTAAAGCTAGTTTGTTTTTTTTTATACGAATGACATGATGGGGTCGTTCTCGAAGATGATATGGTTAGAAAGGAGGGGACCAATATAATAATATATGTGTGTGGTAATCGATTATCGTGGTACGAACATGTGATGCGGAGGATTGAGGAAAATGTTGAGTATGAATTTAGATGGTTATAAGAGTAGAGGAAGACCAAAGAAATGATGGATGGACTGTGTGAAGGATGATATGGGTAGAAAGGAGGTGTCTGATGAGATGACGAGTAATAGAGAAGTGTGGGAGAAGAAGACATGCTGCGCCGACCACTAATGTATTGGAAGAAGGGGAAGAGATTGATGATGAAGGGAGTTTTCTTGTGGGACTATCTCCGAGCACAAGGCAAGCATAGCCAAAACAAATGCTAGTATACATGGTTGACTGTTTTTAGCAGTTAATAAAGATGTGCTCTGTGTGTATTTACATACTTGGTCGCGATGTATCCGCTATGACGTCAGGCCTTGCGCAATCGAAATTCCTTAAACTTGTATTAAACGATGACAAAAGATTTTTAAGTAATATTGTTTCTGCATATTTTTGGTGGAATCTGCATTGATTTGAAGCTTCAGCATCTGCCTGACTTTTTCCAACTATGTTGGGGTCGGTTTCCAGTGTAAATAGATGCAGCTGTATACCAGTATTTTACATATAGCAACTGCTTATCTGAGTTCCACAAACCAGTTGGTAATTGGTAATACCCCTTGGTACGGGTTGCTGTCAATTGTAGATAGCCCGAAAGTCTGACAACCAGGCTTACCAAGGGGTATCGTATTACCCAGTACTAATTGGGTTGTGGAGGTCAGATAGGCAGTCGCTCCATGTAACATGCTGGTATACAGCTGCATCCGGTTAGACTGGAAGCCGACTGACATAGTTGGGAAACGGATAGACAGATGATAATGCTAATTAAAATAATTGATTTAGCCACTAATTAAGGATGTAACTACATAATCACTTGACCTATTAGTAGATTGACATAATAATTAAATATTAATGAATTTCTCGCACTCATTTCTATTTGAGTATCTTTATTGATCCGGCGTTGCTAGATGTAATTACTTTTAAGACATCCTAAATGGATGTGAACTAAAAGGTAATAGGCAGAACCTTTCTATGTTATTAGGACACTAATAAGGCCCTCAACACCGTAAGGGTAACCGAGGGGGGGCGCGTCGTGACAGGTAGTCAGTGGCCCAAAATTCTGACAATCAGTCTTACCAAGGGGTATCGTATTACCCAGTACTAACTGGGTTGTGGAGGTCAGATAGGCAGTCGCTTCATGTAAAATACTGGTATTCCGCTGCATACGGTTAGACTGGAAGCCGACCCCGACATCAGTAGGTACTTGGGAAAAGGCTAGGCAGATGATGGGACAGTAATACGCTGGTATTATTTATGTCAGTCTATACAGACAGACTCACATGGTTTTTTTTACGCTACCGTTGAAAAATGTTGTAATAGTAAATTCTTGTACAGTTAGCAAGTTTCTTTTATATTGAGTGTTAATAGGGCTAGAGGTTGCGCATGCGCAATGGTTGAAAAGTTGACAGTAGGCTGTTTGTCATGATTTCATACAGGCTTTTAAGCCAAGTCAGAGGCCCATGAGCGGCATAAAAATTCTGACACCAGGTTAGGCACTGACCACACGATAAAGAAGAAAGAACATGCTTTTTTTAAGCACTATGATGTTACTCTAATTACATAATATAAAATCACGCCTGTTATCCCCGAAGGGGAGGCAGAGTGTGCAGTCACAAACACCAATATGAAAATTGCTTTTAGATTTAGGAAAATCTAAAATTTTCACAAGAGATAACGATTGTAAATTGGATATGGGATCGTTTTCATAAAAATATGAGTTCCAAAATACTATGTTCGTTACAACATGAAGTTTTAAACAGAACAGTAGGAGAAAAACACTTTTAAAAGTGTTTACATATTGGTGCACCCCCCTTTTACTTACAACTTTAACAAATTAATTAGTTCAGATAAAGCTAACATGTTACCTTTACTTGGGAAGAGACTGGAGCCCACGACACAGGGTATCCTAGTGTGGAGTCCAGGGAATTTGTAAAAATCTAGTGCTTAAGGATCATTGTTTTTTTGTTACTAGCTTTTAAATATTGTACCTTGTTATGCGAACTGAATAAAAATTATTATTATTATTAACTTACACATAACTGACAAAAATGTGGGTGAACTATTAGGTCTCTACACCTCTGTTCAACCCTTCGGGATTACAGGCGATGTTGTCAGACAAAATTGGCCAAAATAATGTCTAATATAGTACCTACATCAATGTCAGTTCCTTCACCGAAGAAAAGCTTGAAGTTCTGTTACCACGCAAATAATCTAAAAATGATTATTCTCCGTTCAAGTGATCTTGGGGAATTCCTAATGTTACCAATGAAGTAATACCTGTATTATATAAACAATAGTATATAATGAGAAGTGCCTACTAATTGTAAAGTAGGTACATATGTGTTTAGAATATTAAATATTTAGCAGTTCAACTGTTTTTAACAAAAATATAACGCAGATTCATCATACGCCAAGCTTTTTACCAACTATGTTGATGTCGGCTTCCAGTCTTACCGGATGCATCTGTATGCAATTTTACATGGAGCGACTGCCTATTACAATATGATTACTTTGCAATAAAATACCCCTTAAAAATCCTTGTAAAATGATCTTCACAAAAAAAAAAAGGTACTATTTTTTTATATTTTCTTCTCAATTTTTTTTATCGAATTGGTAATATTCAACCTTATGTCAATACTATTAACTATGGGGATGACATGATCACGCATGATCAAATCCTCTATTTTTCAAAAAAGATAAAAAAAAAATCGTTACGGAACTACGAAACGTTTTGAAATTGCCACTTAATTCTAATCTCTATTCCATATTGATTAGGTTTATTTGAATACTTAATTGATAATAACTATATCACTAATTGTTAAAGTTAATTAGTATGCGTTTCTTCAAATAATAATCTTTAACCGACTTAAAAAAGGAGCAGGCTATGCGTTCCACAAGTTTTTCAACCGATTGTGTAGATTAAAGACAATTATTAAGAAACATGGTTGCGAAAAAAAAAGGTTACTATAGATAACCGCAACCTCTTCAAAAACACAGATCATCTTAAAATTCTGGAAACCAATTAAGAGTTGTTATTTAAATCACTATAATTGCTTTGTTAAATGCAAAAAAATAGTAATTACTTGAATGAATTATTAATATTGCGAACGGATGTAGTTCTGAAATAATAATAAAACTTCAGACTTATTTGACTCATCGTATAATTTAAATGTATAGATTTTTTATTAAAATGTTTTTATCACGAAAGTTTTCTTTTATTTTTTTTTTCACTCTTAGAACGTGGTTTAATAAATTTCAGTAACCATAGGAATACATTACTTAAAGTTTATGTTAATATTTTTGAGAGATTTTTATCAAAAATATAATTTATATTAGAGTGTTAAATAGGAATGCAAAATGTATATTATTCTTAAAAGACAGACGTATTTATTTCATTATTATCATCTAATTAGGTTACAGTTTCTTTAAAAAAATACTTTATATAATAAGACTTTAAAAATTACATTTAGTTTTTTTTTTGTAGATCGTATCGTAAGATAGTATTCAAATCCATTGAATTATTATACCAAAGTTAGAATATAATATTGGGCAATGATAAAAAAAAAACATGAGGGAGATTTTTTCACAAAAGTTTTATATTCGCGTGTTATGCTTTATTTAAGCTAGTATGAAAATATCCTGACTATTATACTATTATTTAACACTGTAATCAGTTAAAGTTATTAAAAAAGCAAAAAAAAAATATTTTCATCCCTAAGATGACAGTTTGACCCTATTATTTTCAACTCTTAATTGCCTATATATTACCAGAATACTGTAATTCAATAAAAATCACAAAACTGCAAAAACTAAGAAAAAACCAAAAAACCCCGAAAAATATTAGAACCCCAATACAATAGACATCAACGCGCAACCCTACCAAAAAAAAATCCTCACATTTTTTCCTCAAACTAAAAATAAAAAATTAAAAAATTAAAAACTCACATTAAAAATTACACGGCAACCACTCTACACTGTATACCACACCACACTGAAATGAACCACGAGAAAACTTTGCTTAATACGCCTTTTTAGTTCACAGATGAGTTGAAGATTTTTTTTTTATTTTAGTTTTAAAATCAACCGCGCGTGGTACATCACTTTCGTTCGTTGAGTCGGAACAACCGCAGTTAAGATGCGACAGACGCTTATATACAAAGGTTTATGAAATTACCGTGACCTCGGTTTTCATACTGCATGCCTTGGAAATGTGCGCTGATTCATGTATTTTTCCTTTTTTTTAGTTTTGTGCTTCAGGATGCGGGAGGGGTTGTTTTTTTTATTTTATACTTTTAAAAAATGGCAATATAAGTGCAAGTATTTTTCGATGCAGTTTGCGAGTTCTTTGTTCTTTATTATTGTTATGTTAGTGTAAAGTTCTTGTATTTTGACATTGGTCCTTTAATATATGGACTGTTATTAAAAGACAAGGAATTGGCGGAGGTTTGTTTTATTTTTGTCTTTTGTAATTTTCCCGGGTCAGGAAAATTGTGATTGGGTTATTACATCAGGAATTTCTCATTAGCAGCCACGGCGGCTGTATTTGTGCCCTATTAATGGCAATAGGCTCGCCCCTTATTACATGGGACTCAAACATAGCTGACTAAATGTGGGTGTACTATTAGGCACATCTCAGCTTAACCCTTTCGGGGATATGTGTTTTGCATATTTTTACGTGACAGTAGTATTTTTCAGCCAAGGTTTAATTACTAATTTTTGATTTAAGATTTAATGTTTTCGAATACATGTGTCTAAATCAGTGATGAATATAAATGTTGATGGATGGAGAGTGAGAGGAAGACCAAAGAAGAGATTGTAGAATGAATGATGAATGATATGAATGAAAAAGAATTAAATGATAACGTGACGGTTGACAGAGGAGAATGGAAGAAAAAATAGGACAATCCTGAAAAATGGAACGAAGTCTGGATAATGACGATAAAGAGCTGTTTTTTACCCGACTACGGCGAAGCCAAAAGGAAGGGTTATGTTTTTAGCTGTCTATGTATGTATGTATGTACATAAATGTATGTATGTTTGTATTCCTTTTTTTTTTCGTATGTGAATCATCAAATGACTACTTCCGCTCTGGGCGGAGCAGGAGGGAGTGTCAGACTTTTACTGACTATAACCTATCCATGTTCCTTCATCGCCCTTTGTGTTCCGGGGCCACGGTATCTCTTTCGAACAGTCCCGCAACCCCGGCAGGCATCGGCCCTTGCGGACCCCTTCCTTTTTGCTGACTCTCTTGAGGCGCGTGTAGAACACTCCTACGTCGTCGACTCGGCCTGTCGTCATAAGACGGACGGACGGCGAGCTAGCCCATAGCCCACCGTCCAAAGGCCCGCGATGTTTGTATTTACGTATGTTCCTCCGTAGCTAAACTATTCACCCGATTTTGTTGAATAAGGTGTCAATCGATTCGTTATAACTCCGTTCCGTTCGTCATGTATGTACTGATTTGAAATATATTTTTTTTATGTGAAATGATACTTTCGGATTAGTTCCATAGATTTTAATCTAAAATTCTATCATTTCATTAAATTTAAAATTTCATCAAAATTCGGTCCAGTAGTTTGTTTTTTTTTCTTCTTGGTCTATGTTGACATGATGGTTCTTAATAACTTCTAGTTACAAAGTACATTGATTCATGTCAAGAGTTTGTGTGGTATACCTACGAAAACTAAAAGGGGTGAATTTTTTTATAACACTAATATATGTAGTTAGTTACTTTCGCAAGTCAGTGACTTTGTTTGTTCCATTGTTTTTTTTGCCAGCTTCCATAAAACAATAAAAAAAACTAAAATAACTTAATTTTTTATATTATTTTAGATCATTTAGTGTTATTTTTTTGTTTTGTAATAAGTTTTTTTAGGTCATACAACCTATCGTATGACCTAAAAAAACTTGTCCTGATCTGTAGGTCCTAGAACTACAGGTTGAAAGTATGTAATAGAATATTTGTTTCTAAGAGCCACAGGAAACAATTAATGAATATACCATCTCAACATGAATGATGTAACCAAGATTTTGTAACAATATTCTGATTTAAAAGAGTGTCCATGGAGTTTCTTGCCCGTTCTTCTCCATAGAGATCTACGCTAGGGAATGGGCAACTACAGTACTTTCACAGTTTTTATGTCTTGTGACTGGGACTGTAGCTACATTTAATTTTCATCTTTGTTTCGACAATTCAAAAGTGCCTGTAACTGGCCTACTTGAAATAAATGCTTTGATTTTGATTTTGAAAAACGTAAATAAGTACGTAAGAAGCAAAACTATAAATCTGACCTACTTGTAACGACTTCATTACAAATTGATAACTAGTAACTTCCTCTTGCGATAAAAAGTTGATTATTGCAAAAAAACTAAATGCTATTTATTGCTGTGTGATTGCAATTAGATTACTTAAGTACATAATATACTTGTTTTATAAGTGGATATTTGATGAATAAATAAGATTTTGTTTTCTGGAAAGTGAGGTCAAATACAGAATATTAACGGATCCTTCACGAACCCCTGAATCAAGCATTTTGTACATTAAACTTAGTAACTCTACGACACAACTTTATTTTTTGGGGGTGAAAAATCACTTTTGACGGTAGGACTCAAGTAACAAACTCAAAACATTGTGTTGATGAATGCATAAAATACTAAACGGGTCATGTAGGTCACCAGTGTCTGGGGCAAACACGGAACCAGCGCGTAACTAAAGTCATAACAACAAAAACTAAAACAAAAAAAAATCTTGTGTAAAAGTAGGAACTTAGACCGTATCTCCGTAACTAGAAGGTTCCCAGGTATGGTCTAGAACAAACACTGCAACTGCCTACACTCTTGGGAAAGAGCGTGAGTTTATTTGAGCTAGCATGAGAAGTATTATCCTCCTATCTGTTATTGAGGTGACTACAGGAGCTAAATTAGCAACTCTATTTGTGGTGTTTCAAACTTCGTTTGTAATACTATTAGAATAAAGTTCTAATCAGCTTGCACTACAAAGTGGTTGTTACGTCAGTCACTGCGGTCAAAGCCTTGCTCCATCGCTCTCGTTATGATCGGACATAATCCCATGGGGACGTTTTAACAATGTCTTAGGACACACGGGGATAATGTCGCTTCAATTTTAGCAAAAGAATCTTCGGAATCGGATCAGTAGTTCCGAAGATTATAATAAATAAATAATAAGCCTTTTTATTTCCTATAAACCAAAAAACATTTACACAATACTTATTCTAATGTTAGTAGTTACTTATACCATTTTTTTTTTTTCTTATTTATTATGTATTGTTATAGGAACCCCTTGATAGGGTATAGGCCTCCTCCAATTTCTTCCATATCTCCCTGTCCTGCGCTGTTCTGATCCAGTTTTCCCCCGCTGCTGATATTATGTCATCCACCCATCGTTTTTGTGGTCTGCCCACTTTTCGCTTACCTTGTGGACCGGTCCATTTGGTACACTTGAGAGTCCACCTCTGGTCGGTGTATCTTGCTACATGGTCTGCCCAGTTCCATTTTATTTTAGTGCATGATGTGGCACATCTGTAAGTTTTGTCTTTTGTCTTATTTCTTGACTTCTTATTTTGTGAATTTTCCGTAGGTTTAATATACTTCTTTCCATTGCTCGCTGACAAGTATTTATTTTGTTAATGATCTTGTTGTATGTTCCGAAGATTACCCCCTGCAAATATTATTTTTGTCTTCGGAACAGTGACGAGTCGGACATAATTGTCAGTCAGTCATATATTTTTTTTTAATACTTATTACTTCTCTTAGTCATATAAATAAACCAATGTGGCTTCAGAAAAACGTTCACAGGACTTGTGATCCTAAGAGACTAGAGGCCCGTCCCGGCTTCGCACGGGTGGATATTTATTTTCCTGTAAACCCCCCCCCCCCTATTTTGTCTAGTAATAAATATAGGCAATGACACTCACAAATAACGTGACTTTCTATTGGTAAAAAAGATTTTTCAAAATCGGTTCTGTACATCCAGAGATTACATCCTACAACTTCACAAACAACTTTACTTGTTTATCATAATATTATTATAGATTGAATTGATTTCCATATCTACGGCAAATATCAAAAACAAAATCACCCATCTCTAAAACAACCGCGGCACCTCGAACCAATTGATTATGTTTTAGCCATTAGAGAAAGTAACATTATAAACTTTGCTTGAGGTGTAAGGTCAGAATCGCATAACGTTGAACTAGAGACCTAAATTCTTTAGTTATATAAACTATTATTATGTTTAAACACATTTTTCGTGTTATAAAAAAAGGCCGTCAGTCTGGCTGAATGAAAGGGGCTTTTTTTCTAGAAATGGCTCGAACTATACAAGAACTCGGAGTGCCTCGTTGGTGTAGTGGTCGCAAACAGTATTGCTGCTTCTGTTCCAGGGTTCGATTGTTGTCCATACTTCCATACTTACTTACTAACTAGCTGATGCTCGCAGCTTCGCCCGCCCGCAAATCATATACTAAAACCTTCCTCTTGAATCACTCTGTCCATTAAAAAAACCCGCATCAAAATCCGTTGCGTAGTCTTAAAGATCTAAGCAAACATAGGGACAGACAGACGCGGCGGGGGACTTTGTTTTATAATATGTAGTGATGTTATAAATGCAATTTGTTTGTTACCTTTTCACGCCTAAACCAGTGAACCGATCATTCTAAAATTTTGCACATATACGTTGTCAGGTGTACAGAAACGGACATAGGGTACCTTCCCTCCCGAAAAAAAGTACTGTTACCGAGGAAAACAACAATAACGTTCTTATGATAATAGATGGCGCCACGTGTCTTTCGAATCATGATTGAATTATATTATTACAAGCGGAGTACAACACGAATCGATTGTCAAATTCTAAATTAACGCGAGCGAAGCCGCGGGCAAATGCTACTTAATATTAAATTTACAAGAAACGTAAACGTCGTACCTAATTGAATTGCCGATGTTTTTTAGAAGAAATGAAAAAAATTAAATGAAGAAATGATAAAGGGTGTAAATAGACCCTTAACGAAGCCGAAAGGCACTTGTTCTCCCCGTCATTGTAATATTATTTTAGCCTTAAATACCTCTAGAACCCGTATACTATTAATTGCACAATGTTTTACCGTAAAACGTGATTTATCACCACAAAAAAAAAAGTCGTTTTCCAGCAATATTTACTGCGTAAAGTTACTTAGTTTGATGTACAGAATGCTTGGTTGACGGCTTCGTGAAGGATCCGTTTACACCCTGTATTGAAGACCCATGTAGTATGGAGTGAGCCTATTCCCATCAACTGGGCGCAGATCCAGTCTCCGTGCTGCTGTTGTGTAACTTATATAGAACTAGATTTTTCTCGCGGCTTTGCTTTGGAATGTAACCCACGACATCGTTTTAAATGTAGCCTATGAAACGCGGGGATAATGTAGCTTCCGGTTAGTGAAAGAATTTTCGGTATCGGATCAGTACTTCCGAAGATAAGAACATACAAACTTGCAAACAAATTTTACCTCTTTTTAAAATATTAGAATGGAAAAATCCAATGACCTGCCTGATTTAGGAATTGAACTCAAGTGAACTCAACAATTTGCGACCACGAGACCAACAGGAAAGTCTTAACGCTATTCTTACAAAAAAGTGACGAAAATAATTCATCACTTTATCACTTATCATCATCGTCATCTGCTAGCTTTTTCCCAACTTCATAATGGGGTCGGCTTCCAATCTTACCGAACGCAGCTGAACACCAGTATGTTAAATGAAGCGACGGCCTATCTGACCTCCACACCCCAGTTGGTACTGGGTACTACGATACCCCTTGATAAGACTGGTTTTCAGACTTTCGGGCCACTACCTGTAACGAATGATAAAAATCTACAAATGACAGCGGTAACAAAACTTGGTATGTAATGGATGGTCCACGGACCAACCTAGGCCAGCACAGCTTAACCTGAATTGACCCGAGCTGCTATTATTATTTAGCCACGTGCTCCTTCAAAAAAACTGATGAAATTAATAAATCACATCACAATCACAAAATAGCGTCGATAAAAATAAAAAATCAAAGTTTGACATTTAAATAACAATATTTGTGAACGTTTAAAATACTAATAATACCTATTCCTCTCATATTTCCTTTTGCATTTTTACGGTCATAAAATTGTTATCAACTTTAGTAGAGATCAAATAAAATAATAACACTGTATTATTAAACATGTGTATGTTTATTACTCTTTCACGCAAAAACTACCGAACGGATTTGGACGAAATTTAGCACACAAATAGTTTATAACCTGGATTAACACATAGGATACTTTTTATCCCAGTAATATGATCCCGTGGGACAATTATCGAACCCACGCGGGCAGAATTTAAAAATGTTTTTATTGAATCTTTTAACTCTACCTTTGCCGACAAAAGACGAAGAATCTCCCAATCTTATGTTAAAGTACCTGCTGTCCATGACCTCCCTCTGCGAGAAATTATTATAAAAATATTACTTACCTATTTGAATCGGATTTTATTTACAATTTCAAGGGTTTACTTTTTTCCACGGAACCCTATTCCCTTTTCTAAATTAAAAGTAAAGCCTTAGTTACTCCTTATAACATCAGCTATCTACCAGTAAAAGTCCTGTCAAAATCGGTCCAGCCGTTTTGGAGATGAGCCGGTACGAACAGACAGACAGACAAAAATGAAAGTTTTTTTTGTTGTAAGTACTGTAAATATTGTCATATGTATTCATTAAAAAGCTGTTATTTTTAAAGTACAAACAGACACTTCAATTTTATTTATTTGTAGAGATTAGGTATTCCTCTGCCTTACCCTTCGGGAATTACAGGCGTGATGTTATGTTATACACGGTGCAGTTTTGCAGCCTCGTAAAAATTCAGGAGGTTGTCACAAAATACGTAAAAATAATCAATTTAAATTACGATACTTGCTCAATAACTATTAAAGCTGCTATTTTAAATTGTTTAAATTTGACAGTATTTCAGAATAACACGAAAGCAATAGATGAATCAAACATCGCGTGACATGTCTCGTGTGCGTTTATTTGGGTGTGTGAAGGCGCGGTTATATTGCCAGTTACAGTCGTTTTAATATGGGTGGTTTACACTTACCGATTTCCTTAAATAAGAAAAAAAAAACCTACCCATTTTATTATCGATTCGGGTCGAGAATCATTAGCTTAAATACCTCCTTGAATTTGACCAACATGCAAAACTGCACCTTGTATACCACATACGTAAAATCGATTATTATTTTTCACTGACCAAGGAATCGAAGCATATGCTTTCAAGGTTGTTCAAGATATTAAAAACGTTTTAAATTTGAACTATTGACCTCTCTTCTAAATAGAATCAGACTTAGGTATATATATTTTATATCGTTGTGTAATCATCATCATTATCTGCCCAGCCTTTTTCCAACTATGTTGGGGTCGGCTTCCAGTCTAACCAGATGCAGCTGAATATCAGTATTTTACATGGAGTGACTGCGTATCTGACCTTCACAACCCAGTTAGTACTGGGTAAAACGATACCCCTAGATAAGTAAGACTGGTTGTCAGACTTTGTGAGCCGCTGACTACCTGTAATGACTGTCAAAGATCTATATCGTTGTTTAATATTATGTCTTTGTGGTCGAAATGGTACCTAGTATACCTACTATAATAGGCATGACGACAGTATCAAAAAATTGCAAATCTATTTAGTTCGTCAGTTAGAGTATTGGAAATTAATGGACGCGTATTTTTTGTTTTTGTAAATCAATGAATATTGACAAAGATAAAACGCATCAAAACTCGGGAGTGGGGGCTCGTGACGTCAGAACTAGGTAAAAATTATACCTAGGTGTGACGTATTGAGAATTTTAAAAGCGTCATATCTTCGTCAATTTTGGTTTACGTAACAAAATAAAAAACACGGGTCAAATATTTTTTGATAATCTAACTGACGGTTTAATTAGTTTTTTTTTGTCGTCTCGCCTATTATCTTGTCACTGAAAAACTGGGTTATTGAGGTTAGATAGTCGCTCTATGTAAATAAAATAACTATAAACGTTTATTTTCAGGTATTGACAATTTGACGCCCATAAAATACAAATTAAGCACAAGTTTTTATTTACATGCAAATTAAGTTAAAAAAAAGTAATTACAAAAAAATAAAACGTTCTTATTAAAGGTAAATCAGTTAGAGGTGAGTTGAGGAGCTCGTGGCGAAATAATAACAGCCACTCGGATCAATCTTCGGGTTAAGCCGCGCTTGCCTAGGTTGGTTTATAGATGGGTGACCACCCATTACATACCCAGTTATCTCCGTGCCTCGGAAAACACGTTAAAGCCGTTGGTCCCGGCTGTCATTTGTAGATCTTTGACAGTCGTTACAGGTAGTCAGTGGCTCGAAAGTCTGACAACCAGTCTTACCAAGGGGAATCGTATTACTCAGTGCTGTTGTGGAGGTCAGATAGGCAGTCACTCCATGTAAAATGTTAGTTTTCAGCTTTATGGATTAGAAGCCGACCCTAACATAGTTGGGAAAATCTACAAATAAATGGTCTTTTGTTTTTGTTGAACCTAGGACCTCACATCCAGCTGCCACGTTTGCGATTACTAAACTAACGAGATAAACGCTATAGTCCAATCACTATAAACACCGCACTTGGTAATCAGTTGTTACCACATGAAATGGTAACCACAATTATTTGTCGTTAGAGTTAACAATTTGTGATTTTTCCTTGTAAAATAGAAGCGAACTGTTTGACTGGCATACTTCACGTAAGTCACACCTATATTGGTAAAATAGTTTGGTATTTTGACATGTTTTAGTTCCAAGTAATGGACACATGCTTTTTTTTATTGCGACAAGTCCGCCACACTATTCCCTGCCCAGTGTAACTCCTGTGCACCAGAATCAACAGTGGCGATCACCAGAACAGCGCCGAGACACTACGCTTGACGAAATCCCAGTTAGATCCCGCAACGAAATTAATCAGAAAAGTATAGCGGAGGAGTAGGAAAAACCGTAATTTCCACTTCCCTCCATATCAGCAGGAGACAAAACGAAACAAGGCCAATAGGCACAAAGGGACGTTTACAAATGGGATAGGCCCAGTTACCTAGCACCACGGGTAAATATTAACATTAATGGGTCCTAAGTTGTGAGCTGTTATATTTGATTCCAATAATAGGAATGGCAATGGACACATGCATGACAGCTTTCTGAAGTGTGTCATCCCTCTCAGTGGCGAACGCTCCATGGAAACACTAAAGCTGTGGCGAAGTAGTGCATCCTTACCAATCCCATTCGTTCCACCTGCTGAAAATCTCCCACCTGGACATGAGTTGCCATGGCTGACCTGGAAGTCTTTAAATAGACTTCGGAGCCAGGTTGGCCGCAGCAAGGAAAACCTGCTCAGATGGAGATTTATTAATTACTCTTCCCTGGAGTGTAAATGTGGTGCTGTTCCACAAACGATGGGGCGCTTATTATCGTGTCCTGCGTGATTTGTTGTTTGTTCACTACAGGAACTGATGGACGCTACCGAGAGCGCCAAGCTAGAAGCTCAGTTCTGGGCCGACACTATTTAGATTGCCACCGACACACTAATGGTGCATACACACCTCATGTTGAGGTAACATTCTCTAACAATGTTATTAATTGTTACCACGTGTTGACTATTTTCAAAAGTTATGGTGCATTTACACCGCAGTTACGTTTTGTCGAGCAACGTTTCCAAGTGTTACTGGCCAACATCCGATAACAAAAAGTTATTCATTGTTATTATAATGTTGCCGTGATATATATCCGCCGTATATGTTAAGTAATGTTGCCTAACTTTTGAAAACAGTCAACATGTGGTGACAATTGATAAAATTGTTTGAGAATGTTACTATAACAAAGAACAAATGCTATGCAATTTGCTTGTTGCTGAAAGTTACTCTTTGTTATATTTTGTTAATTTATGTTACTTGCGGTATGGACGCGGTGATAACATTCAACAAATAGTAACAAGTAACAGCAAAAGTTACAGATTGTTACCTAATGTTACCGTGTTGCACAGTGTTGCTCCACAAAACGTAACTGCGGTGTGGATGCACCATTAGACAATATTACTTAACATATACTAACACGGTAACAAAAAATAACACTTGGAAACGTTGCTCTACAATAGTAACTACAGTGTGGATGCACCAAAAGGAGAAGTGGAAACATTATTTATGGGAGAAAATAGAAAAAAAAAATTATATCTATACTCACACATATTTCGCATCGATGACGAATCGATACTACGAAAACAAAAATATTTGAAACAGTTGTGAATCGCGATCTTTTGTTTTTCGATGACGAGTTGGAACAGTGACGAAGTCGGTCATGACTCGTTTTATAAAATCTAACGTAACATAACATCACGCCTCTAATCCCCAAAGGGTAAGGCAGAGCTGTACCTAATAGTACACCCACATTTCGCCAGTTATGTTGAAGTCCCATGTGGGGCTAGCCTATTGCCATCAACCGGGCACGAATTCAGACTCGTGGCTGCTAATAAGAAATCTCTGATGGAAAGAGAGAAAACGTATTGATTTGGCTTTACAACAAAATAAGAATAAAATAAAAAATAAGAAACTTAAAACTAGGTACACAATAAAAAAACTTAAAACTAAACGGAAAGAAAAATGTAACAAAATAAAATTGTGTGTCTCACGGCTGCGCCAAATAGGCCCAGGTGGCCTACCACGACGTCTTATAGCAGGATCGTTTTAATCTTGTTCCAGTGTGGAAAAGAGATGGCTCTAGACGTCCTCTATAGCTCCGTCTCTTACCCACACTGGAACAAAATTAAAACGATCCTGCTTTAAGACGTCATGGTAGGCCACCAGTTCAGCAAACTGCCGAGCAGCTAGTGCCCAACGCTGGTTTTCAACTGGACCTGAGATGGTGATGTTACGGACATAAAACAGTTTTAAGCTGTGTGTGTTCTAAATAAACATGTTTTTGTATGAAAAGATACTTATATAAAATAAATATGTGTATAATATTAGCAAATAAACTAGATAAGTAGATATGAATGAAAGAATCCGATAAAAGTGAAAGACATAACAAACATCCTTAATACATGGATAAATAAAACGGACGCATAGAAACATAAACCTATTTCGCATGTTACCAACTTGTAAACACTTGATGGAAAATTCATATTAACAATTTGCCCGACCAGGGAATCGAACTCAGGACCTCATGATCAGCAATCGCGAATACGACTACTAGAACAATGATGCAGTATTTTAATAAAATTACCTTGTATAGTATTTTCAGGCACGAAAAAAAACGAATGTGACCCGTTTACGAACACGTTACAGAGTTAGTATGTGTGTATGTTTGTTACTCTTTCACGCGAAAACTACTGAACAGATTTAGCACACAGATAGTTTATGACCTAGATTAACACATAGGATACTTTTTATCCTGGTTGTATGATCCCGTGGGACAATTATAGAACTCGACGCGGGTGAACCCGTGTGCATAAGCTCGTATAAAAATATTTACTTAAAGGTAATCGAACCCGGACCCCCAAGGTCCTATAAAAAGTATTTACAAAAGATTAATACGACATCTCATTCATAACATTCTTTTAAAAAGATGACTCGGTCACATTATAAACTATAAGTAATTATTTACCATACTGATGTCCCTTATTTTGTTCAACGCAGACTCGAACCCGGATACGCTCGGCCGTGGGCGAACCACATAGCTACATGGTTACAGTTTTAACGCAGCTGGATTTCTGAGACATGTTATGACGAAAGGTACAATTCCTAGCGAGAAGCTTTGATCTGGTGTTGCGGGACTGTTCGAAAGAGATACCGTGGCCTCGGAACACAAAGGGCGATGAAAGAACATGGATGGGTTTTAGTCAGTAAAAGTCTGACACTCCCTCCTGCTCCGCCCAGAGCGGGAGAAGTCATTTGATGATTTCCCATCCGAAAAAAAATAAAAAAAGCTTTGATCTATGCTACACATACACAAATAAATAAAATTTGAAGTATCTGTTTTGTAATTTCAAAAGCTTTATTCTGAATGCATATACGTTACTTATAACTTTTGTCTGTATGTCTGTTTGTTCCGGCTAATCTCCAAAATGGCTGGACCGATTTTGGCGGGACTTGTACTGGCAGATAGCTGTAATAAAGTAATAATTTCAGAAAACTTTTTAGGGGTCCGTGCAAACTTTTTATTACTCAGGGCATTGCTCATGCATTAGGGTGAAAAAAAAAGCGCTGCAGTATTTTCATTTCAGTTTTCATGCAGCATTTGCAGCATTACAGTCAGCATTTTCATGTAAAAAGGTTCTCACTCGTACATAGATAATTTCAGTGTCGCCGCGTTATGTCACTGCACTTGGTTGACACTGCCGCAGTACCGTCTGCAGTCTGTTGTCCCTCTCAGAATTGTACCTTATCAGAACAAAAGCAAGACCTGAAATTGGTCAATAATATCGGCACTTTACAATAGTTCTTAGCATGGTTGAATTTTATTTGTCTGATAAAAAGATTATAGTTTGGTGGACGGGACCAGGCGTGATATAAATAAAATATATACCCAAGTATCGTAGATCTTCAACAGTCGCAGGAGCAGTTAGCAGGAAGCCCGAAATACAGACAACATTTTTTTTTTTTTTTTCGGATGGGAAATCCTCCAATGACTCCTCCCGCTCTGGGCGGAGCGGGAGGGAATGTCAGACTTTTACTGACTAAAACCCATCCATGTTCCTTCATCGCCCTTTGTGTTCCGGGGCTACGGTATCTCTTTCAAACAGTCCCGCAGCCCCGGTTTAGCCCTGGTTGGCCCTGGTTGGCCTGGTCAGCCCTGGTTTTATCCAGTAATTGTGTCATGACGGTCAGGTAGGCATTCGCTCCATGTAAAATACTGGTATTCAGCTGCATCTGGTTAGACTGGAAGCCGACCCCAACATAGTTGGGGAAAGGGTGGGCAGATGATGATGACTATCTTAAAATAAGAAGACTAGACAAACACACCCTTTTTACACCAGTCACAGTCATAGTGACCTATTCTTTACTTAAAATAACACGATAATTGATTCAGCATTAGTCATAGACAAATCGAAAAGTTCATCCAAAATTCTTCAGTAGGTAAGAACAACGACATATTATATTTATGTAGGTATTATTTTTTTCTTTGCACACCCATCTTGCTTTAAACCGGATCGGCTACTGTACTTCTAAGAGGTAATACACACATGTCCGTTCGGAATGACTCAACTCAGACCATCGCAGTCCACTGGTGGACATAGGCTTCTCCCAAGCTGTGCAATACCAGTATTTTACATGGAGCGACTGCCTATGACTGACCTCCACAACCCAGTTATAACTGGGTAATAAATACGATACATCTTGGTAAAACTGGTTGTCAGACTTTCGGGCTACTGACTACCTGTAACGACTGTCAAAGATCTACAATTGACAGCTGCGACCAATGGCTTAACGTGATTTCCGAGGCACGGAGGAAACTCGGTATGTAATGGTTGGTCACCAACCTAGGCAAGCGCCGCTTAACCTGAAGACCCGAGCGGCTGTTATTATTTAGCCACGAGCTCTCCATAGAAGGGTGTAACAAGACCTTTAACGAAGCCGAAAGGCACTTGTCCTCCTCGTCATTGCGATATTTTTTTGTTCTACACCATACCTGGGAACCTTCTAGTTACGGAGATATTGGGGGTCAAAGTTCCAACTTTTTCATTAAAACTTAAGATTTTACTTTAAACACCTCCACGACCTCCGTACTATTCAATTCATCCATCAGCACAATGTTTTAAGTGCGTTACATTAAGTCCTACCGTTAAACGTAATTTTTTTCACTTCAAAAAGTTGTTTCCCAGCAATAGTGTTTGCGTAGTTACTTAGTTTGATGTACAGAATGCTTGGTTGACTGCTTCGTGGAGGGGCCTGTATACACTTTGTATCTTCGTGGAGGGGCCTGTATACACTTTGTATTTTGTTATAGTTGCTATAACAAAATACAGCCATATCTAACAAGTGTAAAACACCCATAACCCTCACGGATGCAATTGACTTTTGACCTCACAGAAGAATAATATTTTTGAATATTTGAACTACTTTATTATTCGTTTACCTAGATTATTGTATTTAAGTGCCAAGTCGGTTAAGTAGATGCAAGAATGTATTACGCCTATTAACTCTGAAAGGTAGGCAGAAGACCACCTAACAAGTACACCCAAATTTCGCCAGCTATGTTTAAGTCAGAATAAGGATCGAGCCAATAATGACGACCCGAATGGCGCAGCGGTAGTGAGGCTGCCTTACGTTCTTAGGGTCCCGGGTTCGAATCCCGGTCGGAGCAATTGTTTGTGTGATGAGGGCATTTGTTTCCGAGTCATGGATGTTTATATGTATAATAAGTATGTATTTACAAACAAAAAGTATCTATGTAGTATATCAACTATCTGGTGTCCACGACACAAGCCTCGTTGCTTAGTGTGGCACTGGATGGCGCTGTGTGTAATGACCAGCGATATTTATTTATTTAATAATCGACATTAACCGGGTACCTATCCAGTCTTCCTAGCTGCTAATGAGAAATTCCTGATAGAAAAACCCAATAACACTTTGGCCGAACCGGGAATCGAACCCAGGACCTCATTCTCAGCGGTCGCGATTGCGACAAATAAACTAACGAGACAATGAAGATCAGATAGGCAGTCGGTCCATGTAAAATACTAGTATTCAGTTGCATGCGGTTTATCCGGTTAGACCACATCCACAGATAATAATAAATACTAGTTTATTCGTTTACCTAGAGATTTAATTCCCTCGTTGGTCTAGTGCAGTGGTTCCCAACCTATGGTCCGCGTCCCACCGGTGGTCCGCCAGAGCCTGGAATATGGTCCGCGAAAGGTTAAAATGTTATTCGTACTTTTAACTTCTACAAAAGATGCAAGCTCAACCCAACCTTATTGAACCTGCAAATTTTTTTGAAAATCTACCAACTTGTATAAGACTTTCATGGTTTTTCACTACACTTAAAGTACTTTCAGGATCCCACCCACAAATCACTTCATGACATATTCCCGCGATCATGATGCTTGCAACAGAGTCGAAAAAAAAAAAACTTCGATCGCTTTTGTATCCTTCACTATCTTAATTGTACAGGTTTTCACCCCATTTTCCAAATTTTGCATTGTGTGAGTTAAAGATTCACCCCCCTAGATAATATTGTTGGTGTCCATGTGTGTGTGTATCTAGGACCTTATGGTCCCTGCTTACAATGAAGACACCAAAGTGGTCCCTGGTCCAAGAAAGGTTGGGAACCACTGGTCTAGTGGATGCAAGAATGTATGCAGCCCCACAAGTGGGACACAGCCTCGTGGCTTAATAATAACAACCATTCGGGCCGATTTTTAGGTTAAGCCTTGCTTACTTAGGTTAGTCCGTGGATGGGTGACCACCCATTACATACCGAGTTTCCTCAGTGCCCCAGAAAGCACGTGAAGCCGTTGGTGTCATTTGTAAATCTTAGACAGTCGTTACAGGTAGTCAGTGGCCAAAAAAGTCTTACCAAGGGTATCGTATTACCCAGTACTAACTGATTTGTAGAGGTCAGATAGGCAGTCGCTCCATGTAAAATACTAGTATTCAGTTGCATCTGGTTAGACTGATAGCCGACCCCAAATACCAAGTAACTCCGGTAGGTCGAAAGGTGAAACAATTCAAACCTGATAAAGTATATCATTTCATTTCTTTTCATTTCCTGTGTAAGGCAAGGTGTCGAATCTTGTTATCTTGACTTTGTAACTCCACCAAGTAACTCCTGCATGAAGGGTCGAACCAGTTCCAACCTGACCAAGGTAGGGTATTGTTTATGGTACCATGGTGCTCTTACAGAAAATTCAATAAAAAATTCTAGATTTATCTTGTTTTTTCTTTTATAAAAAAAGTAGTTACCTACTTTTTTTACTTACGAAAAAAATCGTTGCTTTTGGTTAAGATTAGCAAGAAAGAAAGAAAACATTTTTATTCGAAGTTTTTGATTTTTGTATTTGAGCGTTTGAAGAGTCAAACACTCAAATACAAGAAAAATTGTGATAT
Source organism: Xestia sexstrigata (assembly GCA_941918905.2). Taxonomy (NCBI): domain Eukaryota; kingdom Metazoa; phylum Arthropoda; class Insecta; order Lepidoptera; family Noctuidae; genus Xestia; species Xestia sexstrigata. The sequence continues at coordinate 10,313,862 of OW799228.2, read as the reverse complement.
TTATTTAGAACACTCCCGAGAGAAATAATCAAACTTTCACGGGCATATTTTTTTTAAATTTTGTGACCACAACATGAAGTTTAATGAAATTTTCCACCAATAAAAAAAATTGAATATATAATAGAAGATAAATGCCAGGAACAAATTCGCGTTAAAATCATTTTAAAATGTCCAATACTTTTAAAGTTATCCCAATAAATGTAAAATATCCCTTGACACTTTTGATGTGTGTAGTTGTTAAAAGGCTAGGGATATGAGATGGTAACAGCATACAGGAGATGATTTCATTACCTTAACACGTAAAATCGATTAAACATAAACACAGCATTAACGAGGTGATTTCTAGTCAATGCGACATAAATAATTTAATGACTAATGAGTCACTTTTAGTAATAAAATAGTCTTTATGTCTGATGACGTAGCCGATTTGGACGAATCGAAATGAATATTAAAAACATTTCATTTGCATTTCATTTATTCAACAACAAATTACATTGTGTCTGAATGTGATACATATCTATTGAATAAAGGCATCTTTCCAGGAGAAACGCCTTAAACCGTCCCTTGAATGAGCCTGTGTAGAGTATGTTTTTTAGCACTAGCGGTAATTTATTAAATACAGTTGCGGGGCAGTTTTTGGGGACTGCCGATAGAAGTGAAAACTAAGTAATTTGTGAATTATATCGTTGAACTGTGTGTGCAATTTTTTTTTTGTGTGTGGCGGTCTTCGCTATTCGCTATTTAATACTTTATTTAACTTTAAAATCAAAAATGTAAACACTTCACAATACAAGTAGTACATGTTATTTTCCCGTTACACAGAGTTGTCAAATTCGAACAAATGTCAAATCATAGACATCAAACAGAAAACACGAGCATTGTCTTTGGGTTTAATTAAACTAACATTTATTAATAGAAATATACACATTTATTTAGTTGCTATATTTATATCACACATAATGTCTATTTACAAATTTAGCAATACCAATAAATATTTACACTGTACAAAATATAAGCATACATTGTAATGTACTGGTGTATACCTTTCCGAACGCAACTTCGGGGGCGTTCGGCTAAGCTCGGCCTCCGTCGGAGCATATGACTGACCAAAAATCAATTAGGCATGGTCATTGAGTTCAGTACTCGTTTTGGCCTCCTGACTTGTACACGCTACATCTTCAACCAAAATCTAGACTTGTTTCGTAGACCTAGATCTCGCTAAACGCCTCAATATCATCTCCGCAGCCTAGGTATTACAGCGTATTGAGTAAATTGTTCTCTGTCGTCTTCGATTATTTGTAGCGTTAAGCCTGCTGGAAGTGTCGAGAAGTTTCATTTTTTATAAGAAATGAGTATATAAGAGAAAGTCTGAAAGTGGCGCCGCGCCGGTGACTGAAAAGTTGTGTGGTAATCGGTTGTATGGGCATGTGATGCGGAGGGATGAGGAAAATGTCGTGAGGAGAGTTTTGAGTATGAATGTGGATGGGTATAAGAGTAGAGGAAGACCAAAGAAACGATGTATGGACTGTGTGAAGGATGATATGGCTAGAAAGGAGGTGTCTGCTGAGATGACGAGTAATAGAGAAGTGTGGGAGAAGAAGACATGCTGCGACGACCACTAATGAAAATTAGGATAAAAGCAAGACAATGATGATGTTCACACGACGCCTGATTAATTATATAAGAATTTTTCATCTATCTACTCCTATCATTTCATTTTTTGATCATTTGCTAGGCAAGCCAAAGTTGTTACGTTATTTCAGTTTGTTTATGTTACAAAAATACAAAATGAACAAAAAGTGAGAAATCATTTTTTGTGCATTTTGTGTTTTTATATTTCACTTCAATTTAAAGATGCTTAAGGTGGAAGCGCTAGGGTAGAACGCTAAATTCAAATTTTCTTGAGTTTTTTGACAATATGAGTCGCGCAAGTAACACGTGTGTAAGTTACAGAATTATAATCATTAAACTCATCAATACAATCCTATATGTTCATTTAACCCCATTGAATGACTTTTCATGAAATAGTATCTACTCAGGAGGACCTCACGCTCAGAAACTGCTCTTGCAACCACAAAACCAAAGAGACAATCAAGCCTACATACCAAATAGACGTAAAACTTGGTTAATACTTACTTAGTACTAACTAATGTCAATAAATGACGCTTTCTGGTCATATTTTGATGATGTTATTATTTTAACCTTTAGTTCGTACCCTAGAATGAGTGTGAAAGACTAAATTATAATTAGGGAGTATTTACAATAGTCATTACCTAGAACGCGTGGACATCTTTGACAGTCGTTAGTAGTCAGAATCTTAAAAGTCTGACAAGCAGCCATCCATTTTTACCGTGTGGTTAGTGCCTAACCTGCTCAGAGTTTTTATGCCACCCATGGGCCTCTGAATGGGGGGGGTCTGTATTTATGCTTTCGCGGTTGCTCAACGACATGCTTTGCTTATGCTTTGCTTGGTAGTATAGATGCAGGCCTACCTTACTGCCTCCCTCAGAGGCGGTAGGGTGGCGGGGTCTTGAGGGGGAGCGCTACGGTCGTGTAGATCCTCAAGGCAAGTCCGGGGGATTCACCTTCACGAGGTTGCCACCCTGTTCTTGGTCTAATTCCATAAGAATTAGACGCAACAAAAACCCCCAGGCGCTTTTTTGTATTTTCCCGAAAGCCAGAATCCCAGGCCTAGGGCAATCCCACACCCCACTCCCATGATCCCACGCCCAGTCCCTCCCTCCTTTTTCCCTTTTCTCCTTTCGGTCCATGAGGACGGGCAACCTCAACTCCAAAAAAGCCCACAAAATCCAATAATGCAGAGTGGAAAAAATAATATTCCCCAGGTGGGTCCCGGCAATGCCGGGGAATCCCACACCGACTCGTCGGTCTGCCCCCACCGTAATCTGGGGGGGGGCACCAATCTGCCAATTAGTGCCGCGCCTTCTGCGCGGCTGGCTGCTTTGGCGCCAACAGCACTGGCTGCGGCTCACGCGCCACTCGACACAACCATGGCTGCGACTTCTGCGCCTACTGACCCAAAGACGGCTGCGATCTCAGCGCCCAAGACGGCTGCGATTTCTGCACCAACCACACTGACTAACGTTACACCACTTTCCACGAGGGCCTGGCAACAGAGCATCGTTCGGAACAGTGTAACAAACAACCCTGACAATGACAGTGACAAAGCACGACTCTCCAGCCTTAGCAGCGAACTCCGCGCGCTGGCACTCCAGCGCGAGAAGATCGAGGCAAGGTTGAAAGACATTGATTCTCTCGGGACGGGAAAGGAAGCGGAATCTGATGGTTCTGGCTTCATCTCTGTGGACGAAGTACGCATGCTGAAATCCAAGCGCGGAAAGATCCGGAACAGAGAAAGAGATCTCAACAACCGTTTGCGCAAAATCCGCGAAGGCAATAGCCAGCGCGAAGCGCAAACGGCTAGTTGTAAGGGAGTACGCGACCAGCCGCAAGTACGCGAAGGGGAAACCCAGCGCGGAAAGCAGCCGGACGCGGAAACGCGCGGGCAAGGACCAGTACGCGAAGGGGAAACCCAGCGCGGAACGTCACTGCCCGCACCAGGACCATCCGGAGGAAACGACCGGAACCGCACCGAGACGACCCAAGACCGACACCGGACTAAACAGAAGCGGGGCAAGCGGGCTGGGTTCTCACGCGGGGTGTCTCTGGCACAAAACACTGTGCCAAGCCCCTCAGAACCGCAACCCGGTCCAAGTGGCCAGGGAGCGGCGAAGAGGGTGCGACCGGATGACACTGCCTCACCGAGCACGCTCCAGGGGGACGCCAAACGCGTTAGAACCCAGGCCGCTCAAGGGGAGCAGAGAACCTACGCGCGAGCCACAAAGGACATCCCTGCGCGACTCGCCGTAGCTATCTGCCTCTCGCCTCCATCCCGTGACATGACGACTGACGAGACTGAGCACATTAAGCTTAGCCTCGAGGACCTCATCATGGACACGTGTACCGACCCCTCCAAATCCATCCCGGCCTTCCGCGGCTACCCTAGGGTAGCGGACGGCACGGTACAGATGTGGTGCGAGGACGACAGCGCCCTGACCTGGCTGACCCAGAACGTGCCAAAGATAGAACTGCCGAACACTGACGCGACACTGACTGTAATGAAACAGTCCGACGTACCGACCCGAGTCCGAGCAGCGCTCTTTGTACCCCGGTACAAAGGAGACATATCGCTGCTCCAGACTGTACTGACCCGACAGAACCCCTGGTACGACATCGGGAGGTGGTCGTTATATAGGGCGACATCGGTCGGTGGCGATAACTATGGGACTTATTTGACCCTAGGCATCCCACCGGAAGAAGTCGAAAAGGTCTTGGGGAGGGAGCGGCGGATATCGTACCTACTTGGGTCGATATACGTGCGCTTTTTCCCCAAAACCCGTCCCTCCGACACCCAGACTGGAACTGACACCGAACTGACGAAACCGGCACCGACTGAGCTTGACTTGACCATGACTCAACTGGAAGAGGAGATGGCCAGAACGGCGATGGCTGATGCCGACGCTGTGGGGATGCCAACCTCACCACCAGGATGGACAGAGCAGCTGCTCACATCATCGCCAGCACCGAGCGAGGACCGGCACGGACTGGAGGAGGGGGGGGAAACATCCGATGGATCAATCTCCTCCTAACTCCACCCCACTGCCGCCCACATCCCGTCCCCTAAGCATAATCCAGACGAACCTCCAGCATAGCCAGACGGCCACCGCCTGCCTACGCAGGGCGCTGGAGGTGGAACCCTTAACCATTGCACTCATACAAGAGCCGTGGATCCGCAATAACAGAATATGCGGCCTTGGTAACATTGGAGGTAAGCTAATCCTCGACACACAAGGCACAGACAAACCACGAACCTGTGCTTATATACCCAAAGACGTACCCATCACCACACTCACGCAATTATGTTCCAGAGATCTAACAGCCGTCAGGATCAAAACTGACGACGATGCACCTGATATCGTCCTGGCCTCGGTATACATGCCAGGCGAGGATGATGACTGCCCACCAAAAGAGATGGCCGACCTGGTAAGGTACTGTGAAGACGCCAACCTGGACCTGGTCATCTGCACGGACTCGAACGCCCATCACCCGCTTTGGGGTTGCAACAAAGCCAACACTAGAGGTGAGGTACTATGCACATATCTGTTCTCCACTAACCTTAACATCGCAAACCGCGGATCGGAACCCACTTGGGTCACATCACGCGGACAAACAATCATTGACTTAACGCTGGCCTCGGAAAGCGCGACAAAACTTGTCTCTAACTGGCACGTATCCAACGAGCCTTCCTGCTCTGACCATAGAAGGATTCGCTTCTCACTAGTAGCTAACATAAAAAAACCCGAACCTAGACGCAACCCACGCCGTACCAATGTACCCGGCTACAAACGGCTGTTGGCCTCCCTACTAACACAGCACCAAACGCCTCAAACTCTGACGGATCCCAAGCAACTTGAGGACACTGTAACAAAACTCTCGGAATTTATAATCGAAGCCTACCACGCCTGCTGCAAACTAAAAGTTCAAAACACCAAGAGCAAGGGTAACTCCTGGTGGAATGCGGAACTTAGTAAACTCAGGCAAACCATGCGCAAGCAATTTAACAGAGCCAAAAACTCTAGACTACCAGAAGACTGGGACTCATACAAGAAAACACAATACACCTTCAAAAAACAAGTCAGGAACGCCAGCAGGGCCGCCTGGCGGAAATTCTGCGAAGAAATCGAATCAAACACCGAAGCCGCGCGTGTGAGAAAGATCCTATCTACCGATCAGGATCGCACCCTCGGGTCACTGAAAACCGCAGACAACACTTATACTAAGTCGGACTACGAAACAAGTAAAGTTCTTCTGGAAACCCACTTCCCAGACTGCAACCTCTCCGAGGACAGAACCTGGGAAAGGGAACCAATACACACACCAAATGATCAAGACTGGGCCAGAGCCCGCACCATAGTAACCGCAGAGAGAATAAAATGGGCAATCAAGACTTTCAAACCATATAAATCCTCAGGCTTAGACGAAATCTTTCCTGCCCTGCTACAATGGGGAGCAGACGTCCTAATGCCGTGGCTGACCGCCATATACCAAGCCTGTATAGCACACAAATACATACCACTTGCATGGCGAGAGGTGAAAGTTATTTTCATCCCTAAACCAGGCAAACCTGATTACACACAACCCAAGGCGTACAGACCAATAAGCCTGACATCTTTCCTACTGAAAACTCTCGAGAGACTCTGTGATCGACACATTCGGGACGGACCTCTTCGGGAGCGACCACTTCACAAACAACAACACGCATACTCCACAGGAAAATCAACAGAATCTGCACTACATAATGTCATCTCCAAGATCGAATGTGCAGTGGACCACAAATGCTCTTCACTAGCTGTCTTCATTGACATAGAAGGCGCTTTTGACAAAACCATCTTCCATAGCATCAACGCAGCCCTCGAGGAACACGGTGTGGACTCGACCCTGCGAGGATGGATCACGAATATGCTCAGACTAAGAGCCGTACAAGTTACGGTAAACGACACCACCAGAGCTATAGTGGCGAAGGGCTGCCCGCAAGGCGGTGTCCTCTCACCACTGCTATGGAACCTCGTAGTAGACAGCCTCATTAAGCGCCTCAATAACAGAGGCTACTACACGGTGGGCTATGCCGATGACCTGGCCATAATAATAAACGGCACACACGAAAACACACTATGCAACCTTATGCGCCAAGCCTTGAGGATAGTAGAAGACTGGTGCAAGGAATACAAACTAACAGTGAATCCTACTAAAACCGAACTCATTCTCTTCACAAAGAAAAGGAAGTTGGCAACTTTACAACTACCAAGCTTCTTTGGGACCACCCTAACCCTATCGACTGAAACCAAATACCTGGGTATATTTTTGGACAAACAGCTGAACTGGGCAAAACACACTGAGTACATAACCACAAAAGCCAGTATAGCCCTATGGCAATGTAAGTGACTGCTCGGGAGAAATTGGGGCATAAGCCCCAAAATCACCTACTGGCTATACACCGCAGTCATCCGACCAATCATTACATACGGCTCTTTAGTTTGGTGGCCCAGGACCAACCTAAGTACGACCCAAAAGGATCTCGAAAAATTACAAAGATTTGCCTGCGTGGCAATCACCGGCAGTATGAGAACTTCCCCTACTGCTGCCTTACAAGTAATGCTGGGGCTACCACCACTACACCTCGTCGTAAGAGAGGAGGCGGCCATAGCGACTTTCAGACTCGGAGTATCTGGCACCCTAAGTAACGATTCCAGAATTAAACACACACGCATCAGAGAAGATGCAATCAAGCAACAGCCTATGATGGCATCACCCAGCGACAGAATCCTGAAGACCCACTGCTTCCAAAAACACTACAACATAGAGCTCACGGCGGAGTTGTGTGACTACTCAGGTACAAAAGAGCTAAGAATCTACACTGATGGATCAAAAACCAACGACGGGACAGGTGTCGGGGTGTTCTCCGACGACCTAAACATCAAAATATCCAAACCCCTTGGAATACTCAACTCTGTTTACCAAGCAGAGTGTGTAGGTATTATCCAAGCAGCACACGCCATAGAGGCCAGGAAGGTTACGGATACTAATATCCGAATACTCTCCGACAGTGCCTCAGTCCTTCAATCCTTAAAGAGTAATCAGATAACGTCGAGACTGATACTAGAATGCCATAATGCCCTAGAACGAATCACGGCACTAAACCATAACACGGTAACACTACAATGGATCAAAGGTCACAGTGGATCACTTGGGAACGATGCGGCTGATGAACTTGCCAGAAGAGGATCCAACACAAAACCCTGCGGTCCCGAGCCCATTGTGCCCATTCCTTTCAAGCAGCTAAGAAGTTGGTTAAAGGAACACACTCGAATACAAGCGGAGAAATGGTGGACCTCGGCACCAGGATGTAGGCAATCCAAGGAAGCCATGCCATCCCTGGACACAAAGCTGACCAGGCGCCTTCTGCGCCTGGACAGGGATAGCCTACGACTGGTGGCGGGGACCATCACTGGACACTGTTCACTGAATAAACACTTCCATACCCTAGGAATCACTGACAGTCCCCTGTGCAGAGCATGCATGGGGGCGGAGGAAACGGTGGCGCATGTGCTCCTTGAGTGCACCGGCGTTATCAAGATTCGCGAGGAGACCCTGGGAACACCTAGATCCCTTGCGGATGCCCTGAGAAGACCGGGAAGTTTGATCTGCTTCTGGAGGGAGGTGGGCTGGTTGGAGTAAACGGCCACCATGGCTCACGCACAATGGTCCATTTTAAGGATTAAGTGCGGAAACCAAAACCCCATGATAGATAGATGATAGATAGGGCCTCTGAATTGGCTTTACATACCGTCGAGAAATATCTCTCAGGCTTGCTTTCCTCACGATGTTTTCCTTCACCGTTTTGAGAGCAGTAGTGATGAAATAAATTACACAAAGTAATGCGCATGTCTGGGCTCCACCACTGGGCCACCGCTACTCCCACTGGGCCACCGCTGGCTCAGAATTAATGTATTACTGTTATTGTTAGCCTATGTCATCGCACTGCTGGGCAAAGGGTTCTCCCCATGACTTCCAAATTCTTCGATCCAGGGCCAATGTGGAGCACCGCCGTGTCCTCGTAGCGGCGATCGGCGACGGCGACCTCTCGCGTCCGGCCCTGGTCCGGAGCGAGACGGAACGGGACGCCGTCACCTCCTTCTGCGAAAGAGTAATGCTAGAGAAGGAGGTGGCCGAACGTGAGAGGGAGAGAACCTCACGTCCCAGCCGCCGCGGAAGACGCACCGGGCGTGGCCACCGTAGGCGCGGGCCTGTGGACGGTGGGCTATGGGCTAGCTCGCCGTCCGTCCGTCTTATGATGACAGCCCGTGTCGACGACGCGTTCGTGTTCCACGCGCGCCTCAAAGAGAGCAAAAGAAAGGGTTCCGCAAGGGCCGATGCCCGTCGGGGCTGCGGGACTGTTCGAAAGAGATACAGTGGCCCCGGAACACAAAGGGCGATGAAGGAATATGGATGGGTTTTAGTCAGTAAAAGTCTGACACTCCCTCCTGCCCCGCCCAGAGCGGGAGGAGTCATTTGATGATTTCCCATCGGAAAAAAGGGCCAATGTGGACGTTGGTTTTGTCCAGCTCGTCCCTCCATTTCCTGCGAGGTCTACCGCGTCGCCTTCTGGCTTTATCAGGGCTCCACATCGTGGTTATTTCGGCCCCATTAATGTATATTTATTTGAATTAATCTACCACAGTGTAAAGGACATCTTACATGTAAATAAACACAACGGTTTGCCCTTTAATACGAAACATGAATAATTCAAGTAATGTCTATCTTTGATGTCATGTATTTGTCACTGTTTTTAGTACCACAGCCTTCTCGGTAGGGTTTTCCATGTTTTGAGATCCGCTTTCGATGAAGTTATAGTGATCTGTACGTCCTTTGGTCTTTTTCTCGGGTCGAGTAAGGTTAAGCTACGCTAGCCGCGGTTGGTCCGTGGATGGGTGACCATTTGACGGCACGGTTGGCGCAGTGGCTGAGCGATTTGTTGCTGGCCCACAGGTAGATGTTCTGGGTCTGGCTGTTTTGTAAACGTAACCCACGATACAGGAGAAATTCCCAGACTTAATCCACATTTTTTTAAAAGCATAAAAAATCTGTTATGTACCAACCGCTCCATGCCTCAAAAAGCGCGTCAAGCCGTTGTTTTCGACTGCCATGCAAATTTTCTTTGACAGTCGTTACGGACAGTCAGAAGTAAGCCATTTTTAGTGTTCATGATACTTTTAAGTATGTGCGTATGGTAAATTAAGTTGTTACAAAATCAAAATCAAAGCATGTATTTCAAGTAGGCCAGTTACAGGCACTTTTGAATTGTCGAAACAAAGATGAAAATTAAATGTAGCTACAGTTCCAGTCACAAGACATAAAAACTGTAAAAGTACTGTAATTGCACATTCCCTAGCGTAGATCTCTATGGAGAAGAACGGGCAAGAAACTTCATGGACACTCTTTTAAATCAGAATATTTTTACAAAACCTTGATTGCATCATTCATGTTGAAATGGTACCTACATTATGTGAGAACTATGTGCACGTTAAAAGTATCCATAGTAAAAACAAATAGAAAACAATTCAAGAATAAAATAATTAATTCGAATAAGCCGTGACAAGTTGGCAACCAAGAGATGACCAGTCACAACCGATAGCGCCTTTTCACGAACATGACGCATGGATCAGCACCATTCAACTCAACCATTTTGTAGGGAACTAAATGATCCGACACATGCGCCACCATCAGCGAGACATTTGAGTGAGCATGACATACTCTCAACCGCCAGGGCACATTCAAGTCAAGAAAATACGTAGGTTTCCAGTGAATGAGTACATAGTACTCAGACAATTTTCATTTTATGATAACAATCTAGTTATTGTGAAGTTTAACGACTTCAACAATGTATTAACATGCATATGATGCACGTGAATGATATTATCAATTATTAATAAGCCCGATTATTGCTAGTTTTTTTTATTGTTCTAGTTATAATTATCATTAAAAGTCAGTGATTAAATAATTATGACAACATGCTTTGCTAAAGGAGTACCTGCAATAAAAATGTTCTGTGTTTGTTTGTGCTAGTCGGACTCGCGCATGAAGGGTTCCGTACCAATATCTATACAACATTAGACACAACGGCAAAAAAAATCCGTTTGTTGTATGGGAGTCCCTCAAATTTATTTTATTTTGTTTTTAGTATTTGTTGTTACAGCGGCAGCAGAAATACATCGTCTGTGAAAAATTCAACTGTCTAGCAATCACGGTTCATGAGATACAACCTGGACAGACAGTGGAGTCTTAGTTGGGTTCCATCTGGCAGAATCTTGATGCTCAGAAATTTATTTGGCATAACACACTTGGCATAATCTTCTTTATACGAATATTTTTAATTCATAAAAACATTTATTATAGTTATTGTTTGGCCGAATGTTTGTATGTCCGAATTTACAATGGCATACTTTTAAGATGGCAGAATTTTATTTGGCAATGTTCAAATTTCGCATAATTTAGTTTAGTATAACGTTTATTTAGATCGACGATTATTTGGTACAATTTCACTTAACATACTCTGAAAATGGCAGAATTTTATTTGGCAATGTTCAAATTTCGCATAATTTAGTTTAGTATAACGTTTATTTAGATCGACGATTATTTGGTACAATTTCACTTAGCATACTCTGAAAATGGCAGAATTTTATTTGGCAATGTTCAAATTTTGCATAATTTAGTTTAGTATAACGTTTATTTAGATCGACGATTATTTGGTACAATTTCACTTAGCATACTCTGAAAATGGCAGAATTTCATTTGGAATAGTTTTATTCGGCATTATTGCCATTTTTATAAAAAAAAGTGAATCTTCAGGTTGAAGTCTGACAACCAGTCTTACCAAGGGGTATCGTATTACCCAGTACTAACTCGGTTGTGGAGGTCAAATAGGCAGTCGCTCCATGTAAAATACTGGTATTCAGCTGCAACCGGATAGACTGGAAGCCGACCCCAACATAGTTGGGAAAAGGCTAGGCATATGATGAGTCAATCTTCAGGTTAAGCCGCACTTGCCTTTCATATTGCGGTTCATCATCATCACCAGCCTACAGCAGTCCACTGCTGGACATAGGCCTCTTCAATCGCACGCCATTCAACTCGATTCTCGGCAACTCTCATCCAGTTGTTATCGGTCATCCTACGAAGATCGTAGCTCCACCGAGTCTGAGGGCGTCCCATCATAAATTGGTGATGAAAAAAAAACATGAACATCATTGCAATTTGTTGTTTTTTTGCTGATGGAAAAACCTACATGGTTTGTAAATAATAAAGTATTAGGTTTTCAAAAAGTAGAAATCAGAGGAAATTTTTCCAAAAAGTTTAATATTTTCCTCAAAATAATTTATTTAGGAATTCACAAAGTACATAATAAGTTCCAGATTATTTTACTATTTGCAATACTTTTTGGCAATTTTTAATTTAATTTTATTCGTTTTCCTTATAAAATTTGATGAACATTTTGAGTTTGGTTTGTTTATATTGATTAACTAGCTATGCCCGCGTCTTCGCGGGCGTGGAGTTAGATAATTGTCCCACGGGATTAATCCTATGTGTTAATCCAGGTTATAAACTATCTGTGTGCTAAATTTCCTCCAAATCCGTTCAGTAATTTTTGCGTGAAAGAGTAACAAACATGCACACATACAATTTTCGCCTTTATAATGTTAAGTGTGATCTAATATTTATTTTATCCATGAATCCTCTTGTACGGGCAGCCGTTGACAGCGATGCAATTTATCAATAAAAATATCCTTAAAGTCAAAATTTCCAATTTATTTAACCAAAACTAGGCACATAGGTAGACCACGACCTAAGTTTGGACATAGGATATTTTATATCCCAGTATTTTGTTCCTTTGGAATAATTCCTGACTTCAAAGCGAACAGGCAATACCTATAACCATTAAAACAATTGGCGAATAGTAATTAATAATAAACAGAAGCCGATCGGAGCATCATTTTATGAATAATTTAATAAATTATAGATTTAATAATTAACAGTTATATCGTAAAATATAATCACCGAAACAGATGAACGATGTTTTACGATGTACGGTCATACTTTGAATTATTTATATAATATTTATATTGGAATTATTTATACTTGACGGCGCGTCGAAAGAATTGGTTCGACGACGCTTCTTTTAGTTGATTTCCGTACGAATACGGCAGCTGTCAAAATGACGTAACACCGGGTACTGGGGAGCGGGAAAGTATTGACAGGCATGTCAGATAAATCGATCGTGAAGCTAATATTGATTGGTGGTATTTCTCTAATTGTGAAATTGTTAATTATTGTTGGTGGTGACTGAATAGCTTGTGATAGTCGAACTTTATAGCGGTGTATTAGTACCCCACGTGCGCGGTGGAATGTCGTATCTGTGATTAATAACAGTTTGATTAGATACTTGTGTTTCTACAAAGAGTTTAATTTACTTGATCCTCCTTGCCCGCAAACCCACGCACGCTTAAGATGTCATCTTCTGATAAAGACCAATCGCCTTTATACTTATAAAGGAGGAACTCGTGGCTAAATAATTACAGCCGCTCGGGTCGATCTTTAGGTTAAGCCGTGCTTGCCTAGGTTAGTCTATGGATGGGTGACCACCTATTACATAACGAGTTTTCTTCGTGCCTCGGAAAGTACGTTAAACAGTTGGTCCCAGCAGATGACGATGATACGAATATTATCAAGAGGTATTTTTTTTGCAAGTTTTTATGTAAGCGGTAATCTCCAGAACTACTGATCCGATTCCGAAAATTCTTTCACTAATGGAAAGCTACATTATCCCCGAGTACCTATGCATTTAATAAAAGATTATTAGTGAGAAACGACGATTTGACGACCCGAATGGCGCAGTGGTATTGAGGCTGCCTTACGTTCTTAGGGTCCCGGGTTCGAATCCCGGTAGGAGCAAATGTTTGTGTGATGAGCATTGACATTTATTTCCTAGTCATGTATGTTTTATGTATAATAAGTATGTATTTACTAACAAAAAGTATCTATGTAGTATATCAACTATCTGGTGTCCACGACACAAGCCTCGTTGCTTAGTGTGGCACTAGATGGCGCGGTGTGTAACGTCCAGCGACATTTTTTTTTTAAACTAAAGGGGAAAACTCAAATACGATTTGTCTGACTTGAGAATCGAACCCAGGACTTCATACTCAACCAACGAGGCATTAAAAAATAATGTATGCGAAAGAAGTAATTTTAATCGTTGTACAAGTCAATCCAATATGCATTTTAAATAAGACTTCTAGTACATACTGCTTTTTTAGGGTTCCGTTGTCCTGACAGGGAATCCTTATAGTTTCGTCATGTCCGTCTGTCTGTCCGTCTCTCCGAGGTTTTGCTAAAAACCGTTAGTACTAGAAAACTGTAATTTTGTAGAGGTGTGGATATCAATTACGAATAGTGATAAAATAATATTTTAGAAGAAAAAAAAAATTGTCGTTTACCCCATCGTGTGGGGTGTCGTTGAATAGATCTTTGAAAATGACTTAGGGGTTGCTAAAACTCGATGTAAAGCAAATTTTTGTTCCAGTAGGGCGTCACGCCCCTCCCTCCCCCTCTACAAGCAAAACCGCTGGCTTTAAAAATTCATTATGATAGTACAATTTTAGCGGTTAAGATAATTTTATTAGATTAGCAGTAATACGTAATCGTCGAACTTGGGAGCAGGATAATTTTGTACTAAAAACTACAAAAACCTTAAAATAAATCCTTTAAAGTGACTAACATTAAGTAGTTGCTTGTTTATAACGGGTAAAGACTTGCATTGAAAAACAAAATCTAAAATTTATCGGTCTACTATGAAACCCTACACTGCGCGTGTGCCGACACGCACTTGGCCGGTTTTTTATTGAGACGTTGCCGTTGTATTGCAGTAAATGATTTTATGTTGAATGTTAACAAGGATGCAATAACAATTGATAGTTCTACATAGTAAAGATGTTTTAAATTACTTGCCGACATACCGAACTTTTGTTCATTGTAAAATTAATACTCGTAGCAGGATTCCTTAAATTAAAAAAAGCCGGCCAGGTGCGAGTCGAACTCGCGCATGAAGGGTTCAATACTATTGTAGTAGGGGCAGCGCCCTTTAATTTTTAATATTTTTTTTATTATTAGTTGTTATAGCTGAAACAGAAAACTTCAACTGTCTACCAATTACGGACCACGAGGTACAGCCCGCTGACAGACAGACGAACTGACACACAGACAGCTGAGGCTTAGTAATAGTGCCCCGTTGGTTACTCTTCGGGTACAGAACCCTAATTAAAAAAGGGTAATTTCGATGGGGACTCTTTTTGAAAGTTGATCGGTATGCGACGGATGCATTTTATACCAACCAAGCAGGGTTTTTTGTTCAGTAACTTTTTCAACAGCGTAAAAAGTCTGACAACCAGTCCTACCAAGGGGTATCGTATTACCCAGTACTAACTGGGTTGTGGAGGTCAGATAGGCAGTCGCTCCATGTAAAATACTGGTATTCAGCTGCATCCGGTTACACTGGAAACGGTCTTGTGGTCGCAAGCGTTACTGCTTAGCCTCTGAGCTGCTGAGGTTCTTGGTTCGGTTCCCAAGTCGAGCAAAGTCTTATTGGGTTTTTCCTTGATGAATTTCTCATTAGCATCTTAGAGTCTGGACTTGTACCTGGTTGGTAATAGGCTCGCCCCCTATCATATGGGACTTAAACATAACTGACGAAATGTGGGTGTACTGTTTTATATAACTGGCGAAACGTAAGTTTCCTAATAGGTAACTCTGCTAACCCTTCTGGAATTCCAGTTCTAGGCCTTTTTTTTAGATGGGAAATCATCAAAAATGACTCCTCCAGCTCTGGGCGGAGCAGGAGGAAGTGTTAGACTTTTACTGACTGAAACCCATCCATGTTCCTTCATCGCCCTTTGTGTTCCGGGGCCACGGTATCTCTTTCGAACAGTCCCGCAGCCCCGGAGTTATAGTCCTCACGTAAAATGTAATATTAACTACGTAAAGTATTTGGGAAAGTATAAGTGGGAGCAGTACGGAAAGTAGCAAACTATATTCCAAATAAAATGCGCACATTGATTTATAACTTGTTAGCGAATCGCATTTAGAATATTTGATCGAGCTATGGGGTTCCATGGCAGTAACTAATTTAAATTCACTTCAAAGAGTTCAAAATAAAATAATTTAAACTTTGTTCCATTATAATAGGCATGACGACAGTATCAAAAAATTGCAAATCTATTTAGTCCGGCAGTTAGAGTATTGGAAATTAATGGACACGTATTTTTTGTTTTTGTAAATCAATGAATATTGACAAAGATAAAACGCATCAAACTCGGGAGTATATATCGTCACGAGCCCCCCGTGACGTCAGAACTAACTAAAAATTATACCTAGGCGTGACGTATTGAGAATTTTAATAGCGTCATATCTTCGTCAATTTTGGTATACGTAACAAAAGAAAAAACACGGGTCAAATATTTTTGGATAATCTAACTAAATAAATAAATAAATAAATATCGCTGGACATGAACACACAACAGAGGCCATGAGAACCATAGTGGCCTAACTCATTTTTTTACAATATTGAGTTTATGATTTTTTCCAGTTCAAATTGATCATTTTGATAGAACCAGAGTGGCCTAAAAGTGATACAACGAATTTTCACTAGATGGCAGCATAATCATTGTTATGGTTTTAAGTCTGTGATCTAAATTTGAGGTGCCATACTGGCCTAAGTAAGATAGGCCACTATGGTTAAGGCCTCTTTAACTTTACTGTCATGATGACATTAGTTAGGCTACTTTTTGACAGTCTGTGGATGACAAACGTCATTATTTTCGCGCCCATACGTGCTTTATCGTTCAGCAAATTATTATTAATTGTTAATAAGTGGCTATTTGACAATATGGAAAACGACCGACAAGAAAACAATGTGGATAACGAACTTCGAGGTATGTATTACAATATTCCATTGTATTGTATTGCAATAAACATGACGTGTTATTTGATAATAGTCTTCTAAGAGTTTTCATTGTTTACAGAAATCTTTGGGTCTGAAGCAGAAGAAGATCCATTTCAAGACTCTGGTTCAGAATACCAGCCATCTGGACGTAATTCGACAGCATCTACTACTGATTTAATTGAGATTTTAGGTGACTAATAATGATGAAGTAACCATGTATGTGTGGGATGAAACTATAGCTTCTAGGGGTCCTCAGAAGATTGGTTCCTGCTTGTTGCGTTTCATCAAAGAGAAAGTCAAGACTAAAAAGTTAATTATGTACTCAGACCAGTGCGGTGGTCAAAACAGAAATATTACAATGGCTACTCTTTGCCAGTATATTGTTGCCCATCCAGATTACACAGTAGATAACATAGACCATAAGTTCTATGTCAGTGGGCACTCATACTTAGCATGTGACCAAGATTTTGGATTAGTGGAGAAAAAGAAAAAGTTTTTCAAAAATATTTACTTACCGGATGACTGGACTACTGTTATTAAGGCAGCTAGGGACAGGAACCCATGATGTCATAAAAATGACAAAAGATGACTTTATTTCAACAAAAAAGCTGGAGAATAACATTACCAACAGGAAGATAACAGATGGCAACATGATAACAGATACAGTGGCTCAGCATGCAGTGGCTTTTGTTTAGTAAAATGCATCCATTTAAATTATTTTTAAAATATTCTAATAATGAAGATGTTTTATTTGAAAATGTAGATTTAAAGAAAAGGGGCTTTACAGATTTGACTGGTATTAAGCTGGATCCTTTATACCCTGATGGAAAACCCATAAGTTGTGAGAAAAAAAAGGACTTATTAGATCTTTTGCCTTTTATACCTCCAGTGCATCACAGCTTTTATACTAGTATCAAAGATAATGTGTCAGTAAGAAATGTCATAGATGTTGAGGATGACATTGATAGTGACTAAGAATACCTTTTTTGTTATTGCTGTTGATGTTGCTTTTGTTATAAAGTGTTTTTTAATAAACAATTGGCCTAACAACCATTTTTTTTCTAACTCTTTTATAAACACCTACTGCCAAAGTGGCCTATCTGTGTATAAAATGTAGAAAAATAGCAAAAAAGCTATTTTCTCACTATTAAAATCATAAATTGGAACATTAATAGGTCAAATAAAACATAAAAGTAATAAAAAGTATGTATTCATAAGAGTGCTACTTGATTAAAAAAATACTGTTTCTATTTTCTATGGTACTCAAAAAGCTTGTCTATTGAATTAGGCCACTATGGTTCTCATGGCCTCTGATGGACTAATTCCTCCAACAAATACTATAATTATAGGAAAAAACAAAATTATTAAATATTAGACAGCTATACATTTACTACACCTGCATTCATATTAAAAACATAACCTCTAACTCAAGTCATCAGCGTACGCACTAATTACGGTTGAAAGACCATATATTATTTGAAGGAGTTCATTTGTTCAATGAATTACCGGACGATATTAAAGAGTGCGCTAACGTGAATATATTTAAAAATAATCTTATGAAACATGTACGAGTATGTACATTATATTTTCTAATACTCTGGAGGAAATTGTATTGTATTGTCATACGTATTACTTTGTATCTCATTTATAAGCGGACTGTATACGTTCTTATGAGAAATAAATTTCTTTAAACCGAAGTATAGGCATGACGACAGTATCAAAAAATTGCAAATCTATTTGGTCCGTCAGTTAGAGTATTGGAAATTAATGGACACGTATTTTTGGTTTTTGTAAATCAATGAATATTGACAAAGATAAAATGCATCAAACTCGTGACGTCAGAACTAGGTGAAAATTATACCTAGGCGTGACGTATTGAGAATTTCAAAAGCGTCATATCTTCGTCAATTTTGGTTTACGTAACAAGAGAAAAAACACGGGTCAAATATTTTTTGATGATCTAACTGACGGACTAATTAGTTTTTTTTTTGTCGTCTCGCCTATTGTCATTATGTAATAGGTATATAAACTAAGTCATCCATTTATTAACAAAGTAAATCGTGTTATGTAAATATCTTAACAATTTATAGACGTATGTACCATTATAACATGAAACCTCTAATAGTAATGATTATGACGTATTTTCCCCTCTGTCTTACATTATAATAATAATAATAATATAATAATAATAAATAATAATAATAAATTTATTCAAATAAAAATATTGTAGATTTACAGATTTCCAGATTTTACATTAATTGTAACAGCAGGTAACACAGAATTGTATTCTACAATACGGTGGGTGAAGCTCTGTCCTCCTAGCTAGGCTACAAAATAGCCTGTGTTTAGGAGCCACAGTTTCGATCCCCTAGGTAATAATTGGGTCTGGTACGTGTTACAAGTGCAGATTGGCAAAAGTGATCATAATTAACTGACTGCTATTCAAGAATAAATCTACAATGGTAAAAGAAAAAGAGAAAAAAAAAAAAAAGAAAGTAAACATTTTTTTAAAAACTAAATTAAGCATGCAACTAAATGTGCGGGTGTTTCGTGTAAGTACGTGAGAGTGTGTTTTGTGTATGTGTGAGTGTGTGTGCGTGTTTATTTGTGTATAAGTGTGTATGTGTGCGTGTGTGTGTGTGTGTGTTCGTGCGGATGTGTGAGCCTACGTGCGTGTGTGTGAGCATCTAAGGGAGTAATTAGTGAATGTTGTCATTTTGTTAAGAATTTTTCGGTTTCGTCATAGTTTAGGTTTGTTAAGAATGAACGGACAGACTTTTTACAGTTGAAAAGGGACGAGCCGTAGACTGGTAAATGTGAATTGATTTTGTTATACAAAGATGGGCCAAGGTAGATATTGAATTTTTTTATAAATGCGGTGTGTGCAGGTGGAATATTACAGATTAGGTCTTTGCGACGTTTATTTATTTCTACGTATGGTGTATTACGATGTTGAAGTAACACGGTGTGAAGAATAAATTGTTGCCGTACATTAAGTACATCGCACGCTTTGTATAACTCATTGGTTGGAAACAGAATCGGCCGAAAAGTAGAAACCTTCAATATAGCTCTGTGAGCAGTCTCAAGGGGCTTCAATATGGTTTTAGCAGCGCCTCCCCAGGAGGTGATACAATAGGTGAGAATTGACTGGCAAAGAGCGAAATACACAAACCGGATGATTGACGGGTTAGCAACGTGTCGTAAGTTTTTAAAAATATAAATTAGTTTCCGGACACGTCCTGCAAGAGCGTTAATATGTGATTTGAAATTGAGATTTTCATCTAACACAATTCCGAGATATTTAATCTGATCAACTGGTGTGAGAGTAGGACATTGACAGTTTATATTGTCTTGCGTAGAACAAAAGTGAGCTTTTATGGTGAAGGGAGTGGTCGGTTGAGAAGCAGTGCTCACAGAAAAGTGAATGAAACATGTTTTTGTCGTATTAAGTGTTAGAGAGTGTGAGTCGAGCCAGTTTAGGGCACTGCTAAAACCATGTTGTGCCAAAGTTTGTAGGTCCAACCACGAGTCCGCAGTGAATGTTAATGCGGTGTCATCTGCGAAACATACGATTTTAGAATTCGGAATAACGAGGTTGCAGAGATCGTTAATAAATACTAGGAAAAGTAATGGGCCTAACACGCTGCCCTGTGGGACGCCATACTCGATAGGGAGCTCCGCGCTACTGTGGTCACCTATAACAACGAATTGTTTACGATCAGTGAGGTAACTTCTGAAAAGTTCAAGTGGAAGCCCTCTGACACCTAGCTTTTCCAATTTATTTAAGAGGGTGGGGATGGAAACCGTATCAAAGGCTTTCTTAAGATCGAGGAAAATTGTTAGCACCTTTTTTCTGTTGTTTAGGCTACCAACTATATGGTTCACTAAGTCGTTAACTGCGTCACAAGTAGATTTATTTGAGCGAAAGCCGTACTGCTGTGGTGATAATAATTGAAATTGCTCAAGATAGCGTACGAGTCTCTTTTTCAGTAGACGTTCAAGTACCTTGGACAGTGCACTTAAAACAGCTATGGGTCGGTAGTTACTAGGTACGGCCCCATCCCCGCCCTTAAAGATAGGATGAATTATTGCAGTTTTAAAAGAATTAGGGAAGATAGCCGACTGGAAGCAAAGGTTGAACAAATAACTGAGCACAGGGGCAAGAGTCCGCGCATATCTTCTCAAGAAAAAAGAAGATATTCCGTCCCATCCAGTAGCAGCAGTGACTCTCAGTGAGTTTATAGTCGTTACGACTTCTTCCGGGTCGGTTTGTTCAAGCACAAATGACTTGTCACAGGTGATTGGGGGTGCCATACCTAATTGTGTCCGGTTTCCAGGAATTTTGTCTGCAAGGTTCTTTCCAACGCTGACGAAATATTGATTAACATTAGTGCAAGACTGAGTAGGTGAGAGTGAGTTAGAGATTAAATCAGTGGAAGTATTTCCAGTTTTAGTCATATTAGTTATGTTTTTTATAGTATCCCATAGTTTTTTCGTATTGTTTGTCGCCTTGCTTAGTTCCTGTGAATCATATTTCCTTTTAACTTTCTTTAGGAGTACTGTACAGAAATTTCTGTATCGTTTGTAAGTGATGGATAGGGTTTCATTATCAGGTGTGAGTTTTAGCTTCCTATGCATAGAATCACGATTACGTATGCACCGCAGTAAGCCTGGAGTGATCCAGGGTTTAAGTATTTTTTTACTTGAAGGGATTTTTGTTATAGTTGTGTGTTCATTTATAATTGTGTTTAATATTTTGACAAGGTATTCAGCAGCTGAATTAGGGTTTAATATACAAAAAATTGAAGAAAGATCTAGAGTTTTGATAGCCGTATCAAGGTTTACGTAGTCCACCTTAGCAATGGTGTTTTGGGGGGTTTGTGTAGGTTTGGTGGTACTAATACATAATAAAGAAGGACAATGATCAGTCACCAATGAATCATAGATAAACGTTATTGTTTTAGACTTACAGCGGAGCATGATATGGTCCAGGCAGTTCTTTTCTCTGGTAGGTTGGGTGTGTGCCGGTAGGAATCCATGAAACGCTAAGGCATTAAGATAGTCTTGAGCACGGGTATCTTCTGATGTCGTCTTTATATCCAAGTTAATGTCGCCAGTAATGACAACTGACTTAAATTTGGTAAGCGTTAGTAAAATACAATTAAGTGCTGTCAGAAATGTATGAATGTTATCATTAGAAGGAGAACGATATATACAAAGTATCGCTATTTCGGAATTTACCATAACAATGAGTCCCGATGCCGATCCGTTAAAATTGGGTTCTACGCAAGAGGTTATGAGGCTTGACTTAATGTAGACCACAACGCCATCGCTCTGGTTTATATGTTTTGTCGTGGCATAGTTTTTATAATTTTGCATAGTCGGGGTTAAAGAATTAGTGTTGCACGGTAGCCAGCATTCTGTTAAAACCACGAGCTGGCAGTCTACATTAAGTCGGTGTAAAAGTGTTTCTAGATTCAGGTAATTTCGATTTATAGATCGAATATTTTGTGTGAAAATTTTGAAGTATGTATTTTCGTGTTTCAGATGTGAAAATGTTTGTTCCGGAGTGCATGAGTAGGTTTCCGATACAGAGAATTGATCAACAGTTTCAAATAAATCATTAATATTATTTAGCATAAATAACTTTAAAAAGAAATAATAATCTTATAATAATTAAACAAAGCAACTTCCAAAAGTTGTAAAAATTTAGATTTCCCATAGAATTCCAGTTTAAGGCAATGTAAAACTGAAAATGCAAAACTAGAGATACGCTTATATATTATACTGGATATATGTTTTATAATGTAGGTTATGAGTTTTTGTGTTGTGTTGTTGTGATTGTTGGGTTTTTTATGTTTGTAGTGTCTGTTATGTCTGTTGAGTCTATATATTATACATCCGGTATTTAAATTCTGCAAACTGACGGATAAAAAATACAATTGTTTAAATTACGTATCATCTGTCAAGTGTGTGTTTTTCCCAAGATGTGTTGTGATGACGACGAATGTTAAAATTGGAAGTCCAAAGGCCTATGGTTAGATTTTTTTTTGTATAAAACACTATCGAATAGCTTGTGGCTAAATAATAACTGTCGCTCGGATCAATCTTCAGGTTAAGCCGCACTTGCCTAGGTTGGTCTGTGGATGGATGACCACCCGTTACATACCGAGTTTCGTCCGTGCCTCGGAAAGCACTTTAACCCGTAATCCCGATTGTCATTCGTAGATCTTTGGCTGTTGTAATAGGTAGTCAGCGTCTCAAAAGTCGGACAACCAGCACTAACTGGGTTGTGGAGGTCAGATAGGCAGTCGCTCCATGTAAAATACTGGTATTCAGCTGTAACCGGTTAGACTGGAAGCTGACCTCAACATAGTTGGGAAAACGCTAGGGAGATGATGAGTATTTGTCATCATTCCAAGAAAAGTGTGGTTCAAAAAAGTTAACCCTAAAAAATAAGCGAAACTAAACGATCTGAGGAAGCTGGGCAAAATTTGAAATTTAGCTATCATCCTTATCAACAAACAGATTTTTTTGTTCCTTTACCGATTTTAGCCACCTTTTTTGTTTCGAACCCAGGCAGGCGCATTACTTTGTGTAATTAATTTCATCACCACTGCTCTCAAAACGGTGAAGGAAAACATCGTGAGCAAACCGGCATGTTCTAGAACCACAAAATCGAAAATACGTAACATCTACCAATCCGCACTGGGCCCGCGTGGTGGATTATAGCCCATTCCCTCTCATAGAGAGGAGGCCGTGTGTCCCAGCAGTGGGAACATTATAGCCTGATTATGCTACCGATTTTACCAAAAAATATGCATTATTTTCAAAAGCAGACATAACATGCAAATGCATATGCAAATACCGGTCTCGAGTCATAGAATATGTTTCTTCAACACAATCGAAGTTTCGAACAAATCCAAGTACCTACCTGTTAACTTTATTCCAATTGTTTTCACAAAACTGATACGATCAACAGAAAAATCACAGTAAAAAGTACAGCCGTCACAGAAATCGATCCATTATAGCTAACTATTGTTTATCTTGCGTGTTTTTAATGAGTGTTATTAATCATAATTGGGTTTAGCAAGAAGACTACTTGACATGTCAATGTAACGTAAATTAACTTCCTATAGATCGATTAATATTATCTCCTTTATCGATCTTTTGAAATCATCGAGTAAAAATGTAACTGACAAGGTGTAAACGGATCCTTCACGAAGCCGTCAACCAAGCATTCTGTACATCAAACTAAGTAACTTTACGCAAAAACAATTGCTGGGAAACGACTTTTTTTACAGTGAATTTAGACATTTAATGATAAAAATGTTGGTAGGTTGAAGAGGAGCTCGTGGCTAAATAATAACAGCCACTCGATCGATCTTTACGTTAAGCCGCACTTGCATAAGTTGGTCCGTGGATGGGTGACCACCCACTACATACTGAGTTTCTTCCGTGCCTCGGAAAGGACGTTATGCCGATGTTCCCGGCTGTCAATTGTAGATCTTTGACAGTCGTTACAGGTAGTCAGTGGCACAAAAGTCTGACAACCAGTCTTACCAAGGGGTATCGTATTACCCAGTACTAACTGGATTGTGGAGCTCAGATAGGCAGTCGCTCCATGTAAATTACTGGTATTAAGCTGCATCCGGTTAGACTGGAAGCCGACCCCAACATAGTTGGGAATAGACTAGGTAGGTGATGACGACCAATGCATACTGTAACGTTAAAATATCGTGAGGAAACCGGTATGTCCTAGAAATAAAACTTCGAAGACATAGTGTGTGTCAATAATCCTCTTTGGTTGGAAAAAGGCTAGGCAGTTGATGATATAGTTCTCTCCCGAATAAATGATTTCACATTTTTAAAGGTTATACAACTAAAAATATCTTTTACCAATCCCTAAAAAGGGTGTAAAACACCTCTTAACGAAGTCGAAAGGCACTTGTTCTCCTCGTCATTGTGATAATTTTTTTGTTCTACACCATACCTGGGAACCGTCTAGTTACGGAGATATTGAGGGTCAAAGTTCCAACTTTTTGACAAGTTTTTTTTTTAAATACAAGTTTTTAATGTAAGATTTTAACTTTAGACACCTCGACGACCCCCATACTATTCAATCCATCCATCAGCACAATGTTTTGAGTGCGTTACATTGAGTTCTACAACAAAACATGATTTTTAACTGCAAAAAAAAAAGTCATTTCCCAGCAATAATTTTTGCGTAAAGTTACTTAGTTTGATGTACAGAATGCTTGGTTGACGGCTTCGTGATGAGGTCTTT
The DNA here is from genome assembly GCA_941918905.2 of Xestia sexstrigata. Classification (NCBI taxonomy): domain Eukaryota; kingdom Metazoa; phylum Arthropoda; class Insecta; order Lepidoptera; family Noctuidae; genus Xestia; species Xestia sexstrigata. The sequence goes on along the minus strand of OW799228.2, from coordinate 10,288,942 downwards.
TACACCCTGTATTAGTCAGATCTCGCAACAGTAAAGGGAGAAAGGGAGACCGCATTCTTACCAAAGGACATAAATATAAGATTATGACGTTCGCAATATTATGGGTTTTCAAATTTCGCAAGCTAAGGAATGATTCAATGATACTTTCATAATATTGTATCATATTATGTATTTTATTTTAATCTGTAGTGCGTCACTTTGGTGTGTTGTTTCCGAAATGATATTTAATATCCTACCTACTATCTCGTTGGTCCATTGGCCGTAAGCAAGTTTTGCGTGGGGTCGTGGGTTTGAGTTACAGGGTGGGCAAAGTATTGTGGAATATTAAATTAATTTTGGCAGCAAAGCTTTATGTCCTCTTTAATTTAGAGCAGTGTTTTTCAACCTTTTTCATGGCAGGACCATCATAAACTCAAACTCAAACTCAAACTCAAAGCATTTATTTCAATTAGACCATTACGGCACTTTTGAATGTCAAAAATACAAAAAAGAAAATCAAAGCTACAGTCCCAGTCACAAGGCATAATAACTTGAGAAAGTACTGTAGTTGCCCATTCCCTAGCGTAGATCTCTATGGAGAAGAACGGGCAAGAAACTCCATGGACACTCTTTTAAAATCAAAATATTGTTACAAAATCTTGGTTACATCTTTAATTTTGAGATTATACATATATGTGAGAACGATGTAGAAAGACGTGCACACTAAGAGCGTCCAGAGTAAAAGATTAGATCAACAGTTTACGAATAAAGTAATTAAAATGAACCTTGGCAGCTAAGAGATGACCAGTCCCAACTGACAGCGCCCGTTCACAAACATGACGCATGTACCGGCGCCATTCAACTCAACCATATTGAAGGGAACTAAATGACCCGACACACCCGCTACCATCAGCGAGACATTTAAGTGAGCATGACATTCTCTCAGCCACCAAGGCATATTCAAGTCAATGAAATATAAATAAATGTAAATGGTGGCTGAACAGTACAAAGTACTCACACATGTGCTATGCAATTATATAATACTAAGAACTGGAATCTATATAATGCAAGTATATTTTTATAGTATGAAAAAATATTTCATGCTACAAATATTCAAAATAATCATTTATATTTGCATTTGCATATTTAGAATTCGGATAAATACATAATTAACATCTTTTTTTTAATTTGGAAAACGATTTAATTCTCAATGTAGTAAAAACGAATCCACGATGGGGGAAATTAGTTAATTAAAAACAAGCGCAAACTTCACATTAAGATGGACGAGTAGTCATCGGTTTTTATTTTGTTAATTTGTATGCATAATAATGTTTATATCCTTTAGATACCATTTTCTTATTAAATCTACCTTTTTAAACTTTATTGTTTGTTTTTACTGAGGTAGTTTTCGCGACCTCTTGCGACCCTCCTATAGAGGCTTCGCGACCCCCCAGAGGGTCGCGACCCACAGATTAAAAAACACTGATTTAGAGATATGTGGGTGTAAGTACCAAACATTTCACTACTGTTTTGAGTTAGCAGCCCGACTGCGCGCTCAAACGCCGCTGCCGATCCAATTTGGCTATAGAGATGGGGTATAATCGACCCATTTCGGACACATTGCGAGTGTGGAGCCGCAACACAGGACATGCCACACCTTCTCTTCTACCCTTCGTGCACCCTCCAGGACTTGAATGAGGCAAACGACATGGCTGTCCAAGTCGCTATGTTCTGTTCATCGATTCGAGAAGAAGAGACCCCTGTATTTCGAGGTAAACGGGCGCGATGAGATTATCCGGAACAAACAAACTGGAAAATTACTATAATTTGTTTTAAGTATTGTATTTAGGTATGACATACTTTCAAATGCATTCAGTAAAAAGCTTATTATTTTGAAATCACACGAGCTTCCTAAGGATAGGCAGTCGCTTCAAATAAAATACTGATGTTCTGCAACCGCTTAGACAACTAATGATGGTGAACTTTAAAAGTGAACCTAGATTAATGAATCTAACTAACAATAAACGAAAACCCGTAGTTGCCAAGCGTGATATCAATAAAAAAATATCGCTGGACATTACAGACAGCACCATCTAGTGCCACACTAAGCAACGAGGCTTGTGTCGTGGACACCAGATAGTTGATATACTACTACTATATTATATATATATATATATTCTTACTATATACTTTTAGTTCGTAAATATATACTAATTATACATCAATGCTCTATCTTTCTCTACATGAGAAGTCGCCTTGACCGCAGCATTCATCATTCGACTAGATTTTTGGCGACTATGTTATGGGCGACTTCCAGTCAAACTGGATGCAGCTGACCACCAGTATTTAACATGGAGTGACTGCCTATCTGACCACCACAATCCAGTAATTGGGCAATACCATACCCCTTGAGACTGGTTGTCAGACTTTCGGGCCACTGACTAACTGTGATGAATCTACAAATGACAGCCGGAACCAACGTCTGAACGTGCTTTCCGAGGCACGGAGGGAAGCCTTGACCCAGCATTGAGACAGTTAGTATCCTGATTCAATATCTTCCTTTAAATGAGTCAAGTTGCCTTGAAATAGCTCAGTGAGTCAATAGTGATTCAAAGTAAGTTTAAGTAACATTTTCCCCGAGGTGTAAGTGCCAAATATTTGAAGGTTTTATTGGAGATGCGTGCTAAGATTCATGTATTCGATGTATAATCTCGTGATATCTGGGAATTTGAAGACTCACTTTTTAACACCAGAAAACCGGTGACTTTTTCAATGTCGTAAGACTTTCTAAGTTAATTTTATTTTATTATTAAGCTACAAGCTTACGTGTATTTTAAAGTCTTACTAAGGGTACAGTACCCAGTACTAACTGGGTTATGCAGTACAGATTAATAACTTGTATTTAAAACAAAATAAATAAAAATGTTGGAACTTTGATTCCCAATATCTCCGTAATTAGAAGGTTTCCAGTTAGGGTCTAGAATCTAGACTAGATTTCTTGAACAAAACAATGATCGCTTTGGCGGGGAGATCAAGCGCTTTTCGGCTTCGGGGTCTTTTTACACCTATTATATCCTGTTACTAATTCAACGCTTTTAAAACGTCTAGTTTAATTGGTAACACAATATATTTAGAAAAAGGTTAAGTCAATAACGACAGTACTCATTAGGACTCCCAAATATAAATATTTGACAAATTATCGATGTTCCAAAATGGCCGGTGTAAATGATTGTAGGTGGATCAATATTTGAGTCACCCACTAACAACCTTAAAAAGAGAAAGATTATAGGCGCCACATATATTTGCTGACAGATAATATTGCTTAATGTATTGTTGAGGCAAATTTGGAACAAGCCCGCCACGCTATTCCCAAACCACTGCAAACTCAAAAACTGAAACTAAAAGCATTTATTTCAATGGGGAAGGCTGGTCAAAGCTGATTGGAGATGGCGCGACCATAGCTTACACCCAATTATGAAATATAAAATGACATTGACAGATTTTCAACCAATGACGATGTTTGGTATATAAACGATGCTAGCGCCATTAGTTCCACAGTTGCCATCCCCCATGGCACTTTTGAATGACAAAAAAACAAGAAAGGTGAAGCTACAGTCTCAGTCACAAGGCGTAATAACTTGAAAAAGTATTGTAGCTGCACATTCCCTAGCGTAGATCTCTATGGAGAAGAACGGGCAAGAAACTCCATGGACACTCTTTTCAATCAAAACATTGTTACAAGATCTTGTTTACATCATTCATGTTGAGATTATAGATTATATAATGTAACTCCTGAATGCCAGAATCAACATTGGTGAGACCACCAGAGAAGCGCCGATACAATGAAGTTCGACGAAGTCCCAGAGAAACAATTTAACTGTCTTGTTGATAGACGAAATTCTTGAAGCCGTCTTACCGGTAGCAGCCTGGAGTCAAGATTGTGCCTGGTTGATGGCAATAGGGCTCTTTAGTCAACTGATTCCGCTCATTTGGATCCCTCGGGATCGGTTTACTAAATTTTTATTTTTATGTCATTTTATTTAGTAGATTGGTCCCGCTCTTGCTCCATTTTACTATTAAGTTATTAGATGGGCCTTTAACATCAAATTATTAGGGATTTGAGATGTTGTCCACATGATCTTTAGGAAAAACAGGAGTTTTATCATATAATTTTATGAAATTATGAAGTTGGTGTACCTACTAGTACACCGGTAGTTGAGAGCAGTGGTCGCAGGTGGCCCAGTGGTGGCGGCCCCGACTTACGAACAGCAAGTCGTGGGTTTGAACCCAGGCAGGCGCATTACTTTGTGTAATTTATTTCACCACCACTGCTCTCAAAACGGTGAAGGAAAACATCATGAGGGAACCGGCATGTCCTAGAACCAAAAAATTCGAAGACATGTGACATCTACCAACCCGCACTGGGCCCGCGTGGTGGATTATAGCCCATTCCCTCTCATAGAGAGGAGGCCTGTGTCCCAGCAGTGGGAACATTAATAGGCTGATGATGATGAATAGTACACCCATATTTCGCCAGTTATATTCAAGTCCCATGTAATAAGGGGTGAGCCTATTGCCATCACCCGGGCACAAAACCCGACTCCGTGGCTGCCACTGAGAAATTCCTGATGGTAAAACCCATTAACACTTTGCCCGACCTGGGAATCGAACCTAGGACCTGATGCTCAGCAGTCGAACTTGCAACCACTACACCTACGAGGAAGTCACTGCATGTAAAATATCGATATTCAGCTGCAATCAGTTAGACTGGACCCAACATAGTTAGGAAAATTCGGCCAATCGTATTAGGGGAGCCGTCTTTAATTTTTAAGTTTTTAGTTTTGTTATAGCCGTAAGAGAAATACACATTTTGTGAAAGTTCAACTGTCTACCTATTACGGATCATGAGATACAGCCCGCAGACAGACAGACGGACGGACAGAACCCCAAAACACAGACAAATTTATGATGATGCAATGTTACCCGATATATTTCTACACCTGTAGGTACGTAACACAATAGTTTTGGTATGACCCATAACCCAGAAATCGAAAGTCATATCAACACCTAACGCTAATGACCTTTACAAAAAAACAACAAAGCATCGTGCTACCCATCCAATTCTATACCTCATCAACGCTCCTTCAACGCCACTCTCATTTTCTCTAAACAACCTTGAGACCTAGAAACAGTATGTGTCAGTGTGTCATATAGAAATGACTCAGAGAATTTGAACTAATACATTGAAATGTAAACAAATGACAGTCTGTACATAGTATACAGGTATTGCCCACGGCCTCGCTCGCGTTAGGACCGGACTCCACCGAAGCGGAGACGAGACGAAGAGAGATGTGTTTTAAACCACCAATAAAATTTCGTTATTGACACTTCTCGTCTCCGCTCAGCTTTAGAGGAAACGGTCGAGTAGAAAGGAGAGATGTCTCGTAATAGGGTTGTGTACTGAAAAAAACGAATTAGTCCGTCAGTTAAATTATCAAAAAAATAATTGACCCGTATTTTTTCTTTTGTAACGTAAACCAAAATTGACGAAGATACGACGCTTTTAAAATTCTCAATACGTCACGCCGTGGTATAATTTTTAGTGTGTTCTTACGTCACGAGCCCCCACTCCCGAATTTGGAGCGTTTTATCTCTGTCAATATTCATTGAATTACACAAACAAAAAATACGTGTCCATTATTTTCCAATACTCTAACTGACGGACTAAATAGATTTGCAATTTATTGATGGTGGGCCTATATAATCACCATCTGCCCAGCCTTTTCCCAACTATGTTAGGCTCAGCTTCCATTCTAAGTGAATGCTGCTGAATACCAGTATGTTACATGAAGCGACCTCCACAACCAAGGTACCCTTTGTCTTCTTCAGTCTTTAGTCGCCATTTAATACTTCCTTTAGAAAATTCGTAGGCAAAGCCGAATATAAACACATGTTTACAATATGTACTCGTATGTATTTAACTATTATGTATGCCTAGCTCTCGGCATCTCCGTAGGCGTAGAGGTTAAGTCACTACCAATGCACATAATAATACGATGGGTGGGTATTGTCAATTGTCAAGCCAGCTGATGATTTCATTGTTATGATAATGTTTGCATTGTAGATTTCATTACAAAAGGTTATGTGCTTAGAAAATTGACATTTATGTCAGTGATGATGAATGAAAAAGATAGGAAAGTAAAAAAAAAACACTAACGGCCGTTTTCTATAACTTACTTACGTATAACTGTTAGTTAATATGCCTACGTGCTTAGCTATCGGTGTTTCTATAAACAAAGTTAGCTTTAATTAATATCCGATCCGCGTCACCTACATGTCACTTGTGGCGTGTTTGTAACTATAATTTTATGCTTAATACGAGTATTATGAAAAGGTAATTTTGTTTCATTTGAAAGTTTTGGATGTAGGAGAAAATCTTCGGAACTACAGATCTGATTCCGAAAATTCTTTCACTTATAGGAAGCTACATTATCCCTGAGTATCATAGACCATATTTAAAACGTTGGCGTGGTTTAATTTCCGACAACAACACTAACGAAGCCAAGTAGTAACCTGCCTTACCAAGGGGTTTCGTATTACCCAGTACTAACTGGGTTGTGCAGGTCAGATAGGCAGTCGCTCCATGTAAAATACTTTTATTCAGCTGCATCTGGTTAGACTGGAAGCCGAACCCATGGTTGGGAAAAGGCTAGGCAAATAATGAACGCGAACGAAGCCGCGGGCGAGAGTCGTGGGTAGATCTGTTCATATGTGCTTGTCTATTGCACAAAGACATGGCGTCTTCATGCGGTTTAAGGCCTGCGGTTACCACTTAACATTTGGTAGGCCGTCAAATTGTTTACCATCTAATAAGATAAATAATTGGTATTTTAATGACCTTTTTAAATATCAATCTTTACAGAAAAAAGGCCGTTTTGCAAGCGAAACGGGTACACTTGCCAATTCGCGGTTTTCGTTCAAGGACTCGTCAGGGCTGGTGAGAGCAGCGGTGGCCCAGTGGTGGCGGCTCCGACTTCCGAACAGTTAGTCGTGGGTTCGGACCCAGGCAGGTGCGTTACTTTATGTAATTTATTTCATCACTACTGCTCTCAAAACGGTGAAGGAAAACATCGTGAGGAAACACCAAAAAATCGAAGACATGTGACATCTGCCAACCCGCACTGGGCCCGCGTGGTGGATTATAGCCCATTCCGTCTCATAGATCAGTGGGAACATTATAGGCTGATTATGAATAGTAAGTCCACTCGTACACTCGTCTGGTCCAATAACCATCGCATCGGCCCACTGGCACTTCAGCTTGTTAACTCTGTCGGTTATGTTGGTAACTCCGTTCCTTTCAGGAAAAATTTTATATACACTTCCCTGTTAACAATGACGGCAAATATCATAAAGGGTGGTAGCAAGGCTCTTGTTCTCCCCGTCATTGCAATTTTTTTTTTGTTCTGGACTACACCTAAGGTTCACCCAAAGTAGGGCACGCCACGATAGTGGCGATAAGTCCCCTCTTTGAGGAGTGGCTTAAGAGACACCACGGTGTCCTCACCTTCCGCCTGACGCAGGTCCTCACCGGACACGGTGTTTTCGGGAGGTTCCTGCACCGAATCGGGCGGGAGGAAACGCCCGGGTGTTTTCACTGCGAGGATCGACCGGAGGACACGGTGGAGCACACGGTGGAGGTCTGCCCCGCGTGGGCGGAGCACCGCCGTGTCCTCGAAGCGGCGATTGGCGGCGGCGACCTCTCGCGTCCGGCCCTGGTGCAAGCCATGGTCCGGAGCGAGACGGAATGGGACGCCGTCACCTCCTTCTGCGAAGCAGTAATGCTAGAACGTCGTGCGCAGAACCTCACAGCGTCCCGGCCGCCGCGGGAGACGCCCCGGGCGTCGGGGGCCACGTGGTGGCCCCCGGCCACCGTAGGCGCGGGCCTGTGGACGGTGGGCTATAAGCTAGCATGACGACAGGCCGTGTCGACGGCGCGTTCGTGTTCCACGCGCGTCTCAAAGAGTGTCAGCAATAGGAAGGGCAAAGACCGATGCCTGCCGGGGTTGCGGGACTGTTCGAAAGAGATACCGTGACCCCGGAACACAAAGGGCGATGAAGGAACATGGATGGGTTTTAGTCAGTAAAAGTCTGACACTGCCTCCTGCTCCGCCCAGAGCGGGAGAAGTCATTTGATGAATTCCCACCCGTAAAAAAAAAAAAAGGTTCACCCAAAGTTCCAACTTTTTCACAAGTTTTTTTTTAATACATTTTAAATGTTATAATTAAACGTACTATACAATCCATCCATCATCACATTGTTTTGAGTGCGTTACATTGAGTCCTACCGTGAAACGTGATTGTTAACCCCAAAAAAAGTCGTTTCTCAGCAATAATTATTGCGTAAAGTTACTTAGTTTGATGTACAGAATGCTTGGTTGACGGCTTCGTGAAGGGTTCGTTTACACCTTGTAGATACTTAGACTTGGTCATCACCTGAAGTCCCTGAAAAAATTCCAATCGAAATTCCTTTCTGCATTTCCATCCAATGTGCATTTATGTTTTATGCTGATGCAATATTGTTATTATTTAACTATTATCCAAGGTGAAATTCTACGAGCGAACACTATTAGAATACCTGCGCATGCGTCACCGAATAGAAGGTTATTTCGAGTTAGTAAGATGTGGGGAAAAGGTCAGAGTAATGATGATTGACTTGCTTAGATTATATTTGCATTTTATACACACACACATAAGCTCACGGTTTTTTCCCATTGGTGTAGGCAGAAACTACAGAACGCGCATCGGTTTATTTACATACAGAGTGTAAAGAGACTCTTGACAAAGCCGTCAACCAAACTCACTCATTCTGTACAACAAACTAAGTAACTCTACGCAAAAATGGTTGCTGAGAAACGACTTTTTTTTTTGGGGTGAAAAATCAGGTTTTACGGTAAAACTCAAAACATTGTGCTGATGGACGCATTTAATAGTAAACGGGTTATTGAGGTATTTAAAGTAAAGTTATGACCTTAACAACTAGTATTTGAAAAAAAAGTTGGAACTTTGACCTCCCACAACTCGGTAACTAAGTTAGTAGGTTCCCAGGTATAGTCTAGAACGAAAAAATGATCGAACAAGTGACCTTTGGACTGCACAGTCATAGGTCTCGAGTTCGAACCCAAGACACGCCCCTCTGATTTTTCGGATTCATGCGCGTATTGTATAATTACCACTTGCTTCGGTGAAGGAAAACATCGTGAGGTAACCAGCATGCTTGAGAGATATTTCTCGACGGCATGTAAAGCCAAGTCAGAGGCCCATGGTTACCAGGTTAAACACTAACCACACGATAAAGAATAAACACAATTAGTACTGGGTAAGTCTTACCCCTTGGTAAGACTGCTTGTACTTATACTGACCTCCACACATTCCAAAATCAAAATGCATTTATATTTATATTCTTTAAAAATTTCAAAACTTGACATTTAGTGCCACCTAAAAAGAATATTGATCCACTTCAAAGATTTTTGAAGATCAAATCAAATATGTCTGATGCTGCGGTTTGATATGTCTATGGCAAATAACATCAAAAATGTCAAGGTGAGAAAATAGTACAATAAACTGCCTATTTTTATTGTTATAAGATGATCTTTATTATCATCATTTCAGCCGAAAGACGTCCACTGCTGGACATAGGCCTCTCCCAAGTGTCGCCACATTGACCGGTCCCTTCGACTCGCATCCAGCGGGTCCCCGCTACGTTTTATCCGTGAAAGTAATTCTGTCTATTAACCTTTCATGTCTTAGTGACTGAAAGGTTTTCGGTAAGGTCCTGGGTTCTATTTTCGGGTCGGGCAAAGTGTAATTGGGTTTTCCCATTAAGAATTTCTCAGTAAGAGCCACGGAATTTGGATTAGTGCCCCGTTAAAGCGAAAGGCTCACCCCCTGTCACAAGGGACTACATAACTAGCGATCTGTGGGTTTACTATTAGGTACACCTCTGCCTATCTCTTCGGGGCTTACAGGCGTGATGTGCTTTCCGAAGCAATGTAACAAAGCGATGCTGAGACATTTTCTACCCACCCATGCTTTGCGATTGATGTTGCTTGTTAAAGCTTAGTTGCAAATCACTTAATTCGATTGAATTTATGTTTCTTTTATTTATCTTTTTTTTTAAACTGAAACTCAAAGCATTTATTTCAATTAGACCATTACGGCACTTTTGAATGTCAAAAATACAAAAAAGAAAATCAAAGCTACAGTCACAAGGCATAATAACTTGAGAAAGTACTGTAGTTGCCCATTCCCTAGCGTAGATCTCTATGGAGAAGAACGGGCAAGAAACTCCATGGACACTCTTTTAAAATCAAAATATTGTTACAAAATCATGGTTACATCTTTAATTTTGAGATTATACATATATGTGAGAACGATGTAGAAAGACGTGCACACTAAGAGCGTCCAGAGTAAAAGATTAGATCAACAATTTACGAATAAAGTAATTAAAATGAACCTTGGCAGCTAAGAGATGACCAGTCCCAACTGACAGTGCCCGTTCACAAACATGACGCATGTACCGGCGCCATTCAACTCAACCATATTGAAGGGAACTAAATGACCCGACACACTCGCCACCACCAGCGAGACATTTAAGTGAGCATGACATTCTCTCAGCCACCAAGGCATATTCAAGTCAATGAAAGATAAATAAATGTAAATGGTGGCTGAACAATACAAAGTACTCACACATGTGCTATGCAATTATATAATACTAAGAACTGGAATCTACACAATGCAAGTATATTTTTACAATCTTCTGTAGATTTATTAATCACAATTTTAAATATAAATTTAAAAAAATGTAAAAGCTTTATTTTATTGTTTGTTATAATTTGCGACAGTGACAGGACTAACAATTTGCCAAAGTAACGTTTAAAAATCTTGGCTTCAGTAAGGAAGAATATTTTGCTTAATAACTGTGTCGAATCTACAATATTGTATGTTACCTCGGAAATAGAGCATCAGTTGTTTACAAATTTTGCAAATCCTTTGTGTATATTTTTGATACATATTTGAATAAATAAAGCCCTAAAACTAACCTGTTGACCTTAACCATTTATTTCCTAGTTAAATATAATAAGTCATTGTTTATTTTAACCGTCATAATGTTGAGTTTAGTAAACTTTATGTTAGTGTTACCACGATTTTTAAAAACTTTTGGACTTTATAAATTACGTTTATTTTATTGTTTAAATTACACATTTGTGGCTATATCAAATTACAAAAATAAAAACTAAAAGTAAGAACCTCCATATATACAACGACGTCAATAAGCGTCAAAGTACTCCTCCGCATCGCTGTCACTCGGAAACGTACCCATAAGACTGGCAGCATTGCCACGTTGAATGGCAATGCTAATTCTTTGGCCAAAGAAAAAGCCAGCCCTCTGGTCACGCGAAGTGTCGACCCTTGTGTTGTTCCTTTTGGACTTTATTATATTGCGTTCATCATTATGTTTGAGCAGGGACCGTCGGACTCCCAAGTCATAGTTCTCGAGTTCGAACCCAAGACACGCACCTCGGATTTTTTAGACTCACTAGTTTCGGAGATCAGGACGGGGAATGGTCAGTTTTCGTCTTCTTTCATGAATAAAATCAAAACTGCTTAGTTTAGTTAATAACAAAAATACATTTGAGATCCTCATAACGAGCCCTTTCATCTAAATATATAAAAGAAGAAACTGACTGACTGACTGACTGACTGACTGACTGACTGACTGACTGACTGACTGACTGACTGACTGACTGACTGACTGACTGACTGACTGACTGACTGACTGACTGACTGACTGACTGACTGACTCATCTATCAACGCACAGCCCAAACCGCTGGGTCTACAGATTCCAAATTTGGCAAGTAGGTTCCATATTTGGTCTAGGGGTGCACTAAGAAAGGATTTTTCATATTCACGTGCATATTGTATAATTATTACTTGCTTCGGTGAAGAAAAACATCGTGAGGAAACCAGCATGCCTGAGAGATATTTTTCGACGGCATGTAAAACCTCGTTGGTCTAGTGGTAGCAAGCTCAACTGCTGAGTTTGAGGTACCGAGTTCGATTCCCGGGTCGGTCAAAGTGTTATTGGGTTTTGCCATCAGGAATTTCTCAGTAGCAGCTGCGGAGACTGGATTTGTGCCCGGTTGATGGCAATAAGCTCGCCCCCTATTACATAGGATTTCAACATAACTGGCGAAATGTGGGTGGACTTTTAGGTACAGCTCTACCTAACCCTTTGGGGATTACAGGCGTGATGTTATGTATGTCTATACCATTGCATAATACTATAACATGTTAAGGTAGAATAATGTTGATGCAGAAATATTTACGGTGTAAATTACAAAATAAATTTAAAATTTGCAGCTATATATTTGTGGTTTGACATTCGTATGACAAACCACAATTAAATGACATTTCACGTGGTTTACTTTTTAATTTCGTGCAAGGAGGGACAAATCGCATGAGGAGCTCGTGGCTAAATAATTACAGCCGCTCGACTCGATTTTTAGGTTAAACCGTGCTTGCCTAGGTTGGTCTGTGGATGGGTGACCACCCTTACATACCAAGTTTCCTCCGTGTCCGTCCCGGCTGTTATTGATAGATCTTTGACAGTCGTTACAGGTACTCAGTGACCCAAAATGTCTGACAACCAGTCTCACCAAGGGGTATCGTATTACCTACTACTAACTGGGTTGTGGAGGTCAGATAGTCAGTCGCTCCATGTAAAATACTGGTACTCAGCTGCATCAAGGGGGCCTAGTCTGCTATTACAAATAAGTGTCACAATGATCTATCATTGATTTCATAATTGTTGATTTTGAGAGGTTTAATGTTATATAATGGCGTCATTATGGCTTTCCAATGACCAACCACTGACACTCCATTGAAAGAAATAGCATAGAATGGTAATCTCGTACACAATGACAAATGTATGACTGACTTACGCGGTAATCTGCAAAAATTTTGACAGTTCCAGCCGAAATTTGCTCAATTAGCACAATTTTTTATTGCAATAAATATAAGCTTCTATATTAAATATAATTTAAAACACATAAATGAAAATAAATCAAAACACCGGCCGCTAGAAATAAAAACAGGTAAAACGTCAGTAAGCAGTAATGTCACATTTGACTTTGACAGCTAAACAGATAAAATATTATTGAATTGTATAGTTTCACATTAATCCGCGTTACACATAACTTCATGTTTTTTGCTATCTACGAACTTCTTACTACTTCAGATTGCATAGAACACTAATAAATAATATGTAAAAATATATATAAATGAAATCTGGCATGATTAGATGTTCAAATTTAATTCTAGTTTTTCGAAAATCATTTCCATTAACAGGTTTTATAATAATGGCAATACGACAATGTCATTGTAACACAATTCTATTACGAGACCATTGACTGACCAATGATCGACCATTATGAAGTTAGCAGATTACGAACTTTTAACAAAATGACAATGGCATCGTTCAACAATTTTGAAATCAATGATAGATCATTGTGACACTATTGTAATAACAGACTAGGCCCCCTGGTTAGACTGGAAGCCGACCCCAACATAGTTGAGAAAAGGCTAGGGAGATGATAATTATGATGAGGTACAAGTCGCATGTGACTACAAGAGTGATGAATATAAATGTTGATAGAGAGGGAGAGGAAGACCAAGGAAACGATGGATGGATTGTGTGAGGAATGATATGAAAGTTATAGGAGTAAATGATAGCGTGACGGTTGACAGGGGAGAATGGAAGAAAAAACCGTGTTGCGCCGACCACAAGTAACATGGGACAAGGCCAGGAAGATGATGAGTGTAACATTTAATATCAAATGCGTAATTTATTATTTTATAATCTTGAAAAGAACAGAAGCGGACCACAAATTAACCTTTATTTACGGATCCAATCTATAATAATGTGATAATAATTGGATTTATTATTAATTTAGCAGTCGTACATCATACATACCGACAATTTAATATGATACTTAAGATTTTCAATTTGTTAATCTATGAACTTTTTTAGATTAAGTATTATATTTTTAATTGATTTCGACGAATGACGAATTGGTTTTGATAATTAAATCAATAGGATTAACATAATCAGCCTATAATGTTCCCACTGCTGGGACACAGGCCTCCTCTCTAAGAGGGGAATCACGCGAGCCCAGTGCGGGTTGGTAGATGTCACATGTCGTCGAATTTTTGGTTCTAGGGCATAGGTACTGGTTTCCTCACGATGTTTGAGATCGGTCGGAGCAAATGTTTGTGTGATGAGCATGGACATTTGTTTCCGAGTCATGGATTTTTATATGTATAGTAATGAGCATGGACATTTGTTTCCGAGTCATGAATTTTTATATGTATAATAAGTATGTACTTACCAACAAAAAGTATCTATGTAGTACCTATAACAAATTTACTATCCGGTGTCCACAACACAAGCCTTGTTGCTTAGTGTGTGTGTGTAATGTCCAGTGATATTTATTTTATTTATTTATTTTATTTAATAATGAAAGCAATAGCATCAATAATTTAAACTTCTTTGGATTAAAAATTGCCTTTTTACTGTATTAAGAAAATCACTTAGATATTGTAATTTCTAGTCCTTTATTTGTATCTTTACAAATCAATTACATTTTTAAAGATTCATAAAACAAAAATATACAGGTGACTTTTTAAACACTTTCCCAAAAAAGGGGTTAATAGGTGAACGGAGTAGAAGCAAATGGCATACTTAGTTTTTTTTTTGCGAAATATATGAATTAAAAAAAAAAAGAAATTCAAATCATACGCGTAAATTCGTTTTTTTTTTTTTTTCAAAATTTCCCTTTCTTTGTACTAATGTGAAAAGTTTACTTAAAATATGTAACGTTTTTTGATGACAGATCAATTTTTTTCTAAGCTGTGGAAAAAAGAAAAATAAACTAGGTATGCCATTAGCTTCTACTCCGGTCACTTAATATACCCATTTTTTTTGGAAAGTGATAAAAAGTCACCCGTCCGGTATATATATAACAAAAAAGTATTGTAATTCTGCCAAAGACATCGTTCGCGTGGAGTTATTGGGTTTAACATTAAAAATATCCTAAGTCACTCAGCAATAGCTATAAGAGTAGAGGAAGACCAGAGAAACGATGGATGGACTGTGTGAAGGATGATATGGCTGGAAAGGAGGTGTCTGATGAGATGACGAGTAATAGAGAAGTGTGGAAGAAGATGACATGCTGCGCCGACCGCTAATGTATTGGAATAAGGGGAAGAGAGTTGGGATGATGATGAGACTCAACAATAGGTTAGCTTTCAATCAGTAAGTGAATTTTGGGAATCGGATGAGTAGTTTACCTCTGACATCCAAACTTACAAACGTTACCTCTTCAGAATATTAGTCAGATGAGATTATTATTAAATACCTATCAATCATCTAATCACTTACTCATTTTCTATTTAAAAAAACTGGCCAAGTACGAGTTGAACTCGCGTGGAGAGGGTTCTGTACAATGTCAAAGTCTTATATTAGAGGGAATTTTCATTTGTGCGAAATTTAGAAAACAATACGAATAACGTTTAGTTACAGTTTTTTTTTCATTTTTAAACGAAAGATAAAGTTAAAATTGAGGTATTGTAGCCATGCAACGCCGACATTTGACGAGGGCGGAGATGTTACGAGCTGTGGGAATGCTGGAAGCTGGATCTGTTCAGCGTAATGTTGCTGAGGCCATAGGGACCCATCAAAATGTAATTTCAAGATTGTGGACACGCTATCGTGCCACAGGTGAAGTAGCGGAGAGGCACCGGGGGCCAAGTCGCATCACTACCCCCAGACAAAACCGATTTTTGTAAATTACTGCGCGAGCACAACCAAATGCAACGGCGACTCAATTGGTCCAAAGGCTGCGAGTGGAACACCAAGTGCTTGTGAGTGACCAAACTGTAAGAAGGCGACTGCATGAAAGCAATCTACGCTCTCGTAGACCACTCCGGGTCCCACCTTTACGGAGAGGCAATCGTGGACGACGATTAGAATGGGTTCGGAACCACGTGGACTGGGGCCGTGACCAATGGTCCAATGTGCTGTTCACGGATGAATCCAGGTTCGGCTTCCATCCAGATTCACGAAGGACGCGTGTTTGGCGAGTTCCTGGACGATGGAGCCGTCTCCAGAACCCTCAGGAAGTTCACCCATACCAAGGAGGAACAATTATGGTTTGGGCAGGAATTCGTCTTGGAGGACGGACGGATCTCGTTTGGGTGCGGGGCAATATGACGGCAGAACGATACGTCCAACAGGTGCTGGGGCCCGTAATCTTGCCCCACAGAACACAAATGGGGCAAGATTTCCTGCTCATGCACGACAATGCCCGGGCACACACGGCGAGAACGGTAGCAGCTTGGTTACATACACATAATGTTAGGGCCTTAGACTGGCCTGCTCAATCGCCAGATCTAAATCCCATTGAGCATGCGTGGGATATGCTGCAAAGAAGAGCTCTGAAGGAAGTTCCTGAAAATCTGGCTACAGAAGATCAACTTTTTGCGCACCTCAGAAGGACATGGGACAATATTCCGCAGCAAGACATTGACAACCTTGTTCTGAGCATGCCGAATCGTTGCCGATGTGTTATGAACATCATGGGCGCTTTCTCAGACTACTAACTTCAAGTTTATAAACACAAATTAAATGATTTTTCTATTTTTTTAGTTTTTACTCACAAATTAAAAGTTCATTCATATACGGTTTCCGTCTATGCTTCATTTTTTTTCCATAAAATCCTGAAATTTTAATCTATACCTTAACCATTATTAAAAAATGGTAGAATATTAAATAACGTATCTTTTAAATATATACATGTCATATAAATAATTAACACATTGATAGTAATTCGCTTTTTTTTAAATATCCCTAGACCGTGTTGATGTGTGTATATATATTTATTTTACATATTTGTGTTTGGGTCATAGGATTACACCATCCTACCAAATTTCACCTGATTTGGTCCAGTAGATTCGGAGAAAATTGGCTGTGACAGACAGACGTACAGACAGAGGCGCACGAGTGATCCTATAAGAGTTCCGTTTTTGTCATTTCTTGTACGGAACCCTAAAAATACTTCAAGTACAAAATACTGTGTTTTTGTTTTCTCTAATCCTCAACCCATGGTCACAACACAATATTAGCATTGCTATACAAAATCAATTCGTCAGAGGCCATACCATTGTTTTGATAATTATTCAATGATTTCATCTGAATACTATGCTCTTGCGATGATCCATTATGTTGACTAGCTCATTCATATGTATGACTATTGAAGGAATTTATGGTTCTCAATAGAACAGAATATACTTTATTACAAGTACACCAAAACTGAAACAAAACCTATCACCTGCCTAGCGTTTTCCCAACTATGTTGACTTGTTGAGGTCGGCTTCTGTCTAACCGTTTTTAACTGAATACCAGTATTTTAAATGGAGCGCCTATCTGACCTCGTCAAACCTGTTAGTACTGGGTAATACGATACCCCTTGATAAGACTAGTTGTCAGACTTTCAGGCCACTGACTACCTGTACACGACTGTCAAAGATCTACAAATGACAGCCGGGAACAACGGTTTAACGTGTAAAAACACGTTAAACCGTTGTTCCCGTACTTATAAGTACACCAAAATTGAAACAAAACCTATCACCTGCCTAGCGTTTTCCCAACTATGTTGACTTGTTGAGGTCGGCTTCCAGTCTAACCGTTTTCAATTGATAACCAGTATTTTAAATGGAGCGACTGCCTATCTGACCTCCTCAACCCAGTTAGTACTGGGTAATACGATACCCCTTGATAAGACTAGTTGTCAGACTTTCAGGCCACTGACTACCTGTACACGACTGTCAAAGATCTACAAATGACAGCCGGGAACAACGGTTTAACGTGTTTTTCGAGACACGGAGGAAACTCGATATGTAATGGGCGTCACGCATCCACGGACTTACCTAGCCAAGCGCGGCTTAGCCTGAAGATTATTTATGCAGGAGCTCCTTTGCTCCTCCTTCCTTCCCAGGAGATTTTTATTACCGCTAAGTTAAAGTTGTCGTTCATTTCGAAATTGGGAATTCTTAAGCCCTAGGCCGCATCAATGCTTCACATCAGGCGAGTTGCGGGAAGGTTATTTTGAGTAAAAACAAAAATCTAAAGCCATATTGAGGCTGAAGACGGAACCCTTAGGGTGCGAGTCCTACTTGAACTTGTCAATACTACTACTACTACTACAACAGCCCATAACGTCCACTGCTGGACATAAGCCTCTCCCATGATGGGAGGAATTTGCCGAATACTAATCTATAATTTTATAAAAAAGAAAGATTTTTTTGTTTGTTTATACCGAATAAGCTCCGAAACTACTAGACCGATTTCAACTATTTTTTCACCAATAGAAAGCTAAATTATCAGGAAATGACTTAGGCTTTAAATTACATTTCTTTCATGTAAATTAGCCGAGCTATCACAATTTTTGCAGTTGAAGTCACGGGCGAAGTGCTAGTCCGGTATTTAGTTCTCTTATACTTCACTTTTTATCAAGTTCCTGTTCAATACATTATTACATAGAATAGAAGCCAAGTACGAGTATTTACAATGTCATCTTATCGCTTACCAGGAAAAACTGTTATTTATAGATCTATACGTACCTTCCCAGAAATATTATGGTTTTATAGCCATCTTTTGTCCATTACTTACGTCATAAACACATAAACATCCTTGAAGAAAACCCATATAGCAATTGTAATCTAAAAATGAGCTATTGATATCAAAATAATTGGGTAAAAATATAAGAATGCGGAACTCGTAGTCCATAACTACAGTCAAGAACACCAATATGTGTACAGTTGTTGACTTATATTCAAATGCGATTATTTCGTCGAATACCTATTGCAAACATACATTAGCTAACGCGATGGATGGACTGTGTGAAGTATGATATGGCTGGAAAGGAGGTGTCTGATGAGATGACGAGTGATAGAGAAGTGTGGGAGAAGAAGACATGCTGCGCCGACCACTAATGAATTGGGATAAGGGGAATTGTTGATTTTGATGAGATACACTCACGCCTTATTCCTATGAGGGTAGGCAGAAACAACAACGCCACCTGCAAAGATTCTTACACACTGATCCTTTCGCCTCAACCACGTTGATACATTAGGTCATACACGCACGTACGTACCGAGTACGCACCTGACAAGCATTGAAACAAATATGAGAACTGTACATGGGCGCATAATTTTTTCCTGGGACCTCCAATTTCATGAAAACAGCTCGATTTTTTTTTGCACTCCGACTCGGATAATTATTTTAGATTCAAGGAGTAACTTGGCCGTTCTAACTAGAAAAGCCCATCAATTAAAAAAGTAGGATTCGAAAAGCGAACGCAGCGAGCTTGAAAATTTTTGCGCCCACCTCTAATTTTATGAGTTTTTTTTTGTCCTAAAGAAATAGGTACGCCTTATTCTGCTTATTCATAAAAAGTTTATGAACGCAAAGGACATATTATGTATGAACACGCTACGAGCTACTTTCTGATAAATTTACACTCAGAGAGCTAAATAGGAGTGAGTAGTAAATTTTTGCTTTCTGGCTCGGATGGTGGGTTTTTCTTTGTATTTTCTTTTCCGTTAGAGCAGGCACCTTGCACCCTGCTGCCGGCGCCCATGGAACTCTGTAAAAAATCGCTGTAATCACTGTACAATATTTACGTACTTCGGAGTGACTTGTTTATGATCCCGTTTATTTTCAGTCAGATTTCGGGGGGGGGGGGGGATAAATCCCAACCATCCCCCCCCCTGTATACGTACCTGGCACCTGATATTTCTGAACAAGCTTACCAATAAGTCCAGTATGTCCTTCTAGGACGATATAACTATGATACCTTTGAGAAAAGACCTATTTCACAATATAGTCATCGTCTGCCTACCTTTTCCCAACTATGTTATGGTCGGCTTCCAGTCTAACCGAACGCATCATTCTAAATACCAGTATTTCACATGGACTGCCTATCTGACCTCCACAACCCAATTAATACTGGGTATAATACGATACCCCTCGGTAAGACTGGTTGCCAGACTTTCAGGCCACTGTATACGCGTAACGACTGTCAAAGATCTACAAATGACGGATGGAATTTGGTATGTAATCGCTGGTCACCCATCAACGGACCGACTCCGTCAAGTGTTGCTTGACCTTGAAAAAATTATTTAGCAACGAAATATTGGTGTTTATGACTGTACATAATCTGTTTTATTTGTACACCACTTATAATAAGTACAATCCTACGATAAGGTAAAATGTGAAGGCTTTGCGGTTAAAGGCCTATTCATTTTTTTTTTATTTTGTTAGCAAAACCTCGTGTCAATTAATATTGAAAGATGTATTTTTTTTTTTTACTAATTCTAATTAGTACTGCTGAGGTCTTGGATTCGATTCCCAGGTCGGGCAAAGTGTTAATGAGTTTTTCAGAAGAATTTCTCAGTAGCAGCCATGGAGTCTGGAATTGCGCTCAATTGATGGTAATAGGCTCGCCTCCTATAACATGGGACTTAAAACATAACTGTCAAAATGTGAGTACTATTAGGTACTACTACTACTACTACAACAGCCCATAACGTCCACTGCTGGACATAAGCCTCTCCCATGATGGGAGGAATTTGCCGTAATCTCCACGCTTGGCAGGCGGATTGGAGATCGCAGTGATGAAAGACTAACAGAAAACGCTGCTGCCCATTCTCTGGTCTACGGAGGCGCAAGGTGTTCTGCCTCAGACATTAGTCGCCTTATACGACACCCGTGAGTGTAATGGGTTGGTTCTATTCTACTCTGCCGGATACCACACGGCTGAACTATTAGGTACACCTCTGCCTAACCCTTTGGGGATTATAGGCGTGATGTTATTTTATTTATGCTTTTAAAAACATACAGGTACTTCTGTATACTTCTCTGTTTCGTGGAAGTTCTAAGTTCTTTCTATTGATTGATAATTATGAACGAATCGATATTTTTTATCAATCAAATTAAATCATAATATAATCAATCATCTCTTGATCTGATCATGTTAATTTGTTAACAAAAACATAAGCTCCGGAAATAAAAAATACTATATGATATAATCATGCCTCTAATCTCCAAAGGCATATGCAGAGGTGTAGTTCTCCTAAACGAAAATAGTATTTAAGTCAAATGTAATAGGGGCCAAGCCTATTTCCATCAACCGCGTACAAATACTCCGTGGCTGCTACTGAGCAATACAAAACTCAATAATACTTTGATTGCCCTGGGAGTCGAACCCAGGACGTCATGGTCAGCAGTCGTGTTTGCGACTACTCGGCCAACGAGGTAGTCAATAGACTAGTTTTAATACAGGGTGTAAACAGACTCATCACGAAGCCGTCAACCAAGCATTCAGTACATCAAACTAAGTAACTTTACGCAAAATGTATTGCTGGGAAACGACTTTTTTTTTGGGGTGAAAAATCACGTTTTACGGTAAAACTCAATGTTACGCACTCAAAACATTGTGCTGATGGATATATTGAATAGTGTGGGGGTCGTGGAGGTGTTTAAAGTAAATATCTTACATTAAAAACATGTATTAAAAAAAAAAAAATGTGAAACAGTTAGAACTTTGACCCCCAATATCTCCGGTTCCCAGGTATAGTCTAGAACCCGGGGTTGCGGGACTGTTCGAAAGAGATACTGCGGCCCCGGAACACAAAGGGCGATGAAGAAACATGGATGGGTTTTAGTCAGTAAAAGTCTGACACTCCCTCCTGCTCCGCCCAGAGCGGGAGGAGTCATTTGATGATTTCCCATCCGAAAAAAAAGGTATAGTCTAGAAAAATGATCGAAATGACGGGGAGAACAAATGCCTTTTGGCTTCGTTAAGAGTCTTTTTAAACCCATGTATGTGTACGGAGACAGCATGCACATGCAAGCATGTGTTAGGAGACAATAAATTAATCGTTTCTTTATTAAGTTAAAGACCTTTAAAACCGGATTTAAGATCAATAACTAGTGCTATTTACAGCAATATATAACGATTGCTTGCAACATTTCAAGAGATTAGCCACCCACAAGCGAGTTGGTAATTGTACCAGAAATATATAAATTGAGATAAGACATACTCGTATCAATGTAAGCAACTTTTTATTATTTGAATAAAAATTAAAGCGAGTTCATTTGCAAAAATTAAAAAATTTTTTGCTCATGAAAAATACTGGTATTCAGCTGCATCCGGTTAGACTGGAAGCCGACCCCGATGGAACGACTGCCTATTTGACCTCCACAACCCAGTTGGTACTGGGTAATACGCCACCCCTTGGTATGACTGGTTATCAGACAATCGACCACCACCACCGAGAGCCACTGACTACCTGTTACGACTGTCAAAGATCTACAAATGACAGCCGGGACCAACTGCTTATCGTGCTTTCCGAGGCACGGAGGAAACTCGGTATGTAATGGCTGGTCACCCATCCACAGACCAACCTAGGCAAGCACTGCTTAACTTAAAGATCGACCCGAGCGGCTGTTATAATTTAGCCACGAGCTTTCTAGAGAATTATGATAATGATAAATTATTGATGTGACTTCAATATCATAACATAACATAACATCACGCCTGTAACCCTTTACGGATAGGCAGAGGTGCTAGCACACCGACATTTCGCCAGTTATGTTTAAGTCCCTTGTAATAGGGGGCGAGCCTAATTACCATCAACCGGTGACAAATCCATACTCCGTGGCTGCTACTGAGAAATTCCTGAAAGAAAAACTAAATTTCACTTTGCCTGACCTGGGAATCGAACCCAGGACCTCATGCTCCACTAGACCAATGAGGTAGCCAATAAACTAGTTTTAATATAATTATGTATGTGCTACCTTTGAACTTTTACTGGAGCGAAAAGATGATACATAAATAAAATTATCATATTACACACTTTAAAACGGTCTTCAAATATAAAACTTAATTGGTTTACACTTAGATCAAATGAAACGGTTAATTTTATTTATATAATTTGCATAGTCTTTACATAATGTAAAACAAAGTCGCTCCCGCTGTGTGTACGCTTAGATCTTTTAAACTATACGCAACGGATTTTAGTGCAGTTTTCAGCAATAGATAGATAGAGTGTTTCAAGTGGAAGGTTTACATACATTGCACCCGTGCGAAGTCGGGGTAGGTCGCTAGTTATCTATACAAATAAATAAAATTGCAGTGCCTTGTAAGTTCAAAGTAACAGCTTTTTATTGAATGCATCTAATTATGATAGTGTATGCGGTACATAAATATTTTATTTACTTAATATTTGTCTGGCTGTCTATCGGTTTGTTCCGGCTTATCTCCGTAACGGCTGAACCGATTTTGACTGCCAGACAGCTGCGTGTTATATGAAGTAACTTAAGGTAAAGATTTAGGGTTGCGTGCAAACAAAAATTAAAACGCTTGATATTGTTACTAAAAGCCGATTTAAACAGGGAAATCATATTTTTATAAGAAGAAGGTCGCGGGGCACAGCTAGTTTTGATATAATTTGCATAGTTATTGCAAATGTTAATTGAAAGTTATTTGGAGTAAACATTCACTAGTTATTTGACCTGGTTTTCGAAACAATTTCATGTTGTTTTTTAACCTCGTAAATACTCGTAATGTTGTTTCTTGGCGATGTCGAGTCGGATGTAGATATACGACCATGTTTTAGAGTTTAATGATAAATTATGTGTGTGTCGAACCTAGTTAGGTTCGAAACACCGGCCGGCTCTGAAAAGAAACAGCCAAAACAAACTCGGAGGTCATGGTCTGTTTTAAAGTTCAGACATAATCTTGCTCAATTCACATGAGGACTATGCAGATTAATGTCTGAGATGGTCTTTTGAAGAAAGCCATACAGATTTGAGTGGACCTGTCCAGTCAGTGCAAGCATTTGTCAGTTATCGTGTAGCTTGACTTTAGGCGCCGGTAACTGAAACTTTGTATGGTAAACGGTTATCGTGATATGGACATGTCATGCAAAGGAATGAGGAACATGTAATGAGGAAAGTTTTGAGTATAAATAAGAGTAGAGAAAGACCAAAAGAAACGATGGATGGACTGCTGTGATGACGAATAATAGAGAAGTATGAAAGAAGAAGACATATCTATCTCTGTGCCAAATTTCATCCAGATCCGTTCCGCCGTTCTGGCGTGATTAAGTAACAGACATCCATCCAAACTTGCGCATTCATAATAGTATTAATTATTAATAAAATTAACACTGAGGCACCATAAATCTAATCCACGAGTCGGATCCAAGGTATGACAAATTGTTATTGTCTAGCCTAGCAACAATAGATAATTAGTTGAATCTCTTTAGTCTACGCTTGCGTCAGTAAGCTAATTCTTAGTAAGGGTCTGGGCCTGGAATCTACCAATAGGCTCGCTTAATACTACCTATAGTATGGGATATTTAACCAAATATGATTCATGACCGTAACACGTATGTAGTTACAGAATAAGTCGAGCTACACGATAACTGACAAATGCTTGCACTGACTGGACAGGTCCACTCAAATCTATGTGGTTCTTTCTTCAAAAGACCATCTCAGACACTAATCTGCATAGTCCTCATCTGAATTGAAAAAGATTACGTCTGGACTTCAAAAGAGACTATGACCTCTGAGTTTGTTTCGGCTGTTTCTTCTCAGAGTAGTCAGTTACGAAACACCGACCCCATCTAGTTTAAAAAAATGACGTGTAAAAGTGTTTGTAAGAACCTCTTGCAAAAATAAACATCATTTCATCATCATTTCATTTCATTTCATTAGCTAATGCTGTCCCACTGCTGGGCTTCCCCCATTTCTTTACAACTCTCTCGGTGTTTTCCAATCAATTTTATGGGTCTAAATCGTTGCGTTTCTTGGGCCTGCCTCGGTGACGACGGCACCCTCTGTGTGTCGATTCTAGCCCATCTCTATATACCAATCCTGGAAATGTGACCCGCCCAGTCCCATTTTAACCTCGCTGACTTATCGCCAACATCGCCGATGCCTGTCTTTGAGTGTATTGTGGTGTTGCGCATTCGATCGGTGAGTTTGACGTTCTTCATCGCTCTTTGAAATTATAATTATAGTCATTAAAAACGTCAATATACAACCATCAAAGTCATTTAATCCTATTCAATTTAGAATTCGAATTTCGATTTTTCAGATTCATGTGCGTATTCTATAATTATCACTTGCTTCGGTGAGGAAACCAGCATGCCTGAGAGATATTTGTCGACGGCATGTAAAGCCAAGTCAGAGGCCTATGGGCGGCATAAAAACTCTGACACCAGGTTAGGCATTAACTACACGATAAAGAAAAATAATGACTATTTCATGAAAGAGTCATTCAATGGGATTTCATGTAAAAAGAAATCTATTCAGCTGCATCCGGTTAGATTGGGAGCGACCCCAATATTTTTTTGATTATATTTTAAGCAATGCCGTTAAAATAAACTTATCTCTCAAAAAGCTATTACCTACTTAGTTACGAAATGGTATCAAGATACAAAAGGTCAGGTCGTCTATTAAAAAAAACCTTTAATTTCGTTTACGTTTAAAGTTTTAACCTTTAGCCGACTATTACTAAAAATGCATTTGGTTCATTTATGGGTTATTTTTGGATTATTTTTGTTATTGAAATTGATTTTAGTAAGTTTACACCTTCAGATAAATACTTTAAGGTCAGTAATGATATCATTCTTGAACTGCCTCGTGGTCTATCGGTTGCAAGCACGACTGGTGAGCATCAGGTTCTGGATTCGATTCCCAGGTCAGGCAAAGTATTATTGGGTTTTCCGTCAGGGATTTCTCTGCACCAGCTACGATGTCTAAATTTGTGTTCGGTTTATGGCAATAGGCTCACCCCCTATTACATGGGACTAAACCATAACTTGTGAAAGGTGGGTGTACTATTAGGTACACCTCTGTCTAACCCCCCGAGAGTTACATGCGTGATGTTATTGTAGCGGACAGTATAAAAAGTACTACAGCGCCATCTATGATACTAATAAAGAACTAACATCAACAGTAGAAAATCCCGACAACCAACCAACACCCGTCTGAATCAGAATCAGAATCAGATCTTTATTTGCTTAGAATGTAGGTACAGGTATAAGATGTTGTACATAAATTAATGAGATCGGCTACAGTCTACCTTACGGCATGCAAATTATTACATAATTAAATTAAAATATTAATAAAAAAAAAAACAAAACAGAAATTAAAGTCAAGTCAATTAATAATATTATACTCAGGTACATGGTCAATTGAGGTATTCCATGAAGCACACCCAGACGAACGCGACGACGTCTGGTCGGAGGATCCTCCCTGGAGGGTGTACATCCTGCCTGTTACTCATGCCCCTATATTAAGATATGTTTATGGACTATCTTTTTTTTGTTACAAAATGGGCCTGCTCTTGACCTCGATCACGCCTGATGGAAGCGATGGACGAGGTCTATGATGAAACGAGCGTGCTTAGAAGATAATGTTCCCTATTTTGAAGGCAGTTCCACAGGACTGTGCGCATAATAAACGTGATGGAGGGAAGCGCTGAGTACGACTCGTCGGGATATCAACCAAGTGTGGATGGTACGCCGCAGTACGTCTGCAAAAGGGTGATAGTGGGATCAGGTCGTGAAGCTTCTGCGCACACTCACTCACCCACAGAAGTACAGTCTGTAGAAGACCGACAGGCAAGCAACATTACGTCGATGAGCTAGGCTGTGAAGCGTAGCCACCAACGTCTCGTCGTCTATAAGCTTTTTAGCTCTCCGTTTCACCGAGCTAAGACCTCCGAAACACTTTTACTATGTAATACGATACCCCATAAGGCCCTTCTGACCCTAAAATTAGCAACTCTATTTGTGGTGGTTCAAACTTCGTTTGAAATAATTTTAGAATAAAGTTCTAATCAGCTTGCACTACAAAGCCGTTGTTACGTCAGTCACTGCTCACTGCAGTGGTTTTTTGCGATTTACAAAAAATCTATTGATTGGACTAAAAAAATAAAACACATAAGACCTGCTTTATAGTTAGTTCAGTTAGTATGCAAAGTTTCATGATCTAATTTGAAGTACTTTTTAAATACCAGCGGTTTATTGTTCGATTTGGAGGGAACTTTGGATTTTTTTTCTATCGAGAAATATTTATGGAATCGTGTTTTCGTCACACATAGGACTTAGCATTAATTCTCTACTTTACCATATATTTATTTCAAAATTAATGCTGCAGCATTTTAGGAGTAACGGAGGATCATGCTAAGCCATTTAAGGGATGTATGGCCTTCAATAAGACCGGTTGTCTCATTTGATGACTTGATGACAGACGTAATGATTGATTTGCCAAAATAGCAACAATCATTAATATTTATTTCAACATGAGATTTGACAACAGATAAAGTTAGAATGAGCTTCAGAAACTGGGCTAAGCTGATAACGAAATGCCTGTATCATTTCGTTAGCACGTATCAGAAAGGGAACCATCAAACTGAACAAATTTTGTATGGTTTGGCTCCATACAAAAGTTGGTCAGTTGCAATCGTAGTCGCGAAAAAATATCAGTTGGGCCTCTTTATTTTCCTGTCAACGTCGTTCGTAGTCAGTGGCCCGAAAGTCTGACAACCAGTCTTATCAAGTGGTATTGTTTACCCAGACTAACTGAGATGTGAAGGTCAGATAGGCAGTCGCTCTATGTAAAATACTGGTCCTCCATTCGCGAGTCACGAGTCTAAAAACAGTCTAGTCTGTCTAATTATTATAATAAACCATTTATTTCAGGTAACAAAGACGCATAAATAAATACCTTAACCTAAATATATATAAATAACATTTTTAAACACACACAACCAACAAACATTCTAAAGACACAACCATACAGGATGTACCAATTCACTAGACAAGCCGACCTCATGCACAAAACAGGCCTAACGCAATGACCTATAGTGAACCGATCTAATCTCGTTAAACAATTCAGATGATCTAAGCACGCCAAATAAATTACACACCGATTTGTGCTTGACATTACGTCCCAAATATATTTAGTAAAGCTCTGTTCAGATGTACATCGTAATTCATCATCTCCCAACTATGTTGGCTTCCAGTCTAACCAGACGCAGTTGAATATCAGTATTTTAAATGGAGCGACTGCCTATCTGACCTCCACAATCTTGTTAGTGCTGGGTAATCCCCTTGGTTCTTTCGAGCCACTGACTACTTGAAGCGACTGTCAAAAATCTACAAATGACAGCTGGAACCAACGGCTTATTGTGCTTTCTGAGGCACGGAGGAAACTCGGTATGTAATGGATGGTCACCGACGCGCAGCTTGACCTGAAGAGCGACCCGGCCAGCTGTTATTATTTAGCCACGAGCTCCACTCGCATCTACGTTGCCTCTGGTGTTACAGATGTCTGTAAGCGGTTGTGACTGTCAAGTTAGCATACTCAGCTTATAATGTTCCCACTGCTGGAACACAGGCCTCCTCTTTAAAGAGGGAATGGGCTATAATCCACCACGCGCGCCCATACTGCGGATTGGTAGATGTCACATTTCTTCGAATGTTTGGTTCTAGGACATGCCGGTTTCCTCACGATGTTTACCTTCACCGTTGTGAGAGCAGTGGTGATGAAATAAATTACACAAAGTAATGCGCCTGTCTGGATTCAAAGTACTAGTATTTGTAAGTCGGGGCCGCCACAACCAATTTAGCCTTCGGGATATTTACCATCTAATACCACATAACATTAAACAAATCTAGTTGGCTGATGGATTATTGCGGTTTTAAGCTAAGAATACGTAGACTAAAAGGTTAAGACATTAATTAAACATTAATTTATGCTTAAAACTAGAAAGAAAACTTTTTGCTGTGTGTTTTTCATCGTAAAAGAAAATATTTTTGTCAAAATGTCAAGCGATACCTTTTTGTGTAGGAATAGAAATAAAATACCTATCCGAGGACTGACCTTGGCAAGCGCAGCTTAACTTAAAACATCGATCGGTCCCGCTGTTATTATTAAGTCACAAGGGGACTCCAAGACTTCTGTAATCCCCTAAGGGCTAGGCAGAGGTGTACCTAATAGTAAACATGTAATAAGGGGCGAGCCTAATGCCATCAACCGGACACAAATCCTGAATCCACAAAACTACTTAAAAATGCCAGACTAAAAACCAGATACATTTTGCTCGACCTGGGAATCGAAGCCAGGACCTTACGCTCAGCAGTTCCACTCACAACCACTAGACCAGCGAGGCAGTCCAAGACAGTTGTCATAGGTCCAAGTCATAGGTCTCAAGTTCGAACCCAAGACACGCACCTCTGATTTTTCGGATTCATGTGCGTATTGTATAATTATCACTTGCTTCTGTGAAGGAAAACATCGTGAGGTAACCAGCATGCTTGAGAGATATTTCTCGACGGTATGTAAAGCCAAGTCAGAGGCCCATGGGCGGCATAAATACTCTGACACCAGGTTAGGCACTAACCACACAATAAAGAAGAGCAACGAAATTAAACACCAAAGCCCTCTAAACAAGCCCTTACAAAATCCAATGACTAACAAAATGGCAGTGCATAAAATTAATAGTCTTTCGAGATATTTGCTCATTGTGTCATGACGTGTAGGTGCCTAAAACAGGCTCAGTGCTTACCGCTTAGAGGTGTAGAATTGTGACTGGGGTCGGAGTTCGAACCGCACCTGTGGAGCTATTGAAAAGACACTCCTGGTGTTTGTATCCGTTTAGTAATTATACAAAGAGACATTAACTCCGCACATTTTTTCTTAACAAACAAAATTCGTTTATAATGGGGTGTAGAAGTAGGTACACTTATCGAAGAAAAAAAGCACTTTATACTACACCTGCTTGGAAAGTACCTTGATACTTTATCAAATTTACGGTAGAAAGTACGTCATTGCATATCGAACAAATATGCGGGGAGAAAACGCATCTGAGCGGGAGAGAAAAGTGTATGAAAATCCATTTCTTACGTGGTTTTTCTTTTTTAATTTTGGGTAAGACTATGCGCCGGTAACCTAAATATCAAAAGCCAAAAGTTTTTACATTGAGTTTTTATCTCCAAGTTCGCAAAATGACACTGGCCACTAGCTGTGTGTTGGATGGTGTCGGGCTGGCAGTGCGACCCTGCGGCGGCAGGATAAACAATTTGAAAAAAGAACATGTGAAATTCTTCCTACATTGTCGCAAACATCTCAAACAAACATTAATGGAAAAAGTGTTACATTAAGCTTCACTAACTGCAACAATTTCAATATAAATTTCAATTAGTAAAGATTTCGTTTTTTATTTTCCTCGTAGGTGTA
This sequence comes from Xestia sexstrigata, assembly GCA_941918905.2. NCBI lineage: Eukaryota > Metazoa > Arthropoda > Insecta > Lepidoptera > Noctuidae > Xestia > Xestia sexstrigata. The sequence continues at coordinate 10,258,526 of OW799228.2, read as the reverse complement.
GTATAAAGCACTATGTATCACTCGAGAGAAAGTACGATTGCCGATCTCGGGTGTTATAAAGCCCTCACCTACGGCTCGGGCTGCAAACGACACCCTCGACGGTAATCGGTCACTTTCTCCTCTCGGTGAACAATGTACTATTGTTCTCCCTGTCATTGCGATCATAGATCGAACCTGGGAACCTTCTATTTACGGAGATCATCATCTGCCTAGCCTTTTCCCAAGTTTTATTGGGGTCGGCTTCCAGTCTAACCGTATGCAGCTGAATACCAGTATTTTACATGGAGCGACTGCCTATATCTGCCCTCCACAACCCAGTTAGTAATGGGTAATACGATACCCCTTGGTAAGACTGGTTGTCAGACTTTTTGGGCCACTGACTACCTGTAACGACTGTCAAAGATCACAAATGACATCCGGGACCAACTGCTTAACGTGCTTTCCGAGGCACGAAGGAAACTCGGTATGTAATGGGTGGTCACCCATCCACAGACCAACCTAGGCAAGCACAGTTTAACCTAAAGATCGACCCAAGCGGCTGTCATTATTTAGCCACGAGCTCCTCCTAGGAACCCTCTACTTACGGAGATATCGGGGGTCAAAGTTCCAAGTTTTACATAAGTTTTTTTAAATACAAGTTTTTAATATTAAAACTTTCTACCTGCACGACCCTCGTATTGTTGAATGGATCCATCTGCACAATGTTTGAGTGCGTTACATTAAGTCCTACAGTAAAACGTGATTTTCCACACAAAAAACTGCAGTCAAAACGCGGTTCTCATAGATTTAGAATGACTCAACTATTTATAATCGAATTTGGCAATTAATTGAAAATAAATCGGGTTTTCAGGCCCAAAATAAAGTGTTGTTTTTAGAGATTGGTGTCTTGGAATTGTTTTATGGTATCAACTACCCTATTATGTGTGCAAAGAGGTACCTACTAACATTAATGTACAGAATGCTTGTTTGACGGCTTTGTGATGGTCATTCGCGATGGCTTACACCTTGTATTATCTACACCCGTCTTCATTCTCCTACGGACCCTTATCCCAATTCATTAGTGGTCGGCGCAGCATGTCATCTTCTTCCACACTTCTCTATTACTCGTCATCTCATCAGACACCTCCTTCCTAGACATATCATCCTTCACACAGTCCATCCATAGCATCGTTGTATTACCCATAATACTACTTATTATGATAAAACTGAAGTCAAGTTGGGTTTGTAAAATTATTTTTGTAATTGACAGCCCAATTCTTTGAATTTGAGGAGCTCGTGGCTAAATAATAACAGGCGCTCTGGTCGATCTTCAGGTTATGAGGCACTTGCTTAGGTTGGCCCGTGGATGGGTGACCACCCATTACATACCGAGTTTCCTCCGTGCCTCGGAAAGCTCGTTAAGTAGGTGGTATCTGCTAACGAGAGGATTTTTTCCATGTAACTCCTCTTTGTTGAATGAATATACATGTGCAAAAAATATATGTTGCTTATTAGACTCTGAACTTTAATTGGTACAATTGAAATAATTCTAACTTTATTATTACTATATGAGAAAAATATTCAAAGTGAAGCATTTTTTTTTTGAAATTTCGTAACTACTCTTAAACAGCATTAAGTTTTAGTAATTTTTTTTTCACACAAATATTGGCCACCTTTTTCTTCACAAAGTGTACAATTGGCATTTTGATCTAAAGATTTATTACCTACAATTAAATAAAAACCACTAATTTGGCACTATTCGGCCCGCAGTGACAGACGTAACAACTACTTTGTAGTGCAAGCTAATTAGAACTTTATTCTAACAGTGTTTCAAACGGAGTTTGAACCACTACAAATAGAGTTACTAATTTACCAGATACCCCAGCCTTAAGCCGTTGGTCCCGGCTGTCAATTGTAGATCTTTGACAATCGTTGAGTAGTTACTGTCTAGAACAGCGGTCGGATACCTTTTGGCAGGCAAGGGCCACAACGGGGGCAAAATAAACTAAAGGCAGGCCGCACTCATGATATTAACGTGTAATTGATCATATCCCATAAAAAAAACGAAAAGCGCGTTCTTAAGGTTGCACTAGTCGCGGGCTCGAACTTGATTGAATTCTTAGATAATTCTTTGTCGGTACCGACTTTGTTTTGGAAATTTGACACTTCTTTTATTACTAATTTACGCCCATAGTTGCGTTAAAATTGGCAATAAAAACAAATCTATGATAGCTCGTAACCTTCTAATGGCTTTTTATTTTACTCTTCTGTTTCCGCACAGACACAATTAATAATGAGACAAATCGATATCATGTTTAACTTTACATGTACAGTGTCAAACAGTGGAGTAATTCCCTCCCGAAATTTCGTCGACTAGTGTCACTTTAAGGCTGGATCCACACTATACGGTCGATTACGGATCGTTAATGCATTTATTTTGATAATTATAACTTATTTACAAAACATTCACGGGTCGCAAGTAAGAAGTACGTAGGGCCGCGTGTTGCCAACCGCTGGTCTAGAAAGTCTGACAACGCAGTCTTACCAAGGTGTATTATTTTCCCCCGTTCCATATATCCCTACTGACATATCCCCGCTGGTAGGGATACTTGGATTTTTTTCCATGTATTGCTACCGGTTGGGATATACTCAGTACTAACTGGGTTGTGGAGATCAGATAGGCCGCATCCGGTGAGACTGGAAACCGACCCCAACATAGTTGGGTATAAGGCTAGGCAGATGATGATTCAAGTCGATAGACACGAAACTCGTATTTATTTAAATGTAGCCTTTATAATTTAACTAAATATAGTAGCCGATTATGTCAAAATTAATATCCGTCCATCGATCAAGAAGGATCTCTAGATATATCTATCAATCAATCATTGAGATAAAATCACTAAATTAAGATAAAATCATTCTTCTTAATATTAATCAAGTTGTTGCAAAATAATGTCAAAATAGTCCGCGAAATCAAATCAGCGAAATATTTCAAAAGTGTTTTTCACTCACTCTCATAATCCGATTCGTTCCCACCTGGACATGAGTTGCCATATCTGACCTGGAAGTCTTTAAATAGACTCCGGATCCAGGTTGGTCGCAGCAAGGAAAACCTGCTCATGTGGAGATTCATTAATTACTCTTCCCTGGAGTGTAAATGTGATGCTGTTCCACAAACGATGGGGTGCTTAATATCCTGAGTGTCCCGTTGTTTGTTCACTACAGGAACTGATGGACACTACCGAAAATACACCAGACTGGTAGTTTATTTCTGAAGAAGATAGTCCTATTGGACTGTGATCCAACATGACCAAGTTACTGGAACAAGGAAGTCAAATAACGATGGCACGGTTGGCGCAGTTGCTAAGCAATTGACTGCAGTGCTGCGTGTCGTGGGTTCGATTTCTGCATCATCTTCCTGCCCTTCTCGCATGTTACTTGTGGTCGCAACACGTTTTTTTTCTTCCATTCTCCGCTGTCAATCGTCACGCTATCATTTACTGCTTTATCTTTCATGTCACTCGTCACACAATCCATCCATCGCTACTTTGGTCTTCCTCTCCCTCTCTATCTATCAATATTTATATTGATCACTCTTGTAGTCACATGCGATTCGTCCCTCATGCGTGTTCGATTCCCGCACGATACAAATATTTGTACGGCCTACAAGTAGTTGTTCTGGGTCTGACTGTTTGTTTGTAAATGTGAGTTTAATGTTTGTAAACGCACCCACGATACAGGAGAATGTCATAAAGTGTCGCAAAGGTAAAAAAAAATAGCGAAGTCGATCCATGTAAAAGACTGGTATCGATCTCCATCCGTTTATACTGAAAGCCAACCCCAACATAGTTGACAAAAGGCTAGACCAATGATGATACAATTCTAATAGGCAACTCATGATATTTAGATTCAGTCCAAGCACTAAGGAAATATTGAAAGTATAAAACCTGACATTTAAAATCGACCGGCCCAAGGTTTTTCAAGACATTTATCATATGTTTGGTAGCTAGTAAAAAAGGCAATATTTTTCGAGTTATGACTGTGCCAACAGATGATTATTGGCGGGCATAAATTATGGTTTAATGCCTCGTTGGACCAGTGGTTGCAAGCGCGACTACTGAGCACGAGGTCCTGGGTTCGATTCCCGTGTCGGGCAAAGTGTTATCCGGTTTTTCTGTCTGGAATTTCTCAGTAGCAGCCACGGAGTCTGGATTTGTGCCCGGTTGATGATAAAGGGCTCACCCTCGATTACACATAACTGCCGAAATGTGGGTGTATTATTAGATACATCTCTGCCTAACCTTTTGGGGATTACAGGTTTGATGTTATGTTATGTTAAATATTATAGTTGAGTGCCTCGTTAGTCTCGTGGTTGTTTCTGCTGAACTTGCGGTCCTGGGTTTAATAATAAACCATTTATTTCAGGTAACAAACCCCCATAGATAAATACTTTAACTTAAAAATACATAATAATAACAAATTTTTTGTTAGTATAACAACTTTAAAAACTATGTTAGTAGCACTTCACTTGCACGATGTTTTGTGCATACTTGTGGAATTTGTCCGGGGAAGCGACGGAACACCACATCCTGCGGCCAAAAACTTTCTTCCAACACCAGATGGAGCATACACGTTGGGATGCGCACCACAAACGCCTTGAAATTGACGTTGCGGTGCGACTCCGGAAGCTGTACTCTTGGCGTGTACTTCAGTGTCCTTAGCCTCAGTGGTGTAACGTAGGCGAGAGATGTACACCGGGGTGTTCGGCTTCGCAGTACGCAGTTTAACGTTGGGCTCCACAGGAGCCTTGCCGAAGCGGTTCTTACAGCTTCGCTGATGGCGTTTCCTCCTTCGCACCGTCACGAACCCGTCATCATCAGCTCGGTTTAATTTTCAGCTTAGGCCAGGTGTTATGCCGGGGTTGCGGGACTATTCGAAAGAGATACCGTGGCCCCGGAACACAAAGGGCGATGAAGGAACATGGATGGGTTTTAGTCAGTAAAAGTTTGACACTCCCTCCTGCTCCGCCCAGAGCGGGAGAAGTCATTTGATGATTTCCCATCCGAAAAAAAAAAAAAAAAAAAAAAAAAAAAAGGCCAGGTGTTATCAGGTTTTGCTGTCTGGAATTTCTCAGTAGTAGACTAGAATTATGTAGTGACTGAGAAGTGGAGTAACAGGTCCAGTGGTAACGCTCCGCTCCTCATAGGTCGTGACTTGGAACCCTTCACTTTGTGTTATTTATTTCAACACCATTGCTCTCGAAACGGTGACGTAAAGTCGTTAGGAAACTCGTATCTCCTATACAGCCAATAATTCGAAAACCTGTGACATTCACCAACCTGCATTGGGCCCGCGTGGTGGATCATGGCCCAGCCTGTTTCCCAATATAAAAATGTTGAAAGCTTAAAATGGCGAAATGTCGGTGTGTGTACTATTTGGTCCAACTGTCTAACCCTTTGGGATGACAAGTGTGATATTATGGCCTGCATATTTTATTATATCGCTGGGTAAAAGTCTCCACACGATGGTTGCCGGAAGACGGACGGCACCGCCGAGGACGGCCAAGAAAGAGGTGGCGAGACTGCCTGGACGCGTTCCACGAGGACAGGTTCTATGGGCCCGGGAATAGATCTCTTGGACGGAATTGGGGGAGGCATTTGCCCAGCGGGGCTGTACAGGCTAGTAAAGATAAATATATTTTATTAGTAGCTTCTGCCAGCGGCTACGCCCGCGTGGAGCTCTAAAATTGACCCACGGGATCATAGCTACCGAGATAATAAATCATCATCATCATCAGCCTTAATGTTCCCACTGCTGGGACACAGGCCTCCTCTCTATGAGAGGGAATGGCCTATAATTTACCACGCGAGCCCAGTGCGGATTGGTAGATGTCACATGTCTTCGAATTTTTTGGTTCTAGGACATGCCGGTTTCCTCACGATGTTTTCCTTCACCGTTTTGAGAGCAGTGGTGATGAAATAAATTACACAAAGTAATGCGCCTGTCTGGGTTCGAAACCACGACTTACTGTTCGTAAGTCGGGGCCGCCACCACTGGGCCACTGCTGCTCCAGATAATAAATAAATAAATGCTTTTTTTTTGCCAAGTTTACAATTTAGCACAATAGCATTATGTAGAACAGACTACATAAACCTAAAGTGTTCCGTTCAGTAGTTTTTGCGTGAAAGAGTAACAAACATACACACATACTCACACACAAACAAACATTCGCATTTATAGTATAAATAGGATAGTGTGATATAGCATGCAGTAGTCACTGCCTTCCTTCAAATGGGTCGTCGACTTATTCAAACAGTCTTTAATAAACAATATCATCTTCTAATACAAAAAATGGCGCCTAACGTGTCTAATCTCCATCCCGGACACGGACCCACGTTGAATCCTGCGGTTTTCACCTACATAGGTAAGGCTTCTGTCTCACTGCCGACGAAAAGCGACATAAGAAATGTTAAAGAATCAGGCATTACTTTGCGAAAATCCATGACATTAAATGTTTACTTGTTTACTATTTATTTACTTATTTATGTACACACAAAATTCATAATACATATACACATAGAAGAGCACAAAGGTACTGCTTATTTCTTAAATCATTTTTTTCCCACAGCTCTGCGAGAGGAAAGTAAAAAATGCAAAAAGCAATGTTTGAAAAATGTCTAGATTTAATTTAGCAAATAGATCTTTAATGCAGGATGCAGAACCGCAGCACAGGTGAATTGCGAAAATTATCATGCTACATGCATCTTTAAGAGTCCTGTATACCACACAAATTCTTGTTTTTTCATTTCATTCATTTTTGCTTTGGTCTTCCGTTCCCTCTCCATCCATTCGCTTGTCGCTATCCGCCGTTGGTGGGACATGGGCCTTAAAACCCATTTAAAATAATAGGTAGGCATCTCAAACATTTATCTTTTGGACCAAATAGTTTGGTAATTCCCAAGTAGAATGATTCATTGTTATAGATATTTTTTCCTTATGCGCTTATTTATGTTACAGGTAGAGTTTGAATTCAGACATTTTGATTAATGTATTGAATTGTCTGCTTCGTTGGTCTAGTGCTGAGAATGAGGTCCTGGGTTCGCTTCCCAGGTCAGTCAAAGTGTTATTGGGTTTTTTCATCAAGAATTTCTCTCTAGCAGCTACGGAGACTGGAACTGTGTCCGGTTGATGGCAATAGACTCGCCCCTATTACATGGGACATAAACATGACTGGCGAAATGTTGTTGGCGTTACTGGTAGGTACACCTCTGCCTAACTGGAATTACAGGTGTGATGTTATGTGTACCTACAGTCTAAAAGCCTCGATTGAATATTATATGTACGTAGAGCTAGTCAAACGAACCTTACTAACAAGAATTTGTGTACTATCTATAAAATCACGCTCTAGTTTAATTCGTGGTTTACAAGGTAAAATCGACTTCTCCTATTCTGACGACCCGAATGGCGCAGCGGTAGTGAGGCTGCCTTACGTTCTTAGGGTCCCGGGTTCGAATCCCGGTAAGAGCAAATGTTTGTGTGACGAGCATGGACATTTGTTTCCGAATCATGGATGTTTAACGAGTATGTATTTACAAAACAAAACGTATTCATGTAGTATATCAACTATCTGGTGTCCACGACACATAAGCCTCGTTGCTTAGTGTGGCACTAGATGGCGCTGTGTGTAATGTCCTGCGATATATATATATATATATTTTTTTTTATTGTTGAAGTCCGTTAATATGTGGTGTGTGTGGTGTGTGTTGGGTGTGTGTGTGTGTGGGTGTGGTATGTGTGGTGTGTGGTGTATGTGTGTGGTTATTGCTTATTGATTATTGTCCTTTATTTATTTCTTTTTATTTCCTGACTATGTATTATTAATGATTTTGACGTGATTAATGGTGATTTTGACATTATTGTTTGATGATTTTGACATTTTTATTATTAATTATTTTTACATAATTAATGGTGATTTTGACATTATCGTTTTGATGATTTTGACATATTATTATTAATTATTTTGACATTATTAATAAAATTGAAATATAATTATGTACTAACACTAGTGTTTAAGATGTGTATGTACTACTAACAAATTGGATTGTATGATCTGTTAAATAAATCATTATTATTATTATTATTAATATGTAGCTTATGTTACCCGACCATAATAACGAATCTATTGACACCTTATTCATCAAAATCGGATGAAAAGTTTAGGCGCTACGGAGGAACATACGTAAATACACATACATACATAGACTGCTAAAATCATAAGTCATAACATTTCCTTTTGGCTTCGCCGTAGTTGGGTAAAAATAATAAATGGAGATGTTTCTAAGAATGCTTACTTTACTTTGTTTAAATGCGACATTCCCTCTTGATATTGTTAGATAACAGAAAAGCGTTTCAATATTATAATTCTTTCTTGATAGACTAAAAAAAATTGCGTTTTAACACAATTCTTATAAAGATGTCGAGTCGAGCTAAATAAAGGATGTTACAAATAAAAATAATAAATTTGATCATAAAAATACTTGATGTTTTACTTCAGAAACCTCAGGTGCGTAGTATTCGCAACCGGCATTTGTACCTGAGGGCTAATTCACCTAATTCCAAAAAACTCCTCCTCAACGCTGTCAGCTGGTAATGTGCCCAAGAGACTGGCGGCGTTGCCACGTTGTATGGCAACACTTAGCCTCTGACCAAGGAAAAAGCCAGCTCTTGGGTAACGGAAAGCGTCAACTAGGCGTTTTGAAAGTTCTTTGAACAGGCTATGGGCACTCGGACCCCACGGTCTCAAAGTTTCAACCCCAAACGGCTTGAAAATATAGTTATCACAAAGATTTCTATATTTACGCCGTTTGAGGTTCTCTGCAGCCGCTCTTCTCTTTATTTTAGTTTCTTTATTACTTTTTAATTAGTAATGTTGTACTATGTTCTATGTTAGGGTTTATACTTAGTCATTTAATTGAACCATTGTACATGAGCCATAATGGCCGTTACTCCAACCAGCTCACCTCCCTCCAGAAGCAGATCAAACTTCCCGGTCTCCTTCCCGGACCGAGAAGTTCCAAGAGTCTCTTTGCGGATCTGGGTAACGCCTCTGCACTCAAGGAGCACATGCGCTACCGTTTACTCCGCCTCCATGCACGCTCTGCACAGGGGACTGTCAGTGATACCTATGAGTGTGTTCAATTAATAATTTATATACTTAGTTTGCTATACTTGCACAGACAGGTATTGATTATGAAAATATACCAAGAGTTTTTAATTGAAACGATTATCACATTGTTTTGAGTTCCAGTATTATAGCCAATTTGAAAACAACGATTAATTTGATCTATCATTCTGATTTGATAGGTAGATATGACATACCGTTAAAAGAATATGACATTTTATATCATCTGACTTTACGACCACACCCTTTATACATAAGCTATTAGATAAATGTCAAAAACGTGGTCGCCTGACATGTGACTTAGTTTTAGGATGCCGTGGTGATTATAACATAAGATAACGATGGTTGTCCTCAAAGAGGTAGTCAGACGTGTAGAGTAGATAAGATTCCCAGGCTATTGTACCTACTGTCCGTCTTTGACTTTGAAACTATAGTTACAGGTAGTCAAAGTCGAACAGTTCCCAACTATCAGATGCTAAAAAGAAAAACAACAATTTTAGATTTTCTGACACACCGCTTTTTGCATAAAATAAATCTTTTAAGTAATAAAACAATTAAAACTGTTAATTGTTTCAACAAAGACACGAGGTGTCGATGACCTCATATTATTGTTTGTGTCCGTTTTCTGTTGACAGGGTCATATTGTTAATAAAGGTAGATTACCCATTACTTGAGTCGTCTTTTTGTTCCGGGGCCATGGTATCTCTTTCGAACAGTTTCGCAGCCCCGGCAGGCATCGGCCCTTGCGGACCCCTTCCTTTTGCTGACTCTCTTTGAGGCGCGCGTGGAACACGAACGCGCCGTCGACACGGCCTGTCGGCTGGGGCGTCTCCCGCGGCGGCCGGGACGTGAGGTTCTCTCCCTCTCACGTTCCGCCACATCCTTCTCTAGCATTACTGCTTCGCAGAAGGAGGTGACGGCGTAGGGGCTATAGTCTCAAGTAGGGATGTACAAACTTTGATAGACATTCCCCATAGATCTTCTGTTAGTTTGATTTTTATTTGCCGGAAAGCTCTAATAACTATAGGATAGGATAAATGTGTTTAAATTTAAATTCAGCCAGGCAGCCAGACACATTCGCCTTTAATAAACCAATGGAGAGTTCAGGTGAGGAAATAAGAGCCTCCGTAGTTTTTATTGGTATATCGGTAAAGAAATTTACAAATTCTTGAGCTACTACCTGATTAGAGCTTTTAGGACCACATGCTGTATTTAATGTGTAGCTATTGTTACGTATTTTCTTCCTGTTAGTCTCGTTATTTATGACTTTCCAAACTGTCTTTATTTTATTTTCTGTTGTTTTGATCTTGTTGCTAATGTAGGCTTTGGCAACCTTGTACGTATTTCAAAAAATTTTGGAATACTTAGCGACATACTTGTTAAAAGTTTCAGTGTTTATATAAGGCTTAAGGCCATAAAGCTCAAATAGTATTTCCCTACTTTTTCTGATACCTCTAATTGCCCAATCACTAATTATGAATTTAGGGCAATATAGAGGATGACCACTGTTATTATGGGGCAGTATAATTATTTGTTTTGAAGCTAGCAGAGTTTAAAATGAGTCAGATCTTTGTCATAGTAGTGTACCTACGTGGGTTCGAGGGTATTCGAGGAAAAATCTGCTATTACTAAATATGGTGCGGTTTACTAAGATTGACAAATAAAGTAAACAAAAACCGGTGGATTGTTGTGTTTTGTTTGTGTTTGTTTTTTTGTTTAGTTAAAGTTTGTTTCTGCGTTTATTAGTTTTAAGTTGTAAGCTTTATTTTCGTCTGGAAGTTCTGAAACAAATATTTTTTGTCTTGGATTTTAAGTCTGTGGACACACTGTCGGACCTATATGACATAACAAGCAAGCACGACAAATGCAAATGCAAGACAAGTGCGATTGCTTAGCACGAAGTCCTGGGTTCGATACTGGGTCGGACAAAGTGTTATTTGGTTTTTCCATCAATGTGGGTGGGTACAATCAAGAACAAACTGCCCAACCTTTCAGGAACTACAAGGCGTGATGTTATGTTTTAAATGAACCAAATAATGACGTTGTATAAACAATAAAGATAAAATCAAAATCGAAAATCAAAATATTTTATTTTACATCGGCCTACATGGGTACTTATTAAACGTCGAAAAGGTGCACTGTTCGTGTTGGTCGTTTCCATGGAGAAGAACCGGCAAGAAACTCCAGGGTTACTCTTTTTAAATCATTTGGTATTACAATATTAATGTGGATGCAGCTGAATACCTGTATTTTACATGGAGCGACTGCCTATCTGACCTCCACAACCCAGGTAGATCTGGATAATACGATACCCCTTGGTAAGACTGGTTGTCAGACTTTTTGGGCCACTGACTACCTGTAACGACTGTCAAAGATCTGCATATGATAGCCGGGACCAACGGCTTAACGTGCTTTCCGAGGCACGGAAAAAAATCGGTATCTAATGGGTAGTCAGTCGTCACCCATTCACAGACCAACCTAGACAAGCGCGGCTTAACCTAAAGATCGACCCGAGCGGCTGTTATTATTTAGCCACGAGCTCCTCAAGTACAACACCTACACGTTCAAAATGTATGGAATAGCTGATTCATTTTTAATTATTGTTTTATTTATTAAAACCTTTTTTTTTACTTTTGAAAAATTTGGAACTGACAAATATCTCTGTTACGAGAAGGTTCCTAGGTCTAGATTTCTAGAACAAAAACAACAAAATGATCACAATGACGGGGAGAACAAGTGCCTTTCGGCTTCGTTTTAAGGGTACTTTAACACTCATTAGGCAATCGCTTGTCTGGTTAAATCTCCGTAATAATCCGGATAAGAGTAATTTAATAGCAGAAATAGGTGTGCTGGTACTGCTTCCTCGTACCAGCTCCTTAAGAAATAACTCTTGATACATTGCGATGATTAGTTCCAATTAATACTTAACATTTTGACATTCCTATGAAACTCAAGACAAGACTACTTGAAGCCTACTATTCAAATACTCGGTAATATCCTCAGCAAAAAACTTCGTGTAAAGCTCAACGCACATGTACTAGGATTTGTACCGGATCAGCAACGACCCAATAGGGAATATGCATGAAATAAAAAACTCTTTTTATTTATTAAAAATGACTTGTATTGGCCCATAAAAACATTGTGGTACACTTTTCTAAATTGCTAATACATCACTTAGTTTACAATTTACTGTTTTATGTAGCATGTTTTTGGTGAAGCGGAACGCACTCTCAAAACGCGTCGTCCTCGAGAACACCGGTAGTGACGTCAAAGTCTATGTGTCAAAAAAACACTTTTATTTGAAAAATGCCTAAAGTTTCACTAAGATGTTATTATAATATTGTTAGTGGAATTTTTACTTGACTAGAGCACATACAATTAGTAAAATTATTCTATTAAGGGCAAATAAATTGATCTATAGAAGGCAGATTGTGGTAAACGACGACGTCACATCATGGCCGCGACAGCTACAGACGTTTCTACTGTTATAGAAAATTGCAGGAGTTTAATATTATTTTTAAGCGACAAGCAGTCGTTGAACTTAACTTTTAATACTTTTCTTGGGTTGATAGTACTGTATTTTATTGATTTAAGTGAAGAAAAAATTACGTACTTTTTCGTTCTTTGTTGTCAGGTGTACGCTTTATCACATACTTAAAAGTGTTAACGCATTTTATGCTAATTTTTTAAAACAACAACGTTAAAACTCAAGAACAAAAACTTAGTCTATTTGTAAGTAACTAAATAGTGCTTTTGACGTCTTATTAAGTAGTCAAAAAATGGCACACTTGACGAATTTCATAAGGATCATGATACTTGCGTTATCTAGGTATAACTTTCACTGTGGGTTAACCCGTTTAGAGGTTAATCAAACACAAGGGTTATATAATTATGTAGGTCTAACCGGTTAAGACGATTGATCGGCCCCTACAGTGATTCCGTCGTGTGTTAACACTTACCTGTAATTAGAATCAAGTAAGTAGTATAAAAGTACCTATTAATGGTCTCATAATTTCAGCCGAAAGAATTCCACTGTTGGCCTCCCCCAAGTGTCACCACTTTGACCGGGCCCGTGCGTCTCGCATCCAGCGGATCCCCGCAACCTTCACGGTCTTCCGGTTCTTGCCATCAATCGGGCTCAAATCCAAACTCCTTGGCTGCTACTGAGAAACTCCTGATGGAAAAACCCAATAACTCTTTGCCCGACCTGGGAATCGAACCCAGGACCCCACGCTCAGTGTCGCGCTTGCAACCACTCCACCAATAGGCAGTCGTGTGCGTTAACCTTTATAATCAAATTTAAGTATTTAAGAAAACACACTTTATCGTAGTTAGAATCGCCTCAAAAATTTACTTACAATGTGTGATTAAATGTTTGGTGAACATACTATTTCACACCTACGTGTTTGTGGGTATTACGGTAGGTAGGTACTTAGGAAATTACTGAATTAATCATGTGCTCATCTTAGTACGAAAACCCGAAAAAAATGACGAATGATTTTCCCCAATTTGTGTAGTCAAAGTCAGATGGAATTTAGGGGAAGACCAAAAAAATCGGATGGACTGTGTGAAGGATGATATGGCTTGAAAGGATACTGATGAGATGACGAGTAATAGAGAAGTATAGCAGAAGAAGACAAGAATGCAGGTGTAGCGGCACTACAAAAAATACTACAGTGCCGTCTATGACACAAATCCAGAACTAACATCAAATTCCTAAATCGCGCTATTAAATTTATACGCGACTTACGACCATTTTCCATAACTTACTGACAGGTAACGGAAGTTTGCTATCTCTGACATTTAGCTTACGGACTGTTAGAAGCAAAACGTCACAGAAAAGCTTTCTTTGTTTTTTCTATGAATCACAGTCCTCCGAGTGACAGGTAGGTGACGCAGATAGGATATTCCAAGCAAGAGACTTAGGCATATTGACTGACAGTTATACGTAAGTAAGTAATAGAGAACGTGCCTATATAAAAAAAAACCCTGATAACAACTGTCGGGCAGGACCAGACATAACACCCGTCTGGTTGGAGGATCCTACCTGTTCTATGGGGGATGATGTACTTTACACTCTGTTCTTTTTACCTCGCAACAAGGATAGGTCTACCCCGATTGGTACTGCGAGAGCATGACGCTGCACCACCAGGACAAACCTCGAGGGTTTCAAACGCCGTGTCCTCGCTGCAGCCGCACTGGTGACAGACGGGAGCACCTCCCGTCAAGCCACGTCGGCTTCCAGTCTAACCGGAATCAAAATCAAAATATTTTATTTCACATAGGCCTACATGGACACTTATAAAACGTCGAAAAGTTGCACGGTTCGGGTTGGTCGTTTCCATGGAGAAGAACCGGCAAGAAACTCCAGGGTTACTCTTTTTAAATCATTTGGTATTACAATATTAATGTGGATGCAGCTGTATGCCATGTATTTAACATGAAGTGTATTTAACTGGTTGTCAGACTTTCAGGCCACTGACTACCTGTAACGACTGTCAAAGATCTACAAATGACAGCCGGGAACAAAGGCGTAACTTGCATTCCGAGGCACGGAGGAAACTCGGTATGTAGTGGATGGTTAGACATCCACGGACTAACCTAGGTAAGCGCGGCTTAACCTTAAGATCGACCCGAGCGGCTGGTATTATTTAGCCACGAACAAAATAATGAATTTAATAAAACTGTTACTTTTCAAGAAGTTTATTCGTTTTTATAAACATTGCAATATTTCGATAATTGGATACCTCGTTTATGTTGCATCGTATATCACACGATAATAGTAAATCTATTAACTTTTATAGATTTCTCATAAATTTATTGATTTATTGATACATAAGCTAAGATATTTTTATTTAAAGTGTTTCTTACCAAAAATGGCGATGTAGAGATAATTTTAAAATATTTATGATCTTGTGGCGAACGAATTCACGAATTTAAATCTTAAAGTGCTGTGTTAGGCAGAGGTGCACATAGCTATGGTCCGGAGCGAGACGGAATGGGACACCGTCACTTCCTTCTGCGAAGCAGTCATGCTAGAGAAGGAGGTGGCGGAACGTGAGAGGGAGAGAACCTCACAGCGTCCCGACCGCCGCGGGAGACGCCCCGGGCGTCGGGGGCCACCACGTGGCCCCCGGCCACCGTAGGCGCGAGCCTGTGGACGGCGGGCTATGGGCTCGCTCGCCGTCCGTCCGTCTCATGACAACAGGCCGTGTCGACGGTGCGTCCGTGTTCCACGCGCGCCTTAAAGAGAGTCAGCAAGGACCGATGCCTGCCGGGGTTGCGGGACTGTTCGAAAGAGATACCGTGGCCCCGGAAAACAATGGGCGATGAAGGAACATGGATGGGTAAAAGTCTGACACTCCCTCCTGCTCCGCCCAGAGCCGGAGAAGTCATTTGATGATTCCCCATTCGAAAAAAAAAAGGCAGAAGTGCACATAATAGCACACCCATCATTTTGCCAGTTATTTAAAAATAACTGGCAAAATACAGATAAAACACCATGTAATATACTTACTTACTTACTTATACGAGTAAGCCGTGTGGTATCCGGCAGAGTAGAATAGAACCAACCCATTACACTCACGGGTGTCGTATAAGGCGACTAATGTCTGAGGCAGAACACCTTGCGCCTCCGTAGACCAGAGAAGAATGGGCAGCAGCGTTTTCTGTTAGTCTTTCATCACTGCGATCTCCAATCCGCCTGCCAAGCGTGGAGATTACGGCAAATTCCTCCCATCATGGGAGAGGCTTATGTCCAGCAGTGGACGTTATGGGCTGTTGTTGTAATATACTTTGCACTAGACCTTATTTTTAACCGACTTTTAAAAAAAGAAGAAGCTTCTCAATTCACCTACCTCATAATTTCGTAATTGCTGGTCCGATTTACGTGTTTCCTTTTTCATTTTGGTAGAGGAAGGTCGCGCGTTATTTTTCTTCTTCGTCAATGTTGATGACATGTTAGTATCATAACAACTTTTTGTTACAAAGTAAATCTTAATGTCATCATCAGCCTATAATGGTCCCACTGCTGGGACACGGCCTCCTCTCAATGAGGGAGAATGGCTATAATCAACCACACGGGCCCAGTGCGGATTGGTAGATGTCACATGTCTTCGAATGTTTGGTTCTAGGACATGTCGGTTTCCTCACGATGTTTTCCTTCACCGTTTTGAGAGCAGTGGTGATGAAATAAATTACACAAAGTAATGCGCCTGTCTGGGTTCGAATTCGAACCCACGCCTTACTGTTCGTAAGTCGTGGCCGCCACCACTGGGCCACCGCTGCTCTGCAATCTTAATGTATGATAAGAATAAATAACAAGAATGAATTTGTATAAGATATCTCTACTAAAAAGTATCAAATAAAAAAACATTAAAATAAAAAAATCCTTTTTTTTTTAAATTTTTTTCATTGGATTTTTTGCCACGGACTTCCGAAAATAAATTTATTTCCACACATATGTGTTTTTTTCGAAGTCGGTTATTTAAAAAGATATATAGAATTATTGACAGGACCTTACTCGACAGTGCGCCATCTGGTGAGCTCAAAAACGATAGCCCTCATTGTATCGTTGGAAACCGTTAGCTTAAAAAGTGCAGTTTCTTAACAAACTCTAGACAAAAACTACCACACAAAAAAAAACAAGAAATAAAACTTTTCCTCAGCTCGTGAGGGATTCGAACCCCCGACCACCTCACATTCATAGCATTTAAATGGGCGCTCTGACCGCTGAGCTAACGAGCCTGTATATAGGGCGTCTAAATAGCGTACCTGTATCCAAACGGTGACGTCATCAGACCCTTACAGACATTTCCTTGATTATTTCCCTGTTAACTATCACTGTCACTGAATAAACTAATTAATTTGATTGTTATGTTGATAAGTTTCTGAATAAGTAAGTTGTAAGTTAATAAAAGTTGATACATTTCTGTTAACTATTAAGTTAGTCTATCATAAACTAACTAACAGAAATGTATCAACTTAGGTATAAACAATCAACCTGTTTGTTATTTTAGTCAGTTTATATTATAATACTTAAATTAGTCCTTTTTTGGCCGGGTTTCCACTAGCAAATGAAAAAAGAATCACGGAAATCGGACCAGTAATCACAGATAAATCGGTGTACACAAATGGTAAAAAGAAAATTGTAAAAATAACGGTGATTTTATTTGTTTCATTGACTTGTTTGTCACAGACTTCAGAAAATTTTTTTTTTTTTTTTTTGCAAAGTTGTTTTTTTGGAAGTCGGTTCAAAAAAAATGTTTTACCTCACATTGCCAATTTTAGAACAAACACTTAGGTAAAATAAAAATATCAGCTTTTGTATCAATAAACAAAGAGATATGGTTCTTTAGCTTGAAAGATAGGATAGTTTTTGACCCGATAGGTGGCGCTGTTGTCTCAAAACTCTGATGTTTTGTCATTTTTGCATTGAACTCGTGCGAAGCGGGGGTAGGTCATTGAAACCGTGCGAAGCGAAGCAGGATAAACGGGCCTTCACGAAGCCGTCAACCAAGCATTCTGTACATCAAACTAAAATAATAAGGCTAGGAAATAAGTTTGGTGTGAAAAATCACGTTTTACAGCAGCGCTCAATGTAATGCACTCTAAACATTGTGCTGATGGGTAGGTACATTGAATAGTACAGGAGTCGTTGAGGTATTTAAAGTAAAGATAGATCATTTGATTCTTGTAGTATCTAAGTATAAAAAATGTGAAAAGTTGACCTTTAATTTCTCCGTCTAGAAGGTTCCAGATATTAAAGTTTATAACTAAATTACTGGCGATGATAATGCTAAGAGGCATGTGGTGTTACGCGAATGGATAAAATAAGAAATGTGTATATAAGAGGAAGTCAGAAAGTGGCGCCGGTGACTGAACAGTTGTGTGGTAATGGATTGTCGTGGTATGGGCATTAGATGCGGAGGAATGAGGAACATGTCGTGAGGAAAGTCAAGTCATTTATTTCAGAACAATATGTACATTGTGTAGAAATGTTGTAAAATAAAATAAAACAGTACAAACAAACATAACAAACGCAGCCAAAAAAAAAACAAGTCAAAGATAATTAAAATAAAAAATTCAAAACGATAAATAATCCATGTTCAATCAAAAATAATTAATAATACAATAAAACAAAAATGGTCAAATAATGGTAAAACGAAAATCAAATTAGTATTAAAAGATCAAGATCTATGATTTATGACATCTAATTTCATAAGAATAATGCAATAAAATAAAAATTAAATAGTGGAAAGTTTTGAGTGTGAATGTGGATGGGTATATGAGTAGAGGAAGACCAGAGAAACGATGGATGGACTGTGTGAAGGGTGATATGGGTAGAAAGGAGGTGTCTGATGAGATGACGAGTAATAGAGAAGTGTGGGAGAAGAAGACATGCTGCGCCGACCACTAATGAATTGGGATGAGGGGAAGAGAGTGGTGATGATAAACAAAATTACTGGCGAAATTTAAAATATTAAGGTACACCTCTACCTAACAATTCGGGGATTACAAGCGTGATGTTATGAGAAGCTATTCAATACACATTGTGTTTGTGGCATTTTGCTCGGTCATGTTATTTAATCTTGTAAGTTAATCGTAGTGCGTAGTAATAAACCATATTTCCTGATTTTTTGTTATTATTTGAATGCTCAGAAACGCACTTTGATAACCGCAATGTCAAGATGATTGAGTAATAATCAAATAGTTATGTAAACTCTTGTTAGAATATCTCAAATATACCGATCATACTAACTAGTTTTTTTATTTATCTGAACCTCTTAAGATTTTTAAAGATGGCGTATTTAAACTAATTCAAGTTTGAATACTAAAATAAAACAGAACAAAATCTAGTTTTTACGCGACTAAACAAAAATACAGTGGTTACGCGCCATTTACCTTTCTTGTAAGTACAAAGTTTTAACCACATAAAAAAAAAAGTAATTAAAAATCTAAAAAAAAAATGAAAAGCAAAAAACAAACACATTTTATAAATTAAACAAATGTTGGAAACAAGCGAGCCCCACTTGAATGTTAAATATGAAAATGGAATTGGCCCCACCTGTTTCCAACTTTTGTTGAAAATTGTGCCCCGGGCACATTTTTTACACTGGACTTAAGAAAATAAGAACATCTGAAAAACCCCGATATAATTTTGAAAAACAAATTTCTAGTGTCTATACACAGTTAATTTGCTTTCCCTCAGTTAAATGTAAGACACCCCTATTTTTAATTCGTAATTTCACACCACTTTTGGGTAGCTTTAAATCTTCTTAGTTGAGACACTCTTGTCAGGTCAGAGTGGTTGTGGTTGCGCAGACGAGGTACACGCAGAGATGCCACCTGATCTCCATACAGTTTTGTGTTCTAAGCAAAAAATGGCTGTGACACATTATGGACGGACAGGACGAATCTGTGAGGGTTCCGTTTATGCCATTTGGCAACAGAAGCCTAAAAACAATCAGATTAAAACCTATAGGTACAGGGTAACTTTTCTATTTCTTGGTTTTTATTTGTAATTACGTACAATATACTTAAAATAAACTACAATAGACACTGAAATCATTATAATTTCCGTATTAAAAACAGCTTAGTGTCTGCAACATCCACTTTGCATCCTGAAACAATTACATAACCGTATCTGACAGCAAACGGCAGACCGGACAAATGATTACAGTTATATTTGTGACTATTGTCTATTAAAGATAGTTCACTTAGTGTTGGGGTGCTTAAATCAGCGGGTTTATGAGCGACAGCGATTTAATTACCCGTAAGTCGAACAGAAAGACGTTGCGTTGGAAGGCCTCACACTAGGTAGACCGATGACTTTGTGAAGGTTGCGGAAATCCGCTGGATGCGAGTCGCACGGGACCGGTCAATGTGGCGACACTTGGGGGAGGCTTATGTCCAGCAGTGGACGTCTTTCGGCTGAAATGATTATGATGACGATGAAGTCGGCCACTGATATCCACCTCTTATGTGTTTCCCGCATCCAGCGTATTTCTGCGACTATCATCAGGTCTTGTAATATTAAAATACACAACACCTTGGATTTATGCTAGCCTAGTACTTTTTGGTGAGTTATCGATGTATTATTAACAAGAATTTTTGTGGTAAACTACAACATTAAAATCACGCTCTAATTAAATTCGGGGTTTACAAGGTAAAATCGGTTTTAAATGTAGCCTATATTACCTGGGCCATAATAATGAATCGATTGACAACTTATTCATCAAAATCGCATGAATAGTCTAGGCGCTACGGAGGAACATACGTAAATACAAACATACATAGACTGATAAATCATTACAATCATAAAAAAAATAGTTGTCTGTAAAGTCGGTTTACGGATGATAACTTTACGTGATAACGTCATTTTTCATGATATTATTAGTGATTTTATCTTAAAAAAACAAAATTTCATCCCCCTTTTCGATTTAAATTCTAACAACACCGTTGCGTTAGCTTCCAACCATACGCCTAGAAAAATCAATTTTCAATCGTCAGCCTAAACACAAAATTTTGTGATACTAACTTTAAAACTGACGGACTTTCATACAAACTTTCATCCCCTATTTAACTCCCTTAGGGGTTGAATTTCGAAAAATCCTTCCTTATTCCTTGTCTACATTATAAAAGGAACCACTGTGCATCATCAGTTATCTAGGTCCAAGGGTTTGGCTGGGCTGTCCTCGAAGCGGCGATTGGCGGCGGCGACCTCTCGCGTCCGGCCCTGGTGCAAGCCATGGTCCGGAGCGAGACGGAATGGGTCACCGTCACCTCCTTCTGCGAAGCAGTAATGCTAGACAAGGAGGTGTCGGAACGTGAGAGGGAGAGAACCTCACAGCGTCTGACACTCCCTCCTGCTCCGCCCAGAGCGGGAGAAGTCATTTGATGATGTCCAACCGAAAAAAAAAAAAAAAAAAGGGTTTGGCTGGGCGTTGATCGCAGGATTCGTGACGCTTTTTTGTGCGTGCAGCCGGTGTTTATCGATTTATAAGACGTTATTACGTCAAAAACTAACCAACAACGGGTGGACCGTTTACTCGTTCACCCGCTAATCTCATAGCCCCACTCAGTCATAAGATTAAAGATAGCTTGATTGTTTAATAATCATAATTAATGTAATTAAACTGTTGTAATTGCTTATTACAATTGGTTATTGCTTTTTGACATGTCAAATGGCTGAACATTTTCCTGTGGCTTTGTTATTCACTGAATAATTTACATACTTAGAGAGGAGCTCGTGGCTTAATACTGACAGCCGCTCGGATCAACCTTCACGTTAAGCCACGCTTGCCTTGGTTGGCCTGTGGATGGGTTATACCCATTACATACCAAGTTTCCGAGTGTTAAACCGTTGGTCCCGGCTGTCATTTGTAGATCTTTGATAGTTGTTATAGGTAGTCAGTGGCCCGAAAGTCTGACAACCAGTTCCAGAAGGGTTAAGTGGAAGTATACCTAATAGTACACCCGCATTTCGCCAATTAGTTAATAGGGAGTGAGCCTATTGCCACCAACCGGACACAAGTCCGTAGACTCCATAGCGGCTATTGAGAAATTCCTGAAGGAAAAACAAAAAAAAACTTTGCCCGACCCAGGAATCGAACCCAGGACCTCGTGCTCAGCAGTCGCACTTGCAACTACTAGACCTACGAGGCAGTCGTACCAACGAAAATCTTCTCTTCTTCTTCTTAGTCGAGACACTCTTGTCAGAGTGGTCGTGGTTAAACAGACGAGGTACACGGAGACATGTCGTTGACTTCCTCGACGATTGCCCTTTCAGCGATGTGCTTCCATTTCTGCCGGTTGGAGACGTTGCGAGGACACTGGACCATGGTGGACTCAGTAGCTTTCTTGATCAGGTCTGTCCAGCGAGTTGGTGATCGGCCGCGTCTCTTGCCCTCCACCTGGCCCTGAACCACCATGGAATTTTCACTGTTGATGTGACTAAAGAACTTTAATACTTATTCGTAGTTGCACAGTAGACGAAAGCCGGTCCTTAATATGAAGCTCTTTGAGGATGGAAACATTTGTGCCAAACGATGTCCACGAGATCTTTAAGCGGCGTCTGCAGCACTACATCTCCAAAGCGTCGATTTTACGGCGATCCTGCATTCGCAGAGACCAAGTTTCGGCACCATAGAGAAAGATCGGAAAGACAAGGCATTTCATCAATCTGACCTTGGTCTTTTTGGTAATCCTTCTGTCCCCCCAAATCTTTCCCAGCCGTTCCACTGCCAACCTGGTGATGGCGCACCATCGTTTTATCTCGTCACCACATCCTTCAGTATTGGAGATAGTAGAGTGAACGAAAATAAGTCGATTTTAAAATAACAAATACTCGTTTACATTTTTAATATTCATAATTTTAAGAATGTATTCATATTTAAGGAAGATACTGATCGTGCTGGAAAGAATATTTATTATTACTAGCTGATGCCCGCGGCTTCGCCCGCCCGCAAATTGTATAAGTACTAAAACCTTCCACTTGAATCACTCTATCTAAAAAAAAAACCCGCATCAAAATCCGTTGCGAAGTTTTAAACATTTCAGCATACTCGTACTTAAGACAGACGCGGCGGGCGGTTTTGTTTTATAATATGTAGTGATGTGTGATAGTGATAATGAAGTAAAAACTATTAAATTATGTTGGCTAACAACAAACTATAAAAGGGCATTGAAAAACTCCTCAATGCTGTCAGCTGGTAATGTGCCCAAGAGACTGGCGGCGTTGCCAAGTTGTATGGCAACACTTAACCTCTGGTCAAGGTTAAAGCCAGCCCTTGGGTCACGGGAAGCGACAACTAGGCGTTTCGATTGTACTTGCTGCTAACAATTTAACTCAAATGCTGTAAGATAATAGGCATGACGACAGTATCAAAAAATTGCAAATCTATTTAGTCCGTCAGTTAGAGTATTGGAAAATAATGGACACGTATTTTTTGTTTTTGTAAATCAATGAATATTGACAAAGATAAAACGCATCCAAACTCGGGAGTGGGGGCTCGTGACGTCAGAACTAGGTAAAAATTATACTTAGGCGTGACGTATTGAGAATTTTAAAAGCGTCATATCTTCGTCAATTTTGGTTTACGTAACAAAAGAAAAAACACGGGTCAAATATTTTTTGATAATCTAACTGACGGACTAATTAGTTTTTTTTTTGTCGTCTCGCCCATTGTATTTTCGATTAAAAAATCTATTTTACTTTACGTTGACACCGTTTGCGAGCAGTGATAGCTAGGTGTGTGACCGCCGGACTGCCAAGTCATAGGTCTCGAGTTCGAACCCAAGACACGCACGCCTCTGATTTTTCGAATTCATGCGAGTATTGTATAATTATCACTTGCTTCGGTGAAGGAAAACATCGTGACGAAACCAGCATGCCTGAGAGATATTTCTCGACGGCATATATTTCTTGTGTTAGGGCCTCTGGTCACACACTTACGTTGGTTACGAGTACGCACCTGACCTTTCTGAAGAGCCTCACGGTTAAGGGCATCAGTCTATGTGTTTTCTAATTTAATGAATGATTTCATTCTAATTTACATATTTAGGAGCCAAAGTGATGATGATATTTAAAGAACTGTTTATTTAGAAGTAGCAGGTCATGGGTTCATCTTGGTGACCTTAGAGTAGCTTAAAGAAAAAAAAAGAACTAGGTATAATTTTATTAAACACTTGCGGACGTCACGCGGTTTCACCCGCGTAGTTCCCGTTCCCGTGGGAGTACGGGGATAAAATATAGCCTATGTTACTCAGGGTGAATGTAGCTTTCTAATGGTGAAATAATTTTTGATGTGATGTGATGTGTGTGAAACATACATACACACACACACACACACACACAAAAATACAAAAGTACAAATCTTTCCTCTTTATAACATTATTATTAGTGTTGTTGTAGATAACAAGCCTGCAATCTCCGAAGTGTTAGTACTTATAGTACTCTCTTATTCCTGCAGTTACGTTTAAGTCCCATGTTATCCTTCACGAAGCCGTCAACCAAGCATACTGTACATCAAGCATCAAAGTTATCAAAAAGCCATCAAAGTTATTGATGGGAAACGACTTTCCAATATGGGGTGAAAAATCACGTTTTACGGTAAGATTCAATTTTACACTTAAAAAAATGTGCTGATGGATGCATTGAATAATACAAGTACGGTTGATAGTAAAACCTTTGGATGGACTGAACGAATTTAAAATAAAAAGGCCCCTAGTCAGATAGGGTTATTGAGTTATTTTATATTAGGTTCTTTTTCTCATCAGGAATGAAGACATCCGCAAGAGAACCAAGGTTACCGACGTAGCCCGAAGAATTGCCAAACTTAAGTGGCAGTGGGCAGGGCACATTGCTCGCAGAACGGATGGCCGATGGGGCCGAAAAGTTCTGGAGTGGCGACCGCGAAACGGAAGACGTTGTGTTGGAAGGCCTCCAACTAGGTGGACCGATGACCTGGTGAAGGTTGCGGGAATCCGCTGGATGCGAGTCACCGGACCGGGACATGTGGCGACACTTGGGGGAGGCCTATGTCCAGCAGTGGACGTCTTGCGGCTGAGATGATGAGGTTCTTTTCCTAAACATTGATGTGGATCTAAGGTCAAAATCGTCATCATTCTTGCCCATAACCCAATTCATTTGGCGCAGCATGTTCTTCTTCCATACTTGGGAAGCCAAAATATCATTTCATATTATCATTTTGACATCTAAGTTGCCTCTCACGACGCGCACAGGTAAAGACGATGTCATTGCGACCTATCATTAAACGGGAACCATCAGAGAGGTACATTGTAGATAATTTATCATTGTACAAGCCAACCTTTGCTTAAAAAATTATGCTATTGTTATTTTGTTTTTGAGGTCCAAGAGTAGATAGTGATACAGAAACTGAAGTTCATATATTCGCTTAGTGGGTACCTTTTCTCTACCTATGCAATAATGTCCGGTCATGGACTGGCGATTCTTGGTACTTATATAACAACTATTTTAATAAACAAATACTACATACTTGGATCCTATCTACTTCCCCGCAATTTTTTGATAAACTTTACATATCAACAAAAACAATCATATTTCTCTTTTTTTTTACCCTACTGAGATAAAATAGGTTTATTCGATGGTCAACAATATATATTTTTTAATTGGAGATAATGTTTTCTCTTTAGTTGTGGTATCTCACACAAATCCTTTTACAGCGCTACAAAGCATCAATTTTACATTGTAACTAGAACTTATTAGCACATCATCCGCATAGACAAAGAAGTAAAAATATGAGACCATCCCGCAAGCTTCCTCTACCAAATGAAAAAATAATCACTTAAATCAGACCAGTAATCACGGAGAAATCGATGAACATGCATGAAAAAAAATCTGCTGGTGGAATACATAACCTCCTCCTTTTTGAGAAGTCGGTTGAAAAGGAAGCCACATGATGACTTCGCCAAGCTAAGTCTCTGTAATAATATTTACTCTTGTGATTTAAGTCTGAGAGTTTATTTATTAATATTGAACGCATATTTTTAAACGTGACCTTTGCAAAGGAATGTACAGATGAGTACAGAAGTGTGTTTTGTTAAGTCATTTATTTTTGTGTCACAACAGTTTTAAAGAGGATTG
This sequence comes from Xestia sexstrigata, assembly GCA_941918905.2. NCBI lineage: Eukaryota > Metazoa > Arthropoda > Insecta > Lepidoptera > Noctuidae > Xestia > Xestia sexstrigata. The sequence goes on along the minus strand of OW799228.2, from coordinate 10,232,739 downwards.
CACTTATAACTATTATTGACTGCCTCGTTGGTGTAGTGGTCGGACTGCAGCATGAGGTCCTCGGTTCAATTCCCGGGTCAGTCAAATTGGTGTTGGGTGCTTACCATAAGGAATTTCTCAATATAATTCTCCTCTGTCAACCGTCACGCTATCATTTACTGCTTTATCTTTCATTTCATTCCTCACACAATCCATTCACCGTTTCTTTGGTCTTCCTCTCCCTCTCCATCCGTCAGCATTTATATTCATCACTCTTGTAGTCACATGCGGTTCGTCCCTCCGATTCATTCCAATACATTCGATTATTTTATTATGTTCAAAAAACACTTTTCTACCCATACATACAAAAACTCCGTCCATTTTAAAATATTAATATAATACTTACTTTAAAACTACAGAGTAGCGAGGAAACATCTTTATCTTAATGATTTACATATAACTTTGGTAGAATTGGAGTGTGTTTGCGCAAACGCATAACTTCGCTTTTAGGTGACACAGTCGGTTATGTGAAATAGTTTTCATCAACTACCAAGTTGAGGCCAGCTTCCAGTCTAACCGGATACAGCAAGCAAAGTGTTATTGAGTTTTTCAATAAGGAAAACCTCTAACAACTATGTTGGGGTCGGCTTCCAGTCTAACCGGATACAGGAAGCAGTGTTATTGAGTTTTTCAATAAGGAAAACCTCTAACAACTATGTTGGGGTCGGCTTCCAGTCTAACCGGATACAGCAAGCAAAGTGTTATTGGGTTTTTCATTATGGAAAAACCTCTAACAACTATGTTGGGGTCGGCTTTTAGTCTAACCGGATACAGCAAGCAAAGTGTTATTGGGTTTTTCATTATGGAAAAACCTCTAACAACTATGTTGGGGTCGGCTTCCAGTCTAACCTGATGTAGTTGAATGCCAGTAGGTATGTTACATGGAGCGACTGACTATCTGATCTCCATAATTTACTGAGTAATAATAAACCCTTTGGAAAGACTGGATATTATCATCAACAAACGGCTTTCCATAATCTGCCTGGAGTATGCCCTTACCTTTTCGGAGATAAGGGGTGTAAAAGTAGCGGGCCTGTGGACGGTGGGCTATGGGCTAGCTCGCCGTCCGTCCGTCTCATGACGACAGGCCGTGTCGACGGCGCGTTCGTGTTCCACGCGCGCCTCAAAGAGTCAGCAAAAGGAAGGGGTCCGCCAGGGCCGATGCCTGCCGGGGCTGCGGGACTGTTCGAAGGAGATACCGTGGCCCCGGAACACAAAGGGCGATGAAGGAACATGGATGGGTTTTAGTCAGTACAAGTCTGACACTCCCTCCTGCTCCGCCCGGAGCGGGAGAAGTCATTTGATGATTTCCCATCCGAAAAAAAAAAGAAAAAAACTGTGTTAAAGTACCCTCGACGAAGCCGAAAGGCACTTGTTCTCCTCGTCATTGCGATCATTTTTTTGTTCTACACCATACCTGGGAACCTTCTAGTTACGGAGATATTGGGGGTCAAAGTTCCAACTTTTTCACAAGTTTGTAAATTAATTCAATTTTTTAATGTTATCACTTCACTTTAAATACCTCCACGACTCCCCTATTATTCAATGCATCTATTAGAACAATGTTTTGAGTGCGTTATTGAGTCCTATGCAATACGTACCTAATTGTTAACCCCAAAAAAAAATAGAGTTACTTAGTTTGATGAACAGAATGCTTGGTTGACGGCTTGAGAAGGCTCCGGTTATACCCTGTAATACTGGGCGGGGCAGAAGGTATAGTTCGGTTCAAACTTAATGGCAGCTCGGAAGTTAGCTGCGAGTGACGGTCTGCGCAGGAATAAAGCTTTAAACTTTATGGCGATTCGGAACATCTAATGTAAAGCTGCGCAGACAACAATTTTAGGTATCAACGGGACGCCGCCGCATCGTTTTGTCTGTATATTGCGCAGACCGTCACTTGTAGCTAACTTCCGAGCCGCTATTAAGTTTGAACCGAACTATAACGCGCGCAAGGCAGTGCACCGGTAAGACGGTGAGACCGCAGGAGACCTCTTGCAGACGTGTTATAAGTGGTCGCCATCCTCAGCAGTGAGGGAACGATGAATAAGATGTGGTACATATGGGTATCAATTGAAAGGGTTTGCTGAGAAGAATACGAGAAACAAATACTGGCCATGTCACACGGATGCACCCGGAGAGGTGGGCAAAGATCGTCACTCACTGGACGCCTGAAGGTGGACATCGCCGACGAGGTCGACCGCGGCGAACGTGGTGTGACAATCTGATCATGTTAGCGGGAAAAAACGTAGCTAAAAAGTGCACAGAACAGAGAGGTTTGCAGGGAGAAAGGAGAGGCCTTTGACCAACAGTGGGACACAATGTAGGCCGTAAAAAAGACTACAATATTTATTTTATTAAATCCCATGAATCCCAGCATAACATTTAGATCTCGAGCTACTATTAAAAAAAAACTTTACACTACCTGGGAATCGAACAAAGACCCCATGCTTAGTAGTCGGGCTTGCGACCACTAGGCCAACGGATGGTAGATGATTATTTGTATGCTTATAATATGTGCCTATTGACCTTGCAGAAGTAAAGAGCAATTGAAATATAGTCAATGGTTTTCTCATTGCCAGGATGTTAGGAAACATTGTAGCAATTGCGTAGGCGTCGGCACCTAAACACAAACACACTTGTGAAGTAGGCTAAAGTTGCGATAAGTGCGAGGTGTTGTGTTCGTGAAGGGTCAAGTTGGGCTGTGTTCAAAATCAGAATATTTTATTACACATAAGCCTACATGGCCACTTATAAAACGTCGAACTAGGTGCACGGTTCGAGTTGGTCCTATGGAGAAGAACCGGCAAGAAGCTCCATGGTTACTCTTTTCAAATCATTTGATATTCGATTGTATAAAGGGCTGGTGTCCGCAACTCCACGTCAAAGCGCGTATTTTGCGTGCGGGTGGGAAACTATTCGATCCATCCCAATTCCCCGAGAAAGGCCAGCAGCGCCTTGATGTTGCTGACAATCTCACGGTGAGTACCTGGGTTACCGAAGTACTTTGCCCTGTATGTTGCAACCATTGGGCAGTGCAGAAGCACGTGGGCTGCTGTCTCGTCTTCCTCCATGCAGGCACGGCACAGGGGGCTGTCTGTGACTCCTAAGACAAAGAGGTGTTTATTAAAAGAGCCGTGTCCGGTAATGGCGGCTGTAACTGTGCGCAGCTGTGGTTTGGTCAACCGAAGCGCGCAAATTATTCAATTGAATCAATTAATTATATCATTTGGTATTACAATATGATCATGTTACAGCATTAGTACTTAAGTATGGGGGGACAGCGTAGGCTTGAAAATAGGTCTTTGCTATGTATACAAAAAACGTAAAACGAGATAAAAGTTAACGAGCATCTAGATGTGAATCTATGTTCTGGATGCGGGTAGTCGATAAATGCGATTTGTGTATAGTTTCAGCTGAATCTAGGATTTAAATTGGCATGCCTACCTGAAAGTCAATTTCATTAATGAATCTAAACGAGATTAGTACATCTAAACTGCGTTCAAGCCTTCAGTGTCATTGTCAATTAAGAGACTGTGAGCTCTCTCAAAAATATCGTAGTAAGTACAAAACCCGTAAAAACCTCAAAAGCAGCTATGGCGTCTGGATTTGTGCCCGGTTGATGGCAATAGGCTCGCTCTTTATTACATGGGACTTAAACATAACTGGTGGGTGTACTATTCGGTACATCTTTGCCTAACCCTTCGGGAATTACAGGTGTGAATCCAAATCCTAACTACCTAATAGTATAAATGCAAAAGTACCTATGTTTGTTAGTTTGTTTGTTACCTTTTCACGCCTAAAGGATTTAGGATCGGTTCAGTGAGAACCGATCCTAAATCCTGAAATTTTGCACATTTACGTTGTCACGTGTACAGAAACGGCCGTAGGGTACTTTTCAAACCGAAAAAATGTACTGTTCCCGAGGAAAACAACAATAACGTTCTTATGATAATAGATGGCGCCACGTGTCTTTCGAATCATGATTGAATTATATTGTTACAAGCAGAGTACAACACGAATTGTTTACGCTTGTCGCGAGCGTAGCAAAAGCTAGTGTTACCTAGATATTTTATTAACTGTGCTGGTCCAATGTGTGGTTCGTGGATCGATCCCAGGCAGGCACTTTTTTGTGTAATTTATTTCATCAGCACTGCTCTCAAAACGATGAAGGAAAAAATTGTGGGAAAACCGAGCAAAAGCTAGAAGCAAAAGTTCGAAGACATTTTTGATAACCACAAACCCGCACAGGGCCCGCGTGGAGGATTACAGCCCACTCCCACTCATAGAGAGGCCTGTGTCCCAGCAGTGGGAACGTTATAGAGTGAATATTATGTGAAAATTACTTTATCACTAATCACTACATATTATAAAAACAAAGTCCCCTGCCACGTCTGTCTGTATCTATGTATGCTTAGATCTTTAAAACTACGCAACGGATTTTGATGCGTGTTTTTTAATAGATAGAGTGATTGAAGAGCAAGGTTTTAGTATACAATTTGTCAAACGGGCGAAGCCGCGGGCATCAGCTAGTCTATATATAAAAAAAACTCGTGTCACAGTGTTTGTTACCGAACTCCTCGGAAACGGCTTGACCGAATTTTATGAAATTTTTTGTGTAGGTATATTTGGTAGGTCTGAGAATAGGTCGTAGGCTATTTTTTATACCCCAAGGTGTCTTTTTTATTCCCACCACGCGAGTGAAACCGCGGGGCGCAGCTAGTTTACTTAAATGCATTGCTTCCGTAGGTACAAATTACGTAAAAGTTTACTAATTTTACAGAATCTTATTAATGAGCTGAGTTATTATTTTTAATGAGTGTTTAGTAATTCGAAGATTACAACACTGATCTATGTCGATGAGTTCACACTATGGGAAATGTTCAATATAAAATAACTTCACGGCTGTATTGCTTGTAAGGTAAGTAGATGTGGCAAAAACAAAGTCGCTCCCGCTGTTTGTACACTTAGATCTTTATACTACGCAACGAATTTTAGTGCAGTGTTCAGCAATAGATACGAGTAATTCATGAGGAAGGTTTATATGTATATGCTACATTGCACCCGAGCGAAGCCAGGGCAGGTCGCTAGTATCTTGATATTTGGCAGTCGTTACGGGAAGTCAGAATACTCAGAAACTCAAAAGTCTGATAACTAGTTTCACCAAGGGGTATCGAGTTACCCAGTAACTGTTTAAGGCTGGGGTATCTGCTAACAAGAGGTTTTCTCCATGTTACTCCTCTTCGATGAGTGAATATAATTATGTGCAAAAATATTAAATGTTGCTTAATAGACTCTAAACTTAAATTGGAACAATTGAAATAATTCTAACGTTATTATTACTATATGAAAAAAATATTTAAAGAGAAGCATTTGTTCTTTAAAATTTCGTAACGACTCCTAAACGGCATTAAGTTTTAGTTGTTTTTTTTTCACACAAATATTTGTCACATTTTTCTTCACGAAGTGTCCAATTGGCATTTTGATCTAATGATTTACTAGGCTACAATTAAATTAAAACCACTCATTTCGCACTATTCGGCCCGCAGTGACTGACGTAACAACCACTTTGTATGTGCAAGCTGATTAGAACTTTATTCTAACAATTTTTCACCACCACAAATAGAGTTACTAATTTTAGCAGATACCCCAGCCTTAAGACGTCAGGATAGACAGTCGCTCCATGTAAAATACTGGTAAGTTTACAGAGGAGGTCGTAGCTAAATAATAGATTATTGCCACACGGGTCAATCTCCAAGGTGAAGCTTGCCAAGGGCCCAAGGCAAAACCGTGGATGACGACCATCATTAGGAGTTAGTTAGTAGAGTAGAGTAGAGTAGGGACTCCATTTTCCGCACTTAGACTCTCATTCGGTCCGTTGTGCGTAGGTGTACTGGCTAAGTTAGCCAGCCTAGCTCCGTCCAGAAGCACAGAAGTTTCCTGGGATCTTCACAGGCTTCGCGGAGCGACCTCACCGTTCCGAGGATTTGTTTGCGTTGGGTAGCCACGGCCTCGCATTCCAGGATGACGTGGGCAGCTGATTCTTCGGCGTCAAAGCAGCCCCTGCAGAGTGGGCTGTCCGTGGCGCCTATGTTGAAGAGATGTTTGTTAAGGGGGCAATGGCCCGTTGTTGTCCCTATTATTATTCTGAGGTTATTTCTGCTTAAGCTGAGCAGTCGTTTTGTTAGTCGTGGGTGTAGACTTGGCATCGCCATTTTTGACTGCCTACAGTCTGTAGACCGTGACCATTTGTTGTTATGAAGTTCAGTTGATCTCTGGCGAATCCACGTACGGAAATGTGAGAAAGGTAAGGCAAGGAGTGGGTACGGGCCTAGCACTGCCATTTCGGAACCTCTTTTAGCAAGTTCGTCTGCGGCGTCATTGCCTAGGGATCCACTGTGCCCCTTAATCCACTGGAGAGTGATTCTGTTAGACAGCGATATACTCTCCATGGCGAGGTGACATTCAAATATTAATTTACTGTTGGTTTGTTTGTTTTCTAGGGCTTTAAGCACAGCTAGGCTATCAGATACGAATCTGATTGCGTATTTGTGAATCCCCAGACGCTTTACGGCTGTTGCAGCTTGTGTTAGGGCGACACACTCGCATTGGAATATCGAGCTGTGTTCGCCTAGTGGTAGGTGAAAGTTAATGTTGAGGTCTAGGGAGTGTACGCCAGCCCCTGAGCCGTTTTGAGTTTTAGAGCCATCTGTGTAGATGCGTACTTCATTAACTCCTGACTGATCCCTTAATTCCTCTGTTGTTTGTATGCTATAGCTTTTGTTGAACATGGGTTTATTATGTGTCCTATCACACGGGGCAGCGATGAGAGGTTGATACTCAATCGCCCGGTCCAGGATGCCTGCGTTGGGACTGGTGTGGTTCTTTCCCCATATGCCCAAGTGCATAAGCCTGATAGCTGCTAGTGCTGCCTCCTGCTGTATGTACAATTCAAGGGGAGTTAATTGTAGGGCTATCTCCATTGCCGCGGTTGGGGTTGTCCTCATACAGCCCGTGATAGCGGAACAGGCCAGCCTTTGGAACCGCTGAAGCCTAGAGATGGTGGTCGAGAATTCAGTTCTGGTCCACCAAACCAAGGCGCCATAAGTCAGCATTGGTCTGATCACCGCTGTGTAAAGCCACAGCGTGATCTTTGGAGAGAGCCCCCACGTTTTTCCTAACATTTTTTTGCATTGGTACAGTGCGATTGTGCTTCTGTTAATTTTGTAGTCAAGATGCCTATTCCAGAGCAATTTGCTATCAAGGATCACTCCTAAGTACTTGACTTCTTCTTTAATTGTTAGTTCGGTGTTGAATAGTTTGGGAAGTTTGTGTGGACTCTTTTGTTTGTAAACATTATTAGTTCTGTTTTAGGAGTTAGTTAGTTACATACCGAATTCATCGCATCTCGCAGTTCAACCTAGAAGGTTGTCTTCTGCTTAACCGGACTATCCTGTGGATGATTTGAGTGGAAGGCCTCCAGCCAGGGCAAAAAAAACGGACAAACTAAACGACTACACGCTAAGGGCACCCCCTGCGGGGTCCGGGCTTCGGCTTAGGGCGTCGCTGGGAGAGGACAGCAAGGGGACAGGCTGGATCTGAGTGGTGTCATTATTTAGGGACTGGTTTTGGACTACAGGCGCAGCCAGTTAATTAATAAAAAAGCCATTAAACATTCATGCGACTGTTATTTCACCACAGACTATATCACTGATAAAGTCAAAGTGAACTTTATATTCTTAGCCATAAGGTTGGATTACGGTCACTGACAGGTCTGTCGAAATAGTAGTAAATTTTATTGGCGGAACAATGAGGTTGCAAAATAACTGAAGCCAAAGAAGTTTTTTTTATTTAAGGGGCTCCCCCATGCACACTAGCGCCACTTTAGTAAAAAAATCAGAACTCGTTAAAAACACAATTAATATAAAATCTGATTGACAAAATCAATCTTTTGGTCTTCTAAATTATTTACGTCTGCTTAACTCATTGAAACATAGCTCGCTGTCGTTACAGATACAAAATGGAAAAAAACGGCCGTTTTTAGCATTTTTTCTAACTGTAACTTCAGTGAAGTATATTTTAATGAATTAAATAGACGTCAATAATCTAGAACTCTAAAGCATTGATTTTGTCAATCAGGTTTTATATTAATTGTGTATTAAACGAGTTCTGTTTTTTTTTACTAAAGTGGCGCTAGTGTGCATGGAGCCCCTTAACAAAAAACTGCAATCTCAGGTGATAGATCGCTCTCATTCATTCAAAATTGCATTATGTCGCATAATTTATTAGCTATATTATTAATTTCAGAACACCTAACCATATTTGCATACCTAATTATGCCAAAAAATAATGACAACATGATTTATTTTTGACAAAATGACAACGCAAAAAGAATAGCGTAGCCATTTTTAATCAAATTCATTGTGGAAATTGATTTTAAATTTTGCGAAAAAAATTAAATGTTTTATTTATTTATTCATAACTTTTTATAATGTGTCAAATCTTTTTAGGGTTCCTTATCCCATAGGTCATAGGTACACGTCAACCCACTTCAACTTCTTCGTCAATCAGGCGGGAAACACACACATCATCATCATCAGCCTATAATGTTCCCACTGCTGGGACACACGGCCTCCTCTCAATGAGAGGGAATGGGTAGATGTGATGAACTAACACATAACACAGAATAAATGTACCAAGTTTGACATATCGATGCAAATCTTGACAAGCAACACCATCTTGAACTGCATACTTAAAGTGGTCATATACATAATGTCCTTTCATATACATTCAGTCAAAAAAGTATCGGGAATGGATGATTTGTATATGGTTCCAAATTTTTTTTTGTTTTTTTTTGTTGTTGTTAGATTAGCACAACTGTTTTCCATTTTGGCGCGGAGTTTGAGTTACATCTGTTAATTAGATTAAATACAGTGCTGTTTTTAATTATATCATATCTAGTGTGTATTGCGAATTTCATAATGGACAAAAACATCGAACAAAGAGTTTGTCCTAAATTTTGCATCGCCAATGGAATTTGGTGTCCTGAAAATGTTACAGAAGGCTTACGGTGAATCGACTTTATCAAAAACACGCGCTTATGAGTGGTACAAAGCGTTCAAAAGCGGTCGAGGTGTGATAGAAGATTTGCCTCGCTCTGGTAGGCCATCAACGTCTGCAACTGAAGTTAACATCGCAAAAGTGAAGGAAATAGTGACTGACAATCTTGCCGGAAGGTCAAACGGTAAATAAAGAATATTAATCGGGCGTTATGCGGTGTTTAAGAGAGCAAATTAGATGAAAAAAGCCAGATTTGTGGAAAGAAAATTCTTGGATTTTGCACCACGATAATGCGCCTTCGCACAATTGTGAACGATTTTTTGACCAAAACTCAACAAATACCATCGAGCAACCACCTTATTCACCAGATATGGCTCCAGCCGACTTCTTTATTTTTCCTAAACTCAAACTACCACTTCGTGGCACCCGTTTTCATTCAGTAGAAGACATAAAGGAAAATTCGCGGCGAGAACTGAACTCAGTTCTGGAATAAGCATTTAAAAAATATTTTTATGATTGGATTATTAGTTGGTGTAAGTGTGTCGTTTCTGAAGGAGCATACTTTGAAGGTGATAAAATAAATTTGGATGAATAACTAATATTTTGTGTTTTATTGATCTTTTCCCGGTATTTTCTTGACAGAGTAGTACATATTGCCTGTCCATCCAGCGGTCATGGACTGAAACTTTTGAATCCATTCTCCTCTGTGAGCGCAGAACCAAGAGGGTCATTGATGACGATAAGCTGGTGGGTACCAAGCTTCATAGCCTGGACCATCGCCGCCAAGTTGCATGTCTGTCGATCTTTTACAAACTGTACATCGGTAAGAGTGCCTAAAAGCTCCACGAGCTCATTCCACCATCTCTATTCTTCCATCGGGAGCCCAAACGTACTGCACGTTATCAGATTTGTCTGCTCATATATAAAAAATGTTCGTCCCACCCGCATACCGCTTCAGTATTCCCGCGATCATGATGCTTGCAACAGCGTCCAAATATAGGGAGCTCATAGAAACAAAAGAAAATCACGGATATTATCCCGTAAGTACTCTAAGTGTAGTGAAATACCGTGAAAGTCTATATCAGGTTATCACCCATGCCTTGTCGATGTTCCACACATTCGCACGAACCGTTTTGCTACATGTTTTATTAAACGCACAGCCAAGGAGTGGAATTCCCTACCTGCGTCATTGAGTACTACGTATAGAGAAGACAGCGCAAACAAAATCTGTGCTCCGTTCAAATGCGATCGGCCGCTCGCACTTGTTGCACCGATTTTGTTCGCGCTGTCTTCTCTAAACGTAGTAGTACTAGCTCAATGACCTGCGTCGCGTCGGTGTTCCCAAGTTCATATGACCCGAGTCTATTTAAGTCGAGAGTTAGGCTTCTTTTGGGTTAGCTTAGCCCGTTCCATCGTCGATCTCATCTCTGTTCTCAGGACTAGATTGAGGTCAAGCGAATTTTCAATTCAATTTTCAATGAGAGTTTGAATGGGTCTACCATTCAAACCTTAATAATAGACAATGGAAATGTTCGCAAAGTGTTTATATCTTTACTATGATCGCTGTGACAACAAAATATAATAAAAAAATAAAAAAAATACCATCTTTCTTTATCGTGTGGTACATAGCCTAGTTTCAGAGTGTTTTATACCGTCAAGAAATATCTTAGAAGGCATGCTGGTTTCCTCATGTTTTCCTTCACCGAAGCCACTGATTATTATACAATACGTACCTGAATCCGAAAAACCAGAGGTACGTGTCTTAGGTTCGAACTCGAGACCTATGACTTGGTAATCCGACGGTCACACCACTAGACTATCACTGCAATAGTTGGTGCAAGATAAGATGAGAATAGCGGTCATTGACCCACCTACATTTATTAAACTTCTTAACTTTGAAAACCAAAAATAAGCCTGTTCAAGTCTTGAATCGTCATCTATCGTGATCTTCAACATTTTTTCGAATGAAAAACGATACATAGTTTATTTGTTCTGGTTTGTACGAAGAGATATTAGGAAAAGGGCAATGACCGCTATTCTCATCTTAACTGGCACCAACTATAGTTTAACATGATCCCTTCGTGCGCGATTCCGACTCGTACTTGGACGAAAAAAAATGTTTTTATTCATAACATTTTTATAATGTGTCAAATCTTTGAGGAATAAAAAACGTTTTGTTTTTCAATAACGCTTGGAAAAATTACTCAATTCACGAGTTGTGAATTCATAATTAATTAATTAGTCAGATAGGTACAGTTATTTTTCCCAATGTCGCATTTACATCATATTTTCAACTTAGATTAATTAAAATTAACATGTTTTGTTACGAGGTTCCGTTGCTCCGAGAGATTCTTTCTTAATTTCCTGTTAAATATGTTAATTTCATCAATTAATTATTGGAAAGGTACTTGACCACCCTTTCTGACGTAAGACTACTTCTTTAAGGTTCGGATAAATTGGACTCTGGCATAGAATGTACCTACCACTGCCACTGTCCGCAGATTGTCTTGTTAGTACCTACTTATTTGAAGTAGGAGCCTTTACTCGTTGGACGAGGACAATTTTTTTCGGTTAAATTTATTACTAGCTTTTGCCAATGGCTTCTTTTGAATTTGATAATGAATTCGGGTTACACTCTGCTTGAGTTGTACCTATTATTATTTATCATGATTTGAAAAACACGTGGCGCCATCTATTGACACCTATGACCGTTTCTGTACACCTGACAATGTATACTGGGTGTAAAAGACCTCATCACGAAGCCGTCAACCAAGCATTCTGTACATCAAACGTAAATTTACGCAAAAATTATTGCTGGAAAACGACTTTTTTTTTTGGGGTGAAAAATCATGTTTTATGGTAGAACTCAATGTAACGCACTCAAAACATTGTGCTGATGGATGGATTGAATAGTACGGGGGTTGTGGAGGTGTTTAAAGTAAAAATCAAAAGTTGTATCTAAAAAAAAACTTGTCAAAAAGTTGGAACTTTAACCCCCAATATCTCCGTAACTAGAAGGTTCTCAGATATGGTGTAGAACAAAAAAATGATCGCAATGACGAGGAGAACAAGTGTGTTTCGGCTTCGTGAAGAGGTGTTTTACACCCTTTAAAAATGCAAAATTTCAGGATGATCGGTTCAGTGGTTTACGCGTGAAAAGGTAACTAACAAACTTACTTTCACATTTATAATATTATATGACTACTGGAATTATGGATTTGCGTCATATCTTAGTGGAAGGTAAAACGTACGATCGGACAGATTTACGAATTGTGATTATAAATATCTCTGTAGCAGCATTACGAGAAGTACTAGGAGAACAAAATACAAAAAGTACTACAGCGCCATCTATGAAACGAATGAAGAACTAGCATCAAAATTAAAAAAAAAAAACGCCATCAACTGTCGTGCAGTACCCCACCAGACACAACACCAGTCTGGTCGGAGAATCCTCCCTTTTCTATGGGGGATGAAGAACTTGACACCATAATATGTTATTCATAAAACTATATACACAGAAAAAAAGTGTTGTCGTTTCCAGAACATGACTCATTTGCTGGAATGTTCTTAATGACCATACTACTGCAGTTTTGAGTACCTACTTAGAGAACGTGATTAATGGGCGTCGCCACATACTGACGCCCACTGATAAATAAATGGCTAGACATTACACACAGCGCCACTAGTGCGACACTAAGAAACGAGTCTTGTGTCGTGGAAACCAGGTAGTTGATTGACTAAATCGATCCTTTTTTTTGTAAATACATACATAATTATTATAAATACAGGGTGTTCGGTAATTAATGGATAACCTTGAAATGGCTTATAGTAGAATTTATGGCCATTCAGAAAAAAAATAAAAAAAAATAAAAAACTTTTTTGCAAAAAACAAAACCGACCGTAAAAAAGAAGTCGGTGACCTTTGTTTGATTGATTTAGTTTTTTTGTCACCGACTTCTGAAGCTAAAGTTATTTTTTGTGTTTTTTGAAGTCGGTTTTATTTTTTGAAAAAACGTTTTTTATTTTTCCATTTTTAGTTGTTCCCAAACAAATTTTTGCCATGAATTTATTTTACATTAAATATAAGATTCGGCCGAGTAGGTATCGTTAATTTGCTCCTAAGAATTGAAGAGTTCCGTTATTTTGTCATGGATCCCATAATCAGAACCTAACCAAACTCTCATCAAACTCTTCTTGAAGTACATCCTTTCAAATAAAAAAACAATTACATGTCATGTTATTAGGCTTATCCCCAATAAATGGAACTTAAAATACCTACACCTGTCGAAATCTGGGTGTATTGTACTCATCTGCGTATCCGCTCAGAGCATACAGGCGTGATGTTACGTCATGATGTAGTTTATACAATAAACATCCAAGCGATTCCAGCAATCACTGCAGATTTGCCGTCTATTTTTGAAGAGTTCCATTGTATATCTCCGAAGATCAGGATCAGATCTTAACCAAATTAATATGGGACCATACGGTATAGTATTATGCTATACTTACACTTTATATTCATCATTCATAACACTATTTATCATCCTATTTATTTGTTTATATTTTACACTCAACAAATCGATGTAATTACGACTCATTACTTAAAAATTGCTGAAATAAAATATTATCATAATTTTTATGTTGTAACAAGCCAAATTGTCAAACTGTCAATTACTTTTTAATTCTCTTCCTACCTTAGTCTATGATGATTTTTGGTTTATAAAATTTAGATTATTTTTATCAATATGTGTTTAGCTATTGTATTATAGAGATTATTACGATTGTTTACTAAATAACTTAAAATTAAATTATATTTATAAAATTCCCAGTCGAAAGTTCTGAGGTAGCAAACACAAACAAAAATACAGTTGAATTGAGAACCTTCTCTTTTTGGAAGTCGGTTGAAAATCGAGTAGTGAGTACTTTTTTCTCCTTTTCTACGTTAATAGCAATAATTCACTATTTAAGGCAGATACAATTATGAATTGTACCATTATCACCTATAACCTCCGTGGCCCCTCCAGGGAATACGAGGGACCACGGAATTTTCCAGTATTATAGGGACCACGAAGAAAAAAGCTCCGTGGTCCTGGTCCAGGGACTACGAGAAGGAACCACGAGCGAAAAAGGATTCTGAACCGGGGGTTTCTCATAGTTTTTTTTACAATCTGCTGTTCTATAAATTTTGACCGTGTACGTAGGTATTGTATTTTGTAGGAAAAAACCGGTTTTTTTTAATAACCAATAAAAAAAACCGTGGTAACCATTTTAGCGTATCTTTCACCTTGTATAAGTAGAGATACTTTTTTCAATTATTTCCACTTTTATTAGTGACCTACATAATATAGGTACTGATACTGTTAGCCTACATCATCCCAGTGCTGGGCAAATACCTCTCCCTATGACTTCCAGTTATTCCTATCCAGGGCTAATGTGGACCACTGATCGTTGGTTTTATCCAGCTCATCCTGCCATCTTCTACGAGGTCTGTCGCGACGCCGTCTGGCTGTGTCAGGGCTCCAGAAAGTGGCTATTTTGGCCTACAGCTCATTGGGCAATCTACTTATAGCAACAATAAATTGGACGTAGTTATGCATAAACGTTCCAATCCACAGCTCACCCAAAACTGAGATAAACTGGACGTAGTTAAACAGAAACGTTCCAGTCCACAGTGAATTCAATTTGAGATAAACGCAATTTAGTATTTCAGTTCTACCTACACTTTTTTTCCTTGACTATTATAGACTAACACTATTGGTTATATTGAAGAAAAATATAATCATTAAATAATCATGTACATTTTTTTTGGATATTTAAATAAAAACTTTTTATCTTTTTCTATTTTTATTTCTTTGGTAAATAACCAACTTTAGTTTTATCAGTATTTTTTTCCTTATGACTATGTTTTTTAATATTTTTATTATCTGTACTACAAAAGTCAGATTTGGTACATACAAATCAGATTTGGTAAAGGCAGCGCGCTTCTGTCAAGACTTACCTACTAGTGCGGCTATCGTTATTTTGGTTATTACACTAATCTCTGATATACCTACTACTCTATCAAGAAAGTACCGGAAAAAGATCAATAATACAAAAAATGTTAGTTATTTATCCAAATTTATTTTATCACCTTCAAAGTATGCTCCTTCAGAAACGATGCTCTTACTCCAACGATCCAATCATCAAAACATTTTTAAACGCTTTTTCCGGAATTGAGTTCTGTTCTCGCCACGAATTCTCCTTTATGTCTTCTACCGAATAAAAAGGGGTGCCACGAAGTGGTAATTTGAGTTTAGGAAAAAGAAAGAAGTTAGCTGGAGCCATACCTGGTGAATAAGGTGGTTGCTCGATGGTATTTGTTGAGTTTTTGGAGAAAATTCAGCTCATATTTTTCATACCCAAGTGATTATTTAAAATGGTACAGATCGACACGTGAGACTCAGAAAGATCGGTGGCTATCTTTCGCAAACTTGAATGAGGATTTTCAGACACTATTTCCTTCACTTTTGCGATGTTAACTTCAGTTGCAGATGTTGATGGCCTACCAGAGCGAGGCAAATCTTCCATCACATCTCGACCGATCTTGAACGCTTTGTCATAAGCACGTGTTTTTGTTAAAGTCGATTCACCGTAAGTAAATCTTCTGTAACATTTTCACTGACTCCGAACACGAAATTCCATGGGCGATGCAAAATTAAAGACTATCAGCCTTATTCATAAAAAATCCTTAATTGAGGTTTGATGGGTCTGCTATCAGTCAGCTAGCAGACTGTTGATGGGTCTGTTAGCTAACAGACTGACGCGTTATGTTGGCCATCTTGACAAATCAAATGACAAAAAAGCTCCGTAGCAGCAAGTAACATAATATAAAAGTACTTGTAGTTCGTTGTAACTTTGATCGATGTTTTAATAATAGTGTTTTTTTTTTAAATAAGTTAAAACCAGTTTTCGGTGGAAGTTTACATGGTAATGTACATCATATATTTTTTTTAATTTTATCTTTCTATTATTTTAGAAGTAACATAAAGTGGTAAAATGTGTCCCCCCCGGACACATTTTACCACTTTGGAGGTGTCTCTCGCGCAAACTATTCAGTTTAGAAAAAAATGATATCAGAAACCTCCATATCATTTTTGAAGACCTATCCATAGATACACACGTATGGGTTTGATGAAAAAAATAGTTTAGTTTCAGTTTTAAGTATGGGGAACCACCAAAATTTATTGTTTTTTTTTTTCTATTTTTGTGTGAAAATCTTAATGCGGTTCACAGAATACATCTACTTACCAAAAAATTTCGAAAAAAGTGGCTGTGACATACGGACGGACAGACAGACAGACAGACATGACGAATTCATAAGGGTTCCGTTTTTGCCATTTGGCTACGGAACCCTAAAAAAGGCCTCATCGACAATTAAAAAAAAATGACAGCAGTGACAGCAAATTAGCGGGAAAACGCAATTTTTTACAAATACACACGAGAAAAAAGAAAAGGAACATAAAAAGAAATGATAAACCAATAAGAAAAGATAAAATTTGACGATACAACCCCAAGATCAACTTTTATAAAAAGCGAGATGTTTGTTTTCCCGCCATTTCCGATCCGCATGTTTATGTTGTTCTTAAGTGCAAAAAGCTGTAACTATGTTAATCATCGTATTTTTTTTTTTTCATATTTATTGTTAGTACACGTATCATCTTAAAACCTAATTAAGAGGATTTTTAGATACAAATTTCTGAAAATAAATTTTCCTGGATTTTTTTTTAATCTGCGTAACCCTCCCTTCACTAAAATTATCTTCGGTATGGTTTTTTGCTCTTGTCAAAGTCAGCTGTTCAAATATCTCTCGGCCATTTTTTGACTTAGCAGGGAGATAAAGGAGGGTCAACGGTACTCTAACGTTAGCAGAGCCTTGATGGACTGATAGCGTTAACAGACGTTTATGAATCATGTTTTTTAGCATCGGGTCTTCAAGGAGTCTTCAAGTAGGCTCTAACTTTTTATGAATAAGGCTGTCTAACTTTAGCAGAGCCTTGATGGACTGATTAGCGTTAATAGACGTTTATGAATCATGTTTTTTAGCATCGGGCCTTCAAGGAGGCTTCAAGGAGGCTCTAACTTTTTATGAATAAGGCTGTAACTCTTTGTTCCATGTTTTTGTCCAATAAGAAATTCGCAATACACACTAGATATGCTATAATTAAAAACAGCACTGTATTTAATCTAACTATCAGATGTAACTCAAACTCCGTGCCAAAATGGAAAACAGTCGTGCCAATCTAACAAAACAAAAAACAAATTTGGAACCATAAACAAATCATCCATTCCCGATACTTTTTTGACCGAATGTTTACAAACAAAACTAAGTCCCACTGGTGCCGATTCTCTTGTACACCGAACTAACCTAAACTAAAACTAAAATTTCTTATTTTTAGTTAGTTGGTTTTGTTAAGTTATTCTGAAAACAAGATTCTCTAAACTTAGATAAAGTTTTGACACATTTAAATTCGAGTTTGACAGTCACTAAGTTGAGTAAACCATAGACTAAGATTGCACTAGACCATAGACAA
The DNA here is from genome assembly GCA_941918905.2 of Xestia sexstrigata. NCBI lineage: Eukaryota > Metazoa > Arthropoda > Insecta > Lepidoptera > Noctuidae > Xestia > Xestia sexstrigata. The sequence goes on along the minus strand of OW799228.2, from coordinate 10,215,073 downwards.
CAGCTGAATGAAAGTGAACGAAAATGATCTGAATTGCAAAAAAAAGCCTGATTAATGACACTAATGACTGACACTTTCAGTCAATATTTGACAGTGACATTGTCAAGTATAGGTTTACTTTTTTTCCGGTGCGTTCGCTTTATTATCCTTGATGTTTGGAAAAGGTTTGTTCGTTTTAACTAGTAATAAGTTACACTTAAATAAAAATCGATTTTTCTCAAAATTGGAGGCCTGTTAAATACGTATTTTATAATTACAACGAACAGTTCTTTTTTGCGATGTCTATACACATATTTTCCTGGTTAGAATTTTTGATTAATAAAAAAACTATTTTTGGCCATGTCCTTTGGATTGAATTTTTGTTTGCTTGAAACCTCAAACAAACAAAAAATCAACCCAAATTTATAAATAATGAATCAATCAACCAAAAGGTTTAAAAAAACTAAACTCTTCTGCCATGGGCATATTCTACGACCATACCTTGCTTTGAAATACGAGCTGTCAAATCGTATGGATTTCTTCAATTGTTTTTGTTTATCGTTATAAATTGCCGCAATTATTGTAATAATGCCTTAATGTAGCGCGTTAAATTGTAAAAATAGGGGAGTTCATTAGTTTCCTAAGGAAATCAAACTCAAAAAACAATGGGAGTCTGCCTTACGCATTAAAAAAGTCAAGGAATGTTTACCGCACGATTGTGGAGTGCATTTCTTAGTATACAGGTGAGATAACACAGTAACATCACATACTTTTATGCATTACTTACTAATTTGTGTAATTCTTGGTAAGTTAAAAAAAAGTTAACTTATGTGGTTTCGTTATTATTTCAGAAGCCAAGTTCCATAAAAAGACAGCTGGACCATGGGTATTCTGTTTCACTGAAGCTAAACCAGAAAATCCAGCCGCCCTCGAACGACAGCATCGTTATGAGAAAAAGGGCAGAAAAAACTATTTCAGGAAAGTTTTGAAGTAGAACCGCAACCTTCAACCAGTAGTGTTACTTCCTCGTATACAACAGCAAACATTAAGCATTAGAAATAGGTCTCGAAGAAGAAGTAAACACATTAAACAACAGTGAACAAGCATGTGTACAGTGCACCTAAGTTTTTATCTAAAAGTATTCAAATTGACCACGAGTATGTCTACGGGTCTATTAATAGATACAAAGAGGATGATAAATCCATAAAGTTTTACACAGGTTTCGAATCCTATAAGTACAAAAATTCAGTTAGTTTACTCAACTCTAAGTGTAATGGTATATCTAATTTTGGAGAGTGTATTATGAAGGATTTTAAATAAAAGAATACTTTTAATTCTGCCTTTTTACTATTTTCAAATAGTCCACATATACATTCAGTCAAAAAAGTATCGGGAATGGATGATTTGTTTATGGTTCCAGATTTTTTTTTGTTTTTTTTTTTATTGTTGTTAGATTAGCACAACTGTTTTCCATTTTGGCGCGGAGTTTGAGTTACATCTGTTAATTAGATTAAATACAGTACTGATTTTAGTTATATCATATCTAGTGTGTCTCGCGAATTTCTTAATGGACAAAAATATCGGACAAAAAGTTTGTCTTAAATTTTGCATCGCCAATGGAATTTCGAGTTCGGAGTCTGAAAATGTTACAGAAGGCTTACAGTGAATCGACTTTATCAAAAACACGCGCTTATGAGTGGTACAAAGCGTTCAAAAGCAGTCAAGGTGTGATGGAAGATTTGCCTCGTTCTGATAGGCCATCAACGTCTGCAACTGAAGTTAACATCGCAAAAGTGAAGGAAATAGTGACTGACAATCTTGCCGGAAGGTCAAACGGTAAATAAAAAATATTATTCGGACGTTATGCAGCGTTTAAGAGAGCAAATTAGATAAAAGGGCCAGATTTGTGGAAAGAAAATTCTTGGATTTTGCACCACGATAATGCGCCTTCGCACAGTTGTGAACGATTTTTTGACCAAAACTCAACAAATACCATCGAGCAACCACCTTATTCACCAGATATGGCTCCAGCCGACTTCTTTATTTTTCCTAAACTCAAATTACCACTTCGTGGCACCCGTTTTCATTCAGTAGAAGACATAAAGGAGAATTCGCGGCGAGAACTGAACTCAATTCTGGAATAAGCATTTAAAAAATATTTTTATGATTGGATTATTAGTTGGCGTAAGTGTGTCGGTTCTGAAGGAGCATACTTTGAAGGTGATAAAATAAATTTGGATAAATAACTAATATTTTGTGTTTTATTGATCTTTTCCCGGTACTTTCTTGACAGAGTAGTATGTAGGTATTTATTTAGAATTGCAGGTTCTAAATGATGTACAATGTACATAAAAGGTAATTAAATGAGTTAACATTTCATTAAAATATGCATCATCTCGCCTTGCATGTTCTTTCCTTAAAAGTGTAAATGACTAAATTACAGTATTGTTTGCGGGAGCAATATAGCTGTCCTTGTTTGCTTTACACTGGTCTCGTAAATAGGTGTAAATGCCATCGGAGGTAAAGCAGGCGGTCAAAAGATGGCGATATTCATATAAATGCTGTCCTTTACGCTGAGTGTTACAGCTGAAAACAAATAACAAAAATATATATTCAGAAGCTTTTTAGAGTATACTGTGATCAGATGAAACAGTATTTTATTTATAATCACTGTTAGTATGGAGAGCTTTCTTAAAATTTGACCAACAAATGTATTCATGTAGGTACCTATGAAAATATTCTTGAATTGCCTGTCTGGTGATGGGAAGTGGAGAATCCGCATTTATATCACTGAATGTATCACAGGGTGGACACAGGTATACGATGTCTTGACCGTTGCAGTCGGCACCAAAGTTCTGGTTTCGATCATACGCTTCTAATCTATAAATTAAAACAAGATAATTGGCCAAAGAACACAAAAGAAAATCTAACCTCAAATATTTTTATTCTTTCTTGAAAGTTTCTAAAAAATAGTTATTTCTTAATAGACACAGAACCTGGAAGTGGCTTTGAGTATGAGAAGTGAATTTATCCACTTCTTTTCCAACTAATAATGTAGCAAGTGCATTACATGTTCAGTGCAAAAATCCTTTGGTAAGTTTGCATGAATGCATTTTGTTTGTATCCTATTATAATAAAATAACACTAAATTTACCTTTCTGCCGAATCGACAACAGCTGCAATCACATGTGCTTCCTTATTGAACTCAAAATCATCCAAACTTTTATGAAATACGAGAGAAATGTGCTTTGTAAATTTTAGTTCATGACAACTAATTTTATTCCACACCTTTTTAATCGCGATTAAAAATAGTCTGATTTAGTTTGACTATCTAAATTTTAGGTGAAAAACGTCAATTTCAGAATAGCAAAATTGCCATTTTCACCAAATTGAATAACTTAGTGCTGTCAAACTATAATCTGTTTAAGTCATGTCACTTTAATCAAAATCAGAATGGGAAACGTCGTTTGACAGGAACAAACTAAATTTTAGTAATTTTTAGTCTAGTTTAGAGATATTTGTGACAAGAGAATCGGCACCACTGTTGAACATTTTATTCTGTTTAGCGATTGCCGCGGCGGCGGGCAAAACAGAAATATTTATATAGTGCGTATGTTGAAAGCAATCTCGGTTATACAATTTCGGTTTCTTGAGTCTGGACCTACGTTTTTACCAAACGATATAGACTTTTCAAAAATTTAAACGGCTCACGAAATTAACTTCATTACTTATTAATAATGTATAATTACCGTTTTTAATAAAATAAAACCTGTGTCGTATTATTTTCTTTTATTTCATATATTTTTTTACATATTATCAAGATAAAGTTACAAATTTACATTAAACTTAGTGGAACGTTTCTGCAAAATAATTTGGAATGAGTGTTCGTACAAAACATGATTTTTTCAAAACGTTCCAATTCAACGTTTTATAATTACTTACCGTTTTAATGTAAATATCCAAAAAATATACATGATTATCTAGATCATACGTTTCTTCAATTTAAACAATAGTAACAGTCTCTAATAGTCAAAGAAAAAACTGTACCACTGAAACACTAAATTGCGTTTATCTCAAATTTAAGTCACTCACTGTGGACTTGATAGTTTATGCATAAGTACGTCCAATTATTATTCTGTAGCAGATATGCCCACACAGCACATAATGTCTACAGAATATCTAAAAAACATCTATTAAATATTTGTGCAAACATCTACGAGATATCTTGTAATATTTACAAGTAGTATAATAGACATCTTGTAGATGACTGTATGTCCGCCTCCTAAATATCTTCTAGACATTGGAAATGTATATCTACTACGTATCTACTAGACATGTTTTCTAGATGTCTGCTAGTAACATATGGAAGATATCTTCTAGATTATCTGCTAAACCTCTATATGAACATATCCTAATATCTTCTAGATATCTGCTAGGCGATTCTAAGCGTCTGGAAGACATCTTGTAGATTATCTGCTATACGTCTATTAGAAAGTGTGTGGAATACCTTCTAGACGTCTTCTAGGTGATTAAAGCGTGGGCCAGACTGTTGTAAACAAGCCTTCCATACACCTCCACATCGGTCTTTTACAACAGTGCGTGCAGTTGTAACGCTGTTGTAAACCGCCGGTGGAGACCGATGTTGAGGTGTGTGGAGGGCTTGTTTACAAAGGCCTGGCACGGGCATAAAAGTGGAAATTATAAGATACATTCTATTTCAATCAAACTGAAGAAAATGTAAACAAAAATTAGGAAATTGTAAAATTTAAATAATAAATAGATAAATAGGTAATAGTACATTATGATATAAGTGCGGTAAGTTGAAAATTACAGCCGATGCGATATTGCTTGCCCGAGCCGTAGGCGAGGGCTACAAAAAACCAGAGGCTGTAATTATCAAAGCGCACGTATGTCATACGTTTCATAACATATTTGCGAGGAAATAAATAAAACTCGGACTTTCATAAACGAATAAATCTTTTACTTGTTCACAAATTAGAAATGCGCGCGCATCAGCGCTTTTAATTAAGGCAAATACACAAAAAACAGCCAGTATTACTAATAAAGTAAATTAATATTTTTATGTGTTTGTTACAGATAAATGGTTGTAATTTATTAACAATATTAATTAAATTAAAGAAATAAATGTTTATTTATTATATTTCATCTCCCAAAGTTAATTTTATTCATAAAATGTTGACCACTTCTCTGACATAAAAACTCTTTGCTAAGATTTAAATAAGTACCGTTTGTTTTAGATGGAACATCTTGATAAACCGTGAGTTTTACATTACTGCACAAGTACGTAATGAGATACATTACGATATTGAAATGGGTGAAATAAGAGACCCTTTACGAGCAAATGTGTTATAAATAAGAGATAAGTACGAGTATTACAAAAAAATTGGAAAATATATTATATTGTCCACACACTATATCCCTAAATAGTTGTAATTAACGTTTTTTTCTCAAAGTTTAGATTGATGGTCAGACTAGTCTGATACATACCATGTATCAGACTTTAAAATTTAAAGAACTGGAGTAAATTTACATAGGTAGGCCATTATTCTTTTTCTGTTTTAGCAGAATAATGGGAGCATTCCGCAGCCATGTTTTCACATGTGTGGAAATTTCTTGTACAGTTGATTCTACGAACCAAGCCCAGATTGCATCTAAAATTAAAATAAACCACAGTCAATCACAGTCAGTATAAAATCGTCATACCTACAGGTGATAATCTATTATAGTAAGGTATTCCAATCACAAAAAAAAATAGGGTTTAGTATATAATTGTACTGTACCTGACATAGCCTCAAAAACCCTCAAGGAGGAAAAAACTTTTTTTTTTAAGCTCCAACCCATGAGAATTTGGATCCGTGTCATCTGAAATCATCATTCTCATTAGAGTAAAAGTAGCTGCCTTTACATTGTTTCCACCACATTTCTTCAAATAACTGTTAGGAAAGTAACAAAAGTAATGTAGAAATATAATATTCCTTCAATTACATGATACCTATTATATTAAATGTCACATTCTGTGGCTACTGTATAATATAGTAGGTATACCGTCATATCAAAGCATGCACTGCTGGAATAGTTAACTATTCCAGCAGTGCATGCTCTGATTTGACGGCTACTCACTAGACAAAATTATAAGTTGGTGTTAACACCAAGTTATAATTTTGGCTAGCGAGTAGCGCATGAAGGATCATAACGCGAAGGGGTTGGTGGGCATGTTGGGGTGCCAGACAGTGGCTTTATAAGCAATAACTTAATGTCTTACCAAATTATTCTTGATCTTAGCATTTTCCAAAATAATTTCTACTGTCTCCAAATCTTCTTCAGACATTGGGAATTTATTAGTAATGGAGATTATCTCCTCAAATTCTTCAGCGTCTTGTTCAGTTACTCCAGTACTAAGGACACTATTTAGTATTTTATCTTTCAGGTCATCAAATGATTCCATTAAATTTAGTTTAAACTTAATGTCCAAAACATCTCTCCGTAACATCAGATGGTCTGAAAAAAAAAATAATGTTATTAAACATCTACATTCAAACTTTTATTAGGAGACATGGGACAAAAAGCTGCCTCACATGAATGCTGTAAATATTATAATGTCAGCATACAAACCACTCCTGAGGGGTGAGGCTGAAGGTCCTGATTTTGTGCTTTTAAGGTTATGTTTTGAGTACCTAGATGAACAATCTGGGTTCCTAACCTGTAGTGTTCCTAAAAATGTTGGTGGCTAGTCATCATATTGCTCGACGAATGTGGCGACGAACACTTTTGGTTGTTAATAGTGATGTTCGGTGATAAAAAATCTAAATAGGTGGCTTCGAACACAACATAACACATTCAAAACACTTGTTACACTAACAAACAACAATAAAAATTTAAACACAGGGCACGCCGCCGGCGCCGTTGCCGTTGGCCCATTGAAAGAAAATAATCTTCAATCAAGTTCAAGTCAAGACGGAGAGGCTTCCTTCCTTCCTTCTTTCATTTCACAGGCTTCTTTCCGCACAGAACACTTTATTATACTCTAGCGTGTCAACACTCTACGTTCCTTTACCGCCACGCCACGTTTCGTTCGAGTTCATGTTGAAAGGAAATGCATGAAAACGCTTGATATATCAGAGGCCGTATTGCTCAAAGCCTGCCACAACACAATCATTAAAATTACCACCTTCTTTATTTTATAGTGTCGATACTGTCGATTGACAGACAACGCGATGATCAGCACAGACAAACTATGATTTGCTTGTAAAATGTAAAGAATGAAACGAAACGTAAACGTCCAAGGTAGCATAGCGCGAAATTCATAGGATAAATTAGAATCGTTTTATTCTTCATAAAAATAATGATCTCGTTGCTTTCTATTTAGAGGCACAACGTGCAACGTAGGTACACGAGGTAGTAGGTATGGAGTAGCGAGGCACAGGTAGGTACGTGTGCGAAATAATAGATATTTTTCAGGTATCTATTAATTTTTTATCGAGGGAATTTTTCAAATGTCGTTTTTTTTTTTCATAGATTTTCCTAAAAAATATTAAAAAAAAATACATAGATACATTACAATACTATTTCTAAGAGGCAATCGTAAGACCAGCTATAGATATCTGCTAGATATGAAATCATATCTTTTTATTGAGACGATTTCAAGACCAGGTGTAGATATCTACTAGATATTAATTGCATGTCTTTGATATCTAAGATCTAGGTAGATTATTATTTAACATCTAGTAGATATCATGTGCTTTGTGGGTGTTGTGAGCGCGCAATCGTGAAGACTCGAAAACGGGTCGATTGGCTCGTTTTGCCTTTATTCTGCGTTACTGCGTGTATTTGAATACAGTATTATGTCTTATGGCATTCTGCTGTGGGGACGTTGACATTCAGCTGACGTTGACTCAATTTTCATTCTACAAAAGAGGGCAGTCCGCGCGATCTATAAAATGGGTCCTCGCAAGTCACTCAGAGAAAAATTTAAAGAGATCCTTGAATGTATTTTATATGTTCGCAAAAATCTTTAGTAGGTATTTGTCTCTATCTGGATTAAATGAAAGCGATTTTTTATTTGTACTTATTCACCTTGTCATAATATCTACATGTACAAATAAATAAAATTGAAATGTCTGTATGTAATTCCAAAATAAGAGCGTTTTACTGAATGCATATTTTATTTTATTTTACAATTTTAGGAAATCTTACAGCTAAAAATTTACACATGATTAAGAGTAACAAAAATAAGGCCAATTAAAAGTTTTAACAAACAGAAATGAATATATGAAAGTACATACGGTACTTCTACCGTTTTTCTTTCTGTCTGTTTTTCTCGGCTATTCTCCGAAACGGCTAGACCGATTTTGCTTTTCTGGCAGACAGCTGATGTTGTAAGAAGTAACATAGGCTTCTTTTATTGTAGAAAAAGGATTCAGGTTTCAAAATAAAAACCCTTGAAATTGTTAACAAATTTCGATTAAAAAAAAAAAATATATATAATAGTTTCACGCACACAAAGATCGCGGGCAATAGCTATTTGTTAGTAATAAAAGTTTGCTGATGACGATCATCTGCTAAATATTTTAATTCATTGTAGTAACAATGCCTTCAGTTTGATAGTTCTGCTACTCCCCGCTAGATGTCTCTGTCACAGAGTACACAGACACAGTGAGTAGTATAACATGTATCTCGTAGCTCTCAACGCACCTCTCGGCACTTGAAAATTTGATAGTTCTATACTATGCTTAACCCATCTTTATAATTGAAACCATAGAGTATTTAAACTTAATATTCCCATGAAAAAAAAAACACCATTAATTTGTCATCGATCAATCAAATACTTTTTTTCAGTGTTATTTGACATGACTAATTAGGATATTATGTTTATTTAGGCAAAAATAACTATTTAAATAATATCGTTTTAGATGATCAAAATTTAGCGTATCAAAATGAATGCGTAAACATTGCATTGTACGGCTTCGGGTGAGACAATAAATTTTATTTAGTCGTAAAACATGGGGCACGGCAAAGAAAAGAAAGCTTTAGATTACAGAATATACGATTGCACTCTAGAAGAAATCATTGGTGAGAAGGCAGTAAAACAGATACAAGAGTATTTACTCACTCAAAATGCCGCATGTCCATCAAAACCAACTAATACTTTGGACAAACATTATCTCACCCACCCTGAAGGCTTCATAACTAAAAGACAAGAACCTAATAATTTAGTTAATATGAACGGGGATTCCAATACCCCCAAACAAATTATATTAAGTGAGAGAAAAAAAGGTCAAAAGATCAAAGCCAAGTTAATAAGCGAATCATATGGGAAGAAGGAGAAGAGTCCCCAGAAAAATAAAATAAAATCAATCAAGAAATGGCTCGGGAGCGAAAAGAACACAAATGTTGACGATCCGAGGTGTTCACGTTTTAGTGAAAAAATCATATATAGTGACACAGTAGTACAAACTGATGTAATTCCCCATAAAGATAAAAAAACGATTTTCAGAACAAACAAGAACAACAATACACAGACACAAGTAAACTATGAAACCGACAAAATAGAAACTTCAAGAATAAAAAACACCAAGCAAGAAATAAAATCAAAAACTTGTAAAAAAAAACACAAGAAGTTACCCAAGGAAACAAAAATACGTGAATGTTGCGTTGCAATCCCAGAAAAGGCCGTTGATGGAACAGGAGATTTAATAATCAGAATAAAACAACCTTCTGAAATAAAAAACGAGAAGTTACCCAAGGAGTTATGCATTCGCCTCAATACAAACCAAACAAATGATATAATTCAAAAAGTACCGTGTGCTTGCCATCCCAAAGGAATACCTAAAGTACAGTGTGCTTGCCATTCCAAAGGAATGCCTAAAGTACCGTGTGCTTGCCATTCCAAAGGAATGCCTAAAGTACAGTGTGCTTGCCATTCCAAAGGAATGCCTAAAGTACCGTGTGCTTGCAATCCTAAAGGAATACCTAAAGTACAGTGTGCTTGCAATCCTAAAAGAATACCTAAAGTACCGTGTGCTTGCCATCCAAAAGATATTAAAAAAGTATCGTGTACTTGCCCACCAATAGAATACATAGAAAATAAAGTCAAGCACAAGAGTATTTGTCCAGAAGCTTATGAAAGCAAAAGTATGAGAGACGTGAAAAAACTTAAGAGTCTACTACAAAGCATGTGCAATTATTCAAATAAAGCATCGAAAAATAAACTGACAATTCCTGAACCAGTATATGACCCCGAAGCTTACAAAAATCGTACGGGAGAACCGAAAATCAAAGTAAAAGAAACTTTAAAAAAAAAACACAAGAAGTTACCCAAGGAAACAGAAATACGTGAACGTTATGTTGCGATACCAGAAAAGGCTGATGATGGAACAGGAGATCTAATAATCAGAATAAAACAACCTTCTGAAACGAACAACGAGAACTTACATAAGGATCTAATATGCTTCCTTAGTAATACAGACAAAAAAAAGAAGACAGTCAAGACAACAAAAATAGGTGAACGTATTATAGAAACCCCAAAAAATGCTTTTCATCAAACAGGAGAACCATTACAAATTGAAGTTGATGCTGTCAATAGGTGTATTTTAAACCCAGATGAAATAAAACATAAACTGATTAACATAAGCAAACCAACTTATGTTTACCCTTCACGTAACGCGGGTCGGGAAGAATGCGAAGGAAAGATTTGCCAAAAAATGTTTAGAGATAAAAAAACTAATTTTAATTGTAAATGTCAACATTACGAGTATAAAGGAGGAGAATGCACTGATAGAACTTGTGGCAGCAATTTTATTAAAAGCCCGTCTGTAGATTTTCCAAACATGAATAAACCTCAGTTTGAGGTCAAGTTGGACGCCAAAACAATGTGTATTTTAAATGCTGATGAGATTAATAAGAAAATTATAGAAAAAAAAGGTAAAGTTTGCCCTGGTGGAACGTGTGCCGTAGCTTGCGAAAATGGAAGCATTTTCAAATGCAAGTGTGTGCAAAAAAAGCATGAAGAAGACATTACAGAATGTTCCGAACCAACGTGCGTAGACAGTGACGCTGATGAAGAAGTTCAAGTTGACCTCTTGTATTATTGGATGTCAAAATTATTTGATAAAGTAAACAAAGAACGTTCTCATAACAGAATGACAAGAAATCCCTTTGATACAAACGAAGTAAGAAAAATTAAATCAATGTTTACGTGTATTTGGGATGGCCTCAAAAGAACTTCGGAAATTTGGAATGGATCAGAAGCCACTAAGAAAACGAGCTGTTTGTTGTCAGGTATAGATCAACAACAGAAGTTAGTGAATAATCCTAACTATCACAAAAGGAGCGGGTTGACGTTACCCCTGAAGGTTACTACACCTAAAAAACCAAAAGCCAAACCTAAGAATTCAAAATCCAGTTCATCTGAAAATTCATGTAGATGTCGAAAGGCGTTGGAGAAAATGAAAAATAAACAAAACGAAATTGATAGGAAGGCCAGAAAAAAACGTCTTCGGAATTTTTTTTTACAAAATAAGTTAAGAGCTAAACAAGAGAAGAAGCAAGATAAAGAATTGCAAGAATTAGATAAACAGGGTGAAGCTGCTGAAGAAACAAATGTTTTTGCTGATTTCTTAGTTGGTACTTTTAATTTTGGAAAGGGTATTGTAGCATGTGCCATAATGGCACTGTTTAAAGTGATTACGCAGCCAAAACAAAGTTACAGGAATATTCGACAATGGATGAAATATCCAAAAGATACATTTCAACAAGTACAGAGCTGGGTAATTCACAAGTATAGAGTCCAAACGTTTTACATGTGTAAGTCAATCAAAGGCTCAGAATCTTTTACCACGGTTTTGGATGTGGCAAGAGAGACGCCCGTTTTTAAAGCATTTGCTAGGAAAGGTAAAACTGCAGCTGAGAGACAAATGCTTGAATCCCTAAGCAAAATAAGACAGAGACGAATCAGAAAAAAAGCTGAAGGAGCTATATTTGGATGCCGAGATATAGGTCTGGTGACTATGAGGAAAAGACCATGTTTGTGGGTGTACAACATTTGTCCAGACTGCTACTTTAGATTCTTGAAATTGAGGACGAGTTGTATTCAGTTTCTTCACCTGTTCTTGTTTTGTTTTGCCATCATGGTTTGGACGCCTTGTATATTATGTATGGAACTGTGTCGTGGTTTTGTGTGCTGTTTCACGTGTTCTATATAATAATAATACTTTTCAATAATAAAGTTTTATTTATTTAATCCATCCATCCATCCATACTTCCATCCATATCCATACTACCATACTATATATATATATGTCGCCGCAAGAGGCTCTATCTGCTAAGATTTAATCTAATTAATAACACTCATAATTCTATTCCATGTTAATATTGATGAACCTGCCATCTCTGCTTGATATTACAATTATTACATTAATAATAGTAATTTAATACACAAGTCTATAACTAGATTCATTGTTAAAATTAAGATAAGCAAGTATTTTATGACAATTGGGATTTGTAATTATCTTTGTTCATTTGACACTAAAGATTTGTTTATGAGGCAACACTCCACATTAAGGTGGAAGATGGCGCCGAATACGGTTTGATCAATAGCTCAATTTATAATTTGAAATTACAACTAAATCAGTTTCTCTTACTAAATTACAAACTAAAAAGTAACAAGATTATTTTACAGAACAATTTATTAGTGGAAGACTTCTTTAGGTGTTCCTTGTATTAAATCCTTTGATTTGCCGGAAATGGTTTTAAGCAAGATCGAATATTGTTGTAAAAAGTAATGAAGCGACTAATTCGCTTTAGTTAGATAAAACCTTTGCATTTGTATCGTTTAATTATTATAATGATTAATTGTGAATTATTCTAGTATTGTTTGTAAATTTTAATGTACTTATTATGTAATGAGTAAACTGTACTGAGTGGGAGACTTCCGCTCACTCAGGATAGACGCGCGCGTGAGCAACGATCGGTCACGTTAGCTTATGATTAGCAAAACAATTGAAATACTAAGTAATTATAGGTGTTTATTGAAGTGAACGATATTAAGTTGTGAAAATGAGAACTGTAATACGATTTAAAATAGTGTAAGGAGTTTCTTCGTCCATTCTTCTCCTCAACCAATACTTTGCGAATGGACGACTCAACTCTAGAAAGTTTATAAGTTTCTGTACCTAAATGGTTTGATAGAAATAAACTTTGGAGTTCAAGTGAAGTGCTGTGTGTGATTTCAACTACCCACCTACCTATCTACCAACAATGAAGAATCGTAGGTATCGCACGGCGATGTGATGGCTAGAGACTGAAAGACGATGGCGGCGGATGGCGCCAATATTTGGGAAGAGTGTTCCTCTAAGGTTTCCCTGCCGTGTTAGATATATATTAATATTTTAGATGTGAAAGTAAGTTTGTTTGTTTGTTACCTCTTAACGCCAAACCCACCGATCACCGATCATCTTGAAATTTTGCATATATATTTTCAGGTGTACAGTAACGGACATAGTTCCCTATGTCCGTTACTGTACACCTGAAAATATATATGCAAAATTTCATCCCGGAAAAAAGTACTGTTCCCGAGAAAAACAACAATAACATGCTTTTGGTAATAGGTGGCGCCACGTGTCTTACGAATCATGATTAAATTAAATTATTATGATTTTTTTTTTATATTGAAGTACTTTTCGTACCCCATTTTTTGAGTCTAGACCGGTTTTTCATCCTCATAACTATAGTATATTAAGAAAGTAAGTTGACCCGCTGAACCGATCATTATGAGTTCATGACATTTTGCACATATGTACGTTTTAAGGGATACATAAAAAAATTACACCTTTCATCCAGGAAAAAGGACTGTTCCCGAGGGATAAAATAATTGAACAAACTCAATTTCGAATTAATAATATTAGTTAGGATAGGAAATATATTTTGCGAGTCGAGTGTCAATACAGCGTTTTAGTAGCATAAATTCACATTAAACAGTTTCACAATTTGCTTGATAGATGGCGTTGTACTGATGTCGCCTTTTCTGAATCGCGGTGTTAAGATTTTCTGACGCTGTGGAAGAATGACCATCGAAGATTTCTTTGTTCGTAATTGTCGTTAGTATGAAGTCGGGAGTATGAAGAACAGGGTGTAAAGCTCTTCATCCCCCATTGAAAAGGGAGGATCCTCCGACCAGACGGGTGTTATGTCTGGTGAGCCACTGCCCAACAGTTGTCAGGTTCTTCTATATAGTCATAAGTCACGGAGTTCACGTTCACGGAGTTTGCTTGCGCGATGTAGGAATTCTGTTGTGTTTCGCAGTTAGTTCATCATCTGTGTCATAGATGGCGCTGTAGTACTTTTTGTTCATTGTGTTCACTGCGAGCTATTATGTTCGCTCTCACCGACAGCGCCCTCCGCTCCCGTTCAATATCTTTGTCATCCTTCAAGTCAGGCGTCACAATATGGCCTAAGTATTTAAAAGATTAAGCACGCGCTCCAAGGGCACGCGCAACGTCCGTCAGACATTTGGTCCTAGCTTGGAAGATCATATGCACACTCTTCGCGACGTTATATTTGAGGCCATGTGAGTGCGCGTACGTCTCACATATGCTCATGAGCTCCCTGAGATCACCCACAGTCGCACTAAGCAGCACCATGTCGTCCGCATAGCTGATGTTATTAAAACAAACATCACCAACATGGCGGCTGCTGAGCGTGACATTAAGCTCATTCATGTACAAATTGAAGAGCGTAGGTGAGGTCAGGCCACCCTGCCTCACCTCGCACTCCAACCTGTACGAGTCCGACAGCGCTCCTACCCATTTCACGTTGTTGACCTGGTTGTCGTACCTATGCTGGAAGATGGTAACTATTTCAGGTGCAATTTTATAGTCACGTAGTTTTTGCCACAGCACTTCGTACGAAACCAGGTCAAAAGCCCTGAACAAATCAAGGAAACTAGCGTATACAGCAGTTTTACGGTCTGTGTAATACTTGACAGCATGCTTTAAGCTCAGTATTGCACTCTCAGTGGACAGCTTGGGCCTGAACCCAAACTGGTTGTCGTGCAGCAGATGGGGACCTGCAAATTGAAGGTGCTCGATGCTGAGCCCGTCATGCCCCTGGGCACTTACCTCTAGTCATAATATTTTTAAAATAAATTTGTATTAAAAAGCTTTTGCTAAGAACTGAACGCAGAAACTTTACAGCCAGAATCTTCTTTTGGCATACATTTCATATCGAGAGTCACTAAAAGGCAGAAAATCAATTTATGAAAGCGGCAATCATTATAAAATGGGTTTCTTCTATCTGGCAGAATCTTGATGCTCCAAAATTTATTTGGCATAACACACTTGGCATCTTCTTTAAAAAAATATTTTAAGGCATAAAATTATTTAATATAGTTATTATTTGGCCGAATGTCCGAATGTCCGAGAATTTTATTTGGTTTATTTACCTTTGGCAATGTTCAAATTCCGCATAATTTCGTTTAGAATAACGTTTATTTAGAGCGACGACAATTTGGTACAATTTTATACGACGAAGATGGCAGAATTTCATTTGGAATAATTTTGTTTGGCATTATTGCCATTATTGTCTTAAAAAGTCAATATGTTGTGCTACAAAAGTTGGTGACAAAAACGAATCGCTCCAAAACGTAGTCTTGTCTGCCCTACCCCTAGAGTGTAATTTAAGTCCGCGTAGGCGCGGAGGCGTGAGACGGCGGTGAGCGTTAAACACATCTGCGACAATAAGCTCGCGTGGGACCGCCGGAGCCCCGTAGTGCCGCAGCCGTGACAGAAACCATGCCTGCTGTATGATGTACTCGTATGCTTGTTTGCATGTTTGCCTGCTTCTTACCGGGAAATAAAAACCACACGTTCAGAATCAACTGTTTTATTGAATTTTCTGTGATGTGATCGATGAGTCTTTCCATTATTAGGTATGCATAATGAAATGTATGCCAAAAGATGATTCTAACTGTAAACATTCTGAGATATGATAGTTCTGCCTTTTATTGATATGAAATTTATGCCAAAAGATGATTTTGACTGTGAACATTCTGCGATAAGATGGTTCTACTTTTAATTCTTATGCATATGAAATGTATGTTTTGAATGTATGATGATTTTGAAGTACCTAATACAAGTAATTTTTTGCTCAAAAGGTACTTCCTATCATGTGATTGTTAAGTCATAAGTTTAAGAAATAAAAACCTTTTTTTTTTTTTTATGATAGTTGAGTGTCTGCCAAATGATTTTCTGCGAAATGAAGTTTATGCTATCCCTGTTATGCAAAGTAATATTATGAGATAAAAAGTTCTGCTATAAAGGGTAGACCCTTATGAAACAGTTGATTATGAACAAATGTGGATTTTATTTTCCTGTAAGAAGCATGCAAACAAACATGCAGCAAGCATGCAGCATGCAAGCAAGCACACAGTATGCAAGCAAGCATGCAGCATGCAAGTAAGCAAGCAACGCGCATGCAGCGAGCAAGCAACATGCAGCAGGCATGGTTTCTATCGCGGTTCCGGCGCTTTGAGGCTCCGGCGGTCCCACACGATTCTAAATTACACTTTAGGGGTAGGGCAGACAAGACTGCTTGAAGTCGGGTTTATTTACAGCGATTCGTTTCTGTCACTAAACTACACCCTCTTATTATAAAACGTGGTCTTAAAAAAAGTACCGGCTTTAATACTAGGTTTAAACCAGGAACTTGTATAAACGTTATTACAAAACGAAGTTTATCGCTAGTCCTAGAACTATCTATGATACCAAAGTTAGACCATCGTGAGCCCTAGTTTAACTATGGTACTAAATTGTCAACTCTTTTTTTAATATATTTATATTGGTTTTCGTCGACTTATCTTCAAGTATTTTAGCCGACTCGGCAATAAGTTGACGCAGTATAAATCCTAGAATGAAATTTGTATTAATGTATATGCAAGTAATGTGGCATAGGTACATAGTTTAGCTTATTGCATCTTATACTGTGTATAGTTGTGTACGTAATCTAACTTGTCAGTTATCACTAACCTTTTCTTCTTTTTCACCTCTTTTTATTTCTTTGACTGTTTCATTTTTTTTTTAAATTAAATGCACACACGATCTCACCACAAAGAATACTGTGCCCAAAGAACTGTGCCTTACTCTTGAAGTGAAACTGGACATTTAGTTTACTTTAAGATTGTGCGTAAGCAAATAATTATAATATCGAAATAAATGATTATCCATTTAGTCAGTCGTGTACCAGCGCTCGCCGGAACAGTCGTTTTATTTACATGACTCATCACCCCTCTATACATACGTACACAGTAGGTACACTTACATTTGGTGACCCCGATATCAGTAACACGCGCCGCGATTTAAAGTAACTTTTTTTACGTGATATTCCCGTGTCGTGATAACTGCACTGCACAACCTAATCAGCCTTCCACAAGCGGATCTCCCTGGTTTTGGTTTTCAAGAGGCACATAGTTATCCAGACATGACGTCAAGCGGAAATTGTGGAAATGGGGCAGCATTATGCGGAGCGACGGACTTCAAGCAGACCGACGTGGCAGCAATAGGAATGTCCTCGAAGATACCCGAATTTTGAACCGAAATGCCCAGAGTGTGGTTCGCCCAGTTCGAGACAATGATGGCTCCTCAAAAACAAGGAGACGAAGCAAAATACGGCGTTGTGCTGGCCAACCTCAACAAAGACGCGATAAGTCAGGTGGCCGACATAATAATTTCGCCTCCTGCCACCAATAAATACGGTGCTCTCAAAGAGGGACTCCTTGCTGTATACGAAGAATCCGAAGAGCGGCAGTTCCAAAAGCTGGTAGGTGAAGTGGAATTAGGTGTCCAAAAACCGTCACAACTGTTGAGACGAATGAGAGAATTGGCACGTAAGAGTCAGGTGCCTGAAAAAACACTACATAGCCTGTGGACGTCAAGACTCCCTGATCATGTTCGAGCAGTTTTAATGGTCAGTCAGGACCAAAAACTCGACAACCTCGCCGCTATTGCAGACAAGATCTTGGAAGGAAGACCAGATGAAGTGTCGGAAGTATCAGGCGGCCCAAATCAGCTTATTGTTGAGTTAGTAAACCAAGTGAGTAAATTAACCATGGAAATAGCAGCGTTAAAAGCCAACTCACATGGCAATGGACGTCATAACTATAGACGCAATCGAAGCCGGTCGCGCCCAAGATCCCTCTCAAGATCGAGGGTTACGCCTGACCGCCCAAACTGGTTATGCAAGTACCATTTTCGGTACAGAAATCGAGCCCGGAACTGTGAAAAACCATGCAACTGGAAAAAATAGTCGGAAAACTAAGTTCTGCGTTGACAGATCAGGCGGTCGTCAGCGCTATCATTCCTTCAAACCGCCTATGCGTTACCGACCGAAAAAGTGGGTATCGTTTTTTGGTTGATACTGGTGCTAACATCTTGGCAATACCTAGAAGAGGAAACCGCTTAAAAATAGACGACACATATAAAATCTATGACGCAAACGGAACGCGAATTAAAACATACGGTGACAAAACGCTGACGTTAAATCTAAACCTGAGACGGCCGATCGATCGATGGACTTTCATCGTCGCTGACATTACACAACCAATACTGGGAGCCGATTTTTTAGAAAAACACAACATTTTGGTGGATATTCGAAATAAACGTTTAATAGATGGTACGACTGGACTTCAGAGGAACGCAAAGTTTATGAAGTCAAGCACACCAACACTTCGGACCGTAAACTTGACCGACGATTATGCAGACATTTTGGCAAAATATCCGAACATTTTAAAACCGCTTGACACACAGTCGCAACCCAAGCATGACGTGGTTCATCAAATCATCACAAACGGACACCCTGTTTACTCCAAGTCAAGACCTCTGCCAGCAGACAAATATCTACGAGTAAAAAAAGAGATAGAGCATATGTTGGAAACAGGATTGTGTAGGCCTTCCAAGAGTCCGTGGGCAAGCCCATTGCTCGTGGCGACAAAGAAAAACGGTGAATTACGCCTATGTGGAGATTACAGGAGATTGAACGCGATCACCGTGCCGGATAGATACCCGATTCCAAGAGTACTAGACTTCACGTACCTATTACCAGGAACCAGTATATACTCAAAAATCGATTTAAAAAGGGCCTATAATCAGATCCCAGTACAAG
Organism: Xestia sexstrigata; assembly: GCA_941918905.2. Classification (NCBI taxonomy): domain Eukaryota; kingdom Metazoa; phylum Arthropoda; class Insecta; order Lepidoptera; family Noctuidae; genus Xestia; species Xestia sexstrigata. Next base: position 10,195,924 of record OW799228.2, on the reverse strand, counting down.
AGGTAGAAAAAACCGCAGTGATTACCCCGTTCGGTCTATTCGAATTTCCAAGAATGCCGTTCGGACTACGAAACGCAGGTCAAACCTTTGTCAGATTCTTGAACAGAGTCTTAGCTGGACTCGACTTCATTTTTGTGTATATAGACGACATACTGGTGACGTCATCACCAGTCAGCGAACACCGACGTCACATAGAAGAAGTATTTAAACGGTTAGACGAACATGGCATTGCAATCAATCAAGAAAAGTGCGTGCTGGGTAAACCTCAAATAGAATTCCTTGGATATCAGATTACAAAAGACGGTATTAAGCCATTACCGGACAAAGTCGAAGCGATCAACAAATATCCGATTCCGAAAACAGTGCAAGAATTACGAAGATTTTTAGGCATGATTAATTTTTACCGAAACAACATTCCACAAGCAGCCCGTCATCAGGCACAGTTGAACAAATACCTAATTGGCTCAAAGAAAAATGACAAAACTGGAATACATTCAGTCAAAAAAGTATCGGGAATGGATGATTTTATGGTTCCAAATTCAAATTTTTGTTTTTTTGTAGTTGTTAGATTGGCACAACTGTTTTCCATTTTGGCGCGGAGTTTGAGTTGCATCTGTTATTTATATTAAATACAGTGCTGGTTTTAGTAATATCATATATAGTGTGTATTGCGAATTTCATAATGGACAAAGATATCGAACAAAGAGTTTGTCTTAAATTTTGCATCGCCAATGGAATTTCGTGTTCGGAGTCACTGAAAATGTTACAGAAGGCTTACGGTGAATCGACTTTATCAAAAACTCGTGCTTATGAGTGGTTCAAAGCGTTCAAAAGCGGTCGAGATGTGATGGAAGTTTTGCCTCGCTCTGGTAGGCCGTCAACGTCTGCAACTGAAGTTAACATCGCAAAAGTGAAGAAAATAGTGACTGAAAATCCCCAGTCAACTCTGAGAGAGATAGCCGCCGAACTTTCTGTATCTCACGAGTCGATCCGTACCATTTTAACTAATCATTTGGGTATGAAACATGTTGCTGCTCGGCTAGTCCCAAAAGATCAGAATTTTCTCCAAAAACTCAATCGCATGAAAGTCGCTGAGGACATGCTAGAACGAGTCAGTTCGGACCCAACATTCATGAAACGCATTGTTACTGGTGACGAGACGTGGGTTTACGAGTTTGACATGCAAACTAGTCAACAAGCTTCGGAGTGGCGCCTTCCAACTGAACCGAAACCGAAAAAACCACGCCAAAGTCGATCAAAAGTCAAAGTCATGTTGACTGTTTTCTTTGACTATCGCGGTGTTGTGCACTCTGAATTCTTACCGGAAGGTCTAACGGTAAATAAAGAATATTATTTGAGCGTTATGCGGCGTTTAAGAGAGCAAATTCGACGAAAAAGGCCAGATTTGTGGAAAGAAAATTCTTGGATTTTGCACCACGACAATGCGCCTTCGCACAAGGCTATCATTGTGAACGAATTTTTGACCAAACACTCAACAAATACCATCCAGCAGTGGTTGCTGGATGGTATTTGTTATATTCACCAGATATGGCTCCTGCTGACTTTTTTCTTTTTCCTAAACTCAAATTACCACTTCGTGGCACCCGTTTTCAATCGATAGAAGACATAAAGGAGAATTCGCGGCGAGAACTGAACTCAATTCCGGAAGCAGCGTTTAAAAAATGTTTTGATGAATGGATTATTCGTTGACGCAAGTGTATCGTTTCTAAAGGAGCATACTTTGAAGGTAATAAAATAAATTTGGATGAATAACAGACATTTTGTGTATCATTGATCTTTTCCCGGTACTTTCTTGACAGAGTAGTACAATGGACTCCAGAAGCACTAGCAGCATTCGATCAATGTAAAGCAAGTCTAAGCGACGTTGTTACATTGACTTCGCCAACAACGGATTCCCCGCTATCGCTCATGACAGATGCATCCCAGACATGCGTAGGCGCCGTTTTGCAGCAGTATGAAAACGGAAACTGGAAGCCTCTTTCCTTTTTTTCAAAGGGACTGAGTGAAACGCAATCAAGATATAGCACATATGATCGAGAATTGCTGGCAATCTACATGGCAGTAACACATTTCCAACCTTATGTCGAGGGACGAGAGTTGATTGTATATACCGATCATAAGCCATTATGTCACGCCTTCACTAATAAACAAAACTCCACAAGTAAAACAATCGCACCAAGGAGGTTACGTCACTTAGGGTTCATTGCACAATTCACGACAGACATCCGTCACCTGTCCGGTAACATGAACCCAGTAGCCGACGCATTATCGCGAGTCGAACAAATAGATTGTCCAACACCTGTGGATTGGAACGAGATAGCAGATATGCAGGGCAATGACATTGAACTCACTCAGCTATTGAACAACAATAACCTTAGTTGGAAAAGTATGCAATTATCAGGAACAAAACAACTAATTTGCGAGAATTCAAAACCGAACCCAAGACCATATGTGCCGAAGTCACTTCGAAAACAAGTATTCGACACTATGCACAAAATAACGCATCCCGGTATAAGATCATCAAAGAAAATGATCTCCGAGCATTATTTCTGGCCACGCATGAATAGTTGAATACTGACGTTGGCATTTGGGCTAAAACATGTCAGGCATGCCAGAAAAGCAAGACACACAGGCACAACTCGTCTACAATAGGAATTTTCCCACCAACAGCACGTTTAGATCACGTGCACATAGATATTGTTGGTCCATTACCAGAATCCAACAGATACATTGTCTCAATGATCGACAGGGGAACGAGATGGATGGAAGCTGTACCGGTTGCAGAGATAACAGCAAAAGTCGTAGCGGAAGTTTTCATAAACACCTGGATATCGAGATTCGGATGCCCAAACACCATAACTACGGACCAAGGACGACAGTTCGAGTCAGACTTATTCATCGCTCTAACTAAGTCACTTGGTATCAAGAAGACCAGGACCACAAGTTATCATCCGCAGTCAAGTGGTTTAGTTGAACGCTGGCATAGATCAATGAAAACTGCTCTAGTCGCACGCGGTAATACTGTAAACTGGTCGAACGAATTACCCTTTGTTCTACTAGGATTGAGAGCGGCATTACGTTTAAAAGAAAATGTCAGCCCCGCACAAATGTTATACGGAACGAATATACGTTTGCCTGGAATGTTTATCGAGCCGAAAACGCAAGTTACATCACCAGAAGACTATGCACAGACTCTCCAAAGGACAATGGCAAAACTAAGTCCGTTTAACAACAACCACCACGCCACAACCCACAAACCATTTATTCACCCAGACATGAAAGATTGTGAATACGTATTCGTCAGAACGGATGCTGTTAAGAAACCTCTGACCCCGTCATACGAAGGACCATACAAAGTGTTAGAGAAGCAAGAGAAGCATTTCAAAATCCAACTGCCAAGGAAAACATCTGTAGTATCGGTGGACAGACTAAAACCAGCCTACATTTTAATTGATGATAAGGTAAATGAACCTTTAGCACACATAAAAGTGCCAACAGAGACGTGAACGAACGCAAGAGTGCTGAGCCAGCGGAAAATAACAAGACCGCGCCGAACACAACACGTTCAGGCCGCGTCATACGTCCAGTGGTACGTTTCACATTTCCGTAACATCAGCAATAGAGAAATACCAAATTAAAATGAAACATACTGTCCAGACACAATCCAACAAATCACCGAAGGAATAACACTCGTTATAAAACAACACCAACAAAAATATCACCAATTTTAAATCATGGGAAGCTGGGGATCTAAGGAAGAAATCGTGGTGGCTCAAACTGCCGCCTCCAACGGGTCTGGTGGCTCCAGCGTGTCTATCACTGAAGTCACCATGGGCGGCGTTTTCATCATAGCCGTCGCGGTATTTGCGTTCTGCCTTTACAAAAAGTGCAGAAGTCAATTCTACAAAAATGAAGGGCAGACAAGCTCAAGCGACTCCACTCCCAACGGTATCCATGCGCTGCAGCTGCAGCCATCATCCGAATGGAGCTCAAGGCTCGCAAGGCATGTGAACAGAGTCCCAGAGAACTCAAGTAAAAAAGTGTAAAGGTGTAGTGCAAGTCCTAGTGATTAATATTTTTTTTTGTTTTATTCAAGATTTTTTATATCGTTTTTTTTTTTTATATTGTTTCCTTTTATATTTTTTCTTTTATTGTTTTCAATCTGTTATGTAAGCGTACTTAAAAGTGTATTAGAGATTATAATTTTTTTTTAAAGGGGGGAATAATGTGCGTAAGCAAATAATTATAATATCGAAATAAATGATTATCCATTTAGTCAGTCGTGTACTAGCGCTCGCCGGAACAGTCGTTTTATTTACATGACTCATCACCCCTCTATACATACGTACACAGTAGGTACACTTACAAGATGTAACATAAACATTTCGATAACATTACTCGAATTACGCGCGCCGCCCAGTTCACTCCATTATACGCACTAGCTCGATAGTTGTTCCAAAACAGAACAACCAATTGTTCTGTTTTGGAACAACTATCATGCATTCAAAAAAATACACGTCGGAATATTTAAATACCTATAAATAACCAAACTTTATATTTTACCACTACAAATAACAATTTATAAAATATTTTTTCTTTAAATCACGTAACAACATTTTGTAAAAAGGAACGGTGTAGAGAACGCTGAACGAATGAATGAATAGTTTAAATATTTCGTTGCTTATAATCTGTGGATAATGCTTAAACCAGGGACTATCTTTGGTACTAAGTAGTCCTTTGTTGGTCTACGATTTGTAATACGAATGAAAGAACTAACGTTAGTACCGTAACAAACCTAGACCTTTTAGTCCTGGTTTAAACCTGGTACTTATTGGAAGTTTTATAATAAGACGGACAGGGTTCACGTACAAAAACCGACAGTAATATTGTAAAATGTGCGTGAGCATGAGAGTGCGTGTGCATGAGAGCAAATAAATAAATAAATAAAACCTAACTTTTAGCAAATGTTTTAGAACTAACCATGTATAAATGAACATTCGGAATAATACACATTATACAATGCTATGCTATGTTATTAATACTTAGTACATGTGATTTTATGTCATGTAAAAATAGTAGTAAAATAGTGTTACGTCGTACCCGTACTTACCTACAGTTACGAGTGTAGGTACCTAATAGTAGGTAGGTAGGTAATAGTAGGTAGGTAGGTAAAACGAGTCCCGAATTATGTAGGTACAAATTCGCAAACTACCTACAAAAGAACATCATTGTAATTTCGACCGTACGCCGAGGGCATAAAGTGCCTACTTCTTTCCTCTGTACAAGTTGTGGAATTGTCTAGAAGATTCTAGGAAGTCGTGGATATTTCTCGAACGTTCGATCGCCATATAAATAGTCGACGGTTTGCGGTAGCAGTCAGTCTGATTTTGGCTACAGTACGAAGCGAATCGAAGTGAACTAGAAGTGCGATATCTAAGCGAATAGTGATCAGTAGTGTATTTGTAATTGAGTTTTAAGTGTTTTGTGATTATTAAAGTTATTTGTTGCTTCTTCGGTAGTTATTAATTTATCCCATACCCAGCTCGTAACAATTTGGTGTCAGAAGTGAGGGATAAATTATGCCAATTCTACCAAAGGACGACACGGACGGTATCCGTACCAGGAGTCAGCGACAGCAGAACATGGACCAAAGGCGGTTTGGAGATTCTCCGACACAGACACCGGGTGGTGTCCAGCCTACGTCAGTGCCAGTCGCTGGCCCATCCGGAGTTTCTCCAGCATCAGTGGCGCCAGACTTGTCAGCTTTAATGGCGCTGCTGCAGGAGCAGGCTCGCCGTCAAGAGGAGCAGGCTCGCCGTCAAGAGGAGCAGGCTCGCCGTCAAGAGGAGCAGGCTCGCCGTCAAGAGGACCAGGCTCGCCGTCAAGAGGACCAGGCTCGCCAGTTACAGGAGCAGTTGCAACGAGATAAGGAGGAGCAAGCTCGCCGTCAAGAGGACCAGGCTCGCCAGTTACAGGAGCAGTTGCAACGAGATAAGGAGGAGCAGGCTCGCCGTCAAGAGGAGCAGGCTCGCCGGTTGGAAGAACAGTTGCAGCGAGATAAAGAGGAGCAGGCCCGCCGCCAGGATGAACAGATGCTCCTCATAAAGGATCTTCATGCAACTTTTGGCAAAGATCTGAAAGTGATGAAGGATCAGGTTCACCAGCACGAGAACCGTATCTCAGAGGCCGAAGTTCAGATCGCTGGGGTGAAAAAGGCTTTGGGAGAACTGAAGACTGGAGACGTGACTGTGGCTTCAGTAGTTGCTGCACCTTCAGCGCGGGGCTTTAAGGTGCCTCCATTCGATGGAACATCTTCGTGGTCGGCTTATAAAATTCAATTTGAGGCCGTTATGAAGGCGAATGGATGGACTAAACCGCAAGCCATGACCGCGCTCACCTTGGGCCTTCGAGACCAGGCCTTAAACATTCTTGAGGCGCTCGGCAAGGATGTAACCTACGAGCAGCTGCTGGAGGCGTTAGAGTCCAGATACGGCGACGCGCACCTGGAGCACGTATTTCGTGCTAAGTTGAAGAATCGTGTTCAACGTAGTGCCGAAAACCTGCAGCAGTGGGCCCTGGAAGTTGAAAAGCTGGTTCGAAAAGCATACCAGTCTGCCCCTGCACTTATCGATGGGAATCTGGTACAAGCGTTCGTCGATGGAATACGTGACTTGGAAGTTAGAGCCGCTGTGAGACTTGGGCACCATGAGACGCTAAAAGACGCCTTGGCTCATGCCTTGGAAGTAGAAGCAGCGAGGCAAGACCATCGAACACACCACGTCAGGGAGGTTGTGGCATCACCTGTACGCGACCGTGCGCAAGGGTACAGCCCTAGCTGCTACACTGGTAGAGATAGGGATCATCTTCGGTCAAGCTCTCCAAAGCAAGTTGTGGCATCACCTGTACGCCAGCGTTCGCAAGGTTATAGCCCTAGGTGTTATACTTGTGGAGAAAGGGGTCACCTTCGGTCAAACTGTAAAAAGCGAAGCATACCGAGAGAAGATCAATCCCTGCAAGGAAAAGCGGCTGGAATGACAGCCAAGCAACAATGGAGAAACCACAGCAACACAAATGATCTGTCAAGAAGACCTTTGCCTGAAGATCGTAAGCACAGTTCCAGACAGGAGTTTAAGGAAGTGGTGCCCGTGAGGACGCTAAGAACGGATCTCAGCGATGAATGGAAGGTAACCATACAGCAGGCTCAGCACAATGACTCGGACATCAAACCGATCTTCGAGTGGATCAAAGCTGGTGCTCCTAAACCCAAGTGGAGTGATGTGGCTGCAATGAGTTCCATCACGAAGAGTTATTGGGCACAATGGAACAGCTTGGTGATCCAGGATGGAGTCTTGTGCCGTAAATGGGAAAACGCTCGAGGGGACAGCTGTCATCTACAAATGGTTGTCCCTAAAGCTAAGGTACCGGATGTTTTACGGCTCTACCATGATGGATGTTCAGGAGGACATATGGGGGTAAAAAGGACTCTACTAAGAATTCGAGAACTATTTTACTGGATCCACTGTCGAGATGATGTGGAGGACTGGTAGTGGTAGTGTAACAGATTATGCGATTGACTTGCGTAACAAGTTGAATGATGTTTATGAGCATATCAGACAATCCGGCCAACAGATGTCTGAGAAGATGAAGACCCGTTATGACCGGAAGGCAAATAGTAGGGGTTTCGACGAAAGTTCACTGGTGTGGTTGCATAACCCAGTACGGAGTAAGGGGAAGTCTCCAAAATTGCAAGCAAAATGGGATGGACCATACCGAGTTGTGGGATCAACGATGTCACCTACCGAATACAGAAGGGTCCACGAGGTGCGCCTAAGATTGTCCATGTAGACAGATTGGCGCGATACTACGGGGCTAATGATGCTCGGGACGAGCATGTCTAAAGAGGGGGCAGTGTTACGTCGTACCCGTACTTACCTACAGTTACGAGTGTAGGTACCTAATAGTAGGTAGGTAGGTAATAGTAGGTAGGTAGGTAAAACGAGTCCCGAATTATGTAGGTACAAATTCGCAAACTACCTACAAAAGAACATCATTGTAATTTCGACCGTACGCCGAGGGCATAAAGTGCCTACTTCTTTCCTCTGTACAAGTTGTGGAATTGTCTAGAAGATTCTAGGAAGTCGTGGATATTTCTCGAACGTTCGATCGCCATATAAATAGTCGACGGTTTGCGGGAGCAGTCAGTCCACCTTCCAGGCGGAAATCAGAAACAGGCGAGCGGGCACTGTCGCCGCCACGACCGCCTCACGCCGACCCCAAGAGGTCACCGAGGGGCATACAGACGTGGCCTCCACAGAGGTCCAGGGCGCGTCGCTTATGGCGGCGGCCAACGGGCCCACCAACAGGGGAGAAGCCCCCCCCCCCTCCTCCTCAAAGCGGCGGAGGAATCGAAAGGGGAAGAAACGGAGGGGAAAAGGCAAGAAAGCCGAGCCCCCCCCCCCCGCAACCAAGGAGGACACCGACCGGGACGACCCTACCTCGTCCCAGGCGCAGGCAGTACCACCGCCAAAAACCCAACAGCAGCCGAAAACGAGTGGTGGGCTGCCAGCTGGCGCCGGCATAACGCGGCCCCCAGCCCACCAACACCAACAACAACAACAGCGGCCCAAACAGGCTGCGTGCGCTGGTCCAGCTGCCGGCGCACCAATACCAACATCAACATCGACGAAGGAATTTACAGCCTGCGCCGTCCAACTGTTAATGGACCTAATTAAGGCCATAAGACAGGGACAAGACGCGGGTTTGGTTATTCTCGACGGCCTGGCCTCCCTACTCAAGCTATATGGCTAGGCCGTTAAGGGTAATCCATTGGAATGCCCGCGGCCTCAGAGGTAAGGTCGCCCCCCTCCGCCGCATCCTAATCAACGAGGACATCGACGTGGCGCTAGTAAGCGAGACGCACCTGGGACCGGCTGATAAGCTCAAAATCTCGGGTTACCTCGCTTACAGGAAGGACGAAAGGTCGGCACTCGGCACCCCATACCGTGGTCTGGCGGTACTGGTGAGGCGTAGGGTCGTCCATCAAGAGCTCCCTGTGCCGTCGCTCGGCACGTTCTACGCGCTGGGTGTGCAGCTGCACGTTGCCGGCGAGGATCTCGCCATTTACGCCTGCTATAAGGCGCCCTCGGCCAAACTAGATCCCGCGGAGCTGAGGGCCCTTCTCGAGGCCTACGGCGGCGCGACGATCCTTGCTGGTGACCTGAACTGCAAGCACCCAGCGTGGAACTCCGCCGCGACAAACACGGGGGGTAGACGACTCTACGCGGACGCGGAAGCCTTCGGCTACACGGTGTCCGGCCCAGAAACGCCTACCCACTATCCGGACGCCTTCACACACATGCCGGACGTGCTGGACATCGTGGCCTACCGAGGGCTACACTGCCAGATCACGCAGCAGGTGTTAGACGACGAGATGCAGTCCGACCATCATCCTGTTCTCGTCGTCCTATCGGGGATGCCGACCCGACAGCTACCCGCAGCGCCACGTCGACAAATAGACTGGGAAGTTTTTAAAGAGAAGGCTGAGGCCACCACTCCGACTCGGCCCCTGACTACCTCCGCGGACGTGAACCAAGCCGCGGATGACGTCACCGCTTGCAAACGGAGCGCCTTAGAAGCGGCGACGATGTCGGTACCGCAGGGGAGAGTGCAACAGCCGCCCCTGCCTGCGTACCTACGACGATTGATCGCCGACAAGAGGCGCCTTCGCAAGCGGTGGCAACAACTGAGATGCCCGACTTTGAAAACCAAGGTGAACCGCCTCGCGGAGAGGATTAAGGCCGAGTTGCGGGACCGGGAAGCCGTGATCTGGGAAGACCGCATTCAGGAGGCGGCTGGCAGCTGGCCATCCGCCCATAGACTCTGCCGCCAACTAAAAAATGCCCCAGCTCCGGTGCGCCCACTATTAGATAGCGGCGGGGCGCTCAAGTATGTCGCAGAGGACCGCGCGGAGGTCTTCGCCGAGCACCTGGAGCGTCAGTTCCGACCGAACCCGACAAGCGAAGTCGAACATGTCGCAACAGTCGAGAAACACCTTGGGGACTACTTCGCCATGCCGATAGCTCCCGAGGAAGATCCTATATTTTTCTCGCCTGGGGCAGTAAGACGCGCCATCCTGAGGACGAAGCCCAGGAAGGCCCCCGGTGCGGACGGTATCACCAACGCAGTGCTGCGTCAATTGCCTTACCGTACGGTAGCGGCGCTGGCGCGCCTGTACACGGCGATACTGCGCACCGGGACGTTTCCTTCCTCGTGGAAGGAAGGGCGCGTCATCATGCTGCCCAAGGCGGGGAAAAACATACTGAAGCCGGAGAGCTATCGGCCTGTAACGCTGCTGCCCACCACCTCCAAGGTGTTCGAAAAACTCCTGTTGCGGCATCTCCAGCCGCACATCGACCCGCGGCCCGAGCAGTTCGGGTTCAGGTCGGAACACAGCACGACGCTTCAGCTGTCGAGAGTACTGCACCACATGGCGCAAGCCATTAACAAGAAGGAGTATGCGGTTGCAGTACTCCTCGACATGGAGAAGGCCTTCGACCGCGTGTGGCACGAGGGCCTAATTTTCAAGTTGGCCACATCCGACGCGCCCCGCCGCGTCGTAAAGGTGGTCCAGTCTTTTCTTACAGACAGAAGCTTCCGCGTGGTGGTCGAGGGAGCGCTCTCCAGTGCCCGACCGGTGCTGGCCGGAGTGCCCCAAGGCAGTTGCGTGTCGCCGACGTGTTACTCGCGTTACACCGACGACATCCCCACGACACCAGAGGCGATGCTCGCGCTGTACGCCGACGACGCCGCGTACATCACTACATCGCTTAATGCGAAGTACGCGGCGATCAAGATGCAGCGCGCGCTAGACCTGCTGCCTGACTGGTTGTCAAAGTGGCGACTGTCGGTTAACGTGGGTAAGACGCAGGCGATGGTCACTGGACTAGCGCCCCTCCCACCACCCTTGACCCTACAAGACGCCGACGTCGAGTGGTCGCCCCGGGTGAAATACCTGGGCGTCACCATCGACCGTCGGCTCACCATGGGCCATCACGTCCGCCAGGTCGCGGCACGGGCTGGGGTCGCCCGCCACCAGCTCCGTCCGGTGCTCTCGTCCCGCCTACCGGCGCGCGTCAAGTTGGGCGTGTATAAAACTTATATACGCCCGATTCTGACGTACGCCGCCCCCGCATGGTACGTCTTCGCATGCGAGGGGCACAAAAAGCTTCTCCGCACGCAGCAAAATATGGCGCTGCGGACAATTGTAGATGCCCCTCGCTTCGTGAGGAACGACGTTATCGTGCGGGACCTCGGGATCGAGAGCCTGGACGCCTTCATCCGGCGCCTTGCGACGGGAATGTTCGCGCGTGCCGACGCATCTGCTTGGCCACACGTCAAGCACATTGCGCCGTGGCATGCGCGCCCCCCTGACGCGAGGCGTCCTCTCCCCCGCGACCTGGTAGCGGAAGATGAGCCCTCCCCACCGGACTTGACGCCTGGGTAAGCTGCTTCCCAGGATACACGCAGCTTACCTACACAATTACGACTCTACACACACAACACACATCCAGTTGCGTGTACTGTGCTAAGTTAATATAGGCAGCCCACGCAGCTATAACCACACATGCATCTCTACACAAGCACGTAAACACACGCGTAGACTCGCGGCGCGGGCTCGCGAGCCACGCTTGCACTGGGCGGTGTTTACACAGTACAATACCGCCTATACACACATAACGGTTCCTCGCCTGTAACGTAACCGGCTAGCTCTGGAAGCGGGGCGGGCAGGGACCATTACATCCTCCGTAGGTGCGTCGGAGTCGGCACCTCTGTCGCTGGTTGTCCCCCGCCGGGCCTCCTTCGGGTCTCACCTGGCGGGGACAGACCGCCGAGGTGTCGTGAAGAAAACAGTGCTGTATGAACAGCGCTGTAGGCGCGCCTACGGAACACCCCATAGCAGCTATTCACAGGCGTGCGACATTGCGATCGCACGCCACTAGGCCACAGCCTAAAGGCGCCACAACGACGGGCCTGTTTTTACAGACCACGGTATGGCCTCCGCGGCCAGGGGGCATAGCCCCGATGCCGCCTGCCGCGCCCCCCGGACGGGGGCGTAGCGACATCCCTCGACGAGCAGTCAGTCTGATTTTGGCTACAGTACGAAGCGAATCGAAGTGAACTAGAAGTGCGATATCTAAGCGAATAGTGATCAGTAGTGTATTTGTAATTGAGTTTTAAGTGTTTTGTGATTATTAAAGTTATTTGTTGCTTCTTCGGTAGTTATTAATTTATCCCATACCCAGCTCGTAACAATACTATTAAAATAGTAGTAACCAAAATGTATTGATAAATACCTTTAAAACTGGCCTCACGAAAATTATAAGCTGATCGAACTGCGCGTGACAGACATAAGAGGCGCTTTGTCGGCGCACCGACAATTAATGAAGTTGCTGTCGTAGTGAGTGGCGGCCAGTTCTCTTCAAGTGTTACAAACTACGAACACTGACACGCATATTAGCCGATACTCATAAGTTCTACGATGTTTAGCAGTAGGTACCCGTTAATTTTTAGCAAGGGACTGTCGGGATACTATTTTGATATACCACTCATTAATCCCACTACGAAACAGCCAGTTCCCAATAAGAAAGTTTCCTGTATGGATTTTAACCCCTACCACATGATGCTTCGAGAAAATGATTATAACCTTCTTCTACGGTCAAGACAGCTGTTCCACCAATTTTTTGTAGATATGTACGTCAAAGTCGAGAGCGAACGGCTTCGTTACATTTCTTTAAACCAGAAAATACTACGAGCTGAAAATTACATTCTGCAAGATGCGATTAGCACGGATGAAAATTGATAATTTAGACCCCAACGATTTGAGCCGAATACCTTTTTTTTTTCTCGATGACTTCTCCCGCTCTGGGCGGAGCAGGAGGGAGTGTCAGACTTTTACTGACTAAAACCCATCCATGTTCCTTCATCGCCCTTTGTGTTCCGGGGCCACGGTATCTCTTTCGAACAGTCCCGCAACCCCGGCAGGCATCGGTCCTTGCGGACCCCTTCCTTTTTGCTGACTCTCTTTGAGGCGCGCGTGGAACGCGAACGCGCCGTCGACCCGGCCTGTCGTCATGAGACGGACGAACGGACGGGGGCCACCACGTGGCCCGGGGCATCTCCCGCTGTGAGCCGATTATCTAAGTTATTCTTCCCTCTACGCTATCTGCATGAATATACACAAGACGCTTTCGCCTATGTACGCACTTACGGCAGGCCTTACCTATTCGTGACCTTCACCTGCAATCCCTCATAGAAGGAAATAACAGAAGAGCTTATGCCTAGGCAAAGAACTACTGACCGACATGACTTAGTTGCCCGCGTTTCGTATTTCGTCCACAAACTGATGAATGTTATTTCAAAGGGAAAAGTATTTGGAAACGTCCAGTGTATTACGTACCGTTGCCGTACGCTTACGAAATGGACAGCGTGATTTCTTTAATGAGCGTAATTTGAGCTGGTTTTAAAGCTAGTTTTTCATATATTTAATTTTTTGAGGAGCTCGCGGCTAAATAATAACAGCCGTTCGGGTCGACCTTTAGGTTAAGCCGCGCATGCCTAGGTTGCTCTGTGGATGGGAGACCACCCATTACACACTGAGTTTCCTCCGTGCCACGGAAAGCACGTTAGTTTGTCCCGGCTGACATTTGTAGATTTTTGGTAGTCGTTACAGGTAGTCAGATCAGATGCCCAAAAAGTCTGACAAACAGTCTTACCAAGGGGTATCTTATTACCCAGGGCCGGCAGTCTCGACAGAGTTAAAGACAACATCGCTAACTTTCAATTGCTAATTACTCACGAAAGAATTCAGATGCAATAACGATGCTTGCGGGAAATGCAAATCTCTACATCCAAGATGCGATTCTCGCAAGCATCATCATTGCAACAGAATTCTATCGTGAGTAATTAACAATCGAAAGTTAGCGATATTGTCGTTATCTCTGTCGAGACTGCCGGCCCAGTAGTCCAGTAACTGGGTTGTAGAGATCAGATAGGCAGTCGCTCCATGTAAAATACTGGTATTCAGCTGCATCAGGTTAGACTGAAAGCCGACCCCAACATAGTTGGGAAAAGGGGCAGACGATCATTTTAATGTCACGCAAAAACGATTTTGATCAATCAGCGAAGTAACATTGCGTTTCAGTTTCATCGCATCATTAAGAGGCTATTATTGCTACTTTATGTTATGAGTAGGTAAGTGGAAGTGGTGGCAAGTGGAAGCACATTAAAAGGATATCGTAAATAAAAAAGTCGGGTCGTTCATAAGATTCATTTTAATAATATTACAATTTTTTTTAAATATATTTAACTATTAATTTACTTAATTTCCATATTATTTTTTCGCATATACTATACAATGTGGTATTAGCTTCTTTTTACTCTTCGTAACTTTTTTCGATTGGTCATCGTAACATTTCCATTCTGAATTTCGTCTGCAATGAGCTTTGTAGTGACCAATTAGTGTTTCACATACTGGGGGCTCGAATTCTATTATAGACAGTAAATCAAACTCTGATCCTTGTAAAAAAAGAGATGTTGGTGTATCATCTATTGAAATGAATTGATTGGAATGAAATTCAAATGCAATAAGATCTCGTAAAGATAAACTAAATGATTTAACACCTTTACATTTACTACGCCGGCATTCTGTAAGTTCTTGAGAATTAATTAAAGTATCTGCGGCTTCTTGTAAATCATTAATGGTTGAATTTATATCAACGTGTAGAACAGGTATCTTACGCTGAACTCTATTGATTTCACAATCTGATTCTGTACAATGTTCACTTTCATCTGCACTGTATATACAATCTATTAAAATGCGTTCAAATATATTATTTACATTGCACTCACATCTCACTTCCACAGAAGATTCTTGTTCAACTTTTGAAAAATAGACTTGCGCCATTTCAGATCTTATTTTGTATACTTCTTCTGTATCTCTTCCACTCATGAGTTTGACAAGTTTACAGAATAAATTTTCACTCTCATGTATTGTTTGACTTATACGATAGCCATCGATATATGCTATAGCTAAAGCCTGACATACCGAATCAATCGCGCAAGTATTTCTCAATATAATATTTTTTTTTCCAATTTGTAGCCTGCTTCCGTTAGACAAAAAAATAACTGGCTTCAAAGTTTTTCTTTTTTTAGTAACATTTCCTTTCCCTTTCCCTTTCCAGTTTTCGATGAAGGTAGGGTCCTCAGCAAAAATAGAATCAGCAGTAAACTCTTCCTTAGGCTCCTTAGACTGTAATTTACTTTTCCGCGTAGATGTTATGGAATCCCGTTTTGTTTCCTTCTTAGGAAAATCTGCTTTAATATTTCTTTGTACAGTAAGATTCGGCAGTAACGATATTCTCGGTGCAACTTTAATCTCTCCTTTTAAGAATTCTAAATGTTTTATAATGAATTCATCTGTTCGTAGTCTGTGAGATTTGGTGCTTAGATGTAATAGCAGTCTTTTTATAGTTTTAAAATATGATTCAACATTTGAAGAAGTAGGTGCCTCAATATCGGAATCATAAATATTCTTCATTACGTTTGACCACAAAGGAAACAAAGTCAGTAAACGTGATAAAATTCCTATAAAAGCAGGATAATGGTACAAATTGTCATGACTGCCTATATCTTCAGTATCTAGTGTTACGAGTAATTTTTCTGTTTCAATTCTTGTGGTAAACCATTTAAAAATTCTGTTCTCTTCACTTAATTTGGTATTGGTTTTATTTTCAAACACTGATTTTTCCACAGCTTTAGGCAGATCATTTATTTTATTACTATCCTGAATCACTATCTCTGTATCCAAAGTCTGAAACTGATTCAATGTCTTTAATCGACTCTTAGCCAACTCACACCTAGAAGGAGTATTGGATTTATTAATGCCGTCGTGTTCATTCAAACAAACTGTAATAATATCTTTCAAAATTTCTTTGGCTTTTTCAAAATTTACGCATTCCTTCAACGCTAACAGACATTTAATATAAAAGAATTTTACTCTGTTGTCGACATGTTTAAAACAAGTTAAATTGAAAATGATTTTAACAAAATGACTAGTGTCTATTCTAATGTAGCAATCGTCACTTTTTTCGTCTTCCTCCAGTTTTCTGTAAGATTCTGTAACATATTCTTTAGTAGAGTTATGTTTCGTAAATGCTTTTACGCAAGCACCAATCAGCGCGGATGACTCATCGACGATGATTTCGTCTGGTTTTGGATTGCTCACGTGCCATGCTTCCAGCCATTTGTATATAGTGTCCATAGACTGGCTTTCTGATACCATTTGGGTAAGTGGGATACTACTGTGACCTTCATATGTTTTCATGACACATACATAAAACAAAATGTGTTTGGTGATTGTGACATTATTTAAAGGGCCAAATGGTTTGAAAATGCTACCGGTGGCGTCTATACTGACAATCAATTTAGCAGCTTTTTTAAATTCTTTGCAATATTGATCTTGGCAAGGGTCCCAATAATAAATATAAAATGGATACACTGAGATATGTTTAATAGCGTCTTTGTAAGGCGATATTTGGGTCATTAGCCATAATGAAAGTATTTGGTTTCGATGAAAAAGTGAGCTACTCTTATGTTCGTGTTTTATTTGACGTAAGCACCCTGTTGTTGGTAAATGAGTAGGTTCAGGCTCATCGGAATTAACAACTAAATTTGCCATTGAGTTACGATATGAAATAGCGGATACATGTTTAAGTTCTTCTGCTATTTCAGTTCGTTTTACAGGTGATAGTTTTATTTTTTTCATTGGAGGATTAATGAAATTTTCGTCGTAATTTGTTATTATGCATTTGCACTGAGCTATTTTATCCGAAGGCCAGCTAATAATAACTTTCGCATCAGCTTCAAAGCTTTGTTTACAAGATCCAATGCACGTTATATTGGTGTTCATAGAAATAGAATACTGTTTAAATGTCCAAGTGTGTACTATTGGATGGACCTCCCAAATTTTTTCACGCAATTGATGGGCCCACTGATGTTTAGGCAAAAGATTTCTCATTCTAAAAACAGACTCAGATCCTTTATTTAATTTTATGCGTTTAGCTATTGGTTGCAGACGCTCCCATTGATACGTATCAATTAAAAAATCATAAATGACTGTTTTTCCAAGCGATTTGTTGTTCACGTCTTTGCATTTTTTTTCTTCTCTATTATCACATTTATAAAAAGTAATTGGGCTTGGTTCTTCACAGCAAATATTATCATTTGGGCTAAAGAAATAATCAAAATTTTTCTTCACCGAAAGGTACAGTGCCTGTTTCGTAATCTTATTGTATAAGGCAGTACTAATTTCACAAAACAATGGATCAGTACACGCTGGTAAATCTGACTTACTTGAAAAATAGTTTTTGTATTGCAAGAAAACCTTTTTTTGCTCTTCGAGTGGCACAACGAACTTTCTTCCCCTCTTCATCGTCACAAACACCAAAACCAGAGATTATATAATAGTTACCCAAAACACGAATTAAAAATTGGTTCTATAGGTAGGTACTTGTTCCTTATAATAACACAGATCTATTTAAATTGTCGAATAAAATTAAATAAGCCTAGATTATGATTCCAATACGATATCTGCACTAGCAATGACTAAGAATAATTGTTATAATGATAATTATTGGATTATTGAGGGTAGGTACATATTTTTTTTTAACGCAAGAATCGCATTACTTACGCTGTTGCCAGAGCCTAAACGATTAAACCGATTCAACATAACTAAGTATTTGCCTTTACTGTTTTATCAGGCACTTTTCCTTGGGATAATTAAAATAATTGCTACATCCTTTATTTAACATATGTTTGAAGATACAACTAAATTAGATAAATGAAGCAATTATGTAGCAATTATTGACGCAATACATTTCGGGAAACTCTGCATGCTTGGCTTTAAACTAGGAGGCGACCAGCCAACCAAACGTCAGGATGGCTGTACAAAAAAAATATGTTATTTCTAAATATACATATATAGTATGTAGCAATTATTTATTAAATGTAGCAAATATAAGCAATTATGTAGCAATTTTCTAATCAACTCTCATAGACCAAAGCCACAGGCAACCAGCCATTCTGACACACACGTAATTTCAAGTTAGATTTCGCCAATGTCCATACTACGTTGAATACACCGGTTCTCGTCCGATCATCGAAGTTAAGCAACATCGGGCGCGGTCAGTACTTGGATGGGTGACCGCCTGGGAACACCGCGTGACGTTGGCTTTTTGCATTTTATTTTTATATCATATTCAAAGACTGGGATTTAATCCTGAAAATGATGATAATATTTGAAACTACATTCTTTAAAATTCGAGGAAAAGAGGGCTTTAAATAGACAAAAACCATGTAAAATCAGTCTAATACAATTTATTTTGAAGAATAACTTTTTTTTATAAAAAAATCATACATTGGCTTAAAACAAAACATCAAGGCACATTTTCAACTTAAACACTTTTAAGAAGTAAAACTTACACTGGTGTCGATTCTGTTGTGCACAAACTAAACTTAATTTAGGCTATTGCTATCTTTTACTAAAAGGCAGTGCGAGAAAAGGACGGCTATAGCTATGAACTAAGTTAGAGATGTCAAACTAGTTTATGCCTTGCGCTACACCGTGTTTATAATCGACATGTTTTTACGTGCACCATTCGTTTGTATGGAAATATTAGTTCCAACTAAATTTGACAGCACTAAATTACGTCCGTCTCTTTCTCGTTTTATTAGAGAGAAAAAGATAGCAATAACCTAAATTAAGTTAAGTTTGTGCACAACAGAATCGACACCAATATCGAGGGTTTATACAAAACTAAAAAATTGTTAAGTACTGGGAATATATAAGTTGGTAGTAATTACACATAATCAGAAACGTCAGTTCAAGTACAACTTGCTAAATATAGCTACTATCATCTGCCCAGCCTTTTCCCAAGTATGTTGGGGTCGGCTTCCAGTCTAACCGGATGCAGCTGAAAACCAGTAAGTATTTTACAAGGAGCGACTGTCTATCTGACCTCCACAACCCATTTAGTACCGGATAACACGATAACCCTAAATAAAACTGATTGCCAGACTTTCGAGCCACGATTGTCAAAGATCTACAAATGACAGCCGGGACCAACGGCTTTGCGTGCTTTCCTAGGCACGGAGAGGTAATAATGGATAGTCACTTATTCATTGGACTTTGTGAAGGATGCTATGGCTGAAAAGGAAGTGACGAGTAATAGAGAAGTATGGAAGAAGAAGACATGCTGCGCCGACCACTAATAAATTGGAATATAGGCAGGAGTCACTACATCCACTGAAATTGTTACTTTCTATGTAGGTATATTAGATTCTGTGGCTAACACAGAATGCCTGTAGCGCAATGTTGCCTGTGGCGTGGTTTGTGGGCTGTGGTGTTGTGTGAGTGTGTGTAGTGTGGGTGTGTGGTGTGGCGTGTGGTTTTCTGTTTGTGTGCTGTGGTGTTGTGTGAGTGTGTGGATTGTGTAGGTGTGTGGTGTGGCGTGTGGTTTTCTGTTTGTGTGGTGTGTGTGTGGAGTTTATTTTTAATTATTCTGTTAAGCGATGGGTAAACAACAGTCTTTAAAAACACATTATTTGTGGTTTAACTTATAAGGTGTGTTAATTACAGTCTACTTTATGATATAGTGTTATGAACATCAATCACTTTTGTTTGAAAAAATATCAGCCGATAATGTTCCCACTGCTGGGACACAGGCCTCCTCTCTATGAGGGGAATGTGCTATAATCCACCACGCGGGCCCAGTGCGGGTTGGTAGATGTCACATGTCTTCGAATGTTTGGTTCTAGGACATGCCGGTTTCCTCACGATGTTTTCCTTCACCGTTTTGAGAACAGCGGTGATGAAATAAATTACACAAAGTAATGTGCTACTTGTTCGGAGTTTTTTCTTTCCCCAAAGAAAATGAAATACAAAGGCATTTTTAAAGTTTAAAATATGTAATTATAATTAATAAGTTTACTAGTAAAAAGAAACAATGTAGTTTTTCTCGAAAACCACTGGGTACATTTTTTTTCAATTTTTAACAAATAATTATTTACAAAATATTAATTCAAAACAGTCGAGACTTTTATAATAATTTCGAATATAACATAACATCACGCCTGTAATCCCAGAAGAGCAATACAGAGGTGTAGGTACCTACAGTTACCTAATTTTGATTCTATATAAATCAATTGTTTTAAAGGAATGTTTAAATAAAATACATTTTTAGTTAAATAAATACAAATAATCAAGGCAGTGATTTACAGAGAGGCTTGGTTAGACATGACATGACGTACATTGTTTTAAAACAATACGAATAAATAGATTAATATAATATAGAGTTTTTATATCGCTAAAAGTACGATAAAATTGTTGTTGAGTGTACATATTTAGAGCAAACATGATATACAGGGTGTAAACAACCTCATCACGAAGCCGTCAACCAAGCATTCTGTACATCAAACTAAGTAACTTTACGCAAAAATTATTGCTGGGAAACAACTTATTTTGATGGATTGAATAGTACGGGGGTCGTGGAGGTGTTTAAAGTAAAAATCTTAAATTAAAAATTTGTAGGTATCTAAAATAAACTTGTCAAAAAGTTAGAACTTTGACCCCCAATATCTCCGTAACTAGAAGGTTCCCAGGTATGGTGTAGAATAAAAAAAATGATCGCAATGACGGGGAGAACAAGTGCCTTTCGGCTTCGTTAAGAGGTTTTTTACACCCTTTAAACCATATGTCAATACATTTTATTTTGTGTATTATTTACACTTAAAAAATAACTTGGACCAATTTTACCACAGATCCCTAAACGCGATTAGTCATCTAACTAGCCTTTCCCAACTATGTTGGGGTCGGCTTCCAGTCTAAACAGATGCAGCTGAATACCAGTAATTTACATGGATCGGCTGCCTATCTGACCTCCACAACCCAGTTAGTACTGGGTAATACGATACCTCTTGGTAAGACTGGTTGTCAGACTTTCGGGCCACTACCTGTAACGACTGTCAAAGATCTACAAATGACAGCCGGGACCAACTACTTAACGTGCTTTCTGAGGCACGGATGAAACTCGGTATGTAATGGGTGGTCACCCATCCACAGACAAACCTAGGCAAGCGCGGCTTAACCTGAAAATTTGATCCGAGCGACTGTTATTCTTTAGCCACGAGCTCTTCCATCCAACATCTTAACCATAACCAATTAATCTGCTTTTCGCCCCATTGTTTTAGCTTAAATATTACTAAATTTTTTTGACACTATTTCGTATTATTTAGAATAGCAGATAAAATGATTTAAAAAATGACGTTTTTGTCATTAGTCATTATTTCTGGTATCAGAATACCAGCGCTGTGACGTTTTTTTTTTTAAATGTTAGGCCTTTTGGCTTAGTACAGGACCAATTTCATTTCATGTTTTTTTTTTATTTTTCTCTTTGTTTAATTTTTTTTATTTTATTAGTGTACTGTTAATTTAACCATTTTAATTTGTGTTTTGTCCTGTGCGGGCTAATAGCCGACAGTGGCGTGTTGGACACATTTTCATTTGTCGGCTATATCAGACCGTGGCGCTCAATAGTTTAAAATCATCAATATAACCCTCTAATGCACTGTTTTAAACTTTCACGGTTTTTCACTACACTTAAAGTACTTACGGGATAATATCCGTGATTTTCTCATAGAAAAAGAAAATCACGGATATTTTTTTTTTTTTTTTTTGTTTGGGCTGGAGGGGGAAATCCCCACGGACACCTCGACTATCTCACAGGAATGTCTCTTGTGAGACAGTCGAGGTAGTGCCGGACTCGAACCGGCTAAAAACCACTCCTGCCTAGCCAGTGTCCCTCTGACATGGGGATCAGAGCCCTTTTTGTCTGTATTTATCTTTTCTTTCGCTGATGTAGATCGGAAAAGACCATGTTTTAGTTCTATTTATATACTTTTAAATTTTTTGCAGTATTTTAGCACGCTTCTCTTACTTGTGTATAATGTGATGCTACTATTTCTGTATATTGTTTTTAAATTATCTTCTTCTTTTATTATTTTCTTACATTATACTGTTTGAATGTCAACTACTATTTATTAAAACACTATTATTCTGTTTTACTAAAATTTTAAAAACAAAAAGAGAATTTTACCACACCTATTTATTACTTTATATTTTTGCCCATATTTTATTAATTAAAATTAAAATCACGGATGTTATGCCTTATGTACTTTAAGTACAACCCTCTAAGTTCATTCAATCCTATTGAATGACTTTTTCTTGAAGTCATTCAATGGGATTACGCATTTTTATTGTATTTGAATAAAATGTAGTACAAGACGTAAGAAACATAGAAGATATACTAAATTGTTTTTTAATATTATTTGTGTCCTTAGTAAATAGTGATATAGATCTTTAAATAAATGAATTATAGTTTATTTACTTTGTAATTATCATTAAACGAGACTTTCTAGTACAATGGCTAAAGCTGTGTCTTAATACAAGCGATCGTCATGCAAATATGCTATTGCAACGTTCATTTTTAAGACGATCGCTATTGTTAGGACACGGAGTAAAGCAGGATTTCGAATAATTTCCCTACCCACATTTTTTCGAGACATTTCAATCCATTTTTAAACAAAATCACCAGGTTCCTATTTTTTTAAACCCAGACTTTACTAACATTTAAAATACATTATAACTTAAAACCCCTATAGACGATTGCATTTTATATACATAAGCTCAATAACTTCGTATACAATTAAAAATACTACCTATATTTACAGTTTCATTACTTTTATCTAATAAAATGAGATTACAAATAGTAATTAAATAGTTTACATTTACTAAATTACTAATACAATTTAGGAATAGGTTTAGCCATAATATGCGCTTCAAAATTTAGTAATCTAATAGCTTACATAACATAACATCACGCCTAAAACCCCCAAAGGGTTAGGCAAAGTAGTATCTAATGTACCTATACCCCCACATTTCGCCAGTTATGTAACCCTATTGCCATCAACCGTACACAAATCCAGACGCCGTAGCTGCTACTGAGAAATTTCTGATGAAAAAACCCAATAACACTTTTCCCGACCCGGCAATCAAACCCAGGACCTCGTGCTCAGCGGTCGCGCTTTCGAACACTAGACCAATGAGCCAGACGAAAGCAGTCGTGAAAGCTTATTTGGTAGAACCAACAAATAAAAAAAATTAAAAAAATCTTTTTTTTATTTTTATTTCAATTTATCTAATGTATACTTTTCTATGTTTTTTTTTGTGACGAAAAAGATACTATGAAACTAGTTTTGACCCCATCTTTTTCATCAATACGATCAGCCGCGCGAATGATCGTTGCGTTATTTGTTGCGACAACTCGGTGTGACCTCGCGTTTGCCATACAAAAGGAACGCGAAGATCGCTTTGTTTAAAACACGACCTTTTTTTATTTTCACAGTTGAGTAATTAAATTAGTGCCATGTTACATATTTACAAAGTATAAAACAAAGTCGCTCCCGCTGTTTGTCCGCTTATATCTTTTAAACTACGCAACGGATTTTAATGCAATTTTCAGCTATAGATAGAGTAATTCAAGGGGAAGGTTTATATGTATATGCTACATTGCAAGTGTGCGAAGCCGAGGCGGGTCGCTAGTTTATTATAATTCAATAGTAAAGCGACATAATATGGCTAAACTTCTACAAGGGTGGGGATTGTAACTACAATCTAAACACATAATTTATCACTTCAGGCATTTTGCATTTTCTCCAAATCCATAAAATATTTTTAAAGAAATTATATAAAAGGCGAGACGACAAAAAAAATCTAATTAGTCCGTCAGATAGATTTCCAAAAAAATATTGGACACATTTTTTCTTTTGTTACGTAAACCAAAATTGGCGAAGATAATATGACGCTTTTAAAATTCTCAATACGTCACGCCTAGGTATAATTTTTAGCTAGTTCTGACTTCACGAGCCCCCACTCCCGAGTTTTGATGCGTTTTATCTTTGTCTTTATTCATTGATTTACAAAAACAAAAAATACGTGTCCATTAATTTCCAATACTCTAACTGACGGACTAAATAGATTTGCAATTTTTTGATACTGTCGTCATGCTTATTTCAAGTAATTATTAAATTATTGCTTGAATTATAAAAATCCACTATCTGATTGGACCTTACGAATAACAGAACATCACGCCTGTAATCCCAGAAGGGTTGGGAAGAAGTGTACCTAATATTACACAGACATTTCGCCAGTTATGTTTAAGTCACATGTAATAGGGGCGAGTCTATTGCCATCAACCGGCCACACATCCAGACACCATGGCTGAATGATCTTATGAATAAATACACCACAATTGTCAAGGTTTAAATACATAATAGAGCATTGGAGTTGAAAAAACACCAAGTTTAGGTTAAAACATACCCCATATTGGATTAAAATGTACCCCATACTGGGTTAAAATATACCCCATTTCGGGTTAAAATGTACCCCACACTGGGTTAAAATATACCCCATATTGGGTTAAAGCATACCCCATTCTGGGTTAAAATATACCCCACGATTAGGTATTAAATCACCTTACTGTAAAAGTTTTGCACCAACTGGGTTCAAACCACAGGATATAGACACACGCGAAAAACATAGCCATTCCTTGGCAGTCGGGTAAAAATACAGGGTGTAAACAACCTCATCACGAAGCCGTCGAAAAATCATTCTGTACATCAAACTAAGTAACTTTACGCAAAAATTATTATTGGGAACAATTTTTTTTGGGGTGAAATATCATGTTTTGTGGTAAACCCAATGTAACACACTCAAAACATTGTGCTGATGGATAGATTGAATATTACGGGGTCGTGGAGATGTTTAAAGTAAAAATCTTACATTTAAAACTAGAATTAAAAAAAAGAACTTGTCAAAAAGTTGGAACTGTGACCCCCAATATCTCCGTAACTAGAAGGTTCCCAGGTATGGTGTAGAGCAAAAAAAAGATCGCAGTGACTGGGAGAACAAGTGCCTGTCGGCTTCGTTAAGGTTTTTTACACCCGTTAGATACACGCGAAAAACATAACCCTTCCTTGGCAGTCGGGTAAAAATAGACTACGTTTTTATTCTTTAAATATTTAGAATCAAGCTTGTAACGTTGTTGTTTTGAGGTCTATCATAATTTTTCTAACATAGAAAAAAATGATTTTTATTTTGAGCGCTCCCTAGAGCAATAATCAAACTTTCTCGGGATTTTTTTATTTTTATTTTGTCGCCATATTTAAACCATAAATCACACATCTAAACTGAGATTTTTGATTATAATTGTGTGGTTTAGATATGGCCAAAAACCTGGGCTCGCGAAGTAGGTTGCATTATCGAGGTTTATCTATATCTGTGGTCCTAACAAATACATCACATACATTTTTAAGTGTCACAGGCACATTCACAGGTTTACAATGTCAAAAGCAAAGTAAGACGTAATAGGGATGATGACTGACTAAAAAATATATGATTCTGTTTAGTCCGTCAGTTAGATTATCGAAAAATATTGGATACGTGTTTTATGTTTTATCAAATTAATAAAAATTGACGAAGATAAAACGTGTCAAAGATCATGAGGGGCTTGTGACGTCACATTTGAGTAAAACATGTACTCATGACGTCACACGGGTTTTAGACTCACTGTACCGTCTTAATTTTTTATTTACGTGAAAAAAGAAAAAATATGTGTCTTGTGTGTATATTTTTTTGAAATCTATCTGACGGACTATTTAGTTTTTTTTTGTCATCTACCCTATTATTGGAAAATTGCCGTCTTTACGAAATAACTCTTTGTATTCGATTACAAAGCTGTTCAGGAATTTGAGAGAGATCAACGTTTTCACAATTTTTTATTGTAACAAGC
This sequence comes from Xestia sexstrigata, assembly GCA_941918905.2. Classification (NCBI taxonomy): domain Eukaryota; kingdom Metazoa; phylum Arthropoda; class Insecta; order Lepidoptera; family Noctuidae; genus Xestia; species Xestia sexstrigata. The sequence continues at coordinate 10,169,942 of OW799228.2, read as the reverse complement.
ATGTCTTTATCCCTCTTTAAGGGGTAGGCAGAAGATGTGAGTACATTCACATTAGTTGTTAAATCATAAGTCCCATGAAATGGTTACCCAGACGTATAACTACGATCCTATGCCATGTGGCCAAACTGGGAATCGACACCATAATTTTGTCTTTCAATACATTTCACAATGAATGACACATCCCTGCCAACGATATTCTAGCTCCAAGGCTCCTTGTAACACAGTGTTTCATGCTCAGAATAAGCCACATTTGCATTTTCAGCCAACATGATATTAAGCATTAAAAATAGCTGTGTTTTCAGCCATTTTGATACGTAGCATCAAAAATAGCCACTTTGATATGACGCATCTAAAATAGCCATGTTCCCAACCGGTTTGATATGTAGCATCACATATAGCCACATTTTTAGCCACTTTGATACGTAAGATCAAAAATAGCCACATTTTCTGCCACTTTGATACGTAACATAAAAAATAGCCACATTTTCTGCCACTTTGATACGTAACATTAAAAATAGCCGCATTTTCAGCCACTTTTATATGTAACATCAAAAATAGCCACATTGATACGTAACATCAAAAATAGCCACTGGTACACAACATCAAAAATAGCAACATTTTCAGCCACTTTGATACGTAACATACAAAATAGCCACATTTTCAGCCACTTTGATACGTAACATAAAAAATAGCCACATTTTCAGCTATATTAGACACTTTCCAAACAAAATTCCTTTTCAAAAAATCTACGCTACAAGCTCCCTTAACTTGCTCTTCAAAAACCTAACTTTTTTATTAACAGCATTTTTGTAATTACTTTTACTGCTATCAACACTCTTACTACCAGTTTTTGTCCTACTCCTCACCCGTTCGTCGAATAGTTCGTAGAAATTCGGCAAAGGTGCGTCGACTAGCTCCGGTGATGGTGATGTCTCTGGTGATAAGTGATGGTGATAGCTGGCCGCCATGTTTTGTATAAAGTGGGTGAACATGGCCGTTTCGGTGAACCATTCCAGGAAGTATTGGTTCTGTTTCGATGTAGCTGCTTTTATGAATGATTCTTTCTGTGAAAGGGAAAAATTTAACGGTTAGTTTCAATATATCATCGAGTCATCATACTAATGTAACAAGAATTTGTGTCTAAACACTGAAAAATCACGCTCTAATTAAATTCGGGGTTTACAAGGTGAAATCGACTCCTCCTATTGTTGAAGTCGGTTAATATAATAGCCTATGTTACCCGGGTCATAATAACAAATCGATTGACACCTTATAATGAATAGTTTAGCCGCTAAGGAGAAACATACGTTAATACAAACATACATACACTGCTAAAATCATAACCATTCCTTGGCTTTGCTGTTGTCGGGTGAAAAATACAAAGATTGGTGTGGATTTTGTTGTGCACAAATTAAACTTAATTTAGGCTATTGCTATTTTTTACTAAAAGGCAGTGCGAGAAAAGGACGGCTATAGCTATGAACTAAGTTAGAGATGTCCAACTAGTTTATGCCTTGCGCTTCACCGTGTTTTTAGTCGACATATTTTTACGTGAACCATTCATTTGTATAGAAATATTAGTCGCAACTAAATTTGACAGCACTAAATTACGTCCGTCTCTTTCTCGTTTTAATAGAGAGAAAAATGTAGCAATAGCCTTAATTAAGTTTAGTTTGTGCACAACAGAATCGACCCTATTGTCTAATATCAATAGCAGCGCTCTTTAATGTGCACGTCTTTCTACATCGTTCTCACAGATATGTATAATCTTAACATGAATGATGTAAGATTTTGTAACTATATTTTGATTTAAAAGAGTGTCCATGGAGCTTCTTGCCCGTTCTTCTCCATAGAGATCTACGCTAGGGAATAGGCAACTACAGTACTTTCTCAAGTTATTATGTCTTGTGACTGGGACTGTAGCTTTGTTTTTTTTGTATTTTTGACATTCAAAAGTGCCGTAATGGTCTAATTGAAATAAATTATTTGAGTTTGAGTTTAAATATATAAAATACAATACTCACATCAAAAACAACACCATCCCTGCCCAAAGACCCATCTTTCACTTCACCGACCGCAAAGAATCTCCAGAAATCACCCAAAATATCCACGAAGAACCTCAGGAAAGCTTCCGAGATCATGACATTCCTCGTCTTCGTATCTTCTGAACGGTCCTTGTTTTTGCTCGTTTCCATTTGTAGGGCAGTCTTCAAGGTTTTGTAACATGGGGTGGGCAGGATTGTTGACTCGTCTCCTTGGTAGAATAGGACCTTTGATGGTTGTGTCAGGTCTATTAGCATACCCTGTGGAGGAGAAGAATATTTGAAAAATGGATGACCACACTTAAACTTATAAAGGCGAAAGTTTGTATGTTTGTGTGTATGTTTGTGTGTATGTTTGTTACTCTTTCACGCGAAAACTACTGAACGGATTTGGATGAAACTTGGCTAATAGATAGTTTATAACCTGGATTAGCACATAGGATACTTTTTATCCCGGTAGTATGATCCCGAGGGACAAGTATTGAACTTCACGCGGGTGAAGCCGCGGGCAATATACAATAATGGAAGCTCGTGGCTAAGTAATAACAGCCAATCTTTAGGTTAAGCCGCGCTTGACTAGGTCGGTCTGTGGATGGGTGACCATCATAACGTGTTTGATCCGTGCTTTAGAAAGCACATTAAGCCGTTGGTGTAATCGTTTGTCGTGGTATGGGCATGTGATGTGGAGGAATGAGGAATATGTCGTGAGGAAAGTTTTAGTATGAATGTGGATGGGTATAAGAGTAGAGGAAGACCAAAGAAACGATGGATGGACTGTGTGAAGGATGATATGGGTAGAAAGGAGGTGTCTGATGAGATGACGAGTAATAGAGAAGTATGGAAGATGAAGACATGCTGCGCCGACCGCAAATGAATTGGGTAGATGACACACCAATTAATTGAGATACTTTTTAAGAGCTGTCAAAACGCGGTTCCGGTACTGTGACGTCACTGTTTATTCAACTCAATGACTCAACTATTTATTGATTTCAAAGCAACTAAAAATCGAATTTGGCAATTAATTGAAAATAAATCGGCTTTTCAGGCCCAAAATAAAGTTTTTTTTTAGAGATTGGTGTCTTGGATTTATTGTTTTATGGTGTCATCTACCCTATTGGGATGAAGGCGAGAGAAATGATGTTTGATAGTTGTTATGTAGTCAGTGGCCTGTCCGAGTATGTGTACAGTGGGTGTGGTCACCTCGTCGAACACAACGCCGGTGATGTCCTGGTCGTGCGGCGCGTGCAGCATGCCGGCCAGGATCGGCAGCGGCGCCTCCAGCACCTCGCGCTGGATCTCCGCCGGGATGGACGAGATCAGCGGCTGCTGCCACACGAACGGGTACAGCGAGCTCTGCAGCGCCTCCACGCACGACGATACGGATCTGTGAGTGGGAAAAATAAATAAAAAATATTATACCATATTATATTGTTTATATGTATAATAAATATGTATTTACAAACAAAAAGTATCTATGCAGTATATCAACTATCTGGTGTCCACGACACAAGCCTCGTTGCTTAGTGTGGCACTGGATGGCGCTGTGTGTTAATGTTCAGCGATATTTATTTATTTATATTAGGGCCTGATTCCGCCGTTGCGTGCGAACCGGAAGACGTTGCGTTGGAAGACCTCCCACTAGGTGGACCGATGACCTGGTGAAGGTTGCGGGAATCCGTTGGATGCGAGTCGCACGGGACCGGTCAATGTGGCGACACTTGGGGGAGGCCTATGTCCAGCAGTGGACATCTTTCGGCTGAAATGATGATGATGAGGGCCTGATTCAGAAGGCAGTACTCCTCGACACGGAAAAGAGGTTCCTGTCACTGGAGCCCTAAGCACCGGTAGCTTGGACCCTGCTCCCGACATTGGCAGACTACTATTATTTTTTTATATTTTTAAATGTATTTTTGTGTTTTTTTTTTTTATATGTAAATAATAGATGTTAAGATGAATAAAGGAGATAATATTATTATTTTATTATTTTTTAATTTTTAAGTGTTTTTTTTTTTGTATCTTTTTATTATAAGAAACGCTTAAAAATGTAATTAGATAAGAATGTAAATGAATAAACGAAATAATAATAGTAAAAAAATAACAATAGTAATAAATAAATATGAAGCGGCTCTACAAAAAAGTACTACAGCAACATTGTACAAAAAGTACTGCAGCGCCATCTATTACACAGATGATGAAATCCATCAAAATCCTACATCGCGCAAGTAAAGTTATCCGCGATGAACCCGACAACAACCGTCGAGCAGTACCCCACCAGACACAACACCCGTCTGGTCGGAGGATCCTGCCTTTTGTATAGAGGATGAAGAACTTGACACCCTGTTCTTCATACTCCCAAAAGTAGGTAATACGTTTATTTAAAAAAAAACTGGCTGTCTGTAAAGTCGGTTTACGGACGATAATTTTACGTGATAACGTAATTTTTCATGATATTAGTGATTTTAACTTAAAAAAACAACAACACCCGTCTGGTCGGAGGATCCTGCCTTTTGTATAGAGAATGAAGAACTTGACACCCTGTTCTTCATACTCCCAAAAGTAGGTAATACGTTTATTTAAAAAAAAACTGGCTGTCTGTAAAGTCGGTTTACGGACGATAATTTTACGTGATAACGTAATTTTTCATGATATTAGTGATTTTAACTTAAAAAACAAATTTTCACCCCCTTAATTATTGAAATTATAACAACACCGTTACGTTAGCTTCCAACCGTACGCCTAGATAATAAATTTTGTAATATTAACTTCGAAAATTAAGGACAACTTTATCCCATTTTTTAACTCTTTGGGGGTGGAATTATCAAAAACGCTGAGACACGTATAAATTAATTTTCGATCGTAAGCCTAAAAATAAAATTTTAAGATCCTAACTTTAAAACTGACGGACTTTCATACAAACTTTCATCCCCTATTTAACTCCCTTAGAGGTGGAATTATCAAAAACGCTGAGACACGTATAAATGAATTTTCAATCGTCAGCCTAAACACAAAATTTTAAGATCCTAACTTTAAAACTGACGGACTTTCATACAAACTTTCATCCCCTATTTAACTCCCTTAGAGGTGGAATTATCAAAAACGCTGAGACACGTATAAATGAATTTTCAATCGTCAGCCTAAACACAAAATTTTAAGATCCTAACTTTAAAACTGACGGACTTTCATACAAACTTTCATCCCCTATTTAACTCCCTTAGAGGTGGAATTATCAAAAACGCTGAGACACGTATAAATGAATTTTCAATCGTCAGCCTAAACACAAAATTTTAAGATCCTAACTTTAAAACTGACGGACTTTCATACAAACTTTCATCCCCTATTTAACTCCCTTAGAGGTGGAATTATCAAAAACGCTGAGACACGTATAAATTAATTTTCGATCGTCAGCCTAAACTCAAAATTTTAAGATCCTAACTTTAAAACTGACGGACTTTCATCCAAACTTTCATCCCCTATTTAACTCCCTTAGAGGTGGAATTATCAAAAACGCTGAGACACGTATAAATGAATTTTCGATCGTCAGCTTAAACACAAAATTTTAAGATCCTAACTTTAAAACTGACGGACTTTCATACAAACTTTCATACAAACTTTCATCCCCTATTTAACTCCCTTAGAGGTGGAATTATCAAAAACGCTGAGACACGTATAAATTAATTTTCGATCGTCAGCCTAAACACAAAATTTTAAGATCCTAACTTTAAAACTGACGGACTTTCATACAAACTTTCATCCCCTATTTAACTCCCTTAGAGGTGGAATTATCAAAAACGCTGAGACACGTATAAATTAATTTTCGATCGTCAGCCTAAACACAAAATTTTAAGATCCTAACTTTAAAACTGACGGACTTTCATACAAACTTTCATCCCCTATTTAACTCCCTTAGAGGTGGAATTATCAAAAACGCTGAGACACGTATAAATTAATTTTCGATCGTCAGCCTAAACACAAAATTTTAAGATCCTAACTTTAAAACTGACGGACTTTCATACAAACTTTCATCCCCTATTTAACTCCCTTAGAGGTGGAATTATCAAAAACGCTGAGACACGTATAAATTAATTTTCGATCGTCAGCCTAAACACAAAATTTTAAGATACTAACTTTAAAACTGACGGACTTTCATACAAACTTTCATCCCCTATTTAACTCCCTTAGGGGTTGAATTTCGATAAATCCTTCCTTACTCCTTGTCTACATTATAAAAGTGACACTTTTTGCGTGCAGCCGGTGTTCATCAATTTATAAGACGATATCACGTCAAAAAGGCTGACTTTAGCATAATCTGATAGAATTTAGAATAAATCAGACGGTCCGGTATCCTACTAATATTGTAATATTCCTCATAAACTTTCGCACTTATAATTATAGTTTGTGAGGATGGACGGATGGATGTTTATTATTGGCATTTATAACCTGATTTAACACGTACGATAGCTAGTGAAACAGTATGACACTTACTTCAACTGATCACCGATGATGATGACTTTTCTCTCCAGTAACAGAGAGCCGAAGACTTTGATCACCAGTCCAGCGCCCAAGAGATCTAGTAGCACGGATAGATTGTCTTCGTCGACTCGTGGTTCTATAGGGCGTTTGATTATTTTTAACCTGAAATACAAAACAAAAAAATATTTTGAAACACTGCAAGAGGTTCTCCGATACCAAAAACGGAATTTCCTATAACATTGTAGATATATGCATGAAATACAAAACTCTTTTGATTTATGAAAAATGCCTCGTATTGGCGCATAAAACATTGTGGTACACTTGTTGAAGTTGCTAATACATCACTTATTTTACAATTTACTGTTTTATGTAGCATGTTTTTGGTGAAACGGAACGCACTCTCAAAACGCATCGTCCTCGATAACGCCGGTATTGACGTCAAAGTTCATTGTGTTAATAGAACACTATTATTTGAAAAGTGCTCAAAGTTTCACTAAAATTTTATTATAATATTGTTATTGCAATTTTTACTTGAGTAAAGCACACACAATTAGTAAAATTATTTTATTAAGGCCAAAAAACAATTGATGTAAACAAGGCAGATTGTGGATTATGACGACACATCATGGCCGCGACAGCTACGGACGTTTGAACTGTCGTAGAAAATTGCAGGAGTTTAATATTATTTTTGTGCCACAAGCAGTAGTTGAACTTAACTTTTAATACTTTTCTTGGGTTGATAATACTGTATTTTATTGATTTAAGTGGAGAAAAAAAGACGTGCATATTCTCTATTCCATTTAGAAGATCTTCGAGTCAAGGATATAATCTTATCATAACCTAACATCAAGCCTGTAATCCCGGAAGTGTTCGGCAGAGCTGTACCTAATAGTACACCCACATTTTGCCAGTTATGTTTAAGTCCCATGTAATAGGGGGCGACCCTATTGCCATCAAACGGGCGCATATCCATCCTACTGAGAAATTCCTGATGGAATAACTCCACTCGAGCAACGAGGCAGTCAAAAATATGTCTATACCATTATCTTATCCTAAACTTATATTTTTGAAGTGATCATCAAAGTCGCAGTACGCATTATTACCTAGTTGTCGGATGGTTGAAAATATAACAGTACAGTACAGTATATTAACGATAAAGAAAGATAAAACACTCACCTAGGCATATCAAAATTAACAGTAACATTCTTCACACCGCTATTATTATTATTATTCTCCAAATCATAATAATCTGACACAACGCTATCATTGACGGAAACCTCTCTCCTCAAATCAGGTAACGTTTTACTCTTCGGTGAAACCTGATAATCACCATTTGGTACACAGTAATCACCACTTGATTTTTCGTAATCCCCACTTGGTATATCATAGTCGTGATTGTGGTTTTTAGAGTAATGGATGGTTATTTGTTCGCCGGGGTTCGGGAAGTCAGTCTCGAAGAGTTGTTGGAGTAGGGAGTGGATTTCCACGTCCGAGCTGCCGTGGTGAGATTCGATTTCTTCTAGGACCTGGAATTATGAAGTGGTTATTTAGAAACTGTATTTGTACCGCACAAACATCTTGAGACTTTTTTATTATACTACTCCGTCAACCAAGCATTCTGTAAATCAAACTAAGTAATTCTACGCAATAATTTTTGCTGGGAAATGACTACTATTTTGATGAAAATCAGACTTTTCGGTAGGCCTCAATAACGGTAACGCACTCAAAACATTGTGCTGATGGATGGATTGAATAGTACGGGGGTCGTGGAGGTCTTTAAAGTAAAACAATCTGACATTATAAACATGTATTTAAAAAAAACATTGAAAAAATTGGAACTTTGACCTCTAATATCTCCGTAACCAGAAGGTTCCCAGGTATGGTGTAGAACAAAGAAATTATTGCAATGTCGGGGAGAACAAGTGCAGGGCACGCCACGATAGTGGCGATAAGTCCCCTCTTTGAGGAGTGGCTAGAGAGACGCCACGGCGTCCTCACCTTCCGCCTGACGCAGGTCCTCACCGGACACGGTGTTTTCGGGAGGTTCCTGCACCGAATCGGGCGGGAGGAAACGCCCGGGTGTTTCCACTGTGAGGATCGACCGGAGGACACGGTGGAGCATACGGTGGAGGTGTGCCCCGCGTGGGCGGAGCACCGCCGTGTCCTCGAAGCGGCGATTGGCGGCGGCGACCTCTCGCGTCCGGCCCTGGTGCAAGCCATGGTCCGGAGCGAGACGGAATGGGACGCCGTCACCTCCTTCTGCGAAGCAGTAATGCTAGAGAAGGAGGTGGCGGAACGTGATAGGGAGAGAACCTCACAGCGTCCCGGCCGCCGCGGGAGACGCCTCGGGCGTCAGGCCGTGTCGACGGCGCGTTCGTGTTCCACGCGCGCCTCACAGAGAGTCAGCAAAAAGGAATGGGTCCGAAAGGACCGATGCCTGCCGGGGTTACGGGACTATTCGAAAGAGATACCGTGGCCCCGGAACACAAAGGGCGATGAAGGAACATGGATGGGTTTTAGTCAGTAAAAGTCAGCGGGAGAAGTCATTTGATGATTTCCCATCCGAAAAAAAAAAAAAAAAAAGGGGAGAACAAGTGCCTTTCGGCTTTGTTAAGACTCTTTTTACACCCTTTAGTTCTGTTCCAACTTTATGGCGGCTCGAAAGTTAGCTGCGAGTGACGGTCTGCGCAGGTATAACGGTTCAAACTTTATGGCGGCTCGGAAGTTAGCTACGAGTGACGGTCAGCGCAGGTATCACGGTTCAAACTTTATGGCGGCTCGGAAGTTAGCTGCGAGTGACGGTTTGCGCAGGTATAACGGTTCAAACTTTATGGCGGCTCGGAAGTTAGCTGCGAGTGACGGTTTGCTCAGGTATAACGGTTCAAACTTTATGGCGGCTCGGAAGTTAGCTGCGAGTGACGGTTTGCGCAGGTATAACGTTCAAACTTTATGGCGGCTAGGAACATCTAACGTAAAGCTGCGCAGAACACATTTTTAGGTATCAGCGCCAGCGAGGCGCAGAGGAAGCATCGTCTTGACTGTATAATGCTTCACTTTCTCGTCATGTGTTGGGCGACTGTCTTGTGCAATTGACGTTCAGAAAGTGCTGATATTCAGCCTGGTTTGAATAAAAGACTTTTGATCTTGATTTTTGCGCTCCCGAATTTTTTTATCATCTTTAACCCTTGCTCAATTTATTAGTGGTCGGCGCAGCATGTCTTCGTCTTCCACACTTCTCTATTACTCGTCATCTCATCAGACACCTCCTTTCTAGCCATATCATCCTTCACACAGTCCATACATCGTTTCTTTGGTCTTCCTCTACTCTTATAGCTATCTACATTCATACTCAACCTTTTCTGCTCCCGATTTTCTCAGAAAAACTGAACTAGTTTTGATGTTTTACGTTATCTAGGCCAGTATTTAACATAGTTGTGAAAAGAATGTAACAATTAAAAAGTCACATTGCATTTACAGAGGCAGGTAGCGACCTCTTGTGTACGTGATGGAAAATTATGCGGTTGTTAGTTCCAAAAAGTATGCCTAGATGGCGTTAGTAGCAAATCGATGGAGTCAATTTCTTTATTCTTCCGGGAAAACATCATTATAGCTTAAATAACTCAATTAATTCATAAAATAAATCAATATTTGAAATAAAGCTAAATTAAATAGCTAATTGTAATCGACTGTGTAAAAAGGCAGGCTTCGGTGTAGCCATCAATGAAATTGAGATAGACGCCTGGCGGTTTTCGGATAGCAACACTCTTTTTGCATGGCGTCTCTAAGTGAAGGTCACAAAGAAAGAAATTAAATTGAAATAAATAACTATTTAAGCATATCACCTGAGCACTATGTGGTATAATTAACAGCAAAGAGCCAGCGTATGGTTCGAGGTCATTAACAAGTGCCCATCTGATGTCCACGCTGGCTCCACATTACGTCTAAGGCGCGTCTAAGACGCCATGAAACATTAAATATATGAAACCATAAAAATACGAAAAATGTCATACAACATGGTACATGAATAATGAAGGCAAGTCCATCGGTTCCAAACAACAGGGATAAAACCAGAGTGCGCTGCTACTCGTTGTGAGGATACGGAGCATCCCCACACGGGCAACGATACTGGTTGGATCAGCGTGTTCCCTGTGTTGAAACAGTGTATGGTAATCTTGTAGATGAAGTAAGTTTCAAACCTGCATATTTATGATCTCCACAGTGTTTTGAAGAAGGAACTTTAGGTGTGTGTGTAAATTGACATTCATTCATAATTAAACCATTTGTATGACAATGTTGTACTTATGTTTTCTTTCATGAATCCCTTCAAGCTCATCGCCCGTTATAAGTCTCATGCTTAATATACTACCCTGACTAGCTGGTTTGGGTAAGGAATAAACCAGCCTTACAAGAATAGAATAAAAACGAATCATCTGCTTAGCCTTTTCCCAACTATGTTGGGGTCGGCTTCCAGTCTAACCGGATGCAGCTGAAATACCAGTATTTTACATGGAGCGACTGCCTGTCTGAGTTCCACAACCCAGTTAGTACTGGGTAATACGATACCCCTTGGTATGACTGGTCGTCAGACTTTTTGGCCCACTGACTACTTGTAACGACTGTCAAAGATCTACAAATGACAGCCGGGACCAACGGCTTAGCGTGCTCTCCGAGACACGGAGGAAACTCTGTATGCAATGGGTGGTCACCCATCCACAGACCAACCTAGGCAAGCGCGGCTTAACCTAAAGATCGACCCGAGCGGCTGTTATTATTTAGTCACGAGCTCCTCGAAAATAAAACCGGATACCTAATATATTAGCTTCAATACAAATAATACAATATTCAAATGATTTATAGCGGCAAAATTTACGAAATTCAAGTTGATAAGGCTAACTATTGTTCCTTTAATGGCAATTAGTGTATGAATGATTGACAATAAAATTATTGGTTGACTTTTGCTATCAAAAGGTGGGTAGTAAATGTCAATAGCGTTATTTTCATTGAAATTCCTTTACGTTTGCAATTCTAGATTCTCAAGTATAGTCACGAGCACCAATCAATATGTAATTATGTTACAGTCCAAAACTGTCAGGTCGGTCAAAACCACTTTTGACTGGTGTCAGTCAAAATCCTTCTGAAGTCAAAATATGCGTTTTCTGCATTGAAATTATGTTGTTTTAAAACGCCTGTTGTAATTACCTGGGCCTAGAATTACATTATGTTTCTCAAAGGGTCAGTAAATGTTAGTTATTGTTAAAATAGTTTTTACTGGTCAAAAGTAGTTTTGACTAGTTTTCACCGGTCACAAGTAGTTTTGACTGATTAACCGTTTTGACTGTGAAATATACACTTCCCTAAATTTAAAAGCAAATTTCGCGAGAAATATTGATTGGAAATTCGAGATAGAGAGAGATCTTTTTCATAAAAATAAGAGTTCCGAAATACTATGTTCGTAACATCATGAAATTTTAATCAGAACAGTAGGAGAAAAACACTTCTAAAAGTGGGGAGACGACAAAAAAAATCTAATTAGTCCGTCAGTTAGATCATCAAAAAATATTTGACCCGTGTTTTTTCTTTTGCTACGAAAACCAAAATTGACGAAGATATGACGATTTTAAAATTCTCAATACGTCACGCCTTGGTATAATTTTTAGCTAGTTCTGACGTCAGCCTCCACTCCCGAGTTTCGATGCGTTTTATCTTTGTCAATATTCATTGATTTACAAAAACAAAAAATACGTGTCCATTAATTTCCAATACTCTAACTGACGGACTAAATAGATTTGCAATTTTTTGATACTGTCGTCAAGCCTATTGGTGCTCGTGACTGTACACTAACAGAGCGAGATCCAGCCTGATGTAAAGTCGTTTCCACTGTCTTTATATTAATCGATAGCTGGTATCAATACAAACCAGTTTTATATGAGATAAAATATTCTAAAGTTTCACGTTTCCAAAGGGGTCTTTATTGCAAAAAGCAAGAGCAGATGTGAAGTGTTTTACGGTACCTTATAATAAAATCCAGGAGCTCTGTACCGTCCTATTAGACAGTAGCAGAGTGGAAGACATGTAGTGGCGCCCTCTGGAAGTACTCGTCGGCAATAACTGGAATTAAAAAAAATAGCATAAATATTTTAAACAAAATCATCTGGAGGACTAAAGGGCCTCATAAACGACTCCGCTCCCACTCGGCAAAATAGTACATTACTGCAGCGGCCAGCCACAGAGGCATTGATAGACGAACGTATACGTAAGTCCATCAATGCCTAGTTGTGGCCAAGGCTTGTATAATAAATAAATAAAAAGGCTTTTATTTCTTGCCATTTAAACTAAGTACATAAATTAAAATTATAAAAAGATGACATTGTTAGATTTGATTATTACATTAAATTATTAGATTTTCTTTATTCACGAACATCTTATTTATTTAGTTACATTTTTAAATATTTCTTGAAAAAATCATAGAAACTTTATTAGATTTTATTATTACATTATATTTATATTAATATATTAAATCTATTTTTTTTTTTTTTTTAATTAAATAAAAAATCAAATAATTGGGAGCAAGAACGCCTTTCAGGTGAAGGCCTCCTCCAGAGGATATATTGCTTGTATAGTACTTTTCTCAAATAATGCGAGAAAATTGAACTCTCGCGTTGATGAGTACGTTTTTTTTTTTTTTTGTCAATAAACCGCTTTCTATTTGCAAGCCAATTCGAAATTCAAATAAAACATTTTGATAAGTTACCTCCTATGCCATGATTCAGAGTAAAAAATCGTTCCATTTTTAAATAACACGACAGATATGAGTTTACTATGTAATTTATTTGGCCGCTAAACACGACAGATATGGATTTTCATACAACTTTTGCCGGCCGCTGGTCGCACGTATCTGGCCAGTACAGCAATTTCGATTTATCTCGAAGAAGGTTGTCAAAATAATGCTCAAATTTCTAAGCAATGAAATTTGAGAAAAGTCCCTTGTTGCTTATCTGTGTTCAAATGAAAAACAGGGAACCAGTCTATATGTAATTGCTAGCCAAACTAATAGCGCAATTTTAATTAGGAACAGTAAAATTTGTGTTCTCATTATTACAAATACTGTTAGCGCGCTGTGTAATTAACATTTATTTTTTTGATTTTATTACATTATGGTTCAGTTTTTGTGGAAGATTCTCTCAGGGGGGAATAGTGGAATAACTCAAAATGAAAAGGGGACTTTCCATGAATTATTTTTATATTAAAGTCCAGTTTTCCACCCTGAGGGGGATTTGTGGAATAAGCCTGTAACAAACAATAGTTTTGAGATGTATTAAAATTTTGAGTGTGTGACTTGGCTATTGCAGACCTGTAGGTTGGTTGTAGTTAGGTTAGGATAGTTTAAGGCATATAAATAAATAATAATAGGCGAGACGACAAAAAAAAATCAAATTAGTCCGTCAGTTAGATTAACAGAAAATATTTGACCCGTGTTTTTTCTTTTGTTACGTAAATCAAAATTGACGAAGATATGACGCTTTTAAAATTCTCAATACGTCACGCCTAGGAATACCTAGGCGGGAGTGGGGGCTCGTGACGTTAGAGCTAGGTAACAAATATGTTACCTAGCTCTAACGTCACGAGCCCCCACTCCCGAGTTTTGATTAGTTTTATCTTTGTCAATGATTTACAAAAACAAAAAATACGTGTCCATTAATTTCCAATACTCTAACTGACGGACTAAATAGATTTGCAATTTTTTGATACTGTCGTCATGCCTATTGAGGAAGCCATTTAATTTCTACAGTGGAAAGTTCGACAGATGTTACATAACATTTATTAATAACTCACCCGTAAGCTCTCTCGCCTCTTTCATCAGTAAGGACTAACGAGTAGCACTGCAGACTCCGTGCGTCCACTGACCACTCACTGCGCGGGGAAGAGCTCATCGTTTCAGGGAAGACTAGATTCTCTATGTGGGGAGGACATCGCACCTGAAAATGAAGAGGACATGGTTAAATCCGCAAGCGATACGCCGCGGCGCTCTGCAGCCACCAACTGCATCCTGGCCGTTATAGCGGATAGGTTGGACACGCGTTACGTTCAACATTGGGTCAGGACCCATATGATGAAATAATGGTTTATTAAAAATGTCTTTGTATTTTTTAATTTTTTAGTTACTAACACTAATTGTTTAAGTTTTTGTTACTGTACCTACTAACATTCTATGGATTTCGTAAAACTAAAATAAATAGTTTTTATTTTTATTTATTAAATAGATGTCGTGGAAAATGATAATGGTTATTGATGAAGATTAGAAAGAAACGGTGACCACAAATAAAATAAATACCATTTACGAAGATCACCATCTGCCTAGCCTTTTTCCAACTATGTTGGGGTCGGTTTCCAATCTAACCGGATGCAGCTGAATACCAGTATTTTACATGGAGCGGCTGCCTATCTGACCTCCACAACCCAGTTAGTACTGGGTAATACGATACTCCTTGCTGACTGGTTGTCAGACTTTTTGGGCCCCTGACTACCTGTAACGACTGTCAAAGATCTACAAATGACAGCCGGGACCAACAGCTTAACGTGCTTTCCGAGGCACGGAGGAAACTCGGTATGTAATGGGTGGTCACCCATCCACAGACCCACCTAGGCAAGCACGGCTTAACCTAAAGATCGACCCGAGCGGCTGTTATTATTTAGCCACGAGCTCCTCATTAGAAAAAATAGGTGACCGCAAAAAAAAAATACCATTTACGAAGATCACTATCTGCCTAGCCGTTTTCCAAATATGTTGGGGTCGGTTGCCAGTCTTACCGGATGCAGCTAAATACCTGTATGTTACATGGAGCGACTGCCTATCTGACCTCCATAACCCAGTTAGTACTGGGTAATACGATACCCCTTGGTATGACTGGTTATCACTTTCGAGCCACTGACTACCTATAACGTCTGTCAAAGATCCACAAATGACAGCCGGGACCAACGGCTTAACGTGTTTTCTGAGGCACAGAGGAAACCAGGTATGTAATGGGTGATCACCCATCTACGGATCACCCAAGGCAAGCGCTGGTACTACCATTTACGAAGATGATGACACATAATGGTTTCATAAATGAAAAGACTGACGACAATTATGTTTTGTTTTTGTAAATCTGTCAACAACGTAAGTTGTCTTTGTACAAATTGATTTTTAGCGATTAAGTAGCTTATTTAATCATCATTTCAGCCAAAAGACGTCCACTGCTGGACTTAGGCCTCCCCCAAAGGAGGGTTGGTTTTGCTATAATCGCCACGCTTGGCAGGCGGGTTGGCGATCGCAGTACGGTTGTTACAAAAGCACAGAGAACGCTGCTGCTCATTCTCTGGTAAGTCCCTTAGTCGCCTCTTACGACACCCACGGGAAGATATGAGATGGTGCTATTCTTTACGCCCGACAGTACATAGCTTATATACAACAACTTTTTTTTTTTTTAATTTACACACAGAAAACATAGATTTATTTCTGCATTGACATATAAGGTATTCAGTAACTTCGAAACACTAAAATAACAA
This sequence comes from Xestia sexstrigata, assembly GCA_941918905.2. NCBI lineage: Eukaryota > Metazoa > Arthropoda > Insecta > Lepidoptera > Noctuidae > Xestia > Xestia sexstrigata. The sequence goes on along the minus strand of OW799228.2, from coordinate 10,153,884 downwards.
TTTAAACAATCAAACAAAGCACTCACCTGACTAGGAAACACACTCTTCACATACGCCTGCCCCGTCATATGATTCAATCCAACCAGCAGGCACAAATTAAACAACCCTCTCTCCCTAGGCTCAAACGGCAGGTCTATACACCCGGCCTTCTCATCTATGCTCATGTTATCAAAGCTGTCCGAGCTAGCATCTAGCACGTCCTTCATCGAGAGGATATTGCCGTGGGAGTCGGTTAGGTTGAACTTTGAGTCCGTGTCCATCTTTGTTATGTTGCCTTGTGAAGTTCTGAAACTTTTCCAGGACCTGGAATGAGATGAGGTGTGTTTATTTATGAAAATTACACTGAAGCCTAGAAAAATTGAAAGGGAAACTACTGTCTTGACTACAAGAATGTATAAATGTTGATGGATGGAGAGGGTGAGGAAGACCGAGGAAATGATGGATGGATTGTGTGAGGAATGAGATGAGGGAAAAAGGAGTAAATGATAGCGTGACGGTTGACACGGAAGAGTGGAAGAAAAAAAATCGGCCAAGTACCAAGACCATTATCTATACAACATTAGACAAAACGGAAAATCAAATCACGATTGTTGTATGGGAGCCCCCCTTAAATATTTATTTTATTTTAATTTAACTTTTTAGTTTTAAAGTGAATATACAATTAAATATTCTGTGAATATTTCAAGCGTATACCTGTTGCCGTTATTAATATCCAGCAAAAAAAAACAGCAAAAAAATCACGTTTGTTGTATGGGAGCCCCATTAAATATTTATTTTATTGTGTTTTTAGTAATTGTCCTTATAGCGGCAACCGAAATACATCCTCTGTAAAAAAATAACTGTGCTAGATAGTTTTATCACGGTTCATGAGAGACAGACAGACGGACAGTGGAGTCTTAGTAATAGAGTCCCGTTTTTACCCTTTTGAGTAAGGAACCTTCAAAACGTGTTGCGCCGTCCACAAGTAACATGGAATAAGGGCAGGAAGATAATGACTGAAAACTAGTCCCCGAAGGTTAAGCCAGGGGTGGAACCCTGGGTTGCGGGACTATTCGAAAGAGATACCGTGGCCCCGGAACACAAAGGGCGATGAAGGAACATGGATGGGTTTTAGTCAGTAAAAGTCTGACACTCCATTCTGCTCCGCCCAGAGCGGGAGAAGTCATTTGATGATTTCCCATCCGAAGAAAAAAGAAAACAAAAAAGAGGTGGAACCCTCGGGCCTATGGACAGTGGGCTATGGGCTAGCTCGCCGTCCGTCCGTCTCATGACGACAGGCCTTGTCGACGGGCAGGAGTGTTCCACGCGCGCCTCAAATAGAGTCAGCAAAAGGAAGGGGTCCTCCGGTCGATCCTCGCAGTGGAAACACCCGGGCGTTTCCTCCCGCCCGATTCGGTGCAGGAACCTCCCGAAAACACCGTGTCCGGTGAGGACCTGCGTCAGGCGGAAGGTGAGGACGCCGTGGCGTCTCTCAAGCCACTCCTCAAAGAGGGGACTTACCGCCACTATTGTGGCGTGCCCTGACCCGTACTTACCTACAGTTACGGTAGTAGGTACCTACAAGTAGGTAAGTAGGTAGTAGTAGGTAGAACGAGTCTCGAATAATGTAGGTACAAATTCGCAAACTACCTACAAAAGAACATCAGCAATTGTCATTGTAATTTCGACCGTACGCCGAGGGCATAAAGTACCTACTTCTTTCCTTTGTACAAGTTGTGGAAGTTTCTCGAAGGACAATGACCCACTATGGAATTGTCTAGAAGATTCTAGGAAGTCGTGGATATTTCTCGAACGTTCGATCGCCATATAAATAGTCGACGTGTTTGCGGGAGCAGTCAGTCTGATTTTGGCTACACAACGACGCGAATCGAAGTGAACTAGAAGTGCGATATCTAAGCGAATAGTGATCAGTAGTGTACTTGTAAAGTGTTTTGTGATTATTAAAGTTATTTGTTGTTCAATCGGTAGTAATTAATTTATCCCATACCCAGCTCGTAACAATAGTAATAATCTCTTACCTAAAGGTAGAGTAAGGATTCTCGACGACTTCAGACCTGTAAGAACAGACGGAGGTCTGATGTCTGAACCGTTTGATGTTCTTCGGGTCTAAGTACGCGACTCTTGTTGACACTCTTCTCACGTAGTTCTTACGCTTCTCTGTTAGACTTCTTGTTAGCTTTACTGATTCTGCGGAAAGAGGAAGGAAGTAGAGTTTTAAAAGGTTCAAATTTAATTTCAAGACACGCACTTCTGATTTTTCGGATTCATGTGATACGTAAAACTATACAGGGTGTAAAAGACCTCATCACGAAGCCGTCAACCAAGCATTCTGTACATCAAACTAAGTAACTTTACGCAAAAATTATTGCTGGGAAACGACTTTTTTTTTTGGGGTGAAAAATCATGTTTTGTGGTAGAACTCAATGTAACGCACTCAAAACATTGTGCTGATGGATGGATTGAATAGTACGGGGGTCGTGGAGGTGTTAAAAGTAAAAATCTTACATTAAAAACTTGTATTTAAAAAAAAACTTGTCAAAAAGTTGGAACTTTGACCCCCAATATCTCCGTAACTAGAAGGTTCCCAGGTATGGTGTAGAACAAAAAAATGATCGCAATAACGAGGAGCACAAATGCCTTTCGGATTCGTTAAGACCTCTTAACGAATCCGAAAGGCTGTAAATCACCTGTTTTACAGCCTTTATTAATCGATAACTGGTATCCAATACAAACAAGTTTTAATCAGACACGCATAAAACGTGTATCGACGACCCGAATGGCGCAGCGGTAGTGAGGCTGCCTTACGTTCTTAGGGTCCCGGGTTCGAATCCCGGTCGGAGCAAATGTTTGTGTGATGAGCATGGGCATTTGTTTCCGAGTCATGGATGTTTATATGTATAATAAGTATGTAGTTACAAACAAAAAGTATCTATGTAGTATATCAACTATCTAGTGTCCACGACACAAGCCTCGTTGCTTAGTGTGGCACTGGATGGCGCTGTGTGTAATGTCCAGCGATATTTTTTTTTATCAATTGATAGCTAGCATCAATAAAAACAAGTTTTTACCGAGACAAAATCTTCTAAAGCATCACGTTTCCGAGATTTAAGCTATCAAAGTTGTGTCGGTAGCAACCACAACATTATATGTATATTTCGTAACTGGTCTGTATTGATGCCAACTATCGATTGATAAGTACACGTTTTATGCGTGTATCAATCCATAGCTGGCAACCAAACATTTGATACTGTACTCGGATAGAGTAGGGTATCAAAATGAAGGAAATTAAAAGAGATTACAAATATAAACGGTGTAAAACATGTTTGTTTTTTTTTTTATACTTAATTAGACTATAAAGGGTGTAAAAAGACGCTTAATGAAGCCGAAAGGCACTTGTTCTCCCCGTTATTGCGATAATTTTTTTGTTCTACACCATACCTGGGAACCTTTTAGTTACGGAGATATTGGGGGTCAAAGTTACAACTTTTTGACAAGTTTTTTTTTAAATACCAGTTTTTTATGTAAGATTTTTACTTTAAACACCTCCACGACCCAATTACTATTCAATCCATCAGCACAAAACATGATTTTTCACCCCAAAAAAAAAGTTGTTTCCCAGCAATAATTTTTGCGTAAAGTTACTTAGTTTGATGTACAGAATGCTTGGTTGACGGCTTCGTGATGACGTCTTTTACACCCTGTATACAGGGTGTCCGATAATTAATGGATAACCTTGATATGGCTTAAAGTAAAACTTATGGCCATTCAGAAAAAAAACTATCATAAGTACCTGTAAGCAAGTTCATTTATTTTGGAAAATTTGTATGAATTAATTTTTAAACAAAGTTTAAACATCTTGGGTAAAAAAAATGTATGCTTAGATGAGTGACCAATAATTTTAAAATAATGTCGGTTTCAAGTAGATTTGATAATGGTACAATTCATAATGGTTTCTGCCTTAAATATTTAATTATTGCTACTACTGTAGACAAGGAGAAAAAATACTGAAGCAAAAAAATGTAATATGGCCCCCCATTTTTATGCTGGCCCTACATCCGGATGAATTTTTTTTATAAGATAGTTTTTTTTTCCTATTTTTTTCTGAAAGGCCATGGGTTCTGCTATGGGCCATTTCAAGGTTATCCATTCGTTGTCGGACAGCCTGTATATAGGTACATAATATAATTTGTAGTCGGGTTTTTTGATACTTTTAATTAAATTTTATTCTTGTGGTAAAGCTGTCATCTGTCTTTATTGTGGGCCTAATCAGATACTTAAGAGATCTCACCTTCGCTAGTGCTGCCATCCGAGTGTTCTGTGGGAAAACTGCTAGGTTTATTGTTCTCGTCCATATTGCACACCGCTGTGACTGTCTCGAAGAGTTCGTTCATCAGATCGTTTAGCTGTAACAAACAGAAAAACATGAGGAAAAACACAAACCAAGATATTATTTTCATAGCATAATCAGTTTATAATGTTCTAGTTGCTTGGACACTAGTTTGACCGTAACTGACATAGATTTCTAGAACCTGGATCTTCACAAACGGGGTGGTAGCACGTCACGTAAATTAATTTCAATTACTATCAGTAAAACTGATACGAAAGAGTCGAAATCCTGATTATTCCTGATATTTATTGCATAATTATTATCCATACAACTGACTTGTGAAGAAGTGTCTGATGAGTGACGAGTAATAGAGAAGTATGGAAGAAGAAGACATGCTGCGCCGACCACTAATGAATTGGGATAAAGGTACAACAATACAAGAATTATTTTAAAGTACACTCATTACAAAACTACTTTCACTTTTAATAATTTCACAAGCTTTGTAACTTGCACGAACAACGCACAAAGACTTCCACACAATCGCAATATCGGACTATGACTAAACTCAATTTTCCTGCAATAGATTGAGTCCGTCCAAAAACTGATTGTTTGAAAACATTCCAGTACAAGATTTACCGTTATATTGCGACCTTGTTTTATGTCAGCCTTACTCAAAGTATGCTCCGCGGAACCCTAGGGCTCTGTGGAGCCCCTGTATCTCCATGAAAATACTAATCATAATTAATAAAATAACCAAAGAAAAATAAGGTTGCAGAGAAAGTTATGTTACTACACGACAGTCACTTAAAAAAAAATTTTTTTACCAATTCAATTGTAAAACAGCGAAATCTATCAGTTGTAGTAAATTGTCATTGCCATTGTCAATTCCAGGCTCTTTAGTCAACTGATCCCGCTCATTTGGATCCCGCGGGATCAGATTACTTTTTTTTTTTAATGTAATTTTCTTTAGTAGATTTCTTGTTTTTATTTTTAATTATTTTAGGCAACAAACGTATTTTAGGGCTCCGTCAATTATTTAGGTTTCCAAAAGGTTCCGTTACTAAAAAAGTATGAGAACCGCTGTTCTATGTAATTGTACTTTGTGGTACAGTAATCGCAAGTGCGACGGCTGAATATGTTTTACGACCAATTGGGTTTGATTCCCGGGTAGGCCAGTGGTGTTGGACTTTCCTATCAGTAAGGAGCTCGTGGCTACATAATAACAGCCGCTCGGATTGATATTTAGGTTAAGCCGCGCTTGCCTAGGTTAGTCCGTGGATGGGTGACCAACACCAGTTAGTACTGGGTAATACGATACCTTTTGATAAGACTGGTTGTCACTTTCGAGCCTGGTTGACATTTTGGGCCACTGACTACAGCTTAACGTGCTTTCCCAGGCACCGAGGAAACTCGGTACGTAATGGGTGGTCACCCATCCACAGAAAAACCTAGGCAAGCGCGGCTTAACCTAAAGATCGACCCCGAGCGGCTGTTATTATTTAGCCACGAGCTCCTCAGTCATTTTAACATAATCAGCCTTAAATGTTCCCAAAGCTGGGCCAAGGGCCCCTTCCTTGTAAAAGTGAGTGGGCTGTTCACTACCACCGCTTGGATGCGTGTTGGTGTTTATTATCACAATTTCTCAGCATTGATAAATGCTGAAGAATTGCAGTAAATAAGTAAAGGAAGTACACTATTGCTGTCAACGTGTGGCGTCCATATGTCTCGTAAACAACTCTTTAATGGTAATAATGTCGACATAATAAACGTGGCCAGGTTTTACAATCTGTCTTCTACACTAGCGACCCGCTCATGCTTCGCACGTGTGCCACATACAGGGTTAGTTTTCAATGACCAGTCAAAATTTAAAATCAAGATCTAGATATTAAACCAAAAGTGCATTTTAAATAGTATTGTCGAAAAATTTAAAATAACATAATAGCATTCATTTGAAAGTGTACTAAAAATGTCCTAAATCATAATCCTAGTGGGAATCAATGCACTTGTGTGCGTGCATGCACCGCCAAATGTATGTGTGTGCTAACTGCTACCTATCTAGGTTGTTGAACTGAATTGTGCTGTTGCAATATCCACACGTTCGCTTTTTAGTGGTGGACAGGAATGAAATTTTATTTAAAAAATGTTGTTTTTATTTTTCATTATATCGAAAATATTATCGAAACTAAACTATTACGAAAACTAAGCCTGTATAATACATATAAACCTTCCCCTTGAATCACGAAAACTGCATTAAAATCCGTTGCGTAGTTTAAAAGATCTAAGCGTACAGACAGCGGGAGCGACTTTGTTTTATACTATGTAAAGAAGATAACATAACATCACGCCTGTAATCCCCGAACGGTTAGGCAGAGGTTACCTAATAGTACACCCACATTTCGCCAGTTATGTTTAAGTCCTATGTAATAGGGGGGAGCATATTGCCATCAATCGGGAACAAATCGTGACACCGTGGCTGCTACTGAGAAATGCTTGATAGAAAACCCAATATCAATTTGCCCGAGCCGGAAATCGAACCAAGGACCTCTGGTCTGTGACCTCCAAACCAACGTCTCCAGTAGAAGCTACGGAGTCCAATTTGTGCCTGGTTGATGGCATTAGGCTCGCCCCTTATTACATGGGACTTAAACATAACCGGCGAAATGTGGGTGTACTATTAGGTACAGCTATAAAGTCGTCGGGGATTACAGGCGTTGTTATGTTATGTTAAATTAAAATTCCACTAAGGTTGAAAATATCATAGTGACGTTTTATGGTGTAAAATGCCATTTAATCTTCAAATGACAAATCAAACAGGAGGTCGACAAAACCAACAGAAATTGCCTTCAAAGTAACTAAAAGTATCCCCAGGTTTTGTAGTCATCATCATTTCAGCCGAAAGACGTCCACTGCTGGTCATAGACCTCCCCCAAGTGTCGCCACATTGACCAGTCCAGTGCAACTCGCATCCAGCGGATCCCCGCAATCCTCACGGTCATCGGTCCACCTAGTGGGAGGCCGCGCAACGCAATTTTATAGTCGTTTGCATTTAAAACTGACTTAGGGCTCTTTATCAAACAATTGAAAGTTAATAATAGCAACTATAGGTAGGAAAAGATGACTTTATTGCCCAAGAATACAACAAATAACTATGCGTTCATGACAGTGATCACATACAAAATATATTAACTAGCGGACGTTACGCGGTTTCACCTGCGTAATTCCCGTTCCGGTGGGAGTACTGGGATAAAACATAGCCTATGTTACTCGCTGATAATGTACCTATCCATTGCTGAAAGAATTTTTCAAATCGGCCCAGTAGTTTCAAAGTTTATTCGTTACATACAAAAATACAAATCTTTCCTCTTTATAATATTAAGTATAGATATAGAAAATGTCGAAAGGAATTTCAATAATGAATGGCGGTGCAAACTTGTAACATCAGTAATAACAGTGTCATCTATCCAGCCATTCAAAGTGTATAATAATAATAAGGGAGAAGAGAGCCCTCTTGTGCCATTTTTAAGCATCCAATTTGAAGCGCCATCTGGATTTCTTAACGAGAACTAAGGCTCTATAGGTAGCTATAGGTAGATAGGAATGTATGTATACCTTCATATAGGTCAATATTTGTTTACATAAAGGTGATCATTCAAATTTTCTTTTTTTTTTTTGCAAATAGCAGCTGTTTTGTTTATGTCGTATGTTGATCATAATGAAATTTGCGAATACATAACATAATGATGATACATTATAATACGAGCCATCATTCTATTCGCGAATTGCATTTTGATCAACTATACGATGTAAACACAGCTTCTATTTGCAAAAAACAAGAAAGAATTTCGCTGGCTACATTCATATTTGAATAGAATTGACAGTTACATTGAATTTGTAAATAATTAAACATAAGATGGACTAACGAAACACATTCAAGCGTAAGCGCAAGTTGCGGCGGCCATTATATGATGTTGCCAGTTTATGTTAGACAAAAAGACAAAAAGGATTTCCGAGACAAGGTTGTAGTATAATTGATAATACGAAACAGCCATGAAATATAAAAACGTGATAATTTTGATGAAAAATGTTACAATTATTCTCATTAAATTATAGAACTTAATTATTTGATTTTCATAATTGAACAGAGACATCTATCGTTAATTATGAAATACATAGTTTACTGGTTAAGTAAAGTAGATGGCGACTCTTTCTTCACTGAAGTTGTACATGTTCTAACTGTCTCCCCCCTGCCAGCCATTCCTCAACTACGTATGGGCTAACTGTATGCAGTTGAAAACCAGTATTTTACTTGAAGCGACTGCATCCACAACTTACAATATAAGAAAAGACAAGCACAGCGTTTATGCAAACATCATCGTTCCCAAGTCTTCCCAAATTTGTTAGGAGTCGGCATTCAGTCTGAACAAACGCAGCTAAATATCAGTATTTCGCATTGAACATCATCTGCCTAGCCTTCTCCCAACTATGTTGGGGTCGGCTTCCAGTCTAACAGGATGCAGCTGAATACCAGTATTTTACATGGAGCGACTGCCTATCTGACCTCCACAACCCAGTTAGTAATGAGTAATACGATGCCTCGATGTAAGACTGGTTGTCAGATTTTTAGGCGACTGACTACGTGTAACGACTGTATTTTACAGAGGGCGACTGCCTCCAATACAAAAATATTCGACAGATTAACTTGATTATTTCGTGTTATAAGAGAAAGTTAAACACACAATACTAACAAAGTAATGCACTCATGCAAAACTAAAATTACCTTGTTCCGCCATTTTGAATTTGTCCATGCAACACAATATTAATCCTATTCTCGACCACGGTATTATTATTTTTTACGCTGTACGCTTTCACAGTTAACCAGTCCAGTTTTTTTAAATCCTTGAATAATTGAAATACTTTTTTTATGCAACACATACACAAAATAAATCCATATTTTCCACCACAATATTAATTTTCGTTAAATTTTTCCACCACAGTTAAACTTTTTTTTAAAAAAAGTTCCACATTTTAAAAAAAAGTAAAGCTTCAAACACTTTTTTTTTAATCAATTAAACTGTACTTTTTTATTCTCTCCGTAATGTAAGTGTCGGAGGCACAAGCAATGCAGAATGATCTAATTTGTAATAATCAACGAAAACATAATGTTTCACGCAAGATAAGTTCCTGTATGTAACACCGCGTACGGTTTTATGCGGAATGGCACAAGTATGTATTAATTTTTCCTTGTTATTGACAAAAGTGCGAGGAAAATAATTTTAGAAGCGAAATATTAATAGGAATTTATTGATTGAGAGCAGTAATAAATGATTCATCACACATTCTATGGTTTAATGAAATACTTCATCTTCTGACGGATAAAACATCATACAATTAACAGGTGAATCATTTCATAATTCCTATGTTTTTTTCGCATGGTACGGTGACGTCAAAGATTTGATGTTTCCATAGATGAAATGATGAGATAATTTAATGAGTCATTCATCATACTCCTTCCGTTCATCATCATCATCACTCTCTTCCCCTTATCTCAATTCATTTGCCGTCGGCGCAGCATGTCTTCTTCTTCCATACTTCTCTATTACTCATCATGTCATCAGACACCTCCTTTCTAGCCATATCATCCTTTACACAGTTCATCCATCATTTCTTTGGTCTTATTCTACTCTTATACTCCTCCCGTTATCCTAATTTATTAGTGGTCGGCGCAGCATGTCTTCTTCTTCCATACTTCTCTAAAGTTCTCTATTACTCGTCATCTCATCAGACACCTTCTTTCTAGCCATATTATCCTTTACACAGTCCATCCATCATTTCTTTGGTCTTATTCTACTCTTATACTCCTCCCGTTATCCTAATTTATTAGTGGTCGGCGCAGCATGTCTTCTTCTTCCATACTTCTCTAAAGTTCTCTATTACTCGTCATCTCATCAGACACCTTCTTTCTAGCCATATTATCCTTTACACAGTCCATCCATCGTTTCTTTGGTCTTCTTCTACTCTCATACTCCCCCCGTTATCCTAATTTATCTGCTGTCGGCGCAGCATGTCTACTCTTAACATCATCTTCCTACCTTTGTCGCATGTTATTTAGGGTCGGCGCGACACGTTGTTTTCATCTATCCTCCCCTGTCAATCGTCACGCTATCATCTACTCGTTTTTCGACACACTTTTAATTTTCAACACAATCCCCCTATCCATCTACTAACATTTATATTTAATACTCTTTTAGTCACATGTGTTCGATCCCTCCTCATCACATCTCCATACCAAGTCAGACGACTCCCTTTTGTCTTTTCTGTAGCAGGCACCACTTTCAAACTTCCTCTTATATGCTCATTTCTTACTTTATCTATTTTAGTCACTCCATACATCCATCTCAACATTCTCAAGCATCTCTAATTTTACCACACTTCTCTATTTCTTGTCATCTCAGTAATCACCAGCTTCTTTTCCATAATATCTTTCACACAGTACAACCATGGTTTCGTTGGTCTTCCACTACTGTTATGGCCATCTTAATTCTTACACAACGAAAAAGTAATTGATTGGAATCGATTTTCTATCAATGAAATATAAAATTTAATTGAGAAAGTTTAGTCGATAAACCTAAACTAACTAGTAAGTGTAAATATCCCATCATCTTCGGGCCTTAGTCCTATGTTACTTGGGGTCGGCGCGACACTTTTTTTTTTCATATCATTCCTCACACAATCCATCGATCGTTTCTTTGGTCTTCCTCTCCGTCTCCATTCATCAAAATCTATACTAAAAAATATCTATTACAGTTAGAACAATTATACTTGTCTAATTGTGACATTTCAAGGTTAATAATTATTAGTTCCACGAAACCCAACAGTATTTAGAAATAACAGCAAAATTGAAACTTTTCAGAAATTATTTGCATTCATATGCCAATGGCATTTGGAGCCGTTTCAAAACGAGACGGTGGACATTTAAAATGTCGTAAAGGGCATAGAACGTGCTGCTATTATCAACCTTCGGTTTTGAGCCATGCATTGCAAATCCAACAGCAGCGTCGCGTCGTCGTCATTTTTATTTGTTTTGACGAGAATCCAAATGACAGTACACAGAATGGCCGACTAACATGCGGTTCAATGTCCGAGAAAAACCATGCATTGCGATCATTGTGGTAAAAATGGAAGTGATGAACTAAATGTTTTTTTCCGATCTTCATGTTAAGCCGCGCTGGACTACGTCGGTCCGTGGATGGGAACTCCGTGACTCGGAAAGCACGTTAAGCCGTTGGTTCTGGCTGTCAATTGTAGATCTTTGACAGCGAAAGCCTGACAACCAGTTTTATACCAAGGGGTATCTATTTACTCAGTACTAACTGGGTTGTGGAGGTCAGATAGGCTGTCTCTTCACAATACTAGTATTTAGCTGCACCCGATTAGACTGGAAGCCGACCGTAACATAGCTGGGAAAAGGCTAGGCAGATGATGAACAAAATTTTTTAGACAGACGCTGCAGTCATTGTAAAATGATCGATCTTTCAATTAGAATGTCGTACTTCATGCAATGTCATTCATGTCCATGTATAGCCCCATAAATAAAACAATGATATTAGTATCACAAAATTATTGATATCTTTAGAGAACGTACTCATTCGAGAGGAGAGATAAAAAGTACCCTATGCCCTGACAATTATGCAAGTGGTTACTCATCATTGTTTGTATTTGATTGGGTAACAAAGGACTGTCGCTTCTATACAAGTGTACACAGTAAACAGACCCTTCACAAAGCCGTCAACCAAGCATTCTGTACATCAAACTCAGTAACTTTACGCAAAAATTATTGCTGGGAAACAATTTTATTTTTGGGGTGAAAAATCACGTTTTACGGTAGGACTGAATGTCACGCAGTCGAAATATTGTGTTGATGGATGAATTGAATAGTACGGGGGTCGCGGAGGTGTTTAAGTAAAGTAAACTTATAAAGTTTAAAACTTGTGAAATAGTTGAAACTTTGAGCCGCAATATCTCCGTAAATATAAGGTTTCCAGGGTTGATGCAGAACAAAAAAATTATCGCAATGACGGGGAGAACAAGTGCCTTTCGACTTCGTTAAGGGTCTTGTTACACACTTTAGAATAGAGTTGGCCTTTGGTATCTGACTGTGTTTAGTTTTCTAAAGTATACTCGTACTTATGATGAATTTTATTTGACTGCATCTGTTGGTTTAATGGTCGGCTTGGTTTTTCCCACATGGTAGGAATTTCTGAGCAGCAAACGGAGTCTGGCTTTATGCACGGTTGATGGCAATATGCTTTGCCCCTTCTTACATGGGACTTAGACACAACTGGCTAAATGTGGATGTACTCAAGCCTAACAAAAAAGCGTAATGATACTTTACAATGAATTTTAATAATTTTCACCAACATTTATTCTGGAAGATGAAGCAGCGGTATCCCAGTGGTGGCGGCCCCGACTAACGAACAGTAAGTCGTGGGTTCAAACCCAGACAGGCATTACTTTGTGTAATTTATTTCATTAGCACTGCTCTCAAAAACGGTGAAGGAAAAACATCGTGAGGAAACCGGCATGTCCTAGAACCAAACATTCGAAGACATGTGACATCTACCAACCCACACTGGGCTCGCGTGGTGGATTATAGCCCATTCACTCTCTTAGGGGCCGCCTCGACGAGCGAGAGAATCGCGGCGATATTATCGTCCTTGCAACGTTTTTCTATACACTCTCTTTTGGGCCGTCTCCACGAGCGAGAGAATCGCGGCGATATTTTCGTATAGAAATCCTTCAAATCGCCGCGATTCTCTCGCTCGTGAAGGCGGCCCCTTAGAGAGGAGTCCGTGTGTCCCAGCAGTGAACAAAATTATAGGCTGATAATGCTATTCCGGAAGATTCATGTGTAAACGCATTCATATTTGACTTGGATATCGATACGTAAATAAATTATATCTTGGTTGATTGGTTCATTCTCTCATAGTAGATGTACTTACAAATGAGGCTAGGTCATTACTAGTATTATTATGACGTTAACGATAATGATTTATTGCGCTAGTGTTGTACTACAACATTTACCAATATCGATATATTTAAGGCCGAGGCAAATGTCGTGAGGAAAATTTTGAGTATGAATGTGGACGGCTATAATAGAAGGGGCAGACCAAAGAAACGATGGATGGACTGTGTGAAGGATGATATGGCTAGAAAGGAGGTGTCTGATGAGATGACGAGTAATAGAGAAGTGTGGAAGAAGAAGACATGCTGCGCCGACCACTAATAAACTGGGATATGATAGATACATTCCTCAGAAAAGTCTGATGCGTGGTACTTGCAACCGGCGTGCGTGTATGACCAGATGTATGAACGTGGACGAGGCAGAAGAAATTTAAGGATCATAGTAGGTGGCGATCTGTAGTTTCCTGCCTACCTCATGGGAATAGGCGTCAGTTTATGTATGTATGTTTACATATATTTAAAGCCGAAGTTCCTTATTTGCGGAAATTTTGCCAGGGTCGTGTGAACTCCCGGAATAGACAAAATAATCTTTATTTTGCATACGTAAGTGTTAAAATGGCATCCATGACATAGTTTTATTTGACCTGGGGGTCAGGAATTCCGCAATTTAGATAGGGGGGTCCAATTAGTAAGTTAACGCCTTAAAATAACTATATTTAAGTTTGCGGAAGTAAATGCGGGATTGATAGTAAGTGACGGTTTGTATTTGAATAAATTATTTTTATTTATTGATAATATTATAATAGCCGTCAATCAATTGAAACAAAAACATGGTCAAGGTTTCAATAAAGCATTAATTATGATTATTACTGATTAGTATTTAATTTAATTCAATACTTATAACAAATTATGTTTTTGTAAATTGGGTAAGTATTTTTCTATTTTTTTTATGTTTGTGTCTGTTGTGGCCTCTTGAGTATATTTTCTGGAATAATCAACCATAAATTGTCCCACTGCTGGGACACACGGCCTCCTCTCTATGATAGGGAATGGGCTATAATCCACCACGCGGGCTCAATGCGAGTTGGTAGATGATACATGTCTTCGAATTTGACATAGTTGAACAAGAATTTGTGTGGTACACTACCACTAAAAAACCCGAATACTTAAAAATCACGTTCTAAATAAATTCGGCGGTTACAACAAGGTAAAATCGACTCCTCTTATTGTTGAAGTCGAATACCGAAACCTTATTCATCAAAATCGGATGAATAGTTTAGGCGCTACGGTGGAACATACGTAAAAACAAACATACATAAATAGACTGCTATAATCATAAACCTTCCTTTTGGGTCCGCCGTAGCCGGGTAAAAAGGGTACAAAGACGATAATTAATCTAAAAAAACTATCGATGTTTTCTAAGCTCGTCTCTAAAATTTTGCTAATTAGTTTAGAATTATTTCGCGCTAACATCAGACGGCCCGACGCCTCTGAGAAGTGACATTTTAACATATATTTGTATAATTGCTATGGACCAATTTCTTTGCGGCGTAAAAATTGCTATCGGTTGACAAAAATATTTACAAATTGCTCTCTTATCACAGGTCGATGTTTCTTAGCAATATTTTTATTTTTTATGTAATACCTACATAGATGTATGTTTTGTTTTTTTATGGGATCAATTCCCCCGACCCACAAGAAACACGTGAGTGGATTGTAGGGCCGCCGGCCGTTTCGATCGCTGTTCGAACGTCGCGTCTCGCGAGCAACAGCTAGTAACAAAATAAGTTTCGGAAATCGGTGACAGGAACACTGAATCAAACAAACAAGTCACCAAGACTTGTTCTATTATGTTCCACGTTTTTTTATCCGACTACGGCAAAGTAATCAATTTAAAATTTCTCTATGTTTTGCCATTTGGCGTACAAATTTAGCCAATTTAAGTAAATTAATCTGTAGGTACTATTATTAGGCTTATTCCCAGGAGCTCCAAATCTACTATTCTCCAAACAATTTTATTCCATACATTAATTCCCAACAGCTCCATAATTTTATTAGTTAAATAATAAAATACAAAAAAAATTCCCAGCGGCTCCAAAAGTCCAAACCAAATTGCGTAAGGTCAACAAAACACAAATTGCTACCATCAATGTTATAATTTCGTGGTAAGTACTTGAAAATTTTTGGAGCTCATGGGAAAGATTTTATTTATTATTATTATATTGCTTTTCTTAATTTGGAGCCGCCGGGAATAAAATTATGGAGCGCCTGGGAAAAAGCCTATTATTATATAGAAGTAAAAGTTTAATTACCAGAATCAATATTAATTACGTAAAAAGGAAGGGTTATTTTTTATTTTGTTATTTCAAACACAATGTAAATTGTTTGTGAATAAATTGAATTGAATATGATTTTAGCAGTCTATATGTATCTATGTATGTATGTATTTACATCCGATTTTGATGAATAAGGTGTCAATCGATTCGTTATTACGGCCCGGGTAACATAATTATGCTACATTTTAACCAAGAGTTGGTTTTACCTTGTAAACTCCCATTTGAAGGATTTTCATTTGCCAGTAGTCGAGTTTTTTAGCTGTAGTATACGATACAAATTCTTGTTCCCAAAAGACGATGTCCCATATTTACTGGCAGTAGGTATTACAAAGTGCATTCGCACTGACAATTAACAATTTCTATGAGCAATTAACCCACATCCGAGGGTTGACTCATATTTGTCCGTCTGATAAGGACTTGATTCGATGTGTTTATTTATTTTCTCAGTAGGGATGTGTGGAAAAATACTGAAGCTTGTGTAAGTTTCGTGTCAATGTCGGTGATGTGTTTGCTTAATTTATAATGTTGCAACTTACTTAGGGGTTATTTTGTGTGAAGGATGATATGGCTAGAAAGGAGGTGACTGCTGAGATGACGAGTGATGGAGAAGTATGACGATGATGCGATGGATTTATGAAGATCAAATGAGGGTAGTTGAATAAACACCTTCGCTTTGCTGTGGCGGTACCTCCAATACTTCAGTCTTTCCGTGACCACGGCTGGTGCAATCCGGTCGAAACGTCGGGCTTATATTAAAGGTAAAATTCGCGATAAGTACCCGTTTACATGTGCTTTATAATGTAGTAATAGAGAAGTATGGAAGAAGAAGACATGCTGCTGGGATCAGGGCAGGAGAATCTTCTGCAATTCATACATTCACTGACAGACTAGACCCTTCACTTTAGGAAAGATTTTAAGCAATTTATTAAAAGAAACCATTTATTAAAAGAAACCCCTTTAAACCGTCCATTTAAAGGGTTATTTTTTTCTTTTGTTTTCTTTTCCTAAGCCTATTTTGTCCCACAGCTGGGCAAAGGTCTCCCCCATAGCCTTCTACTTCATACGGTTTTCTCCTGCCAATCTCTCACAAATGCTGCTAACTAAGTCGTTAAATAGGGGAAAATCTACCTTTTTTTTTTTTTTTTTTTCGGTTCGTAAATCATCAAATGACTCCTCCCGCTCTGGGCGGAGCAGGAGGGAGTGTCTGACTTTTACTGACTAAAACCCATCCATGTTCCTTCATCGCCCTTTGCGTTCCGGGGCCACGGTATCTCTTTCGAACAGTCCCGCAACCCCGGGGGAAAATCTACCTAAAATAAACTCTATCAAACAAACGGCTTGTTTTGTAATGAATGTACAATACAACAACAGTTTTGTTCTAGATCTTGGTTTATATTCCTGTGACCCAAATACATTAACCGACAAATCTTAAGAACCCTCACAAAAGCAAAGGGTCTTGATCAAAATTCAATTGCTGTTACGTCCGTCCAGTGTTCATAGAAAAATGGCAATGGCCCTTTATGTGTCTGCGAAAATCATAGCGTAAGTAGAGTAATCCGTAGCACAGAAACCAGACGCTACGCCAATCGATCCAATTATAACTATAAGCGATTACGGTAAGTAAGTAGTTAAGGTGGAATCAGATCAGCATTTTTTTAGGGTTCCGTAGTCCTGACAAGGAACTCTTATATGTCGTCCGAATGTCATGTCTGTCCGAGGTTTTGCTTAAGAGACCGTTAGTACTAGAATGCTTTGTATTAGTACTAGATAGCTGTAATTTTGTAGGGGTGTGTATATCAATTACCCTGACAAAATGGTAAAATCTTTTTTTTTTTTTAGGGTAGCTCCCCTATGTGAAGTGGGTATGATTTTTTTTTCGTCGTGTAGGGTAATTGTGTGGGGTATAGGTCTTTTAAAATGACTAGGACTAAACTAGGGGTTGCTAATAGTACTTTTCAATTTAAGGCTCCATTAACGAAATATTAAACTTTAAAGAGCATTTTTTGTTCCAATAGGCGCCCTCCCCCCCCCCTCTAAAAGCTAAACTGCTGGCTAGAAAAATCTGGAAAAATACATGATGATGAACTTTGAAGGAAAACTATAGCGGTTAAGATAACTTTATAAGTTTAGCAGTAATAGTCGTTGAACTTGGGTGTTGGATAATTTTATTTTGTACCAAATGCAAAATCCTTAGAATAAATCCTTTAAAGTGACTATAATGAAGTAGTTGTAGATAGATAGATAGATAAGATTTATTTGCCAAAACATGTGTACACATACAATAATAATAATTGCATGCAGGATAACTTAAAGAAAATTGGTTCAGACATGTTTGCCACGTATTGGCGTGCAAATGTTTATATTTACAATTGTGATTTTCATTTTTCTTTCAATTTAATTAGCAACTATAAGATAATAAATGTCATAAGTAAAAAAAAAAAAAAAAAAAATTGAAAACATAAAAAAAAAAAAAAGGAATTAATAATACATGTCAAAGTATACATAGTCATGTCAAAAATAATTAATAAAATCATAATTGAATCTATAATAATCATAATATACAGAGTCAAATTATTCAAAAATTGATATGATTATTTTAATAAAACACAGAAAACAATAGTTATGTACTCGTAACATATACCTAATCAGAATTTCTCATCT
Organism: Xestia sexstrigata; assembly: GCA_941918905.2. Lineage (NCBI taxonomy): Eukaryota > Metazoa > Arthropoda > Insecta > Lepidoptera > Noctuidae > Xestia > Xestia sexstrigata. The sequence goes on along the minus strand of OW799228.2, from coordinate 10,135,599 downwards.
AAAAACTCATTCAAACTATAATAAGCCTTATCTGCTAGAAAATTAATTACTATCTTTTTGAAAGCTATATTATTTAACTGCTTCCAGTTTTTCGGAAGTTTATTATAAATTTTTGGAGCCATGTAAAAAACACTTTTGCGCATAAGTGCCGTATTATATTGCTGTAGGCAAATTTGGGTACTGTCACGTCTATTACGAGGAAATCGATCTGCCATGCGAGAAAATAGGAGAGGGTTGGATCTTACAAACATCGCATTTTCTAATATATAAAGTGAAGGTAGTGTCAAGATTTTATATTTTTGAAAAATAAGGCTTGCAACTCTGAGTGGTTTCAAGTTTGAACATCGACCTAATACAACGCTTTTGAGTTTTAAATATAAGTTCCCGGTCAGTCGAGTTACCCCAAAAAATTACGCCATATCTTAAAATGGACTCCACCAAGCCGTAGTATGCGGTCAGTAAAGCATCTCTACTAATTACTGCTGCCAGTTTGTAAAGAGCATATGCTGAGGTGCTTATTTTCTTACTAATTGTTTCTATATGTGCCTTCCAATTTAATTTCTTGTCAATAATAAGTCCTAAAAATTTAGTTGTATCAACTTCGTCAATGCTATTATTATTATAGTTTATATTTAGATTATTAATTAATGTCAAAGCGCGCTGATTAAAGTGCATGATTTTAGTTTTATTTAAATTTATTTTCAAATTATTATTATTTAACCACTCTATGATTGCAATTAGTGAGCTATCAATGTCAGATTTATATGTGTCTCGGTTTTTACACGCGATTGTCACTACACTGTCATCTGCAAAGAGGCTCATAGGCTGTTCTGTGGACTTAGGCAAGTCATTAATATATAATGTAAACAAAGGAGGTCCAAGAACACTTCCCTGTGGGACACCGTACCTAACTTCACGTTCTTGCGACCGATGTGACTCTTCTCGTTTTGAAGTTATGTTTAACCTACTGACTTCCGTTATTTGCTTTCTGTTTTGAAGATATGACTCAAATAGTTTCAGGATATTACCTCTAATGCCATATGCTTCGAGTTTCTTAATTAAAATATTGTGTTGAACATAATCAAACGCCTGAGTCATATCGCAGAATATACTGCACACCGGTTTATGTTGATCCATATTCGTCATCACTGTATATAAAAAATCATAAATTGCCATATTAATAGTTTTTTTTTTCCCTGAATCCTTTTTGTTCATTGCAGAGGATCTTATTGTGTTCTAAATATGAGTTGAGTTGTTTATAAATATATTTTTCAAAAATTTTGGAAATTACTGGGATGAGCGATAACGGTCTATAATTCGACATCAACTCTTTTTTGTCTTTCTTAAATAGTGGCTTTACTATTGATGTCTTTAGTGCGATTGGGAATATTCCAGCACTGATACTCAAATTAATTATGTAACTTAAAGGAGAACTAATGACGCTAGCTACGGCTTTGAGTACTTTTGTGGAAATTCCATCGCATCCTACACTATTTGTATTTTTAAGTGTTGATATTATTTTTAATACGTCATATGGTGAACTAGGTGCCATAAACATGGAGTCTCTTCTATTCATAATATTTTGTGTTACTCTAGTTCCAGCATTTACAGTGGGTTGAATTTTGTCGATGAAATAATTGTTAAAGATATCCGCTATATGTTTTGGCTCCGTGATGGATTCATTATTAACTTTAATTTTATCTATAGAAGGTTTTGGTATATTTAGCTTGCTTCGTTTAATTATTTGCCAAGTCGTTTTGGATTTATTTGTAGATGTTTTAATTTTATAATTGTTTTGGGCACACTGTGTCAGCTTTATAATTTTTTATATATCTTGGTGTAATTTTTTAGACTCATTTTATTTGTCTGACTAGGTTTTAATCTATAATTCCACAGCAGTTGTCTTTTCTTTTTGCTACAAATTTTTATACCACGTGATACCCAATTTAGTTTTTTTCTTAAATTTACTGTTATCCCAATGTGAGGGAAACATAAGTCATAAAGCAGTATGAAAAGATCTAAAAAAGCCTTATATGCAATATTGGGGTCGGTAGCATAATAAACCTCTGTAAATTTCAAGCTGCTTAAATGATTTTTAAACTTAGATAAGTTTTCTTCACTATAATCCCGTCTTTCTATACGCCATTTGTTAATTGCGCACATTTTGCTTACGGGGAATTTGAGAAGTTGCGCCGTGTGATCAGACAATGCGAGTTCTAAAATTATAGCTTTACAGGACTTATTGAAATTATGAGCAAAATTGTCTATGCAGGTTTGGCTCTTCAGTCGTGTAGGTTTGCTAAGAGCTAGTTTTAAGTTAATATTTAATAGCAGATTTTCGAATTCAATTGTATTATTGTTTCTTTTTAATATATCAATGTTAAAATCTCCCGCTATGACAATATTTTGAGATTTCTTAGTACAAGTCTTTAACAGTGTTAATAATTTATCGAAAAATTGAGATACGTTTTTGCCATTAGGAACCCTATAAATGCATACAAAAATGGTGTTATGGTTAATCAGCTCTATGGCGCAGCATTCGAAAACACCAACAGAAGCAATTTTAGCAATTTTGGGTAGTTCTCTCCATTGATGTCCATTCTTCACGAGTATACATGATCCACCTCTTTTACTTTCTTTTCTACTGAAACATGCTGCCAAACAATAATTGTCTATGCATAATTGATTCTCATATCCCTGCATCATGAAATGTTCAGTTATGCATAAAATGTCGATTTCCATGCCTTTTTCTGATAGGTCCTGCAGACAGACAGATAGAGAGTCTGCTTTTGATAGCAATCCTGCTACGTTTTGATGCATTGCATAAAGGTGGTTAGTCACGAAAAAATCTGTTACTCTTGCTATTGTCATTCGCGTGATATTTAGCGTTCGAGAGAGAAAGAGGGGATGACTCACACTCCTGTTCTGAGTCCAGGGAGTGGTTTATATTATCTTCACTGCTAAAATCAACAAATTCGTCAATCATTAAACGTAGATTCTCAAATATTTTCTCCATTCCGTGATTATTGACAGATCCACTTTTCTTCCAAAACATTTTATAATCATAAGTCAAGTAAAAGTTAGTGTCGAACAAATACACGTAATTGTGAGTACTTGCATCTAGATACATCAGGCTGTTAAAAGTTTCTATTCTGCCGTTAAATAACGTGGAAAAGTCGTTCAATTTAAAAGTAGGTGCGCATATTATAACGTTTGTGTGTTGTATTTTTAATAGCGTTTCTCGTACTGTAATTATTAGGTCAACGTAGTTGGTTGTTCGTCGAAAGTCCTCTTCACCGATGAAAATCAGGCAATAATCGTTCATTGTAAAGTTTCTTAACTTCACGTCAATATTTTCAATGAGTTTCTTCGTTCCACAATTCGGTTTCAAATAATGACAAATTTGATAATTTTTAAACGTGTCTTCTGCGATTGTTAGAATCTTGTTATTATTATTGTTACTTAAGATATATAGTTTGTGTTTTTTAGAAACTCTGTTTTGTTTGGGTACTAATTTCGGAACGTTACCAGTCGCGCCATCTGTTGGAGATAGATGAGAATCTTTGACTTCACAATCCGGCGACAAGCTACGGTTTTTTGAAATGTTGTTCTTAGTTAGGCTTGTTGGGTTTTCTGGATTGGTACCCTCGTGTTTTATGAGATCGTTTGTTGTTAAGTTTTGATTTGGGTCAGTTTGGAAGCTATCAGTTAAACGGCGCTTGGGATCTTTACGATTTGTACATGAATTTCTCCTTGTTGATGATAAAGGACTTTTGCATATCTGCTTGAGAATACCAATTTCTTGTATCAGTTGAGCCACTTGTTTCCTCAGTTGAACATTTTCCAAAATAATATTATCAAGCTCATGTTGAGTGCTATTCAGATTCAATTTAATTTCGCTTAATTCTGACTTTAAGTCCTCAATAACGTTTGTTTTGTTTGCAGATAAGTCTAAGCTTCTACCTACACGGTCTTCAGAAAACGAAGTATTAAAGGAATCGCTCTCATTCAAGGTTTCATATGATTTCGATTTTGTTTGACAGTAACGTCTTAACGTAACATTACTAGTACTATCCATTTTCTGGCGGTAGCAACTGCAAGTGCCAACGCTCTTTTGCTATTTAGCGGTGACTTGTGAATGTTATTAACTCCCAGATTATTATTTTGGAACTTAGTAGATTTTATATCAGCTACTCAACAGAATCACAAATATCACAAAAAGTGAAACCTTTCGTGGGGATCGAACTCGAGTCTCAGGCTACACGAGTAACATGTAGGCCGTATGACATACTCGCCACTGTGACTGTTACGCATGTGGTTGAAATTGTTGAACAGTAGGCTCTTCCAAATAAAAGAGTTCGTTAAAGATGTCAGTTGTCATTTGAATGATTTGAATATTTTTTCACTATGTGTCACTTTTGGTTGAATCACTTTTTTCGTTGTTATTGTTTATAATTTGTATGTCACTCGTTTGTCAGCTATGTATTTGGTGGTATATATTTCATAAAAGTCATGCATACCACACACAAAACTGATTTTATCACAAAATGTTGTCCACATTTATAAGTTTTGTTTACATAGTTCACAGTGAATAATTGGTTAAGACAACACTTTCACACACGTATTGTACTGATTTCTTGATTTCTAAGACGTATTTAAGTCGACGACTGTTCAAATAACAATTTTAAATATTTTTTTAAACGAGAGCACAATGTTTACATGACAGCTGTCAGCTGCGACCTGTATGTTTATAACTGGTAAAGACTTCCATTGAAAAACAAAATCTAAAATATAACAGGCTACTACGGAACCCTACACTGCGCGTGGCCCGACACGCACTTGGCCGGTTTTTTGCATCTCTATCCCTTTCTAGCACTTAGACTTGCAACTCACTAAAGAGAGAGGTCTAATCGCACGTCAAATGCTTCCGACGCGAATGACTGCGGAAGCTAGCGAAAGGACTTCTCGCTTAACCAAACGACGCCATAATGTGACAGAATGAGATGCGAGATACTCGAAAATACTGATCTGTGCGTGATCTGTCCTTAATTCACAAAGAGTTATAGTTATATGGGCATAGTCCTTGCTACTCACAGAATGCAACTGGATTCAAATCTGCTGCACCACATAAATTATCTTTATATAGATCGTATTAACACAAGAAATTAAAAGAATTTCACAATAGTTCCTGTGCCCCACTAGATATCCCACTGAAGACACTAAATCAACTAAATTCCCAAAGGAAAATATGTTCTTTTAATACTTAAGATGTGCAGATGCATCGTTCAATTTATGTATTGCGTTCCTAATGAATAGACACGCCTCCTAATTGGTCATCTTTTACCTTGATTCTGAGATTCCTAAATGAATGATTGGGTTTCCCTAAAACAGGATGTTTTGCTACTCGCAAACGTAGACATAGGTACAGAGTGATTACTAATTGCATATTTTCTTGAGATGGGTGATACTGGAACTAATTTGAAATAATTTTGAACCGATAACTTGGGGTCCAAACAGGGTTGTTTCGGAGAAATCGACCTGTCCTTCATAAACTGGTGATTGTGAGAAATCACGCTGTTCAGGACGTTATCCTGACTTTTCGACGACTTTTCTGATATAGCTGAGTCTTTCAACAGACAATTCTGTTAATAAAATACCCTTACTTTAGAAAATAAAGTGCGTAAACTTCATGTCCTGCAAAGTGCAATATCTAAACAGTCAGAATGTTTGGAACAGCTGTTTTTCTTTGATAACAGGTAAAACTTTCTACCCATGCCGTTTTAGAATCGCGAGATGAATTCTTGGTAATTATTCGTAATACACCGTGAATCAGATATGCTGAAGTTTGTTTTACAGTATTAGGAATACAAATGGAAATTGCGTGTAGGGGTTTTGAATCATAATAACCTACACCAAGCTGGAGGCACCCACTCATTTAATTGAGTGAGTTACCCTGTGGAATACCCTTTACACTGACTAACAAATGAACAAAGGCATTAAATTACACTTTCACACGCCCCTTCGAAACAACCCAACCGATTTCATTAAAGCACAGGTGGCCTACCATGACGTCTTATAGCAGGATCGTTTTAATCTTGTTCCAGTGTGGGAAAGAGATGGCGCTAGACGTCCTCTATAGCTCCGTCTCTTACCCACACTGGAACAAGATTAAAACGATCCTGCTTTAAGACGTCATGGTAGGCCACCTGTTTTAGACTTTCACGGTTTTTCACTACACTTAAAGCACACAACAGCGCAACAGCGCAGCGCAGTTGCTTGCAACAGCGTCGAAATATCAGGAGCTCATAGAAAAATAAAATCACGGATATTATCCCGTAAGTACTTTAGGTGTTGTGATTTCCAAACTGTAATAGATTAAGTTTTTTAGATATTTAAATAAATAAATAAATAAAAACAATTCAATAAAATTTTGTGGGTTTGCTTTGTTTCATAAAAAATATTACATCCCTTTTTGAATCGGATTTTGTTAACAATTTCAAGGGTTTTATTTGCACAAACCCTAATTATTTTTCTAAAATAAGCCTAGCCTAAGCCTAAGTTAGACCTTATAAAATCAGCTATCTGCCAGTGAAAGTCCCGTCAAAATCGGTGCAGCCGTTTCAGAGATTAGCACAGATAGACAGAAGAGAATTGAAAATAAAAATGTGTTTTTGTTATAGGTGCCGTATATATTCTCATCGCATTCCGTAAAAACCTGCTTTTAGAATTATTACAAACAGACACCTTTTTTTTTTTTTTTTTTTTCGGATGGGAAATCATCAAATGACTTCTCCCGCTCTGGGCGGAGCAGGAGGGAGTGTCAGACTTTTACTGACTAAAACCCATCCATGTTCCTTCATCGCCCTTTGTGTTCCGGGGCCACGGTATCTCTTTCGAATAGTCCCGCAACCCCGGCAGGCATCGGTCCTTTCGGACCCCTTCCTTTTTGCTGACTCTCTTTGAGGCGCGCGTGGAACACGGACGCGCCGTCGACACGGCCTGTCGTCATGAGACGGACGGACGGCGAGCTAGCCCATAGCCCACCGTCCACAGGCCCGCGCCTACGGTGGCCGGGGGCCACGTGGTGGCCCCCGACGCCCGGGGCGTCTCCCGCGGCGGCCGGGACGCTGTGAGGTTCTCTCCCTCTCACGTTCCGCCACCTCCTTCTCTAGCATTACTGCTTCGCAGAAGGAGGTGACGGCGTCCCATTCCGTCTCGCTCCGGACCATGGCTTGCACCAGGGCCGGACGCGAGAGGTCGCCGCCGCCAATCGCCGCTTCGAGGACACGGCGGTGCTCCGCCCACGCGGGGCACACCTCCACCGTGTGCTCCACCGTGTACAAACAGACACCTCAATTTCATTTATTTTTTGTATAGAGTTGTGATGGATGTGCATGGTAGGTTCTATAGTAACACTGACAATCAAGCAACGATTAAATACAATGTGTAACTTTTAACAAAAAATAATATTTCTGCAGTTTCATAAAAAGGCAAGCCTTCAATACTCAGTATGCCCTCGTTCCAATTTCATTACGCATTCATTAAAACTTGCACGATCTTCTCATTAAAATTAGTTAAAATGATCAGTTTAGTTATAGTTCGAGTCTACTGAAATTATTGTTTCCAAATCGAAGTTATTTCCACTTAAGGTGGATGCTCCAGGGTAGCCCGCGAAATTCATATTTTCTTACGTTTTTTGCAATTTGCAGGCCAGTATTATGGTTAATGTTGATTACAATATTATTTGCGGCTGCAAGACGTATGTAATTACAGAATTATAATCATCAAAATCATAATATCATCGTAATCGGTCACTTTCTCCTCTCAGTGAACAATGTACTATTTCTGCTTTTTTTTGTTTCCTACACCTTTATGAACTTGGAGGGTTGTATTGATGATTTTGATGATAATAATTCTATAACTACATACGTCTTACAGCCGCGAATAATATTTTAATCAACATACAACCTAGCACTGGCCTGAAAATTGCAAAAAACGTAAGAAATTTTGAATTTCGCGGGCTACCCTGGAGCATCAGCCTTAAGCGAACACCAATTTTATTCTTTTGGAAATTAAACAGGACTACTGTAAAAGTCATCAAGGTGCAGACGCTAAGGTACCTAGGTACGTTGGTTTTAAAGTCGTTTTTCCAAAAAGCATATTCAGCACGTAGGTAACGGAGAGAAAAGAAAAAATCATTTTCCCTATTAAAAACTACTTCACAAAAATTACAATATGTAGTAAACCGTACCGTACCGTAGTTATAATTTATGGGTATAGGTACAATAAAGTATTATTCTATTCTCATCATCATTTCAGCCAAACGACGTCCACTGCTGGTCATAAGCCTCCCCCAAGTGTCGCCACATTGACTGGTCCCTTGCGACTCGCATCCAGCGGGTCCCCGCAACCTTCACCAGGTCAATGGTCTACCTAGTGGGAAGGCCTACCGACGCAACGTCTTCCGGTTCCCAGTCGCCACTCCAGAACTTTTCGGCTTCATCCGCCGCCATCCGTTCTGCGAGCAATGTGCCTTGCCCACTGCCACTTAAGTTTGGCAATTCTTCGAGCTACGTCGGTAACCTTGGTTCTCTTGCTTTCTCTCTTTATTTCTGATACAACCCAAATCTTTAGGCCCTAGGTGGGGATTTAAGCACAGGATCAAACGCTCCGTTCCTCTTAGAGTTGTTACACAAAACCACATCTTCAGTAGCAGTTTGAACTCCGGGCAACGACATTCCACAAACTTATGTCATTAACTCCTCAGATAAATCACATCTACCAGCTGTTTTATAATTACAATTTGGCGTTGATAAGACGGTAGGTACCTACCATCCCTATCAGCGTGTGTACCGAACAAAGAATCATTATGATGTCATCGCTGTACTGTTTTAGAGTAATTATAATTAGAATATGTTTCTTACAATGGGTATGTAGTATAAGCTCGTGTTTGTATTACAATACCTCTTTCCTCGAATACCCCACCCGAAATTACGTCACTTGTGTTGGAAAACATTGGCCCAATCCTAATGCTACCAATGATTTACAAGATGTAAACGAACCCTTTACGAAGCCGTCAAACAAGCATTCTGTACATCAAACTAAGTAACTCTACGCAAAAAATTGTTGCTGGGAAACTGTTTTTTTTTGAGGTCAAAAATCACGTTTCGGTAAGACTCAATGTAACGCACTCAAATCATTGTCCTGATGAATGCATTGAATAGTATGGGGGTCGTCGAAGTACTCGTATTTAAGGCGCCTCCCCGAGCAAAAAATACAATCCAAAAGAAATACCAAATAATAAAAAATACATTAAATTACTACATATTCTTGACTCCAAAATTGTCGTTTCATTTTTTTTTTTTAAGTAGCTTAATGTTTAATAAATCCCCTCACGACGAAACCACAGAAATGAGAAATAATTATTTATAAAATGCTACTCCTCGTAAAGTAAAAAATACTTTGATTTGCTACTTATACTAATGGATAGACAATTTAATAATGAACATAATTGTCGTTTTATATTTTCCAAAAGACGTAAATTTGATTTTATAAAGAATAAAAACCACTCATGTCGCACTATTCGGCCTGCAGTGACTGACGTAACAACCACTTTTTAGTGCAAGCTGATTAGAACTTTATTCTAACAGTTTATCAATCGAAGTTTGAACCACCACAAATAGAGTTGCTAATTTTGCTCGGGGAACCGCCTTAAAGTAAAATTATCACATTTAAAAACTTGTGGAAAAGTTGGAACTTTGGCCGCCAATTTTTCCGTAAGTAGAAGGTATGGTCCAGAACAATAAAATGATCGTAATGAAATGGAGATAAAGTGTCTTTCGGCTTCGTGCAACTGTTGTTATCTTTACCGTTAAAGTTTCCATAACAATCATTTACTTACATCGCAATGATACTTTGAAGGTTATCTGTCAGTTTATGATTAAATAAACTTTGCAAACCGAATATAGCATAGTATTGATCATATTATTAATATCCTAGTCGCGAATTATAATTATGTTGTACCTAGGTATTTTTCTTTGAGTATTTTATTTCATGACCACTGCTCTCAAAACAGCAAACATCGCGAGATAACGAACATGATTATAGGAACTGAAATTAGAGGTATTTAACCACTGGTATCCGACCGTAGTTTCGGCTTTGGCCAAAATGGGCCGACGTTTTGCCCGAAACCGAAGTACATATTCTAGCCAGCGCCGAAATTGAACGAACTGTTACGATTACGAATACAGTATAGCACGCGACGGAAGACGCCACGCGCGGGGGAGTGTCACACTTTCGAAGTATATTTGACAAGTTGCAAGGTCATTTTAATTATCTTATTAAAATTGTTTATAATAAGTAATCAACATTAAATTAAAAGTTTAGAATATCATTATTTTATTCAATCTTGAACTGAATTTCTTTGGGTTATAAAACAGGCAACCACAAGGTTATGGCTCTAGCCGAGCCAGAAATCGATCTTAGGTCGGATACTACTACCAACCCAGTCCGTACTGGGCCCGGCGAGGTACGCCGTACGGGTAAGTGATAGTCCTCTCGTACGAGGAGTATCGTTATTAGAACTGGGTCAGATAGGCAGTCGCTTCATGTAAAATACAGGTATTCAGCTGGGTCCGGTTAAACTGGAAGCCGAACCCAACATAGTTGGGAAAAGGCAGGCAGATAATGTCCTCCCATAGATGGAGGAGGATGTTTGTGTTTATCCCCGTTTTCAAAGTGTAGGTATGATTCCTGCTTGGTATTTTTTTTTGTTGACAAAGCTGCATCCGTCGCAGTAAGATTATTTAACGCCTACACAGTTATATTTTGATTCATGCCGACAATTTCGAATCTAATCAGTCCATAGCAACTATAAACCCTTTGATCTTAATTAAAATTTGTATTAAAATAGTCTTTCTAAAAGATTGATGAACGTTAATGAGAGAGAGAAAAAGACAAAAGAAAAGATCCGGCCAAGTGCGGGCAGGGTTCCATACCATGGTAGTAGGGGAGCCCCATTTAATTTCCAAATTGTTTTTATTATTTGTAGCAACAGCGGCCACAGAAATACACATTCTGTGAAAATTTCAACTGTCTACCTATTACGGATCACGAAATACAGTGAAGTCCGCTGACAGACAGACAGGCGGACAGAGGAGGCTTAGTAATAGGGTCCCGTTGGTTACCCTTCAGGTATAGAACCCTAATAAAGCAATAAATGATAGCATGATAGCTAAGAGAAGAGAATGGGACATGCCCAAGTTTCATAGTGATTCTGGCCTTGGGTGCACACTTAAGAAATGATGTAATAAATGTAATACAAATCGACAAAATATTAAAAAAACAATAAGTGGATAAATAAAACTTCGGATTTCATTGTAAAAAGTATAATCATATCTTGTTAACGGGTCCATGTGAGGAGTTTCGGATGAAGTGGAAGCAGAATCCATTCACGCCAAAGTCGTTAGGTTTAGAAGAATGGTTTTATGTAAAATCCAGAATATCAACAACAAACACGAACAACAAAAACGAGACAACAAACGTGTCGAGAGTTTATGTTGTATTATCTATGGTTTACGTCATTACGTGACGTTTGTAATTTGTTTGACAACTATAATGACTTTTTAAAATCAGGAAGCGGTTGCCAGTGCAATTAAATAAAAATCGATACCTAATTGATTTCACTTGTTGATAATATTCTCTAACTTATAATAATGTATAAAGGCACCATCCAATTTCTCATAATAAATGTCAGAAGCAAAGTCTGTTTTTATGTCAATTACTGTCACTGAACTAAAAAAACGTATCGATAATCGATATAAATTGGTTTCTTATTTAAAAATGGCAACACTTCCGTGCCGGGGTTTGGTTGATCCTGATAATCATTTCAAAACGTATTAATTACGTTAAAATATGGATTACTTTCATGATAAAGTGTCTAGGTTGATAATTCATATTTAATTTTCATGTGTTTTTTACAATAGCACAAATCGTTTTCGTGTGCGTTTCTTGGCCAAAAATGGGCAATAGGGTTTATGCGTTTTTTTTTTAACACTCTAAACAAATCGTATTAACGTCAGAAATAGCAATTTTTGAATATCTCTAAACTAAGTTATAAGCATTTAAAACTGCTGATTAGACAGAGAGATCCGATACAGCGAATGACGTCATTCGCTGTATCGACGTACAAAATCCATACTAAATTCCGATTACCTAGAAAGAGATGGAAACAAAAGTTTAAATGGTTATAACTTTTGCGTTGTTTGGCCGATTTATGTCTTGTTTTCGCTCTTTGTTATTATTTTTATAGTACTTTAACATTCCGCATCGAAAGAAAATTTATGCATATTCCCTATTGTCTTAGGATAAGGGCTAGAGAATGATGACTCTCATGTCCTTCATCAGGCCATAGGACGTATGAAAATAGCCCATCACTTTCACAAGGCGCGGTTTGACCTTTATAGCCGAATAGCCAAGCCAAGCCCAGTAGGAGTGGGCTACTACCGTGATTGATCGCGGTACCCCATGGCCGCCAAGGTGAGTCATGTCTCTCGGAGTATTTTTAGCTATGGGTTTTGTTTGGCAGTCGTTATGAAGGTATGGTGTTTCATAATTGATTAGTTAGTGGTCGAGACATCTTGAATGAAATATTTTAAGGGCTATGTATCCCTCAAATGGCTTAGCATGATCCTCCGTTACTCCTAAAATACTGCAGCATTAATTTTCAAATAAATATATGGTAAAGTTGAGGCTTAATGCTAAGTCTTATGTGTGACGAAAACACGATTTCATAAACTTTTCTCGATATAAAAAAATCCAAAGTTACCTCCAAATCGAACAATAAACCGCTGGTATTCAAAAAGTACTTGAAATTAGATCATGAAACTTTGCATACTAACTGAACTAACTATAAAGCAGGTCTTATATGTTTTATTTTTTTAGTCCAATCAATAGATTTTTTGTAAATCGCAAAAAACCACTCATTTTGCACTATTCGTCCGCAGTGACTGACGTAACAACCGCTTTGTAGTGCAAGCTGATTAGAACTTTATTCTAACAGAATTTCAAACGAAGTTTGTATCACCACAAATAGAGTTGCTAATTTTAGGGTTAGAAGGGCCTTAAAGAGGTTTTTTTTTTGTTTGTTTGCACCGAATAAGCTCAGAAACTGCGGGACCGATTTTAACCATTTTTTCACCAGTAGAAAGTTAAATTATCAGGAAGTAATATAGGCTATAAATTATATTGATATCATGCAAATTAGCCGAGCTATCACAATTTTCGCGGACAGAGTCGCGGGAAAAGTGCTTGTTTTGTAAGAAAAGAAATAAGGTGGCCAATCAGAACAGTGACGTTTGAGGAATAACTCTCCGTATGTGTTGGAAAACGTGGTTAAGAATCAGACATGTACTAAAGCTAAAAAGTAACAAAAAAAGTCAATGAAACAATCAAAGTCACCGACTTCCAGAAGTAAGTCGTAGGAGTGTGAAACGCCGTGACTCGATATTTTTAAATAATATGTCATGAAGACGGGTTTCATTAACAAGTACGATTCTTTAGAATAGGCGAGACGACAAAAAAAACTAATTAGTCCGTCAGTTAGATTAAAAAAAAAAAATTTGACCCGTGTTTTTTCTTTTGTTACGTAAACCAAAACTGAAGAAGATTATGACGCTTTTAAAATTCTCAATACGTCACGCCTAGGTATAATATTTTACCTAGTTCTGACGTCACGAGCCCCCACTCCCGAGTTTTGAGGCGTTTTATCTTTGTCAATACTCATTCATTTACAAAAACAAAAAATACGTGTCCATTAATTTTCAATACTCTAACTGACGGACTAAATAGATTTGCAATTTTTTGATACTGTCGTGTCGTCATGCCTATTGTCGACAGAAAGTTCATGTGAAATCCAATAATAGAAGATTATGTGCGATAAATATGTATTATACACCTTGTTTAACGACACAATACCTACACATTTACAAAAGACGCCACGCAGTCGTTCCGGTTGAGTTCTAAAAGCGTAATTTACAACAATATGACAAAAAGATAAAGTTCCTTCTATACAAAATAGATAACAGAGGTAAACGTCATGTTGTGACTTCAGAACGTAGTATAACATATTATGATCTGAAGGGCAGGCAGAGGTTTACAATTCACACACGGTTCCACATAATTATGTTATTCGACCCGCCCCGCCCTCGCACGGGCTCAATGTAGACATATAAACTCTCCTCTTCAATCACTCTATAATCTATTGCTGAAAACTGAATTGTAATTTAAAAGATCTAAGCGTACCAGACAGCGGGAGCAACTTTGTTATATACCATGCGGAAGTCACGCGGTTTCACCCGCGTAGTTCCCGTTCCCGTGGGAGTACGGGGATAAAATATAGCCTATGTTACTCGCTGATAATGTAGCTATCCATAGCTGAAAGAATTTTTAAAATCGGTTGAGTAGTTTTAGAGTTAAATCGTAACAAACACAAAAACATACAAAAATCAAATCTTTCCTCTTTATAATATGAGTTTACTTAGATGAAGAAGTCTTACATGTATGATGTAAGATAAGTAAGCCTATTGGCATCATTTGGACATAGGTCCGATGGATGAATGCCCTGGTGAAGGTCTGCGAAGCAATGCGAGAAGAACACTACCAGTCGATGCCGTAGCGAACGTTGAAGGAGCGTCATTCATTATCATCTGCCTAGCCTTTTAATTGACTGGACATAAACATAACTGGCGAAATTTGGGTGAGCTATATTGCATAATTGGTACCTACGAGTACACACTACACTGTGTTTAAGTACATGTAGCGTTGTATACTTTTGACATAGTCAAGTACACAGTCGAGTTTTAGGAAACTAACAAAAGATGACGCAGTATCTTTCGTGGGAAACTAAGTTAGATGAATCACCTTCGATTTCTGCTAGCCTAGTACATATTGTTGTCAAATCATGTCAACTATGACTGTGGTTTTATTATTTGGCTTGACTGATCACAACTCATTCTCTGCCTTTTCCCAACTATGTTGGGGTCGCCTTCCAGTCTAACCGGATGCAGCTGAATACCAGTACTTTACATGGAGCGACTGCCACAACTCATTTAGTACTGGGTAATACGATACCTTTTGGTAACACTGTTAACACGGTTGTCAGACTTTCAGGCCACTGAACTACTTGTAACGACTGTCAAAGATCTACATATGACAGCCGGGACCAACCGCTTAGAGAAAAGTTTATGGAATCGTGTTTTCGTTACACATAGTAGTTAGCATTAATCCTCAACTTTACCATATATTTATTTCATAATTAATGCTGCATTATTTTAGGCGTAACGGAGGACCATGCCCTTACCGTGCTTTCCGAGGCTCGGAAGAAACTCGGTAGGTATGTAATGGGTCTATATTATGTACTATCTTTGATAAGTCTGTGTCGAGATATGCCTTACAATGTGTGGTTATAGCTACGGGGAACTTAAAAACAATGGGAGTCTTTTGTTTTGAGAGCATCAAGATTTAATGATGTCATTACCTTTGGCTGAATCCATTCATCACGGGACGGAACACTTAACGTTGTATACCATAAAACTGATTATGACAAAATAATCAGTCAATTAGAAGAACTTCAAAACACTTTTTGTGTGCACTGGAATATTTTTAAATCACTTTTTTAGTTCCAAAAGTGTTTAAAATATGTTTCTTTTATTACACTAATCACTTTAAAATGTTCCTTCGGTTAATAACTCACAATTTGTCTTGTTTATTTTTTGTTTATTTCGACACATTTTAGCACTTATCATTTCAGTGCCAAATTCGGAACAGGCAATCACTATTTTAATTTACCACTTTCTAAAAAGACCTCAAGTTTAAAAACATTAAAAAGACACCTAGAATTTTGTCCTATTAAAACTTTTTAAACACAGGTAAACACCACTTTCGAACTACCGTCTTTTAATGTAAAATTAATGACAGCTAAATTCATTTTATAATCTTAAAAAAATATATTACACTTAATGCCAAAAACACTGGTACACACTGCACACAACTACCATCTTTCCGTTAAAATTTTTGACAGTAGGTATTTTTTAACCGATTTAACATAAAAAGGGTAGTGAGTTAACGTGATTCAGACGCGCACTGGTGGCGGACTAGCGAAATGAAACGTGGTGAAGCATGCGGCAGTGTAAAGTTCGGCTGACATGGCGGTGTGTTGTAAGCTTGGTTTGTGAATTATACTGGTGGACAAAAAAAAATGCCCAAAATCGGCTGTCGTGACTAAATATGTTTGAAGATTGTATTGTATTGTATAACGGGCGGGTGTCCGCAACTACACGTCAAGGCGCGTATTTTGCGTGCATGTTTAAAGATACTGACTTTTATAATACTTTTTTTTTAATTGAAATAACGTACTTTAATGCTACTCCCACATCTGGGTTAGCGTTAACGTTAATGGCAATGGCCAACTACTCGTTAATTAAGGCATTAAAAATGCGCTTTGACTACATTTAGTTTACAATGCCGTTAAGAGTTAATTCTGTTGGCCACATCTACGTAACGCCGTTTTTTTTTTCGGATGGGAAATCATCAAATGACTTCTCCCGCTCTGGGCGGAGCAGGAGGGAGTGTCAGACTTTTACTGACTAAAACCCATCCATGTTCCTTCATCGCCCTTTATGTTCCGGGGCCACGGTATCTCTTTCGAACAGTCCCGCAACACACAACAGATGGAGCCGTAGCATATGTTGCACAACTTTATTCGATTAATTTTAAATAAATTTATAACAAAATGTTGTTAACTAATAAAACGTAAAAGTAGGAATGATTTTTTAAGAATTTGAAATGGTAATCAGTTTTTTAAAAACTTCTGTAGTATTTGGTGATTTTGTACAAAGTTTTTTTGAAAGTCCTGTTTTGGGGAATCACTTTGTTGTGCCATGTATTACCATGCCTTTAATATTTTAAGATGGGTATGCTAAGGAGCCTATTTTTATTCTATTTCGTCTGTTCTTATTGTTTGCCACATCTTATTAGTTCTTTGTTATGTATTTTTTTCTAATCATTATCTGCCTAGCCTTTTTCTAACTATATTGTATCGGTGTCGCTTGTCTTGGTTGGTCTGTGGATGGGTGACTACCCATTACATACCGAGTTTCCTCCGTGCCTCGGAAACCAGTTGGTCCCGGCTGTCATTTGGTGATCGTTGCCAGTCGTTACAGGTAGACAGCGGCCCAAAAAGTCTGACAACCAGTCATACCAAGTGGTATCGTATTACCCAGTACTAACTAGGTTGTGGAGTTCAGATAGGCAGTCGCTCCATGTAAAATACTGGTATTCAGCTGCATCCGGTTACACTGGAAGCCGACCTCAACATAGTTGGGAAAAGGCTAGGCAGATGATGATTTGTGGTGAAGTCTAACTAACAGTATTAGTAATATTTCGATTATATTTATCTTACGCCCAGAAAAAGAGAATTCAGTTTAAAAGAAAAATGGTCAGTTCTTTGTTTATTAAATCTCCTCCATTCTGAGAAAGCGCTGCAGTTTGAAGATTCAAGTCCAACACAATGTCACATTACATTTCTTGATAGTTAAACACAACGCCATGTGAACTGATCTTCTTTACATACCACGATTCGCTAACACGTGAGCCGGTGCAGATAATTATTGTTATATGTTAAACAACAGATAACTGTGTGTACGAGTACTGAAGATAGTCATTTTGTAAAGTAAAGGCAGAGTTCTTGACCATCTGATATATCTATACTATTTACTGACTAAATTATATTGATATCATGTAAATTAGCCGAGCCATCACAATTTTTGCGGACGCAGTGCTTTACCTATCAATATTTCAGTAGGTCTGTCTGTACAACATACAGGTATTATTTAATATTTGTATTTCGTAACCTCTCTAATCCAGGTCCAGTTCAAAACCACCGTCAGGCACTATAGTAGCAGCATTTTTCTGAACTGGACCTATTTGGCGTAGCCAAAAAAAAAAAAACTTAAAACTAAACAAAAAATGTAACACTGTTTGCCTCACGTATTTATGTTTTTTGTTCAGTTTTAAATTTTTCTTATAATATTTTTGTTTTATATTGTGTGCACTTGTGGCATGCAAATATTAGTACTTTCTTTCTTGTTTATTTTTAGAGCGGGACCAATCTACTAAAGAAAATGACTTAAAAATAATAATTTAGTAAACTGATCCCGCGGGATCCAAATGAGCGGGATCAATTTACTAAAGAGCCTTATAGTCGTAATTCATCAAAACAGCGAAATAATTGACACCATTTATGACTTTACATCTCGAGCTTTCAAAATCCCTCCTCTTGAACTTGATAGCAAATGATTACGGTAAAGTCGCCATGTAAACCGCAACGACGTGATTCCGTGCTTCCACGTGAGTCAGAGATAATAACTATTACACAACAGATCCGCATGTCTGAGTGTATGTGGGGACAAAAGTGTTATTACTTGTGAAGTTGTGATATAAACTAAACTAACAACTTTAAACAAGAATTTTTGTGGTATTATACAACTAATAATGGGTCCCGACTGTTGCAGTCAATATGTTCCGTATTAGAATTTTGTATTTGTTCTTGTCTTTTTCTTTTCAGTTTTTATTAAATGTTATTCATTATTTTTTTCGCAGTCGGGTTTACGTGTGGTAAGGAATGGAGGAACGTAAATACAAACATACATACATAGACTGCCAATATCATAACTCTTCCTTTTGGCTTCGCCGTAGTCGGGTTTTAACTAAATCCTTATGTCCTCCCACAAATTACATTGTAAAATATGGATGGAAGGGCACCGACGCTAAAACACACAATAGTTGAAAATCACTGAAGATATTCCGTAAGCGACAGTGTAATCACTGAGTCACTTAGTACATGCACAGATAATATAATACTTCGTGTACATGTTATAAAAAAAACCGGCCAAGAGCGAGTCGGACTCGCACACCGTGGGGTTCCGCACAAACTTTATTGAATGAAAGGTAAATTGCGGTTTATTATTTTTAATCGCTAAACTTTTAAAGTAAAAATTGTAGAATAAATTGTCCGTATTCTTACTCTGAATGATAAAAATGTTAAACGGTTCAAAAATATACCAAAGGAAATAAGTTATGGCCAAAAAACTGATTTTCGAAAAACCGCCCCCTCGCCGCCCGCCATGGACGAATTCCGCCTATTCACGATCCCTAAGTTTTGACCCTTTCGATTTTTGGGCCAAGTTTGAAAGCAATCGGTGCATAATTGCGACCTGAAGAGTGTGGTTAAGTTTTGCTTGGCGCCCCACATATACGTATACATATATATTTATATAAACTTTTTAACCAGCGGTTGATTGGGCTCTAGGGGTCATAATTAGACCCCCTATGGTGAAATTTTCGAAAAACTCGACTTTAGGAGCAAGACCAATAGGTAGATTTTTTCTGACGAAATCTACCTAAAACTACACACATCAACACGGTCTAGGGATATTTCATACTCAATTAAATAACTCGAAAAGATACACCGATTTGTTTGTAATTTATCTCAGACTAATTCCAAATTCAAATTTTTGAAAATTCTTTTGTTTCGGTGGCGTAAAGTCTTGATGTATAGGAGAGGGAATTTTCATTTGTGCGAAATTTAGAAAACAATACGAATTACGTTTAGTTACAGTTTTTTTTCATTTTTAAACGAAAGATAAAGTTAAAATTGAGGTATTGTAGCCATGCAACGCCGACATTTGACGAGGGCAGAGATGTTACGAGCTGTGGGAATGCTGGAAGCTTTATCTGTTCAGCGTAATGTTGCTGAGGCCATAGGGACCCATCAAAATGTAATTTCAAGATTGTGGACACGCTATCGTGCCACAGGTGAAGTAGCGGAGAGGCACCGGGGGCCAAGTCGCATCACTACCCCCAGACAAGACCGATTTTTGCAAATTACTGCGCGAGCACAACCAAATTCAACGGCGACTCAATTGGTCCAAAGGTTGCGAGTGGAACACCAAGTGCTTGTGAGTGACCAAACTGTAAGAAGGCGACTGCATGAAAGCAATCTACGCTCTCGTAGACCACTCCGGGTCCCACCTTTACGGAGAGGCAATCGTGGACGACGATTAGAATGGGTTCGGAACCACGTGGACTGGGGCCGTGACCAATGGTCCAATGTGCTGTTCACGGATGAATCCAGGTTCGGCTTCCATCCAGATTCACGAAGGACGCGTGTTTGGCGAGTTCCTGGACGATGGAGCCGTCTCCAGAACCCTTACCAAGTAGGAGTACCAGGAAGTTCACCCATACCAAGGAGGAACAATTATGGTTTGGGCAGGAATTCGTCTTGGAGTACGGACGGATCTCGTTTGGGTGCGGGGCAATATGACGGCAGAACGATACGTCCAACAGGTGCTGGGGCCCGTAATCTTGCCCCACAGAACACAAATGGGGCAAGATTTCCTGCTCATGCACGACAATGCCCGGGCACACACGGCGAGAACGGTAGCAGCTTGGTTACATACACATAATGTTAGGGCCTTAGACTGGCCTGCTCAATCGCCAGATCTAAATCCCATTGAGCATGCGTGGGATATGCTGCAAAGAAGAGCTCTGAAGGAAGTTCCTGAAAATCTGGCTACAGAAGATCAACTTTTTGCGCACCTCAGAAGGACATGGGACAATATTCCGCAGCAAGACATTGACAACCTTGTTCTGAGCATGCCGAATCGTTGCCGATGTGTTATGAACATCATGGGCGCTTTCTCAGACTACTAACTTCAAGTTTATAAACACAAATTAAATGATTTTTCTATTTTTTTCAGTTTTTACTCACAAATTAAAAGTTCATTCATATACGGTTTCCGTCTATGCTTCATTTTTTTCCATAAAATCCTGAAATTTTAATCTATACCTTAACCATTATTAAAAAATAGTAGAATATTAAATAACGTATCTTTTAAATATATACTACTCTGTCAAGAAAGTACCGGGAAAAGATCAATAATACAAAATGTCTGTTATTCATCCAAATTTATTTTATCACCTTCAAAGTATGCTCCTTTAGAAACGATACACTTGCGCCAACGAATAATCCATTCATCAAAACATTTTTTAAACGCTGCTTCCGGAATTGAGTTCAGTTCTCGCCGCGAATTCTCCTTTATGTCTTCTATCGATTGTAAACGGGTGCCACGAAGTGGTAATTTGAGTTTAGGAAAAAGAAAAAAGTCAGCAGGAGCCATATCTGGTGAATATGGTGGTTGCTGGATGGTATTTGTTGAGTGTTTGGTCAAAAATTCGTTCACAATGATAGCCTTGTGCGAAGGCGCATTGTCGTGGTGCAAAATCCAAGAATTTTCTTTCCACAAATCTGGCCTTTTTCGTCGAATTTGCTCTCTTAAACGCCGCATAACGCTCAAATAATATTCTTTATTTACCGTTAGACCTTCCGGTAAGAATTCAGAGTGCACAACACCGCGATAGTCAAAGAAAACAGTCAACATGACTTTGACTTTTGATCGACTTTGGCGTGGTTTTTTCGGTTTCGGTTCAGTTGGAAGGCGCCACTCCGAAGCTTGTTGACTAGTTTGCATGTCAAACTCGTAAACCCACGTCTCGTCACCAGTAACAATGCGTTTCATGAATGTTGGGTCCGAACTGACTCGTTCTAGCATGTCCTCAGCGACTTTCATGCGATTGAGTTTTTGGAGAAAATTCAGATCTTTTGGGACTAGCCGAGCAGCAACATGTTTCATACCCAAATGATTAGTTAAAATGGTACGGATCGACTCGTGAGATACAGAAAGTTCGGCGGCTATTTCTCTCAGAGTTGAATGGGGATTTTCAGTCACTATACCAGAGCGAGGCAAATCTTCCATCACATCTCGACCGCTTTTGAACGCTTTAACCACTCATAAGCACGAGTTTTTGATAAAGTCGATTCACCGTAAGCCTTCTGTAACATTTTCAGTGACTCCGAACACGAAATTCCATTGGCGATGCAAAATTTAAGACAAACTCTTTGTTCGATATTTTTGTCCATTATGAAATTCGCAATACACACTATAATATGATATTACTAAAACCAGCACTGTATTTAATATAAATAACAGATGCAACTGAAAACCGCGCCAAAATGGAAAACAGTTGTGCCAATCTAACAACTACAAAAAAACAAAAATTTGAATTTGGAACCATAAACAAATCATCCATTCCCGATACTTTTTTGACTGAATGTACATGTCATATAAATAATTAACACATTGATAGTAATTCGCTTTTTTAAAAATATCCCTAGACCGTGTTGATGTGTGTACTTTTTACATCTCGTTCAAACCAATTTTCGGTGAAGGTTTACATGGTAATGTACATCATATATTTTTTTTAGTTTTATCATTCTCTTATTTTAGAAGTTACAGGGGGGGGGGGGGGTGTGGCTGTGACATACGGACGGACAGACAGACAGACAGACAGACAGACATGACGAATCCATAAGGGTTCCGTTTTTTGCCATTTGGCTACGGAACTCTAACAAAGTTCCCCCCCACGCTCGCGCCGCGTCTGTCTGTCCCAATGTAAGTATGCTTAGATCTTTAAAACTCCGCAACGGATTTTGGTGCGGATTTTGTTAATAGATAAAGTGATTCAAGAGAAGGGTTTTAGTATATTATTTGTCAAGCGGGCGAAGCCGCAGGCATCAGCTAGTTTAGTTATAAACCGTGAAAGCTTAAAACAATGTTTTTTTAAAACAACTTAGTCCATGCCCGACCCTACCGGCCCTCCCCTCAATGACGCACTAAGCCGAGACCCAAACCAGACAGGAAATGCCCTTAGTGAACTTTCATCTAATAGGCGAGAAGACAAAAAAATCTAATTAGTCCGTCAGTTAGATAATCAAAAAATATTTGACACGTGTTTTTTCTTTTGTTACGTAAACCAAAATTGACGAAGATACGACGCTTTTAAAATTCTCAATACGTCACGCCGTGCTATAATTTTAGTGCGTTGTGACGTCACGAGCCCCCACTCCCGATTTTGATGCGTTTTATTTTTGTCAATATTCATTGATTAACAAAAACAAAAAATACGTGTTAATTATTTTCCAATACTCTAACTGACGGACTAAATAGATGTGCAATTAATTGATACTGTCGTCATGCTTATTGTACATCCCAATTTGTAAGCCCTGGGCCACTGGCTAGGGTCTTAAAATATTTTTTGGCCACCACAGGATGGTCCGGTTAAGCAGTTGTAATTTTCTAGAGTTGTTTATCTGCAAGTGGACCTAACCCATCTATTTCAGTTAAAAATAACAAATGAGCTATTTTACGTTAAACAACAATATTGCCAAAGCGGAACACATCAATTATAACGCAATCGGTTAAAAATAACCCATAGTTTGGTTTCTACCTACGTCATCGTTCTTAATGCAAACATTTTGTGTGTTTCGTCAGTAACCCTTTTAGGACAGGATTGAAATACAGTTCTCTATAAACGATGATTAAATATTCAGCGTTGCCATGAATGAAACTTGGTTTGCAACCACTATAGTTGGTGCCAGTTAAGATGAGAATAGCGGTCATTAACCCACCTGCATTTATTAAACTTCTTAACTTTGAAAACCAAAAATAAGCCTGTTCAAGTCTTGAATTGTCATCTATCGTGATCTTCAACATTTTTTCTAATGAAAAACGATACATGTTTTATTTGTTTTGGTTCGTACGAAGAGGTATTAGGGAAAGGGCAATGACCGCTATTCCCATCTTTACTGGCACCAACTACACACATCAAAAATGTCTAGGGATCAAGCATTTTTATGCGGATTTCTTGAGATTGAGATGTGGCTTTGTAATAAATTTATGATTTTATAAATTTATATGGATCCTTTTTGGTGCATTTCATAATTTGAATCAGGAACTCTCAATCAAATTCGAGTAAAAGATGAAAATAAGCTGTCAATATTTTCCCTATAAAAACATACAACGCATTGAAGACATTATTAGTGCTACTGTTTCCCTACTACTGATTAAAACCAACGTTATTATGGAGCGGCGACGTCATTTAAGCAGGGAAGAAATGCTCAGAGCCGTGGGAATGATAGAAGCTGGTTCCCGGCAACGTACTGTAGCTTTAGCTCTGAATACAAGTCAGAGTGTTATCAGTCGACTTTGGACACGTTACCGAAGCACTGGTACCGTGGCTGAGCGCCATGGAGGACGGTATCGCTGCACCACACGGAGACAAGACCGATACATTCAAATCTTAACTCGAAGAGCTCCAACAATAACCGCCATGATGTTAGCCGTGAGGCTTCATCACTCTTCAGGGAACTTAATTAGCGACCAAACAGTCAGAAACCGCTTGCATGAAGTGAACCTTCATTCCCGAAGACCGCTACGGGTACCACCTATAGCAATGCACAATCGTAGGATTCGATATCAATGGGCTCTTGAACACAGAAATTGGGCAGAAGAACAATGGCGTTTCGTGTGCTTTTCTGATGAGTCTCGTTTTGGTATGAGACCGGATACAAGACGTATACGACACTGGAGAACCCCTGGACGCCAACAGCGATTAAAATCCTGCCAGGAAGTCCATCCTTATAGTGGTGGAACCATCATGGTATGGGCGGGTATTTGGATCGGCGGAAGAACTGAGTTGATTTGGATCAGAGGCAACCTCAACGCTCAAATTTATGCTGAGACGATTGTATCAGACGTCATCGTTCCTCTACAAGTGCAAATCGGTCCCTTATTTCAGTTAATGCATGATAATGCACGACCGCACACCGCAAGAGTTGTAAGACAGACTCTCGCCGCAGCTAACATCAATGTCCTGCCCTGGCCTGCTCAGTCGCCAGACTTGAACCCGATTGAGCATGCATGGGATATGCTACAGAGAAGAGCTCTGCCGAATATGGAGGGTATCCAGTCGCAAGAAGACCTTTTTTTGTTGTTGCAACGAACATGGGCGGCCATTCCACAGCGTGATTTGGATGAACTCATTTTGAGTATGCCAAACCGATGTTCTTGTGTTGTTAGTGTTCGCGGTAGAAACACGGATTATTAATTGTTTAAGTTACCCAATAAAATTTTAAAGAAAACTGTTATTTCAGTCTTTTTTTCGAACTTTAATGTTAGTGGTTCAAATGTCAAAAATCCCTTTATTAGGAAAATGGCAAATTTCTTTATTAATGCAAAGGTGACTTGGTTTATCGTTACTGTGACAAACGAAAACACTTTATTTGATGAATCCTTAAAGAAAATTTTAATTAATATCAATCAGGAGAAAAGTTATTGCAAAAATATATGTTGATCCCTAGATACTTTTGATGTGTGTATATTAGATATTGAGGATGACTCAGATATACTTCACAAGAAGTCAAGAATCATACAGAATTATAAAGAAATTGACACTGAACTAGTCTGAAAATATATTTTCTTGTGTACAACAGAAATGTACAAAACTTTAGCAGAAGCAATCCACCGAAACCGCATTTCAGAATTATTTGCATGGAATAAGTTGGATTTAAGTAATTACTGCAATTCCATAATTCTTACTATAAAAAAGAAACGTTGCCCCACACTAGGAATTTCTCCTGTATCGTGGGTTCGTGTTTATTCAATCGGAAATAACAAATAGTAATTATAAATATAAATACAAACAATACTTTAACTCTATCTGAAAGGCATCATCCTGTTTAAATTTCATTCCATTAGTTAAGCTTGGACGCGATGTCCGACCCGCGCCGTGTGTGTTTTGTAATCTTTTTTTTTTTACTTACTAGCTACCTCACAATTTGCTATAAACTGTGTTATCCTTAGATTTCAATGATTATTTGCTTTAGTACCTATTAAGATAGCTTATAAGTGTCTCAACATCCGGACAAACCTATAGAGGTTTTTGTGATGTTTCTCTGTTTATATTTTGTTTTGTTCTTTAGTTAATAAACAATAAAAATAAAAATAAACAAAAAAAACACATCCACAAACAGCCAGACCCGGAACAACTACCCGTAGGTCAACAGTTTTCACTAGAACTTTGAATAGATCCAGATTATAATGATCAGGGAACAGAGAAGTCCGCAGGGAATTCCACGTAAGCTACCGAAAATCATGCGTCAATACGAAAGTATTTAAAAAAATAAAAAAAAAACGCTATGAAAGCAATTACCACCTACCTTGATCCTCAAGAAAAGTAAAACTTATTTCTAGTTTTTAGTAATAAAAACAATAATAAACGTCAAAAACTGTTTATCTGTGACTTATAACAAGAATTTGTGTCGTATACTACAACTAAACCTCGTAGAAGATGGCAGGACGAGCTAGACAAAACCAATGACCAGTGGCCCACATAAGCCCTGGATAGAAACAACTGGAAGTCATGGAGAGAGGTCTTTGACCAGCAGTGGGATGACGCAGGCTAACAGTAACTACAACTGAAAAACCCGACTGCAGAAAAATCATGTTCTTATTAAATTTGGGGTTTACTAGTTAAAATCGATTCCTCTTATTGTTGAAGTCGGTTAAAATGTAGCCTATATTACCCAGGCTATAAAAACGAATCGATTGACACCTTATTCATCAAAATCGGATGAATAGTTTAGACGCTACGGAGGAACATATTTAAATACAAACATATATAGACTGCTAAAAAAATAACCCTTCCTTTTAGCTTAGCCGTAGTCGGGTAAAAATGAATAATCTAGTATTGTAGCTTGTGTGTGATGCCTTATTTGTAATCTCAGGAATTATGAAGGTAATTGCAATTCCATAATGTAATTACTTTCAAGATCATTGTTTCATAATTATCACTCTTTAGTAATTACTGTCATATTAATTACAATGAATCTCAATTTACTTCAACAATATAATAAAAACTATCCATTAAATCAATGCCAACACTTTTATCTTCGTCTGTACATTCAGTCTGTCATCTCTTTCTATCACAAACAAAACTGCACCTATCTCGCTCATACCGTGAATTATGAACTACTTTTCATCTAAACCGCACGTTTTTGCACTTTATACTTTCGTCTTTACAGTTTCTTTTGAAATAACAGTTGTTGAACTACATTGTTAAGCTTCATCAAAATAACTTGCACTTTAACATGAAGCTCTTAAAGTTTATTTTAGATTATTATTATACATCAATGTTTTTGATGAGTAATTGTTTAAAAACAGTATGATAATGAATAGATAATTGAATCTTGGTTATATTGTACTGAGTATAAGCAGTATTGTTCCGAGTTAAGAATGTTAGGATGTAGGTAAGATTATAAATATTTGTCGCCATTTCTAAATAGGCTTAGGAGGACCTAGACGTATCAGATTCCAGGCTATAACGTTCCCACTGCTGGGATACAGGCCCTCTCTACGAGGAATGGGCTGTAATCTACCACGCGGGCCCAGTTCAGTTCATGGTTATCACCATGTCTTCGAATTTTTGGTTCTGGGACATGCCGGTTTCCTCACGATGTTTACCTTCAATCTTTTGCAGTGCCTGTAGACCTATCAGGATTTTTACAGAGATCTGCAAATAGAATCTTGAAACTGACCTTATGTTATGACCTAAGAGCAAAAATGGGAAAACCGATGAAATAGGTACATTATTTTGGTCAAGCAAACAACAAAACTACAAACTTTCATACATCAAACAACGCCAAACACAACGGCCAACGCCATCTCTTAATTTATCCTTGAACTACCAACTGTGAAAGCTTGCATAAAACTTCCGATACCCGCCGCTAGGCGCCACTAGTGCTATGTTCCACACCGCACTTGATATTGCATGGTCATTTTCCTGAATACGTATATAAAGCCATTTCTTTTTTATGTAGCGATAAAATTATAACACTAGCCTGCACCATAAGTGAATATGGATTGTTTTAAATAACGGAATAGTACGATTGAAACGAAACCGCATTTGGTTATTTTCTTTTTTCAATAATAAATGTTTCGATGCTGGTTACTTAGATAATATGTATGTCACATGTTGGGGAAGCAGTGGACAAAGAAAACGACCGAAGCATAATGAGTGTAAAAGACCCATCACGAAGCCGAAAAGCACTTGTTATCTCTGACATTGTGATATTTTTTTTTGTTCTGGACCATCCCTGGGCACCTCCTAGTTCCAGAGAGGGGGAGAGAGGGGCCAAAGTTTCAATATTTACACAACTTTTTTTTAATACAAATTTTGAATGCCGTAACTTTAATTTAAATACCTCCATGGTCCGCAGCACAATGTTTTGAGTGGGTTACATTGACTCCTACCGTTAAACAACGTAAAGTCGTTTCCCAGCAATAATTTTTGCGTAGAGTTACTTAGATTTTGATGTACAGAATGCTTGGCTGACGGCTTCGTAAAGGGTCTGATAACACCTTGTATACATATGAGATTAGTTCAATACCAACCGTACTATCCAAAAAATATAAGCCGGTCAGTAAGATGGTGATACTTGAATGTTAGTACATCCGTACTAACATTCAAGTATGACCACTGGCAGAAGCAAACTAAACACTAAATCAAATAGTGGTGCAACGATTTCTGATTAATCGTAAGTTGGTACACACTGACTGCGAAATAAATGATGGAAAGTCGTTATCCGCCTACAACAGTTTATAGACCTTTGCAACATCATGGGAATTAGGTTCCACAAATATAAGCCGACCATAGATAACATAACATCACGCCTGAAATTCCCGATAGACTATTGATTAAGGCAGAGGTGTGCGCACATTTCGCCAGTTATGTCTTAAGTCCCATGTAATAGGAGGAGGGCGATCCTTTTACCATCAACTGGCCACAAATATAGTCACCAGGTGCCACTAACGATGATTTTCTAAAACCCAAAAATGAGTTACTTAGTCTACGAATTTTTTTGGCGAATCTGTTGAACCAAATGTTTGTGTTTCTCCCAGCACAGATATTTTTCATACTTAAACGGAGGCCTCTATGTAAGATTATACATATCAATTGAACCATAATAAAGTATCGATCGACACCTTTTTTTTTTTTTTCGGATTGGAAATCATCAATTGACTTCTCCCGCTCTGGGCGGAGCAGGAGGCATCAAAATCGGATGAATAGTTTAGACGTTACGGAGGAACATACGTACAAACATACATAGACTGCTAAAATCATAACCCTTTCTTTTGACTTCGGGTAAAAAGCAGACTGAAAAACAAAAATGAAAGACATAAAATACTCACGTTCTCTCTATCCAAATCCAGTTGAGTGTCCCTCTTCGGCAAAGTGAAACTGATGCCAGTTTCGCACTTATTCCTATACCGTCTGTGGTCTGCAGTGTTGTATTTCCTCTGAAGTTTCACATGTTCCCCGTTCAGGCTCTCTATAGATCTTGCGTGTTGTTTAGTAATTAAAATCGGCTTAGGTTTGATCGGCACAGGCTTTTTCGTTTCAACATTCGGGAAGCCGTTTTCAAAATTCTGCCTCAGTTTTGCGAAATCGCTTTTTGGAGGCATTTCTCCTTCTGGAATTAAATAGGGCATTTCTGGAGAAGAATGGGAGATTTCTGGACTTGAAAGTGGGTCTTCTGGGGTTGGTGATCGTGGTGGTCTAGGTTCGTAGGGAAGGTCGTAGATTTTCTGGTCCTGTAACAAATAGAAAAGAATTTGTTAATTAACTGCGTACAGAATAGTGCTCGATTAAGGAGCTCGTGGCTAAATAATAACAGCCACTCGGGTCGATCTTTAGGTTAAGCCGTGCTTGCTTAGGTTGGTCTTTGGATGAGTGATCACCCATCACATACCGAGTTTTCTCCGTGTCTCGGAAAGCACGTTAAGCAGTTGGTCCCGGCTGTCATTTGTAGATCTTTGACAGTCGTTACAGGGGTATCGTATTATCCAGTACTAACTGGGTTGTGGAGGTCAGATAGAGGCAGGCAGATGAAGAAGATGATACTTATGCTCGATTCTTGAGATATTAGTCACCGACTAAAAGCAATGGATATGTAGGTATCGAATACTAATGAAGGCTAAGCTTTCCATTGCCGGCCGTCGAGTTGGGGGTTGATATTTTTTTTACAGAAAGGTTAAATTATTATAAGAACACACGCAAAGTCTCAACATGCGGAGACGCGTACTTTTTGAGAAAAAAAAATGTTGAAAATAAATATTTTTGCAGTATTTATATCAATTCCTACCACAGATTATATAGAATTCTCGCTATTGAACGTTTCGTTTCACCAACGGTTAAGTTGTCTTACGTTTGGTAACATTTTATTTTATATAAATTTACGTAAATAATAATATTTTGTACTAGTTTAAATAGTTTTCATGCACACATATATTTAACAGTTTATATATAAATTACAGCATTATTTTCAGTACGAAATAAAAAAAATTAAAATGTTATGTGTTTACCGTTTTTTGTCGGCTTGTGGAACGAAACGTAAAACTGACGCTATTTTGTATTGTCTGTCACTGTCATCGTCATAAATAGGTTAGGTTCAATTTATGTCAAAGAGCCTAATTGATTGACAACGACTCCACCTGGTACGAGTCTGTCCTACCCCTAGAGTGTTTTTATAGAGCTGGAGGTGCATAGGGAGAGCAGTTTCCGCCTGCTGTAACAAATCGTAGGCATCGGACGAGCCGCAGCGGCTGAGGCTGGTCGCCCAAGGCGACCAACAAGCCGCAGCTGCGGCTTATTATTACTTTATAGGAGAAACTGATTGCAATCTGGACTTTAGGGCACCCCGATTTTTTTATAAACCACCCAGAAGTAGGAGCCCCGCGAAGCGGGGCTCCGTCGACCAAGCCCACCCTCGACCATGCATAAAATATTTAAAGGGTTTGGCTGGTAGTTATGAAACGTGTCATTTATAATTTTTAACTTACTAAAACCGCTATTTACAACTGCCTCTTTAAATCAGTGCCATTTTTTTTGATGAAGGGGGATTCCCCCTAAGGGGTCCCCCATGGTTTTTTACACTTACTATCAATTTTAATTCATAAAATGGGAAAAATTTCCTCAGACTTAAAAATTAAAAAAACTCAAAAAGGGGGGGGCTCCGCAACTTTTCCCTTTAAGGGGGGGTAGTACCCCCCCCCTCCCCCCACCCCCCTCTTAATTCGACGGCCGTCAATGGAAAGTCGTACCCTAATGAATGCTCCAGCATATTAATTGAAAGATATCGACATTTTCTAGTTAATCATGAGTATTCATGAGTCACTGAGCCTTAATTAAGGTCTAAGGAGTTTTGCGTAGGTACAGAAGCCAGCACATCAAGCTTCTACAATCTGTCAAATCAAATGTCTTTAATAGATTTTTAACTTTATCGCTAAAGCAGTAGGTTCAAGGTTGATTGGGAAAATATGAGTCTGTACACAAAATCCAGTCACTTTCTCAGTAGCGCATACAATCAGACACACGGACGATTCAAAAAGACATTTAAACTAATTGGTGATATTAGCTTACAATGGTACGCTCTCTCGGGTCAGTTATGTGTCATTTTGACGGTACTTGGAAAGTTTTAGATGTGTTTTTTAAGTGGTAAAGTAGTTATTGGAAATCTGTAAATTGTTCTATGCAATTGTTTATTTTATTTCATCTTCATCATCATCAACATTCATCTCTTCAGTCGCGCTCAAACGTTAACAGTCTCCGAATGCGTAAGAATTCGGAGACTGTTAACGTTTGAGCGCGACTATAAATACTACCTCAGTATTTGTATTACACAATAAAAAAAGAAACACAAATAAAGAGTACAATAAAGAGTATTCTATTCTATTCAATATTGAAATCAATGCAAGCAAGCAAATTATTATTTTGCCTCATTTTCACGTCTTGTTTTTTTTTGTGGATTTACTTCCGTTGTTTTCCGTTGATATTCAATATGCTTCATGTTATCCTAAAAAACCGGAGATCATGGCAAATACCAAAACACAAACTGAAATCTTCCCAATTTACAATCGGTTAAAAGCCAAACCGTCATTCATCAGCGATAGCATGGCTGAGCCTACCTATGAGGAACAAACGTAAGAAGGAGTATCCTAACTGATACTAAAGGAGAAGTTAATGTAATCAGTAAGTACACAATGGTGTCGATTCTGTTGTGCACAAACTAAACTTAATTTAGGCTATTGCTATCTTTTTCTCTCTAATAAAACGAGAAAGAGACGGCCGTAATTTAGAGCTGTCAAATTTAATCGGAACTAATATTTCCATTCAAATGAAGGGTGCACGTAAAAACATGTCGACTAAAAACACGGTGAAGCGCAAGGCATTAAACTATGTAGTTTGACATCTCTAACTTAGTTCATAGCTATAGCCGTCCTTTTCTCGCACTGCCTTTTAGTAAAAGATAGCAATACTCTAAATTAAGTTTAGTTTTTGCACAACAGAATCGACACCAATAAAACAAAGTCGCTTCCCGCTGTCTGTCTGTCTGTACCTATGTATGAGTAGATCTTTATAACTACGCAACGGATTTTGATGCGGGTTTTTTAAATAGAATGATTCAAGAGGAAGGTTTTAGTATTCAGGGTGTAAACAACCTCATCACGAAGCCAACAACCTCATCACGAAGCCGTCAACCAAGCATTCTGTACATCAAACTAAGCAAACAATCAAGCACATCAAGCTAAACTAAGTAGCTTTACGCAAAAATTTTTGCTGGGAAACGAATTTTTGTTTGGGGTGAAAAGTCATGTTTTATTGTAGAACTCAATGTAACGCACTCAAAACATTGTGCTGATGGATGGATTGAATAGTACGGGGGTCGTGGAGGTAATTACAGTAAACATCTTTAATTAAAAACTTGTATTAAAAAAAAAAATACTTTTCAAAAAAATAAATATATAGGTATTAAAACCCCAATATTTCCGTAGCAAGAAGGTTCCCAGGTGTGGTCTAAAACACAAAAATCAATGACGGGGAGAACAAGTGCCTTTCTGCTTCGTTAAAGGGGTTTTTTACACCCTTTATAATTTGCGGGCGGGCGAAGCCGCGGGCATCAACTAGTAAGTAAACAAAGCATGCACGCTACACAGTTGACACGCATTCTAGCTTACACTCATACGCAATAGAAGATTGAAAGAGAGAGAAAAGCCAATAATACGAGAGAGACCAAAAGATGAGTTAGAGGGTGAGAGTGAAAGATATTGATTGATTGATTGATTGAGTAAGAGTAGTGAGGGAGAGAATAGTAAGTTTAGAGTAAGACACGTGATTCTAACAACAAAAATTACGAACCTCGAGTGTTTAAGCGCTGAAGACATTATCAAGGTCATTCATTAACGGCTCTCTAAACATGAATGAGTAACCTAACATCCACTAATGGAAACAGTACACATGATTTCTTAATAAGTAAACAAAGCATGCACGCTGCACAGTTGACACGCATTCTGGCTCATACCGTCATAGGCATGCGGGTTTAGGAGTCTTTATAGAAGTGAGGACGAGCATTGTTTACTACACTAAACATGCTCAAGAAAACGCAAACTAAAATTGAATAAACTCGTTTCGCTCATAATATACTAAGCTTTTGCCCGCAGCTGCACTCGCGTTAATTTAGAATTATACAATCAGTTTGGATTGTACTCTGTTTGTAATAATATCTATAATTCAATCATGATTCGAAAGACACGTGGCGCTATCTATCATAACAACGAATTGTTTTCCTCGGGAACAGCAGTTTTTTTCGAAATGTAAGGAAACGAACGTAGGGTACTACGCATGCCGAAGTCATGTCATGACACGCGAGGTTGCGATAGTCGCTAAGAGGATCCGAACTTCGTGGAGCACTTCCGACGTTTGGCCCCCAAACTGGAACGGACCGGGGCCTTCAGGCGGCTCCTGCCCAACCTGGGGGGGGGGGGCGAACGTCTCCTGCCGGAGGCTCTACGCGGGAGTCGTGCGGTCCATGGCCCTTTACGGGGCCCCGGTGTGGGCACGTTCATTAAGGCGGCGAGCCGCCCACTTTCGAACGGGCCCCAAAAGGTGGTAGCCGTAAGGCTGGCCCGGGGGTACCGGTACCGCACGATCTCCCGCGAGGCGGCGAGCCTCCTTGCTGGATTGCCGCCATGGGATCTGGAGGCGAAAATCCTCGCGCGCCTTCATGAATGGCGCGCGGAGGCGCTGAGGACGCCGGGGGGAAACTCCGTTGCCGCGGCAAATTGTCGCCCAGCGGACAGACTTCCGGCGGGATCTCATGGCGACATAGAGAGAGCGACTATCGCAACCCCGTGCGGAGCACGCCACAATAGTGGCGATAAGTCCCTTCTTTGAGGAGTGGCTTGAAAGACGCCACGGCCGGCGTCCTCACCTTCCGCCTGACCTCACCGGACACGTTTGTTTCGGGAGGTTCCTGCACCGAATCGGGCGGGAGGAAGAGAACCTCACGTCCCAGCCGCCCCGGGAGACGCCCCGGGTGCCCCGGCGGCCACCGTAGGCGCGGGCCTTTGGACGGTGGGCTATGGGCTAGCTCGCCATCGGTCTGTCTCATGACGACAGGCCGTGTCGACAGCGCGTTCGTGTTCCACGCGCGCCTCAAAGAGAGTCAGCAAAAAGGAAGGGGTCCGCAAAGGCCGATGCCTGCCGGGGTTGCGGGACTGTTCGAAAGAGATACTGTGGCCCCGGACCAGAGGGGGATGAAGGAACATGGATGGGTTTTATTCAGTAAAAGTCTGACACTCCCTCCTGCTCTGCCCAGAGCTGGAGGAGTCATTTGATGATTACACATCCGAAAAAAAAGGGTACTATGCATTTGAAGGATGATCGGTTCAGTGGTTTAGGCGTGAAAAGGTAGGTAACAAACAAAATTACTTTCGAATTTAAAATATTCCTAGGGATACTAACTGTGCTTCGCTTGTAGTAATTTTTTTAACCATTTGGATTGTTGATGCTATAGAATTGTTGATTTTCAATTCAATATTCGTTTGAACTAACGTTACGTTCACGTCGAGTTTGCTATTCGAGCACATGAGTAGGTAAATCATGTGATTCGAGTTTATGGTAAATGCAGAAACTCATTTCTACGAAGTGATACGATTTATATAAACGCAAAAACTGCATAACTTTCTTCCCTTGCAAGGTCAGAGAATAAAACAAAAGTAGTCACGAAATCTAGATTTAAATACAACAACGCATGCGAAACTATAACTTTAACAGTTATCACAAGGACTTGTTAGGCAATGCTTGGTTTACTTACGTCTTATTTATGTTTTCTTAAAAACAAAAACATTGTAGCAGACCTTACTTCAATTCACGACTTGATATTTGACCAGTCTTTCCAAGGGGTATCGTATTACCCAGAGCTAACAGGGTTGTCGGACAGTCGCTCTATGTAAAATAATGGTATTCAGCATCAAAACTGGAAGCCGTCCCCAACATTGTTAGGAAAAGGCATGCAGGTG
This sequence comes from Xestia sexstrigata, assembly GCA_941918905.2. Taxonomy (NCBI): domain Eukaryota; kingdom Metazoa; phylum Arthropoda; class Insecta; order Lepidoptera; family Noctuidae; genus Xestia; species Xestia sexstrigata. The sequence continues at coordinate 10,100,227 of OW799228.2, read as the reverse complement.
ATGTTGATTAGATTTTAATTCTTGTGAATGCTCCTACAGTAACAAAATATAATAAAGACTTTGTATCAAAACAAACACAACATGATCATCTGCTTAGCCCTTTTCAAATTAGAGTCGACCTGTTCGTGAAGAAAGTTTCAGTATTAATGTGGGTGGTTATGAGAGTCTATAAAGACTTCAAAAACGACGGATATTGTCTGTTAAAGATGATATGGACAACTTTCTAAGTTGTCATCACACACCCATAGAATCACAATTACGACTTATAGGGAAGTTTTGAAGAGGAAGACATGCTGCACCGACCCCAAATAAATTGGAAAAAATGATGATGAATGAAACAAACAGAACAATAATTAATTATAGATTAAAGAGTTGCACTAAGAAACGATTTTCCCAAGCTACATACTCGAACTTGAATGCTAATCAATTCGCGGGCAAAACCAAGTAAACTAAAAAAACCCCTAAAAATTACAGACGCTTAAAAATCAACAATCAGACGTCTAAAATTCCACTGATGAAGTGTGAAAGTGTTGAAATCTTTCTGCTTGTCATTAAAGAAATCGAAAAGACATTGCATGACAATTAAATGGCTTATCGTCAATCGTCGGGCATTGTGACATTTTAAGTGTTTTGTCTAGTATCTATGAAGGTCAAGAATTTCTGTGGTATTACTACCACTGATAAATCACGCACTAATTCGGGGTTTACAAAGTAAAATCGACTCCTATTGTTAAAGTCAGTAAAAATGTCATTCATCGAAATCGGATGAATAGTTTAGGCGCTACGGAGCATATGCAATACAAACACACATAGACTGCTAAATTCATAACCCTTCCTTTTGCTTTGCCGTAGTCGGGTAAAAAGGAGTAAATGTAAATACCGTGAAGGCTGACAGGGAGAACGGACGAAACAAAACGCTATTTACTTTGACTGGAACCGGTTGGGTGCACGTGCGTATCAAAGCTAAAAAGTTAAAACAACCATACATAATATTTCTCCAGCAGAGAAAGGCCACAGAAAATGAAGGAGTATGGTGTGAGCAATGATATGAAAGAAACCGGAGTAAATGCTATCGTGACGGTTGACAAGGGAGAATGGAAGAAAAGAACTTCGCAGTATCCAAGTAACATGAGACAAGGACAGGAAGACGCTGATGATGAAGTGAAAGTACAGACAGTGACAGACAAGAGTGAGAGTGAGTGCAGTGAGTGTATGTGTGTGTGTGACAGTGCAGTGGGTAGTGATATCGGGAACTCACAACAAACAGTAAACATGGTAAATTTCCCGTTTCTAGTGATAATGTTAGTGACCATGACAGTTTAAAAACTTTATGAAGTGAAAGTGTTACAATCTTTCCGCTTGTCAATAACGAAATCGAAAAGACATTGCATGATGACTGGAATGAATTGATGACAATTAAATTGATTCTCGTCTTCAATTGTGACATTCTAAGTGTTTTATCTAGTGTACTGTCTATTTAATTTGACTGTTTGCTGAAACGGTAAAATGTCACGGTTTACGGTAGGACTCAATGTGATGCACTGTGCTAATATGGATGCATTAAATGGTACAGGAGCCATAAAGTTATAACATTCAAAACTTGAATTTAAAAATACCATCGTTCAGTAATGAGAGAAAGTGAAAAAATAAACTAGTGAAATAGTTGCATCTTAGATTCCCAATATCTTCGCTAAAAGGTTCCCAGGTATGGTCTAGAACATAAAAATGATTTCAATGACGGGAAGAATAAGTGCCTTTCGGCTTCAAGAATCTTTTTACATCCATTAGAATGATACAGAAAGAATTTTCAATGACGGAATACGGCGGAATGATTGACAATACCGGAATTCAATGACAGTAAGTTATTTCATGAGAAAAATATCTAATACGTACTGTTAGATCAACAATCATAAAACGCAGGTAAAAAGAAAACAATATCCATTGTCCACATTTCTCGAATATATGTAAACTGAGGGATGAAGAATATTTCGTGAGGAAAATTTGAGTATTGAGGCGTGTAATTTCAAAACCCGCTAAACGATTTTTTTGAACCCGTAAACAACGAAAAAATTTTGACGCATTTCTGACTACATAATTAGTAATTACATACTACATACCATTTAAGCGGATTTTGTTTCCAAGCATAGGGTTGAAGGCTCAATTTAGTACTTTTGTTTCCAAGCATAGGGTTGAAGGCTCAATTTAGTACTGTTGTAGCGGGATTTGATCGAAAATGAGTTGCTCACTTTGTAGACAATTAAACGAGCTTTCAGAAGACAACAAAAAGACAATTTCGATGCAAAATTGTTATAGCGGACGCTTCGAATGTTGATTGGTATAAAAGAGCCGTCGTCTGGTCGGAGGATTCTCCCTTTTCTATGGGGTTTCGAGGAACTTAACAGACTGTTCTTTTTACTCCTAAATATTATAGGTGTGTTGTCATAAGCAACGTTCAGTAAGCTTGAACACCTGATACGCTAGACTTTCATTCTCACAGGTTTGTGCGGGTTACGTTGACCGCAGTCACCGCAGCATAGTAGATTCTAATTACTATTAATTATAGTCCAAGTAAGGGGCCGCCTCCACGAACGAAAGAATCACGGTCATATTTGATAATATCGCCGCGATTCTCTATTTCGGAACGTGGCAAGGACGATTCCTTGCCACGTTTTTCTATACACTCTCTTGGGCCGCCTACACGAGCGAGAGAATTGCGGCGATATTTTCGTATAGAAATACGTTGAATCGCCGCGATTCGCTCGCTAATGGAGGCGGCCCGTTAGTCCTGTCTGTGCGTTTTGTGTAAAAAATGATACAACTCATTGAAAGACTTTTTAAATGATATGAATTTATCCAGATTGTGATTATTTTTAATTGCAAATTTGACCATGTACCTGACTACAATATTATTAATTGACTTCACTTTCATTTATGTTTTGTTTTTTTTTGACATTGTTTTGATTTTATTAATATTTTAATTTATGTAATAATTTGCATGCCGTAAGGTAGACTGTAGCCGATCTCATTAATTTATGTACAACATCTTATACCTGTACCTACATTCACAGCAAATAAAGATCTGATTCTGATTCTAATATTTTCCTATATCACTATTTACTTCCAGTAATGAAGAGTGTTCACTTCTTCCGGAAATACCGCTCTTGATTACCGCAAACTTGTCTACGTGAAAGTTATGTGCTTATTTACTTGTTAGTTACCGGTTCTTTGAAATATGGTGTCTATTGCTATAGATGGTGTCGGAGAAAATGAAATGAAGGAAACAGGATGTGATACTGAACTATGTATTTAGCGTCCAGTCGAACGAGATTTAACCTCCGTTTACATATAAGATGAGAGAGAATGCGTAGCGAGGGATGTGTTTGAAACTAACCAATAGTTCTTTTTCACATTTTGAGCTAAGCTTACCCACACGGTCAATATGTGCGGAGCAGCATTTTTTTTTTAATTACGTTCTCTAGAATATAGATGGAGTGACTGCCATCAGGCGCCAGGCAAACTGAAATTAAGATCTTCATAGAGTATAGCCACTCTATGATTCGTCTGTTGCAGCTAGTAGCTGTATAAGAATAGCAGAAAAAATTAAGGGGTTAAAATAATGTATGAGTAGACTGTTGTTGTTAACGATACTGTGACAAACGCAAACGCAATTACTAGGTAATAAACGCCATAGAAAATGAATAATAACAGTGGCTTTGTTAGACTAGACATGCGGGCTTCCGACTGCGCATAACTTGACAATGAATTAGATTTAAATCACCACGTTTCACCGCGCTGTTTCAATGAAAAAGTCACATTAACGAATCGAAACAAGAGTGGAGGAAGACCAAAGAAATGATGGATGGACTGTGTAAAGAATGATAAGGCAAGAAAGAAGGTGTCTGGGAGATGACGAGTAATAGAGAAGTATGGAAGAAGACATGCTGCGCCGACCATAAAAACAAATTGGGATAAAGGCAGGAGAATAATCATATGTAACCAATCCATCCGACTCTCAAAACGGTGAAGGTAAACATCGTGAGGGCACCGGCATGTCCCAGAACCGTAAATTCGAAGACATCCACGAATTAGCACTGAGCCCGTGGTGGATTACAACCCATTCCCTCTCATTAGGAGGCCTGTGTTCCAGCAGCTGATTCAAATATATCCCGATCCCTCAAACTTATTGCAAAATCACACACTTTTCAATGTTTAATCATTTATGATGGCCCATAGCATAGCTAGAACATATTCATCGTGTCCTCCTTTTTTTGGCAATCTTTTACATAACTCTGCATAACTATAAAGTTATTTATTACAAAACAAAAAAATGTAGCGCTGAGCACTAATGCTCTCGTCACGACCTCAACTGAAACGACTTGAGTCAAGAGACTCGCGCGTATACCTTTTTTCTCGCTACTCTTGGCAGGGATTCTAATCTAGTAAAACGGGATCCGTAATCCCGCGGGATTCATCATCTGCCTAGCCTTTTCCTAACATGTTGGGGTCGGCTTCCAGTCTAACCGGATGAAGCTGAAAACCAGTATTTTACATGGAGCGACTGCCTATCTGACGTCCACAACCCAGTTAGTACTGGGTAATACGATACCTCTTGGTAAGACTGTTTGTCAGACTTTTTGGGCCACTGACTACCTGTAACGACTGTCAAAGATCTACAAATGACATCTGGGACCAACAACTCTTGTCAGGGATTCTAATCTAGCAAAACGGTTTCCACAATCCCGCTGCGCTTGGATTCATCTTCACTTATTGACTTGCGGAATTCTGTAGATTTAAAAGGACACCATCGATCCCGCGGGATTGCAATCTCCAAATACTTCGTTCATTTGTTTTTTTTACGCAACACGCGAGCCGCGTGAGCTTGTAGTTCGTGGCGAGGCGATACTAGTCTCTATACGGATGACCTTCAACCGAAACCTGCTGTGAAATCTGAGAATAATATAGTTTTTAACACGGCGTATCGCGAAAACTAATTGTTGGACGCGCCGCTTTGTTTTTGAGATAATAAATGTCCATGTTTCATTGTTTTTTTTGTCATGATTTTGTATGGAGCTAGCACAAGAAAAGATGATGATAAAACGCTCTGCTCAGGTAATCTAAGACAGGCTACCTAAAGAGCGAAGTAACTTGCGCAAAGAGAGGCATCCATCACCTCACAGCTTTGTGAAATTTCAAGAATACTAGAAAATATGCAAACCGTAGTCACTAATTGCCTAGCCTTTTCCCAACAATGTTGGGGTCTGCTTCCAGTAAAACCGGATGCAGCTGAATAACAGTATTTTACATGGAGCGACTGCCTATCTGACCCCTACAACCTAGTTAATACTGGGTAGTACAATACCCTTTGGTAAGACTGGTTGTCACACTTTCGGGCCACTGACTATCTGTCTGACGACTAGCAAAGATCTACAAATGACAGCCGGGACCAACGGTTTAACGTGCTTTCTGAGGCACGGAGGAAACTCGGTATGTAATGGGTGTCCCTTCCACGGACCAACCCAGGAAAGTGCGTATTAACCTGAAGATAGACCCGAGCGACTGATACTATTTAGCCACGAGCTCATAAGCAGACCAAAGTAAAGACTAATATGACGGCAGATAGAGCCTTGATTAAAGAGCGAGAAAAGTCGGATGGATTGATGGCACCTGATAGGGAAGTATGGATGAAAAAGACATGCTGTTACAACGAATAACCAACGATCAGTGGCCCGTATTAGTCCTGGAATAAAAGAACTGGAAGTTATGGGACGAGGCCTTTGCCCACCAGTGGGATAATATAGGCTAACAGACACAGTAATGCAGAGGATGACGATAACGTAATAGCCAAACATGTATACGGAATTTAGATATGTACAATTGTTGATTATCAAACAGTCGTCAGCTTATTAGTGTTAGATAGATAGGTATGTGGAGCAATTAACCGATAAAACAGGTGTGATAGTGGTCAAACGGCCGAAAACATAAAAAAACCTATTCTCATAATATGTTTTTTTATTACCTATAACTAGAGAGCAGCGGTGGCCCAGTGGTGGCAGCCCCGACTTACGAACAGTAAGTCATAGGTCCGAACCCAGAGAGGCGCATTTACTTTGTGTAATTTATTTCATCACCACTGCTCTCAAACCGGTGAAGGAAAACATCGTGAGGAAACCGGCATGTCCTAGAACCAAACAATCAAAAACATGTGACACATACTAATCCTGGGCCCGCGTGGTGGATTGCCCATACGAAAAATACACGCTTTGACGTGGAGTTGCGGACACCAGCCCGTTATACAATTATACAGTACAGTAGTGTCACTAGAATTGAGTAGCTTACTAACACAATTGAGTCTTGTTCATGATAATCCTTTTTCTGCCCTCGACCCGCTCTATTTGGGGTCAGTGCAACATGTTTTCTTCTTCCATACTTCTCCTATTACTCGTCTACTAATATGTCATTTATACTATACTTACTAGCTTATGCCCGTGGCTTCACTCGCGTTAATTTATAATTTGACAATCAATTCGGGTTGTACTCTGCTTGTAATAATATAATTCAATCATGATTTGAAATACACGTGGCACCATCTATTATCATAAGAACGTTATCGTTGTTTTCATCGGGAACAGTACTTTTTTTTTCGGGATGAAAGGTACCATATGACCTGTACATCTGTTGATTGACTGATTCCGTCTACCCAACATCTAAATAAAGAAAGTCACTTCAAATTTTTCTTCGTCACCGAAATCATTTCCCAAAACCCCTCAAACATATAATTCTACACATCAAAACCTTAATTAACAAGACTTAATCAGACATTCAGACCCTACTCAATCCACCATTACTGCTCACCCACTTATTACGTACTTATTACTCTGATGCAATCCGCGCCGAGCGTATCGGGGCTACAGCTTCCGGTGTTTTGTTTTTAAGATACTCGTTACTGTTCAAGTGAAGTTTTATACGTAACAGGTATATTGATCAAGAGGAGCTCGTGGCTAAATGATAACAGCCGCTGGGGTCGATCTTCAGGTCAAGCTGTGCTTATCTAGAGTTGGTCCGTGGATGGGTTACCGCCCATTACATACCGAGTTTCCACCGTGCTTTGGAAAGCACGTTAAGCCGTTGGTCCCGGCTGTCATTTGTGATCTTTGACAGTCGTTACAGGAAGTCAGTGGCCCAAAAAGTCTGACAACCAGTCTTACCAAGGGGTATCGTATTATCCAGTACTAACTGGGTTTTGGAGGTCAAATAGGCAGTCGCTCCATGTAAAATACTGGTATTCAGCTGCATCCGGTTAGACAGGAAGCCGACCCCAACACAGTTGGGAAAAGGCTAGGCAGATGATGAGAAAGGGCGCAGTCATACAATGGATACAGATCACTCTCTCTGTCATATGATGGCCTAGTACCTTTGTGAGAGAATGTTAGGCCACAAAAGTGATGAATGAAAGGCACTTGCATGTGGCTGAAATGAGAATGCTAAGGGGGATGTGTGGTGTTACACGAATGGATGAAATAAGAAATGTGTACATAAGAGGAAGTCTGAAAGTGGCGCCGGTGACTGAAAACCTATGTGGTAATCGGTTGTCGTGGAATGGGCATTAGATGCGGAGGATTGAGAAAAATGTCGTGAGGAAAGTTTTGTGTATAAATGTGGATGGATATAAGAGTAAAGGAAGAATAAAGAAACGATAGATGGACTGTGTAAAGAATGATATGTCAAGAAAGGGGATGACTAATGAGATGACGAGTAATGGAGAAGTATCGAAGAAGAAATCATGCTGCACCCCTGCATGTCATTGGAGACAAGACAGCTGACTGAAATCCAGACTGCAGACAAACTAATAGCGCTACGTCCATTTCCGTGTTACGCAACGTTAAGACCTTGCAGATGTAGATCAATCAATTTTCACGGTGCTCCGATGCTGTGACCCGTAATGAAGAGAAATCACATGAAATGATGAAACTATTGCAATTGAAATAAACTTCCATTAAAGGCGTACCGATACAAAGTTTTGTGTCCCCCTTGAGCTATCCACGAATTAGACACAATAGTTAAACAATGGCGTCCTGACCGAATCGGTCGGGTGGACAGTTCATGATTTAGCCGCTGAGAAGTTTTCTCGTTAGGAGAAGATCCTGGTTGCAGGATCAAGTCATGTCTTCATCATGTCATCAAAATGTATTGTCACCAGAAACAAAGGTGTGTGCAAATTTTCAGCTCGATCGGTTGGGGGGAACTAGTTTGAAATTCAGTTGCAAAATTTGATCAATACATACGTCGTGATGGCTCGACTCTCATGCATGAGGTTGTGGGTTCAAAACCGGGCAAGTACCAATGTGACTTTTTCAACTCATGTGTACTTTTTAAGTTTATCTTGGACATCACAGACATCGGTGAAGGAAAACATCGTGAGGAAACCTGGACTTATAATTAATATAAGATACTTACAAACTAACTAGACAAGTTGAATGTAAAAAATAATATTAAAAAAAAAAAAAATGGTAAATTGGTACGCAAAGCCAAAATAGATATTTCAAATCTTTCCGTAAGAATATGGATAGTTATATTCCGTAAAAAGTTTGAAAATAGTTTACTAATGTAGATATCTCATAGTACGTATTACATAACAGCAATCGTTACATCTATTTTAAATACTAAATGTACAAAATAAAATCAGGTTTATAAAAGAACTCGTCTAGGTAGACTTGTTTAGTTTTGAATTCTAATTTAGGAATAACCGAAAACAGGTAAAGCGGATTCATGGCTTGTTTTAGTATTTTCGGCAAAACAAAACTAATAAAAAAAAAAAAAAAATTACATCTGGCAGCTCATACTTATTTACCAACTGCCTAGCATTTCCCCAACTATGTCGGGGTCGGCTTCCAGTCTAACTGGATGCAGCTGAACACCAGTATTTTACATGGAGCGACTGCCTATCTGACCTCCACAACCCAGAGTACTGGGTAATACGATACCCTTAGAAGACTGGTTGTCAGACTTTTTGAGCCACTGACTACCTGTAACGACAGTCATAGATCTACAAATAACAGCCGGGACCAACTGCTTAACGTCCATACGTCCATCCACAGACCAACCTAGGACAGCACGGCTTAACCTAAAGATCGACCCGAGCGGCTGTTATTATTTAGCCACGAGCTGACCCACTCCTACCCACATAGAAGATATACCTGTACCTATCCCAGCAGTGGGAAGGTTATAAAGATTAATCTAGGAAATACCCAGTAATGTGTTATTCCGGGCTGAAATGGTGATGCCAAGAGCTACCAAGCAAGCTACAAGCAAGCAAGCAAGCACAAGCAAGCAAGCAAGCTACTTTCATGTAGTTCGTACCGATAGGAGACAAGACGCACAAAGGCTGGGCTGACCTAATCTATTGACCGAAACCGCTTGATAATCATAATGATAACTGTTACAGGATATATGATAACATTAAAAACACAAAATAACACACTTGTACTACTCAAAGGAGTAAGTAAGGAACGAATATATTAGAGGAAGTTTAAAAGTTGCGCCAGTTGGACTTGTGATGAGGAGGGACGAATGGCACGTGACTAAAAGAGTGATGAATATAAATGTTGATGGATGGAAAGGGAGAGGAAGACCAAAGAAACGGTGGATGGATTGTGTGAGGAATGATATGAAAGTTATAGGAGTAAATGATAGCGTGACGGTTGACAGAGGAGAATAGAAGAAAAAAACGTATTGCGCTGACCACAAGTGACCTCGGACAAGGACAACAAGTGGATGATGACAATTCAAAGGAGTGCTTGGAGGTGTTCGTATGCTATGTATTGTTCTCCTGACCGAATTTCGGCTATGGCGACTAATCTCAACATAGATATACAATCCTTTGACGTAACATAACGTCACGACTCACGCCTGTAATCCCCGAAAGGTTGTATATGACTGAAGCAGACAAGGATAAGAATACCATGCTGGGGTGATTGTGGAGAATGCAATAGTGTACCCGCACCCCAGCCTGAAGTGACGAGGAGAGTACACCGTGTTGTTTTAGGCAGTAGGAGTGATCTGACCCCTCCGCCGTGCATCAATTGAGGATTTCGACACGTAAAACAAGTAATATTTAATTAAAGCATCGAAAAGCTTGACTGCAAATTGTATAATGTATTTATATTTTTGTAATTTCCTTCATTTTGATATCCTACTCGACGAAGAAACACCTATCTAATGACACTTGGGTTTTTGAGACAAATCCAATGATACATTAATCGTCGATATTTATCCAGCCATTTGGACCATACAAAATAATAAAGAAATTTACATAGAAACATACTCGTACAAGAAACGCGCGAAAAACATAACCCTTTCTCGGCAGTCGGGTAATAAAAGGGGAAAAAATTACCTGTTGTAGTCCGACAACACCAACCTTTCCCAATTGTTGGGGATTTACCATGGGGGATACCCTACGAGAAAAACCATACCGTCGAAACAGACAGCAAGTTAATTTATTCGTTATGAATATTCCAGCCGATGTTATGCTCAAAAAACTGGTTCTTTCATAAACTAGTTTATATTTTGAACAAGATACATAAAATTAATTAAATGTGTTCAACTTGATTTTCGAGATATCATCCATCATAAGTTAAATGTAGATGAGAATGTTTTGTGATTATGTATCGAGCGATTGAAGCCAAATGAGAAATTAATATTAGAGATAGATTGTAAGTGGCGCCAGAGACTTAGGCTGAGATTCACAGACCACACTTTACTTTACAGCAAAGGAGTCTTCATAAAGTAAGCTTTGTATTACCGAAGTTTACTTTCATCTTATTTAATTTCAGAGACAGTTGCTTGACTTTCCTTAGAAAAGTAAGGCTCCAAAGTAAAGTTTAGGGAAAGACGTGTGGCTGTTACGTTAAACGCATAAATGTTTTGGAGAACATATTTTTAAATCAAGTTTTATTTCCTAAAAAAAATAGTTATTAACATATTATTCAAGACGAGTGTTTATAACGTGCTCTTGCTTAGATTTATATTAATATTATTATCATTTTATATCAAAACTAGGTGTTTGGAAAAAAACATGTATTACGTGGAACGAAACGAAACATCGTTGACGTTGACGTTCTGTTTACTGCTTGTACGTAAAATTCAATTTCATATTTAATTTACTTATTTGATTCGATCTACGCATTGCCTAAGGACTCCCGAATTCCGATACCGCCTCACCTGTTAACTTGTTGGATCGGTAACCAGGTAGGTAGTATTTGCAACAATTGTCAGTCAGGTAGTAGTATCAAGTCCGTTAAAACAAGCCAGGGTCGGGAAGATTATTAGGAATATCAGAAACCGGTAGACACAGCAAAATTCGTTAGAAAAATATATTATCATAAAGTTAGGCAAGAAAACAAACGACACGACGAACCGCCAAAATACAAACACACTATAAATGTCAAATCGACATGACGTTTTGAGCTATAACCCAACCAAAATAAAATATGCTTCGGTTCTTAAGAAATTAGTTTTACATGAAGGACTACATTATTTATACGTATAGTAATGTAAAGTTTACTTTGAGGCCAAAGTCATGATTATCGACTACTTAGCCTTTACTAAGCAAAGTATAATTTTTGGAAAGTAAAGAAGAGCTTGACAGAACCAAGAAATATATTTTTGGGTGAAAGTAGATCTTTCCATCAAAGTAAAGTTAAAGTGCGGTCTATGAATCTCAGCCTTAGAGCGAGATGAGACGAAGGGATGTAATGACATTGGCATTTGACTGAGCAGAATAGATTAGAATAGAACAGAATAGAATAGTCATTTATTTGCTCAGAATGTAGGTAATTAGAATAAGATGGTTACAATAATGTTACAGAAACCTTGTAGTTGTACATTCTACCATTTTGGTATGCAAACATTGATGCAGAGACTCATCATTATCTGCCGAATACCAATATGGAGCGGCTGCCTATCTGAATTACACAACCCTATTAGTACAGGGCAATACGATACCCATTGGGTAAGACTGATGGCTGTCAGACTTTCGGGCCTCTGACTACCTGTAACGACTGTCAAAGATCTACAAATGACAGCCGGGACCAACGGTTTAACGAGCTTTCCGAGGCACGGAGGAAACTCTGTATGTAATGATTGATCCACGGACCAATCTAGGCAAGTATGGCTTGATCTAAAGATCTACTCGATCGGCTGTTATTATTTAGCCACGAGCTCCAGTAAGATGACGACAACACGAAGAAGCACCGATCACCAAAAAAATACTTTTCGAGTTTCGAACATCTTGATAAAGCATACATCATGTGGAAACTTGGACAGTCGTTACAGGTAGTCCAGTAGCCGGAAAGTCTTTTTTTTTTTGGGACAATCCCGCCACACTGTTCCCAAACCACTGTAACTCCTGAAAGCCAGAATCAACAGTGGCGACCACCAGAAAACCGCCGAGACAATGAAGCTCGACGAAGTCCCAGAGAATGAATTAAACTGTCTTGGATCCCGCAACGAAATTAATCAGAAAAGTATAGTGGAGGAGTAGGAAAAAAACCGCAATATCCACTTTTCAGCCGGAAAGTCTGACAACGAGTGTTACCAAGAGCTATCGAATTACACAGAAGGTTGTGGAGGTCCGATAAGCAGTCGCTCCATGTAAAATACTGGTATTCAGCTGCATCCGGTTAGACTGGAAGCCGACCCCGACATAGTTGGGAAAAGGCTAGACAGATGATGATATCATGTGGAAACCTTAATTGAAGACTGGTTTAGGCAATTTCACCCGCAGTGAGCAAGCATGGTGACTAGTTCCATTATTTTCAGATTCTTTGAAAATGGAACTAGTGGTTATAAAAAACAACAGTAATTCCATCATGGAACTGTTAATGGTACTAGTGACAATGAAGGATGCCTTTGCAATGTAAGAACTAGAACAGTTACAGACAACAGGCGAAATGTAGACAAACCGAACACTGTTACCTTGAAATTATATCAACTTCCACAGATACAAAACCGGTTTTTTTTCAACTGCTCCGCTGGTCTTGTCGTCACAAGCGAGACTACTGAGCATGAGGTCCCGGGTTGGGAAATGATATTGGGTTTTTCCATCAGAAATTTCGCAGTAGCATTCTCGATATGTGCCCGGTTGATGGCAGTAAGGTCGCCTCTATTACATGGGACTTAAACATAACTGGCGAAATGTGGGTGTACTGTTAGGTACACCTCTGCTTAACCCTTCGGGGGTTACCGGCGTGATGTTATGTTATTTACAACTCGTCGTGCCCCAAATTGTTACTTGTGCTGAAAACAAATTGTTGTACCTCAAAACATTCTTTTCGACACGTGATTTGACAGAGGAAGACAAAGACTTTGTGTGAACTAGGTTTGATTTTAATACAATCGTAAAGAATTGCGGTTAACTGCGTAAATAGGGTTGGTAGTGCGAGATGTTTTAATTAGAACTAGTTAATGCCCGCGGCTTTGCCCGCGGTTCTGTAATTGACCCACGGGAATAAAATATCCTATGTACAGTTAATCCAGGTTATAAACTAACTGTGCGCCAAATTTCATACCGATCCGATCAGTAGTTTTTGCGTGAAAGAGTAACTAACTTAGATTATTAGTACGATTTACGGTAGATGGTTAGTTTATTTCATACCGAGTTTCCTCCGCATCACATGCTCATACCACGAAACCGATTACCTCACAACTTCTTTTATTGTTTTCTCCGCGGTTGCTCCCGCAATACGCGTGTCGTTGGAGCGCATAGTTCGTGGCCAAGCCGTTACACCGACATAATCCACACTTGGTTCAACATAAGTTAATCTGAGTCACATTATGACAATGTTAAAAACTAAAGCTAACTGAGTCAGCCCTGTGTCCGAGCTATTGTTAGATTTTATCTTAGTAGGTTAAACTTTGTTTAAGTGAAGTCGGAAGATTTAAGTTATCTGCATGTTTTAATGCGGAATGGTAAATACTCATCAGGAAATCTTCGGAAGAAAAATCTGCTAAGATGTAAGCGTGCTTTAATGATTAGGTATGGTACATATAGTACATAAGTATATGGTACATAAGATATGTAAGTATCTTAGAAGACTTTTCTAGACTATTCAAGTATCACTCGACGTGAAGACTATTTTTGAACCAACTCATAATATTTACAATTGACCCTTTTTCTCAACAAATAAACAAATCAATCAGTACAGTTACAATGTCAAAGATAACGGAGTTCAAGGGCTAAACTGATCCACGATTAAACCTAGACCTTTTTAAACTCATATCTAGATTTTATGACCGATCATCCAATAGATGGATTTTCGATCTGATTAGGGGAGATATCAGTCTATTGTTGAATGGAAAAATCTGGGAAAAACACAATGATTTTGTTGATGGCTTTTAAGGTAAAGGAGAAAATCAACATCTAAGTACCTGCCTTTTCCAACTATGTTGGGGTCGGCTTCCAGTCTAACCGGATGCAGCTGAGTTACAGTATTTTACATGGAGCGATTGCCTATCTGACCTCCACAACCCAGTTAGTACTGGGTAATACGATACTCGGTAAGACTGATTGTCAGACTTTCGGGCCACTGACTACCTGTAACGGCGGTCAAAGATCTACAAATGACAGCCGGGACCAACGGCTCAACGTGCGTTCCGAGGCACAGAGGAAACTCTGTAGCAGCTGAATACCAATATTTTTAATGGTGAGCTGTCCTGAGAATCTAAGATGGAGTGCGTTAGTCAGACCTTAACAGCAAGTTGGATAAGCAAAGTTATTTTTATTGCCCGACTACGGCAAAGCCATATAAATTAAAAGGAAGGGTACGATACATACGATTTTAACGGTCTATGTATGTATGTTTGTATTTACGTATGTTCCTCCGTAGCGTCTAAACTATTCATCCGATTTTGACGAATAAGGTGTCAATCGATTCGTTATTATGACCCGGGTAACACAGGCTACATTTTAACCGACTTCAGTAATACGAGGAGTCGATTTTACCTTGTAAACCCCGATTTTAATAAAAGCATAATTTACGTTATTAACGGTTCCATAGATGCACATTTGGTAAACTATTTTAACTTTCGGTCTAGCCAACGTAGTAAACGTAGTAACATCATCGTATTTTTGAATTGACTACATCTACATTAAATACCACATTTAATAGCCCCCTAACACGTACGGCAAGGCAATATAATGAAAGGTCCAAACAGACAGACTACCCTGTTGATATTTTCTCCATGAATTTCGCTTCATACAGACGTGCCGTATTTAAACAATGCGATAAATGCATGTGTAAGTATCTCAAATTGGTTTGTTTTGCAGTGTTCTAGATAAATTTAGTGTTCTACTAGGCACACTTTTTATTATTGTTCTCCTTTGTCTCTGATATTCATATTTCAATGTTATGCAATCCTGTTATTTGCATGATTACTGAAATGCCAATATTAGATGTTGTTTGATGTGAATTGTAAGTGATTGTGCTGTTGGTGTGCTTATTATAAATAAATAATTTTCCAGTCGTCGGGTTTTTAAAGCCCTTCTAACCCTAAAATTAGCAACTCTATTTGTGGTGGTTCAAACTTCGTTTGAAATGCTGTTAGAATAAAGTTCTAATCAGCTTGCACTACAAAGCGGTTGTTACGTCAGTCACTGCGGCCGAATAGTGCGAAATGAGTGGTTTTTTGCGATTTACAAAAAATCTATTGATATTGATTGGACTAAAAAAATAAAACACGTAAGACCTGCTTTATAGTTAGTTCAGTTAGTATGCAAAGTTTCATGATTTAATTTCAAGTACTTTTTGAATACCAGCGGTGTATTGTTCGATTTGGAGGTAACTTTGGATTTTTTTTCTATCGAGAAAAGTTTATGGAATCGTGTTTTCGTCACACATAAGACTTAGCATTAATCCTCAACTTTACCGTATATTTATTTCAAAATTAATGCTGCAGTATTTTAGGAGTAACGGAGGATCATGCTAAGCCATTTGAGGAATATAGAGCCCTTAAGTTGTAGTACACAAATTCTTGTTTAATCGTACATCAACGGTTTCTTTATCTATGTCTTGCTGTCAGTACTTTAGTGCTAATGAAGGGAGATAGGTAGTATGTATGTATTATTAATTTATCGTAAGCAGTAGCATGATCTCTGAACTTTGAAGATCAGTTCGACACGTGTGTTTGGGTCCCTAACCTACGCAATAACACTTTAGCGAATTAATGTTCGTTTCTTTTGGTTTACAAGTTTGAACGTGGCGTCATTTGTACAAAATTTGAACCAAAATCGTTTTGTTACCCGACTACGGCGCAGCCAAAAGGAAGGGTTATGGTTTTGACAGTATATGTATGTACGGTCGAACAAGCTATTTGGTTTACATTTTACAATGTAATTTGTGGGCTAAACTGTAAACCAAATAGCTTGTTCGACCGTACGTTGGTATTTACGTATGTTCCTCCGTAGCGCCTAAACTATTCATTCGATTTTGATGAATAAGGTGTCAATCGATTCGTTATTATGGCCCGGGTAACATAGGCATACGTTTTAACCGACTTCAACAAAAGGAAGAGTCGAGACCCTTACCTTGTAAACCACGATTTTTATTAGATCGAGATTTTTTAGCGGTAGTTATTACCATCTTCCTGCCAAGTAAGATGGGATAAGGACCTTCTCCCATGTTACTTGTGGTCGTCGCAACACTTTCTTTTCTTCCATTCTCCTCTGTCAACCGTCACGATATCATTTACACATTATTCCCTCATATCATTCCTCACACAATCAAACTAGGAACCAAAAAAAAACAGAATAAGTCATTTCTACACTTTTATGAACTTGGAGGGTTGTATTGATGATTTTGATGATTATAATTCTACGACTACATACGTCTTACAGCCGCGAATAATATTTTAATCAACATACGACCTAGCACTGGCCTGCATATTGCATAAAACGTAAGAAAATTTGATTTTCGCGGTCTACCCTGGAGCATCAGCCTTAACTTGAGGGGCATCCGTGGGTCGCATGGTTTTGGCTTTTAGCGGTAGTAACTAGTAGACCACACAAATACTTGTTTTCTCTCTCAACCTTGGCATGTTATGAAATAAGTATTTTACATAGATTACAAGATCAGGGTGGGAAAATATTATCTTCTTTAATGTTTTACTTTCAAATAAGTAATTAAATGGAAAGTTCTCAAAACAAGGCAAACAATAATGCTTATAGAGCAATGGTGATAAATATGATAATAGCGGAAAAGACCGCGAAATCAAGCGCCGTATCCAACTAGGGTGGGGTGCTTTTGGTAAGCTGTCCGACGTACTCAAGTCGAAGCGGGCGCCCATAAACCTAAAGCGTCGCATGTTCGAGCAGTGTGTCCTCCCAGTCATGACGTACGGGGCTGAAACTTGGACGCTCACCAAACACACTATCCACCGCATGCAAGTCACTCAGAGAGCTATGGAACCAGCCATTTTGGGCATCTCCCTCAATGATCGGGTGAGAAATACCGAAATACGGAGACGAACGAGACTCACGGACATAGCGGTAGTGACAGCAAAAAGAAAGTGGAATTGGGCGGGCCATATATGCAGTAGACTGGATGGAAGATGGGGGTAGAAAGTGCAGGAGTGGAGACCACGGACGGGACGGAGGAATGTGGGAAGACAATCGATCGACTAGGTGGACAGACGATCTTATTAAAGTGGCCGGAAGAAACTGGATAGCCATGACACAAAACCGCCAAAAGTGGAGTGATTTGGGAGAGACCTACACTCAGCATTGGATGGCTTGGTTGAAGAAGAGAGAAGAGATATGACTATAAATATGACATTTCTGATAACTACGCGATAGTTTTATTAAAATCATTCTGTTTTCGGTCATGAGCATGAGGTCCTGGGTTCGATTCCCGGATCGAGCAAAGTGTTATTGGGTTTTTTCATCAGGAATTTCTCAGTAGCAGCCACGGAGTCTGGATTTGAGCCCGATTGATGACAATACGCTCGCCTATTACATGTGACTTAAAAACATAAGTGGCGAAATGTGGGTGTACTACGAGTACACCTCTGCCTAAACCTTAGGGGATTACAAGCGTGACGTTATGTATTTATGTTAATTACAATACTATACCGCTTTCAAACCATTGTATATAAGTAAACCTTACTTTTCAAATAATTACATAACATTAATGAATCTGACTGTTCGGTTTAATCACAACATTTTATTACAATACATAATCAAGATTGTAAATATACGTACTTTCACTTGATTTTGTTTGCGTAAACAATAATTAAGAGCCTATACTACCATTTTTTTTTTTCGGATGGGAAATCATCAAATGACTTCTCCCGCTCTGGGCGGAGCAGGAGGGAGTGTCAGACTTTTACTGACTAAAACCCATCCATGTTCCTTCATCGCCCTTTGTGTTCCGGGGCCACGGTATCTCTTTCGAACAGTCCCGCAACCCCGGCAGGAGCCTATACTACCTCAAATAAGCAATTCTATATTTAGTAGTTCAAACTTCGTTTGAAATACTGTTAGAAGTTCTAATCAGCTTGCACTACAAAGTGGTTGTTACGTCAGTCACTGCGGCCGAATAGTGCGAAATTAGTGGTTTTTTGCGATTTACAAAAAAATCTGTTGATTGGGCTAAAAAAAAAAATATATATAAGACCTGCTTTACAGTTAGTTCAGTTAGTATAAAAAGTTTCATGATCTAATTTGAAGTATTTTATGATTGCCAGCGGTTTATTGTTCAGTTTAGAGGTAACTTTGGGATTTTTTTCTATAGAGATAATTTTATGGGTTCGTGTTTTCGCCAAATATAGGACTTAACATTAATCCTCAACTTTACTATATATTTATTTCAAAATTAATGCTGCAGTATTTTAGGCGTAACGGAGGATCATGCTAAGCCATTTGAGGTAGTATAGGCCCTTAATTACGGTACAGCCGTTTTGGAGCCGGGTGACAATAACTATACTGACATTATCATCAGGAAATAGCCTCTTGAGAAAATGTCTGTAGACACGTCTGACATTTTATGTATCGAACTCTACATTTCAATAAACATTCTTTTAGAGTCATGTTTCTACCATTCATAGAGTTGCAATTCAAAATAACTAAACAGTAGTCCCCTTCAGTTAAAAATAACCAGACATGTTCTAAAAATAACTGAAGAGGGTCGAAACGTCATAAACATATGGTTACAATGTTTTGTTGTTTATTTTTAGATAGAGTTGTTTGAAGAGGGATTCTGGTTTCAAGTGGGTTTAGGAAGGAAGTTGTGTTTGGGGTGAAAAAGGTCGTGGTCTGCCTTAAGGGTGATATGCGTTATGGACGTCTGTTTATTATACCTAATAAGCTTATGTTTAAGTGCGAGGCATGCTCCATTAAGGTGAATGCTCCAACCAGCCCGCGAAATTCAAATTTTCTTACGTTTTTTGCAATTTGCAGGCCAGGGCTAGGTTGTATGGTGATTAAAATATTGTTCGCGATTGTAAGACGTATGTAGAGAAAAATCAAAATAACCAATCATCATCATTTGTAATCAACAAAATCATCAATACAACCCTCCAAGTTAATAAAGGTCTAGCAATGACTTAGACCTTGAAAAAAATCGTTTCTCGACCTTTATGAACTTGGATTGGTTGTATTGATGATTTTGATGATTATAATTCTGTAACTATATACGTTAAAATTTGAATTTCGCGGGCTACCCTGACGCTTTCACCTTAAATAGTTTGGAAAAGGCTGGGCAGATGATGAAGAGTAAATAAATAATATCATAAATATATATTTATTACCCGACTACGGCGAAGCCAAAATGTATTTACGTATGTTCCTCAAATCCTCCGTAGCGCCTAAACTATTTATCCCATTTTGATGGTGTGGTGTGGTAATAAGGTGTCAATCGATTCGTTCTTATGGCCCGGGTAACATAGGCTACATTTTAACCGACTTCAACAATAGGAGGAGTCGAGTGTAAACCCCGAATTTAATTAAAGTGATTTTTCAGTAGTCGGGTTTTTAAAACCCGACCACACAAATTATTTTTTATCATTACAAATAGTTAACTGTTACAAACTACCTAAGTTCGATTAGTCATAAATATTATTTCACATAATTACTTAGTTAGCAAATAATTTAGTTGATGCCTAGTCGAGGAGCTGTAATTTGTCCTCATGACTAAATAAATAAATAAATATCGCTATACATTAAAAAGTAATATTTGTAATCTCCTTTTAATTTCCTTAATTTAGATTCCTACTCGTTTTGGTTGGAAAAAAAAAATTAACGACAATTTAGCGCCAAACATACGCCATTTTCTTTTTTTTAAACACCTAAGTATAGGACACTTCGGTTTTTGAGACGAATCTAATGATACCTTAATCGTCGAAATCCATCCAGCCATTTGGAACATACGAGCTTATAAAGTTTACAAAGAAACTCTACATCATAACCGTTCCTTGGAAGTCGGGTATAAAAAGAGAAATACATCCGTCTTTGAGGAGAAAGAGCTACAAAATGCTCAACAATCAGTCTGTTCACTTCACACAAAGAATATTAGATAACACAATACATATTGTACATAAGGCTGTATTTACATAAACACCATACAATATTAAACGCACGCAAAACTCATATAAGCTCACTTTTACTTGGCTTTCAAAATAATTAATGAGATTTTAATTGCATCTCATTTTTCTAGGTACTGCGTCGTTGGTCTACTGGTGTAAGCGCTACTGCTGAGCATAAGGCACTGGGTTCGACTCCCAGGTCGACCAGTGTTATTGGATTTTCACTAAAAAGGGAGCAGGACGCAGGAACACCTCCGCCAGTAAAAATAAAATAATCATAGTGGGACAGTAATAGGCTGGCCTATTACTGTCCCACTGCTGGGCAAAGGCCTCTTCTCAACAGAGAAGGCACGACCATTGATCACCACGTTTGCTCAAGACGGGTCGGTGATTTCAGATTTATATTCAATATAAGTCCAGGTATCCTCCACCGATGTCTGTGATGTTCAAGATAAACTTAGAAAGTACATAAGAATTGAAAAAGTCACTTTGGTACTCGCCAGGGTTTGAACCCACACCACAACCTCATAGTAGTATAAATATGCACATGAATAACCGTTAATTAGCATGTCATACACACATCAAAAAAAAAGTTTGTGATCACTAGCATATAAGCTGATATAATTTTTAAAATTGAACTTGAATAAAAAAAAATATTTGTTGTGTGTTTTCTTTAATTAGAAATACCCTGTTTGAATTTAAAAAATAAGCACAATAATAAATAATAACAAGAAGAAGGAATCATAAATATACCGTAACAAAAAAGATTTTGATTTTTCAAAGTGATCGCAAACTTTTTTTTGATGTGTGTACAATCAAACCTAACTTCATGGCATGAATTACCACTAGATTTCCGTAAAGTAACGCCTGATTCCGGAACTCAGGAACACCTTCTGCCTAAACCCTCGGGGATTACGGTCACGATGTTATGTTACAAAACATATAATTATAGTACATACCATAAGAGTTACATAAACACCACACAATATCGCACTAGTTACTCGACTCATGCAAAGCCATTAATCTGAAGTAGGTTGCGATATTGTTAGTAGTGGGTCTTCGAAGACAATAAAATCTCAGAGAACCCACTAGTAGGTCGTGGGTTAGTAGTGGGTCTTCGACGACAATAAAATCTCAGAGGACCCACTAGTAGGTCTTGGGAGACCAGTGGCGTGCAGTAGTATTCCACGAAGGGTAGGCCACGAAATAATGATAGCAAAAAAAAATTTTCATCGGCGCCATCTTGGATTTTCATTTTGACCTCATTTTCATTATCACCAACCCCAATAACAGTCCGCAAAAGTATAATAGGCCTCGAGTTCGAACCCGAGACAAGCACCTCTGATTTTATGGATTCATGTGCGTGTATTGTATAATTATCACTTTCTTTGGTAACGAAAACATCGTGAGGAAACCAGCATGCTTGAAAGATATTTCTCGACGGCATGTAAAGCCAAGTCAGAGGCCCATGGGCGGCATAAAACTCTGACACCAGGTTAGGCACTAACCACACGATTAAAAAGAAGTAGTAGTTACTTAGACTTTGGGTGTGCCTGGTTGTGGCAAAAGTCTCATCTTCAAACATAAACAGCGTAATGTGGGTGTACTTACACCTCTATCTACACCTTCGGGTACAACAGGCGTGATATTACATAAATATTAACTACCATTACATGACTAACCTTCACTCCTAACTTGGAGAACAAGATAGATGAATAACAATTACATAACAATACTAATATTAATGAATAGTCTTCATTGGTTCCGACATGGAGCTTGAAGCCGGTCCAAATAGGACGATGAATATGCGGAAATCCCTAATTCAGAGCATTGTACCGTATCAGACTATAATGTTCCCAATGCTGGGACACCATGCCAGGCCTCCTCTCTATAAGAAGAAGTGGTCCGTAATTCACCACAAAGGCACAGGGCGCAATAAATGTGTGGATAGCTGACCAGAAATATGACGGATGGATTGCATTGTATGTTTTAAAGATCATATAACAAGACTAGCAAGGGGGTGACAACTGAGATGACAGCTTATAGAGATATATTTGGACAAAGACATCCACATTTTTTTATACTAAATAGTCTTGCGTTTGGCCGCAACTCGCCTGATGTGAAGCGATGATGGCTAGGGTGGAGCACGCTTGCCTAGAAGAAACCGATACACTCGAACTTTGAAGAGATCTAAATTATAATGATCGGGGAACAGAGAAGCCGGCAGTAAATTCCACAGACTGGAAGTACGAAATGTGGAGGCATAGCGCGTCCGTGGAACTTTAACCATATTATAACGGTGACGCTTCGCCGTATATCTCTGCTCGTCCGATGATAGAATTGGGATCGAGGAATTGGATTGTGTAATTCCAAAGCACAATCACCCGAAATGTAACTGATAAAAAACCGATAGGCTGGCAACTTTGCAGCGATGTGAAAATAAGACAAGAACAGTGTTGACAATTTCAAAACTGGATGACAACAAGAAAAAAGAAAGACTACTGTATCGATTCTGCAAAGATAATACGGCTGGAAAGGGGTGTATACTGGGATGACGAATCAGAAAGAAATATGGATGAAGAAGACATGCTGCGTCGATCACAAACAAATTGAAAGAGGACGATCATAATGAATAATAAATTCTATTCATTTGTTTCAACATGGAGCTTGGAGCGAGTCCAAATAGGACAGATATACGGAAATCCCTAAACTATGGCACGCGTAGAATTTAGATCGGGATATGACCGTGTTCAATATGATATCTGCTTGGAAATATTTGTTGTGTGAAAATCTTAAAACGGTGAAGGTAAACATCGTGAGGAAACCGGCATGTCTTAGAGCCAAAAATTCGAAGACATGTGACATCTGCTAACCCGCGCTGGGCCCGCGTGGTGGATTATAGCCCATTCCCCCTCATAGAGAGGCCTGTGTCCCAGCTGTGGGAACATTATAGGCTGATTATTATGCTATGCTATGAAAGATATACTAATTCAGGATGGAAATAGCTTAATACTATGCGAGTGAAAGAAATAATTGAGGATGATTTCACAAACACATTTAAAAACATACGGAGATTTAAGATAAACAAATTTTTTCGGAGATGTTTTAAAACAATTAGATGATGTGTTTTGATGAGAAATATGATGAAAAATAATTTATGCAGTGCTATCAAAATAAAATAATCTATAATCAGAATAAAATTGATAAAAATATTACACTGCATTGGAATTTAAATTACTCAGTTTTGTAATGTTTAGCTCATTAGTTTTATCAATGTCCATTTACATTTTAATTTGATTATATTTTAAACCAAAAAATATTAGACTCGTTTGTTGGTTCTATGTACCTATTATTAATTAAGTTATTTTTATTTTTTTATCTAAATGTTGTAAATGAAATGAAAATGATATAAGATATTTTTTTTAAGTTTGTATGTAGGTAATCTTCGGAACTACTGATCCAATTCCGAAAATTCTTTCACTAACAGGAAGCTACACTATCCCCGAGTGTCATTAGCATTGAGTGTTCATTTAAAACGTTCCCGTAAGTTATTTTCCGTACAAAAGTTTAAACCGTTCAAAAGGCAGTGTTTAATAAACCAGAACTAAATCCAAACAATCATACATCCACTATACCAACAAAAACGCTATGTTCCGCTTACACTTTCTCTGCCTACCCACCCACGCACGATAAACAATTGACTTTCGATTCTCTGTATGAATAAATAATTGATACACGTAATTATTAATTGATTAGCAAAGAACGTAAGGAAACTAACACTTAATCGTACAAATGTTTTCCTTGTAACTTTGGGAGCTGACTCTACTATACAAAAAACAGTTGAAATTTATGGTTGACGAAATGGGATTCAATGTATGAAGATTAAAATAGTTACGAGTTAGCACACTTTTTCACTTGTTTCGCACGTCTTTTGTTTAGTTGTCGAAATGGGAAAGTTACGAGATGGGCCGGAGCCTTCTTATCCCAGGGTTTTGCACTGCTCAAAAAGAGTGTCCATGGAGTTTCTTGTCCGTTCTTCTCCATAGAGACCTAGGGTTTGAAATGGGCAACCTCTCTAATTGACCGGCTCCTTGACAGTTTTGTATTGTATTGTATAACGGGCTGGTGTCCGCAACTCCACGTCAAAGCGCGTATTTTGCGTATGGGCGCAATGCCGCCTGCCTGGGTTTGAACCCACGACTTACTGTTCGTAAGTCGGGGCCGCTACCACTGGGCCACCGCTGCTCCTCCTTGACAGTTAAAAATAATTTAAGTACTACCACTAAAAAACCCGACTACTGTAAAATCACGCACTAATTAAATTCGGGGTTTACAAGATATTATCGACTCCTCCTGTTGTTGAAGTCGGTTAAAATGTAGCCATGTTACCCGGGCCATAATAACGAATCGATTGACACCTTATTCATCAAAATCGGATGAATAGTTTAGGCGCTACGGAGGAACATACGAAAATACAAACATACATAGACTGCTAAAATCATAACCCTTACTTTTGGCTTCGCTGTAGTCGGGTAAAAATAGGAATACTAAGTACCTACTATTTTAAAACTAGGTCATTGAATATCACCAGTTTTTAAACGAAGGTAAACAGGGTAATGATAATACAGGTATATTTTGACGTTATGTAAATAAAATTTAAGTAAATTAACACCTTGAAAACGACAGGACAATGTCAATGTCTTTACATAAGGATTAAAAACATGAGATAATTAAAGCAATTATTATGGCTACAGCAGTAATGACCCAGGTGGTGTAACCGTCGGACTGGCAAACCAAACCTGCAAACCTGCATTCCTGAGATATTTCTTGACGGCATGTAAAGCCAAGTCAGAGGCCCACGGGCGGCATTAAAACTCTAGACACCAGGTTAGGCACTAACCACACTATAAAGAAGAAGACGGCTCAACTACTACAGTCATAACAACGCTTCGCTCAGGAGTTAACTCAGAGCTCTCTCGCTACACTCGGGAGTCCTAGATACCCTCGCGTTCGGGATTCAAAATGGCTCCCGTGACGTAAAATCACAGTGCAGCCGATGTACTTACTATCAAACGGGCACAAGTACATAGTGGACTGCTCCAGAGAACTATTTTGGGGTCGGCTTCCAGTCTAACCGGATGCATCTGCATACCAGTATTCTATATATATATATATATCTGACCTCAACAACCCAGTTCGTATTAGGTAATACGATACCCCTTAGGAAGACTGGATGTCAGACTTTTGGCATGACTACCAATAACGATTGTCAAAGATCTACAAATGACAGCCGGTACCAACGGCTTAACGTGCTTTCCGAGGCACGGAGGAAACTCGATATGTAATGGGTGGTCACCCATCCACGGACCAACCTCGGCAAGCAAGGCTTAACCTTGAAGATCGACCCGGGGGGCTGTTATTATTTAGCCACGAGTTTTTAAACAGACATGGTCATTGGTCACTAAAATTATCATTAACACTAAAAACGGGATTTACGTATATTTACGATGTTTACTATTTGTTGTGAGTTCACAACATGGTAAACCTGGTAAATGCTTCAAAGAAGTTCGCAATGAAAAAATTCAAAAATTTTGCCGGTTTTTTTTAAATCCGCTGTAAGTATGCACTTTCCAACAAAATGAAGTAAGTATACTTACCTTACCACACTTTCTATCTCTATGTTGTGTAAACTAATTACGTCAAATAGTTCTTGAGAAACTAGCCTAGCACAAACAGACGAACGTCTGTTTGTGCTAGGCTAGTTTGGACATGTCAAAAAAAAAAAACTTGTCAAAAAACTGGACATGTCGGCACATGTCCAGTTTTTTTCATCGCATTGCATTCTATTTATATATCAAGTGTACTCACATCATGATCATCTACTTACCCTTTTCCCAACTATGTTGGGGTCGGCTTCCAGTCTAACCGAATGCAGCTGAATAACCAGTATTTTACAAGGAGCGACTGCCTATAGTTGCTGCCAGTTAAGATCGCAATAGCGGTCATTGCCCTTTCCCTAATATCTCTTCGTACGAACCAAAACAAATGAACCATGTTGAGGTTTTCATTAGAAAAAATGTTGAAGATGACGATTGAAGACTTGAACAG
Source organism: Xestia sexstrigata (assembly GCA_941918905.2). NCBI lineage: Eukaryota > Metazoa > Arthropoda > Insecta > Lepidoptera > Noctuidae > Xestia > Xestia sexstrigata. The sequence goes on along the minus strand of OW799228.2, from coordinate 10,073,548 downwards.
GCTTATTTTTAGATTTTAAAGTTATGAACTTTAATAAATGAAGGTGGGTCAATGACCGCTATTGCGATCTTAACTGGCAGCAACTATATCTGACCTCAATTAACCAGTTAGTAACCATACGTTTACTCACATAGTCAATTCAAAGCATACAGTCGTTGAGGGTAATTAGAAACCCTCTGACAAGTTACAATCTGTTTTAGCCGTCACCTATAACTAGAGCCTCGTTGGCCAAGTGGTCGCAAGTTTGAGTGCTGAGCAAGAGCTCCTGTAGGGCTATCGGATCAATTAACTGTCAAAAGGTTAGTTTCGTATTATGTTTGACCAGTCGCGATCAAATATGACGTCATTTGTGGTCATCGTGGCTGATAGTCACCGTAACTCATTTTGACAGACGCTCTCGTATCGATACTTATATTATTTCGATTATGCAAGCATAGTGGATAACAAATTGATGACAACTGAGTTTGAAGTGGCTTTCGTGAAAGACGTTACACCGTACCCGGGCTGTTAGTCACCGTAAAGTGATATCCACTCAGTGCGATACGTAATACCAATATCATGACATTCTCGGTTGTCATCAAAGTTCGGTGTACAACCGAAGCTTGATAGTGACTGGATATCAGAAAGATACGTAATAGGCCTACTGGGCTCGATTCCCAGATCGGGCAAATTGTTATTGAGTTTTTCCCTTGTGAAATTTCTCTGTAGCAAAGACAGAGTCTGGATTTGAGCTCTCAATAGGCTCGCCCCAAATTCATCATCATCTTCACCCACAGCCTTCAGCCTTCTCTTTGCTTGTGCCAATCTCCACGCTCTTGTAACAGCCTCATCCAGAATATTCCCGCAATGGCAACAATATCGTCTGCCCATCTCGCCGCGACCAACACTTCTCTTTCCATTCCTCAAATTACATGGGACTTAAACATGTCTGGCGAAATGTGGGAGTACTGTTTGGTTGGGTACATCTCTGCCGAACTCTTCGGGGATGACACTGTAGACATTGTACTCGTAGAAGTTATATTTTTCTAGGATCTAAACACTCACACACAGCCAAATAAAATCCCTCCATTTCTAAGGCGACTAAAAGAAAGAGACAAACAGCCTTGCTATCTATTTCTCTCTGTCTAACAATAACAGCTGTACACCCATCCTTTCAAACAGTACAAAGATAAACATTATCGGTTACTCCGTTGTGCAAGCGCAAGTAACGTACGTTCGCCATACAGTTTCGAAACATGTAAACAAATAATGTGTTTTAGAAAAACAACCTTCATGCCTGAACATAAAGTTCGGTTTGCAATAAGTACCACTTTTGTGGGAGTAATAATAATAATATTATCACGATCATCAACATTCTCCTAGCACTATCCTCCTTTATTGCTAATCATCTCATCAGTCACCTCCTTTCCAGCCATATCATCCTTCACACAGTCCATCCATCGTTTATTTGGTCTTCATCTACTCTTAAAGCCATACATACTCAAAACTTTCCGCACGACATGAGCCTATAAGGCGAAAAGGCGAAAGTTTTGTATGGGTGTTTGTTTGTTACTCTTTCACGCAAAAACTTCTGAACGGATTTGGATGAAATTTAGCACACATATAATTTATAACCTGGATTAACACATAGGATACTTTTTATCCCAGTAGTATGATCCTGTGGAACAATTATCGAACTCGACGTGGGCTAAGCTGCGGGCATAAGCTAGTCGGAAATAAAATCAAAAGGTAACAAAGGATTTGAATAGACTGTAACAACTTATCGCCTTGAACGACAGGTTTTACATCCTGTGTTCCTAAGTACGGTCATACACCCGTCTATACCAACAATTCGGAATTGTCAATGCCTTTACGTCGAAGCAGTAAAGGCGGTTATTGTACTGCAAGTGTTGTCGACTGTAGCGGCAGTCAACTTTCTTGGCTAAATAAACTACGTTCTCACAGTCAGGTTGGGTAAACTTAATTTTAATAAGGTTTATGATATTTTCCTGTGAAATTGGTTCAAAAACTTACTGAACTTGTTTTAATTTCACATAAGACACAAGTGTTTTAAACAGACAGTTTCAAGTGTTAAATAAATGTCCGATTGTCTTCCATACAAAAAATCATGGCATCAAAATAATCTCTTCTGTTAAAGTGCGTCAGTTTGATTTCAAACGATGTAAGATCTAGTGGTGGTACTTTTGTACAAGCTTACAAGCTTGGTTTCCCTTATATATACGAGTACATTACTCTTCATGTTGTTAGAGATTCTGAACGATCTGCTAGCCTTGTGGGTTTGCCGTTCTGTTGGTCCCTCCCTAGGCACGCCACTGTAAACACTCACACTGCCAAAGGGTTAAGGACTTCGAATTTATTCTTACCTTTTGCGTCTTCCTTTGATCTAAGATTTAATTTACCGGTCTTATTGACAAACATTGTGATACTGTCATCATAGCGATGAGAACTGCCGTTTCGAGTCATCCGGAAGCCTATCTCCTGCTGGCTTTTCTGAGGAACCGATACATCATCAGCCAAGCCTTTACCCCAATCATATTTGGATAAGCTTGCTGAAATCTTTGTACCTAGTTCTTTCCATAAAAGACCATCTCGGACACCAATCTTCATCGCCAAGATTACGTCGTTGTCGCAAGCAGCGTCTCTAGTTGCATATAGGCCGTGAACCAGCTCTACAACTGTATGTCCGTCGTACTCATGCCACACTCATACTACAATAAATACTACAGTTAACCATTCCCACACTAGTTTGTAATGAACGGTAGCGAACGTGAGATGAGACAGCATTCTTTGTTAAGATACCAGTTATGGCAGTTTTGTTATTTACTCGACAATTCGACATGTTCTGAGCGATTATGAGCAAAAACCTAAGGGATTTTTTTTAGTATGTCGCGCATCGGTAAAATAAATTTTGTGTCTGTTTGTGTAAATATCTCCAGTCTGATATAATTGTTTTTCCTACGGTTTTATTTAGTTCTACAAATTTTACCTAATATTTATCCCAAAAAAACGCGGAGCGTATCGGCACCGGCAAAATATTTACCGCCGACAATTATTGTTGACGCTCCGTGCATGAAGTCCGTCAACGAAGATACGGGGCCCGTCCGAAAGTACTAACTATACTTTGAAATGAACCCTACTCCCTTAAATTTTCGGATTCATGAGTTTTGAAAACACATAAGGAGTTAGCCGTGTGGTATCCGGCAGAGTAGAATAGAACCAACCCATTACACTCTCGGGTGTCGTATAAGGCGACTTATGTCTGAGGCAGAACACCTTGCGCCTCCGTAGACCAGAGAATGGGCAGCAGCGTTTTCTGTTAGTCTTTCATCACTGCGATCTCCAATCCGCCTGCCAAGCGTGGAGATTACGGCAAATTCCTCCCATCATGGGAGAGGCTTACTACTCTGTCAAGAAAGTACCGGGAAAAGATCAATAATACACAAAATGTCTGTTATTCATCCAAATTTATTTTATCACCTTCAAAGTATGCTCCTTTAGAAACGATACACTTGCGCCAACGAATAATCCATTCATCAAAACATTTTTTAAACGCTGCTTCCGGAATTGAGTTCAGTTCTCGCCGCGAATTCTCCTTTATGTCTTCTATCGATTGAAAACGGGTGCCACGAAGTTTTGTGCCATTTGTGGAATTTGAGTTTAGGAAAAAGAAAAAAGTCAGCAGGAGCCATATCTGGTGAATATGGTGGTTACTGGATGGTATTTGTTGAGTGTTTGGTCAAAAATTCGTTTACAATGATAGCCTTGTGCGAAGGCGCATTGTCGTGGTGCAAAATCCAAGAATTTTCTTTCCACAAATCTGGCATTTTTCGTCGAATTTGCTCTCTTTAACGCCGCATAACGCTCAAATAATATTCTTTATTTACCGTTAGACCTTCCGGTAAAAATTCAGAGTGCACAACACCGCGATAGTCAAAGAAAACAGTCAACATGACTTTGACTTTTGATCGACTTTAGCGTGGTTTTTTCGGTTTTGGTTCAGTTGGAAGGCGCCACTCCGAAGCTTGTTGACTAGTTTGCACGTCAAACTCGTAAACCCACGTCTCATCACCAGTAACAATGCGTTTCATGAATGTTGGGTCCGAACTGACTCGTTCTAGCATGTCCTCAGCGACTTTCATGCGATTGAGTTTTTGGAGAAAATTCAGATCTTTTGGGACTAGCCGAGCAGCAACATGTTTCATACCCAAATGATTAGTTAAAATGGTACGGATCGACTCGTGAGATACAGAAAGTTCGGCGGCTATCTCTCTCAGAGTTGAATGGGGATTTTCAGTCACTATTTTCTTCACTTTTGCGATGTTAACTTCAGTTGCAGACGTTGACGGCCTACCAGAGCGAGGCAAATCTTCCATCACATCTCGACCGCTTTTGAGCGCTTTGAACCACTCATAAGCACGAGTTTTTGATAAAGTCGATTCACCGTAAGCCTTCTGTAACATTTTCAGTGACTCCGAACACGAAATTCCATTGGCGATGCAAAATTTAAGACAAACTCTTTGTTCGATATTTTTGTCCATTATGAAATTCGCAATACACACTATATATGATATTACTAAAACCAGCACTGTATTTAATATAAATAACAGATGCAACTCAAACTCCGCGCCAAAATGGAAAACAGTTGTGCCAATCTAACAATTACAAAAAAACAAAAAATTGAAGTTGGAACCATAAACAAATCATCCATTCCCGATACTTTTTTGACTGAATGTATGTCCAGCAGTGGACGTTATGGGCTGTTGTAGTAGTGTAGTAAGGATTAAGGACAGATGACCAATCGTGTTGTCATTAATTTTTAGTTCGGGCCCCTAACGAATCTTATGTCCGTAAGTGATACGGAGAAGGAAACGACCGTAACTTCGGCCGAAACTACGGATTTCGTGCTTAGAGATTAGACCTCATGGCGCGCGACGGTGTTGGTCGGTGACGGAACGGTTTCTTGAGCAGTCTCATACTCTTCAATAAGTACAAATCATATTTTTGAAGTGAAAAGTTCTTTAGGCGCGTTGAGCACTTTTTGGATGAAGGAAAAACATTGAACTCATCGTCACTTGACGTAACGTGCGGTCACGCTTCGTAGCACTCGTAGGCGCTACGGCGTAGTACCACATGGTTATGCCCCGCGCAGTCCCGAAAGACTGCCCCGATTATTTTTTTGCCTGATACGCTCATAGCACGGTCATGGTATGATAGGTACGTTGTTATAGTCGGCATAATCCTTTACTAGGAAAACCATGGTTAAATTACTATGATAAATGATTTTTCTAGGTTATTACTCTATTTTAGAATTACATAACGCATGTGTTTGTGGTTTTCCTGTTATTATTTTGCTTGTAATCGTATGTACGAGTAGGTTTTATTTTTATTTACAATTTAATAGTTATGCTATTATTATATCATCATACATTTACATACCTACATCATAACTAATATATAGTGACGTATATTTTTATGACATATAACAGGGCAGACTTTAATGCTTCAATTCCGATTTCACCAACACTAGGTTCCACATTAGAAAATGTCTAAATAAAGCACACATGAATTTCCAAACGCTCGACTGGAGAGTTAAAACACAGTCGGTTTAATAATATTAAGGCTTTTGAAGTATAGCTTCCTGTTGGTGAAAACCGGCATTAGTTAGGTACCGAAACCACGGAGTTTGGATTTGCGCTCGGTGGATGGCAATAGGCTTGCCCCCTATTACATGGGTGCACTATTAGGTACACTTCTGTCTAATCCTTGCACCAAATAATGGAATCAAGTAATGAGTAGTTTGTACTTCCATATCAGTGTCCACAGATTAGGTACGATGTTTGGTCAAAATGGGTCACTAAGTATTTCCAACTACGCTCCAAATTCTTTTAACACTAGCGTCCATAATTCTGTTTCACACAACACAAAATCTCTTATTCAAAAATCAACCTTAGACTACAGCAATAAAGTATCATTTTCACACGTCAGCTCGTGCAACATGACATAAATACTACTCAAAATCACTCATTCGAAAACAAAGTTTATCTCACAGTCAATAAGTATCATTTTCGCAAGTCAACTCGTATGCAAACAATAATTATTTGCCGACATACATACTTTGTGGTTGTGAAGTGTCAATTGATCTACAAACGGTTGTAGATTTTTGTTTATATAAGTACTTAAGACTTTTTATACGTTAAATTCAAGGTGATTTTAAATTTAACAGCCGTTCGGGTCGATCTTAAGGTTAAGCCGCGCTTGCCTAGGTTGGTCCGTGGATGGGTGAGCACCTATGTATACCGAGTTTCCTCCGTGCCTCGGAAAGCGCGCTAAGCCGTTGGTCCCGGCGATCATTTGTAGATTTTTGACAGTCGTTACAGGTGGTCAGTGGCCCGAACATCTGACAACAAGTCTTACCAAGGGGTGTCGTATTACCCAGTGTAAACTGGGTTGTGAAGGTTCAGATAGACAGTCGCTCCATGTAAAATACAGCCTGTATTCAGCTGCATCTGGTTAGACTGGAAGCCGACCCCAACATAGTTGCGTAAAGGTAGACAGATGACGATGATTATCATTTTGCCTCTAACATAACATGAACAGTCTATTAATGTCTCTTTCCTGGGACACAGGCCTCCTCTCTATAATCCACCACGCGGGCCCAGTGCGGATTGCTAGATGTCACAAGTCTTCAAACATTTGGTTCAGAGACATATTACTTATATCAGTTTCTACACGATGTTTTTCAGGCTGCACACTCTCGACGAGACACACCGAAGCAGGGGTATATAAAGCCAGGAACATCGAGCCTAGACAAACGCTACTATACATGGAGAGTGTAAAAGGACCCTAAACGAAGCCGCGAGGCACTGGGATGTTTATATGTATAATAAGTATCTATGTAGTATATCAACTATCTGGTGTCCACGACACAAGCCTCGTTGCTTAGTGTGGCACTAGATGGCGCTTTGTAATGTCCAGCGATTTTTTTTTTTACTTTGATCTGGACCATACCTCGGAACCTTCTAGTTACGCGTGATATTGTCAAAGTTACAACTTTTCTACCAAGAATTTGTCGAAACATTTGGGACTTTCAAACTGGTCTAATTGAAATAATGCTTTGTATTTTAATTAGACCATCGGCACTTTTGAATGTCAAAATTCCAAAAAAATAAACAAAGCTACAGACCCAGTTACAAGGCATAATAACTTGAGAAAGTACTGTTGCCCATTCCCTAGCGTAGATATCTATGGAGAAAAACGGGCAAGGACACTCTTTTGAATCAAAATGCTGTAACGAAATCTTGGTTACATCATTCATGTTGAGATTATACGTATAGGTATGTGAGAACGATGCATTGTTCTCAGAATGTAGAAAGACGTGCACATTAAGAGCGTCCAGAGCCAAATTACAACAGTAGAATAGATGCTTTAAACACCCCTGCACCTTTGCAGAATAGGTACAACCGTAATATTAAAAACAAATTGTGTTTCATGAAAGTTTTTTCACCGCTCACAAATTAACACGTCGGATACAAAATTCGCAATGCCGTGTCAGTTTAAACTTTAACTGTCGCCCATCCGGATAACGGCCTCAGCGATGAGCGCTTAACCTACTAACATTGGCCGTGGGAAAGTGATATCGGATACTATAGGTATGTTAGTTTGTAAGTACTCATTGTGAACTTGAGTTAAGTACGAAAAGATACGAGAAGAGTAATTTTATAAAATTATAAAAACATTATCACTAAGAGAGAGCAGCGGTGGCCCAGTGGTGGCGGCCCCGACTTACGAATAGTAAGTCGTGGGTTCGAACCCAGGCAGGCGCATTACTTTGTGTAATCTATTTCATCACCACTGCTCTCAAAACGGTGAAGGAAAACATCGTGAGGAAACCGGCATGACCCAGAACTAAAAATTTTAAGACATGTGACATCTACCAACCCGCACTGGGCCCGCGTGGTGGATTATATATAGCTAGGGAATGCAATCTCGTAAAATGAGGCGAGATCTCGCGAGATCGAGCGGCAGTAGTCAGCGACGCATCACGCGTGTACTCGGCGCGCGAGCGACTCGCTGGAACTCTACGAGTGTGGAGGATCGAGGGGTATTTTTTTGCAATTTGCTTACAACAGCTTGCTCACGTTGGTACCAACTAGTGTTGAATCTGAGAGGGCGTTTCCTGCCGCTGGCTACATAGCGACTGACATAAGATACCGTACTTATTCGTTATCCGACAGCACTTTAAGCACTATTTGTTTTTTAAGGAGCTATTTCCAAAATCACTCCTAAAACCATTTGTTTCTTGTTTGTCTCACTTTCATTATTTTTGTTAAAATATTTACGGGTCTGAGTTGTGATTTAAGTATTCAGTAACCTAGGTAAAAAAATAATTATAAGACTTTTTTCAATAATTAATGTTGTATCTTACTCGCATCATCGTTTTACTTATCTAAGTAAAACAAATACTTTTTGAAAACCATTCGAGTTATCGAAAATGCCGAGGTCTCGGCAATATCGAATTTCTAATCCATCGAGATCTCGACTTGGCGATCTCGTCTCGAGATTGCATTCCCTAATTATAGCTCTCATAGAGAGGAAACCGTGTGCCCCAGCAATAAGAACTTTATAGCACAGTAATAAGATGATAATAGATTGAATAAGCACAAAAACATTCTTTCACAATGTATGTCATTCGCGACTGTTGAGCGTGGGTTTCGATTCCCATGTCGAGCAAAGTCCAGTCGAGGGTGCGCGCGAATATATGTACCCTGAGCAAAGCGTGCATGGAGGCGGGAGGAAACTGTGGCTCATCGAGTGCACCATAGTATAGTCTGCATAGTCCTCATGTGAATTGAGCAAGATTATGTCTGGACTTCAAAAGAGACTATGACCTCTGAGTTTGTTTCGGCTGTTTCTTCTCAGAGTAGTCAGGTACGAAACACCGGCCCCATCTAGTTTTAAAAAGTGACGTGTAAAAGTGTTTGTAAAAACCTACTTGCAAAATAAACATCATTTATCATTTATCATTTACCAGAGTGCTCCAGATCCGCCAGGAGACTCTTGGAACACCAAGATCCCTTGCTATTTTGTCCCTGGTTGATGGCAATAAACTTGCCCCCATGGGACTTAAACATAACTGGCGAAATGTGGGTATACTATTGGGTACACCTCTGCTTAACCCTTTGGGGGTTACAGGCGTGATGTTATGTATGTATTATGACCTTCTCAGTAGCAGCCTGGAGTTTGGCAGTTGGCAGTTCCCCCGTGCCTTAGAAAGCCGTTGGTCTCGAATCTGATCTCTCTACGGACTCAGATTACCGTCCCATCGGAGAATGTGAGTAGTACCTGTATTTAAGTACACACTTCAGTGCATTTTCATATTTCCGGCGTTGATGTTGACCGAAAACATTTGGAAGACGTACGGGTACCTACTTATACAGGGTTAGTTTTCAATGACCGGCCTAATTTTCAGAGATGGTTTAGAACCGATAATATTTTCGATATATATAATTTAAAAAAAAAAAAAACTTTTTTTTTTTTTATAAAATGTCATTCCTGTCCACCGCTAAAAAGCGAACATGTGGATATTGCAACAGCACAATTCAGTTCAACAACCTAGATAGGTAGCAGTTAGTACACATGTAAATTTGGCGATGCATGCACGCACACAAGTGCATTGATTCCCACTAGTTTTATGATTTAGGAATTTTGGAGGACATTTTCAAATGAATGCTATTATTTTATTTTATATTTTCCGTCAATATGTAATATTTAAAATGCACTTACGGTTTGAAATCTAGACCTTAATTTTAAATTTTGGCTGGTCATTGAAAACTAACCTTGTATATAGCTTTATCTCTAATTTATGTAAATAAAAGAACAGGCCGGTCTGCTGGTCGCAATCATGACTGACACACAACACTGACACACACACACACACACTGACACTGACTAAACATGAGGGTTTGATTCCCGGGTCTGGCAAAGCGTATGGGTTTTTCCATCAGGATGCAGCTGAATACCACTATTTTACATGGATTGACTGCCCATCTGACCTCCACAACCCAGTTAGTACTGGGTAATACGATACCCCTTGGTCGAACTGGTTGTCAGTCTTTCGGGTCATTGACTACCTGAGTTTTTGCGACAATAACCGCACGGCAATTGATTTTTTACACCTCAACAACAGTAACGATTAACTTGCGTAGGAACTTACAAACATCATTAAGTACCTATTAACTAACATCAGAACTGCATTCACCACCCACCCAGCCAAATCCAAACCTCGACACCGCCCGCTTAACCTGCGTGGGAACGACATAATCACGTATCAATGATTGCATTAGAAACTAGGTGGAAGTGAAGAGAAAGTGACAAGACTGACATGACAGGTGACAAAGTACGGTTTAACGACACGAATTACTGGGTAATGTAGGCGCCAAGCGGCGCCATCTTTCTTTTTACATACATACATGTACATTCACGATCAGTAAGGCCCCTAGCACACGGTGTAAGTGGTTTAGGGTAAGGCCATACGAGCGTAATAGGCATGACGACAGTATCAAAAAATTGCAAATTTATTTAGTCCGTCAGTTAGAGAATTGGAAATTAATGGACACGTATTTTTTGTTTTTGTAAATCAATGAATATTGACAAAGATAAAACGCATCAAAACTCGGGAGTGGGGCTCGTGAGTTCGTGACGTCAGAACTAGGTAAAAATTATACCTAGGCGTGACGTAATTTTAAAAGCGTCATATCTTCGTAAATTTTGGTTTACGTAACAAAAGAAAAAACACGGGTCAAATATTTTTTGATAATCTAACTGACGGACTAATTCGTTTTTTTTTGTCGTCTCGCCTATTATGCGAGTCGCGTAAATTCGGTTTCATACATAGTTGGGCGCATTTTACGACGGCACAATACCACAAACCAGACTTTCGTATGAAAATTTGGCGTAAATTACCTACGCGACTCATAACTCAAATTACGTTCGTTTGACCTCACCTCACCCTTACAAGTTAGTGTTTGCTCGCGACTGTACCTACTTACCAACTGACGACAGAGATAGAAATCTATTTGTTTGTATTTATATATTCACACGTTCATTTCCGCGGGAAGTACTTCTTGTTGTTGGAAATTTATCGATCAGATACAACTCTCCATCCCTAGCCTTTTACTATGTTGGGGTCGGCTTTCAGTCTATTTTACATTGAGCGACTGCCTATCTGACATCCACAACCCAGTTAGTACTGGGTAATACGGTACCCCTTGGTAAGACTGGTTGTCAGACTTGACACGGAGAAAACTCGGTATGTTATGGGTGGTCGGGATCCACAGACCAAAAGATCGACCACGAGCTTCTCCTTGACCGCCACAATCCATTTACTATTCCCGTTAGGAGCTCGTAGCTAAATAATAAAGCCGCTCGGGGTCGATCTTTAGGTTAAGCCGTGCTTGCCTAGGTTGGTCTGTGGATGGGTGACCACCCATTACATACCGGGTTTCCTCCGTGCCTCGGAAAGCACGCTAAGCCGTTGGTCCCGGCTATCATTTGCAGATCTTTGACAGTCGTTACAGGTAGTCAGTGACCCAAAAGTCTGACAACCATGTCTTACCAAGAAGTATCGTATTGCCCAGTAGGTACTAAATGTGTTGTGGATGACAGATAGGCAGCTGCTCCATATAAATACTGGTATTCAGCTGCATCCGGTAAGATTGGAAGCCACCCCAACATAGTTGGGAAAAGCTAAGCAGATAGTGATGACCGATGAAGAATTTCGACGCTATGAGAGTTCATGAGAGGTTCAGAATCATGATCTGAATACGCCGTTTGTGCAGTGACCCATCCACCTTGTATTTATGTACCTATTATCAAATTATGTATATAAATTACCTTTACTTAATATAAAACGTCGCTCCCGCTGTTTATAAGCTTAGATCTTTTAAACTACACAACGGATTTTAACGCAGTTTTCAGAGAAAAATACTTTTTCAAGGTCAAAGTCATTCCCGGCACCTTTATGAACTTGGAGGGTTGTATTGATTATTTTGATGATTATAATTCTGTAACTACATACGTCTTACAGCCGTTAATAATATTCTAATCAACATACAACCTAGCACTGGCCTGAAAATTGCTAAAAACGTAAGAAAAATTTAATTTCGCGGGCTGGTTGGAGCGAAGGTTTATATAAGTATAATTATGTTAAACCCGTGCAAAGGCGGGGCGGGTCGCTAGTATTCTTATAAGCTATAACCAGACTATTGTAAAGGGTGCACTATTCTTAGCCGGTAAACATAGCATACCGAATTGAAGGCGTGCATAAATTCCAATGTTAGCCCGCACAATGTTTGTTGACATTCCTTACTGGATTGACTTCCACTTGCAGCGGCTACTACTACTACTACAACAGCCCATAACGTCCACTGCTGGACATAAGCCTCTCCCATGATGGGAGGAATTTGCCGTAATCTCCACGCTTGGCAGGCGGATTGGAGATCTTGCAGCGGCTATGGTACGAGAATAGCACCACTTCTTTCATATTTTGTGGGGAATTAAATTAGCAAAAGCAAGTGTTAGTAAAAGGAACGGACGGGCTATACAGGATGTTACCAGACTCTTCACGAAGCCGTCAACCAAGCATTCTGTACATTAAACGAAGTAACTGTATGCAAAAAGAAAATCCTGGGAAATGACTTTTTTTGGGAGTGAAAAATCACGTTTTTCGGTAGGACTCAATGTAGCGCACTTAAAACATTTTGCTGATGGATGGATTGAATAGTACAGGGGTCGTGAAGGTAGTAAAAATCTTACATTAAAAACATGTGCTTATTTCAAAAACTTGTGAAAAAGTTGGAACTTTTACCCCCAAATGCCCCCAATATCTTCGTAACTAGAAGGTTTCCAGGTGTGGTCTAGTTAGAACAAAAAAATGATCACAATGACGGGGAGAACAAGAGCGTTTAAGGCTTCGTTAAGAGTCTTTTTACACACTTTATCTTGCGTAGTTCCCGAGAATAGTGGAGCAAGATTTTCACTGACTGGTATCCTAGAGATGATCAACGGAAAAGAGGAAGGCAGGAGAGTAGATGGGAGGATGTGCAAAAACTTACCGCCGGTGTCCCAACTGGAGAAAGGACGCTAGAGATAGGAAGCAGTGGAAGACGTTAGAGGAAGTCTATGCCAGGAGGCACACTGAACTGAGAGACATTCTTTGAGTACCACTACAATGTAAACAACATACTGAATGGTTTAGGATTAACCTTTTGAACGATAAAGCATAAACGCACGCGCGTGACCTCCAATTCCACCCCTACCATTTTGTCACATATTTGTGTCGTTTAGCGTACGTTTGTTATTTTGGAGTGCCGCTACACATATAATACCGTTATCTCAATCAAACACTTTACAAAGAACATCAATCTGAAAGTCCTAAACTTGACACCACATTCTAAGACTATTCAAATTAGATTGCCATACGCACGCTAAGAAAAAGTATCTAAAACTGCATGAAAGTAAATAGCCAATCAGCACCACCGATATTATTTGTTTACCACTACAACAGCCCATAACGTCCACTGCTGGACATAACCCTCTCCCATGATGGGAGGAATTTGCCGTAATGTCCACGCTTGGCAGGCGGATTGGAGATCGCAGTGATGAAAGACTAACAGAAAACGCTGCTGCCCATTCTCTGGTCTACGGAGGCGCAAGGTGTTCTGCCTCAGACATTAGTCGCCTTATACGACACCCGTGAGTGTAATGGGTTGGTTCTATTCTACTCTGCCGGATACCACACGGCTTATTATTTGTTTACAATACTAGAAATGTTGAGTTTGAGTATGAATGTACAGACGACGGCTATAAGAGTAGAAGACCAAAGAAACATGATTTGGCTAGAAAGTGTTGACTGCTGAGATGACGAGGAATAGAGAAGTATGGAAGAAGAAGACACACTGCGCTAACCCCAAATAAATTGGTATAAGGCCAGGAGAATGATGACTATCATGTAAATAAAACTTCAACACCATATCAAAGAAAACAGAGCTCACAGTTAACTTACGAACAACATTATCAGTAACCTTGGGGTCTTATTAGCTAGACCTCGTCGACAATAAGGTCAATTGGCACCTCAGATGTTACGCTAATACAAGACTGATCCGGGATTATGCATGTAGTATGACAACTTGTGATGGGAGAGAAAGAGATGGCAAACAGGAGACAGTTCAGAGAGAAAAATGTAAAAAAAAACTAAAAAAAAAAAACTAAAAAAAAAAAAAAACTAATCAGAAACAATATAATATATTTACATTATTACATAGTATAAAACGTCGCTCCCGCTGTCTGTACGCTTAGATCTTTTAAACTAAGCGGCAGTTTTCAGCAATAGATGGTGATTCAAGAGGAATTAACCACATTAGTATATAACCTACATTGCACCCGTGCGAAGCCGAAGCGGGTGGCTAGTTTTCCATATAAATAAACAGCAAAAACTGACAATCTATATCAATGCCTTTCCGTCTCCAAAATAAATATCTTTGTCTTGAAATGAGTCGGGTATCGCCAGATAAAATCAAACTCCTTCCATTACAACTACCCGCAGGAAGTACAAGAAACCTGATGACTCATGTTCTCAGTTCCCATCGTCACGCTCGACCGCTGTGGGTACAGTTCTAACTCTCAAGCGAGCCGTGACGTCTCATTACTTTATGCAACGATGACTTTATGTGATCGGGTAGCTATATAGCCCGCGACTTCAGATTTTGGATTTGGACCTTCAGGCGATTGCATGAGCTAAACGCGAGTTTTATTATAAAACTCGCGTTTGCATAAACAGAATAAACAAAAAAGCATAAGATTCATTGCAATAAACAAAACCAGAAAAATATATGATATTCTTCAGGATATATGCTAGTACGATAGTGTTTTGAGAACATAGTACAACAAATTTTATTCGATAGAAAACGAACTTATCTCTAAAAATTTCTTTTAACGAGTAAAAACCATACTTAAATATATGCGATCATTCTAATTTTTTGGCAAATAATTCTACAAGCAAAATACTACCTAGTATACACTACTAGTCTACATAGTGTTTTACTTTTTTAGTCCAATCAATAGATTTTTTGTAAATCGTAAAAAAACACTCATTTCGCACTATTCGGCCGCAGTGACTGACGTAACAACCACTTTGTCGTGCAAGCTGATTAGAACTTTATTCTAACAGTATTTCAAACGAAGTTTGAACCAACACTAATACAGTTGCTTATTTAGCTCATGTCTTCAGTGCTGAATGTTTTTTATTGCGTGGACATAGTTGGAACTAACGGCACCATCTTGATTTTTTGGGCTACCTCGTTGGTGTACTGCCGCAAGTGCTACTGCTGAGCATGAGGTACTGGGTTCGATTCCCGGGTCGAGCAGTGTTTTTGGGTTTTTCCATAATAAATTTCTCAATTAGTAATTAGTGGCCCGAAAGTCTGACAAAGAGTCTTACCAAGGGGTATCGTACCTATTAACCCAGAACTAGCTGGTTTGTGGCGGTCAGATATGCGGACGCTCAATGTAAAATAATGGTGGCCTACCATGACGTCTTAAAGCAGGATCGTTTTAATCTTGTTCCAGTGTGGGTAAGAGACGGAGCTATAGAGGATGTCTAGCGCTATCTCTTTCCCACACTGGAACAAGATTAAAACGATCCTGCTTTAAGACGTCATGGTAGGCCACCTGGTATTCAGTTGAATTCGGTAAGACTGGAAACCGACCCCAACATAGTTGGGAAAAGGCTAGGTAGATGATAATGATTGCGCTCCGTATCAAGTGAAATTAAACTTCAGTAGATATTGCAGAACCTCAAAAGTCCTTGATACCCTTGGGCATAGCTCAGTAGTCAAAGAACATGAAAACTAGGTCACTGCAACCCTCATCATTAAAATTAGAAGCATTAAAATAGGCCAAATCAGGGTTATCAAGCTCCCGTCAGTTTTACACCCCTCATTATAAAAATAGTCTACATAAGGGGTGATCATATTATGTAAATGGAGCGCAAAGACCCTGGGAAGACAACCCCGCTGCCACATAACAGACTGGCTCCTGTTTTAGGGTAACGGAAAAGCTAGCAATGGTGGAGGACCACCACCTAATAGTTTGGCTTGTTTTTAAGCCTATTAGCGGACGTCACGCGCTTTCACCCGCGTAGTTCCCGTAGGAGTACGGGTATAAAATATAGCCTAAGTTAGTACAGGCGCCACGGACAGCCCACTCTGCAGTGGCTGCTTTGACGCCGAAGAATCAGCCGCCCACGTCATCCTGGAATGCGAGGCCGTGGCTACCCAACGCAAACAAATCCTCGGAAGGGTGATGTCGCTCCGCGAAGCCTGTGAAGCTCCCAGGAAACTTCTGTGTTTCTGGGCGGAGCTAGGCTGGCTAACTTAGCCAGCCACCTACGCACAACGGACCGGATGAGAGTTTAAGTGCGGAAAATGGAGTCCCTACTCTACTCTCTACTCTACTCTAGCCTATGTTAGTCGCTGATAATGTAGCTATCCATTGCTGAAAGAATTTTTAAAATCGGTCGAGTAGTTTTAGAGTTAAATCGTAACAAACAAACAAGAAAACAAATCGTTCCTCTTTATAATATTAGTTTAGATATAGACAGTATAGACTAGGTAGGTACTCTTCATGATTCTTCAGGGTTTCTGAACAGTATGCCATAAGGGCTTACCGTATTGTTGGCTGTGCAGCTACTAGACGGCGGCAGGCAGGGCCCGCCGCACCGCGCCCCTGCCTCACCGGTCTACGCTGTACGCGTATTACACGTTGCAATTGAAATACCAGGACATTTTATAGATCAACCGGGACAGAAGTTCCAAACCGGTGACATGTCCCGGAGTACCGGTACGGATGGCAACCCTACCCTAGCCACGCCACTGAGACCACGTTTATACATATCTGGTTATACAAGCACGCACCGGTTGCGAGTACTACGAACCTGACTGGCCAAAAATTATTAGTAATAAATTATATATAATATATAAATAATATAATAATTAATATATATATATATATATATATATTATAATATAATATATACCTAAATTATATATATTATATAAAATAAAATAATATATTAATAAAAAATAAAAATAATAAGTAGTAATATAATATAAATAATATAATTATATTTTATTGATATATTATCAACGTTATTAAGTTTTCGAATTTGGGGGGCGAGTTTATAATTTACTAGCTGATCGACCGCTTGACAAATAATATACTAAAACATTCCTCTTGAATCACTCTATCTATTAAAAAAACCCGCATCATAATCCGTTGCGTAGTTTTAAAGATCTAAGCATACATAGGGACAGACAGACGCAGCGGGGGACTTTGTTTTATAATAAGTAGTGATAGTGATAGTGAAGTGACTAGCTTTCACCCGCGACTTCGTTTGCGTTAATTTAGAATTTGACAATCAATTCGGGTTGTACTCTGTTTGTAATAATATAATTCAATCATGATTCGAAAGACACGTGGCGCCATCTATTATCATAAGAACGTTATTGTTGTTTTCAATACTTTTTTCAGGATGAAAGGTGAAACCACTTCATCATGAAATTTTGCATATTATATTATGTTCAGAAACGGAAATGTGACTGTGGTTTAGGCGTGAAAACAAACAAACTTACTTTCGTATTTAAAATATTAGTTAGGATATGGCCAAAAACGACTAGGTAATAAACTATTTAAACATAATACGTCATACACGTCATTGTAACTGAGTAATAATATTTAGTTCCAGCATTTGGGGGACGGATTTATATGCCCAAAAATGACTAGTGATAAATTATTAATTTACGTCATACCTAATAATATTTACGCATTTTGAGTGACGGGTTTATACGGTGAAAACTAATACAGTTTCTTGTTATATCTACAGTACCAACGTATAGTATTTCCATGACGTATAATATAGGTAAATAATGTATTTTATTCAATTTATTCAATTTTCCTTGTGCAAATAAAATAAGCAATTCCTTGAATTGTGGTTAACTACACATCAGAAATTGGTTAAAAGGTGCGATAACATTATAAAACAAAGATGACTAATAAAAAACTAAGTGAAAATGTGAATCATTATTTTAACCGTTAATATTAATTACTAGCTGTCCTGCGACCATGCATCGTTCTCGTGAAATTATTACAAAAATATTACTTTCATAATAGAATCGGATTTTGAGGGTTGTTTTTTTTTTGCACGGAACCCTAATTCTTTTACTAAAATAATGTTGCCTAAGTTACACCTTGTAACATCAGGTATCGACCAGCAAAAGTCGCAGGAAAAGGCCTAAATTCTTGTCGCGCTGACGGTGGGTCGCGTACGGTCGGACGTCAGCGAGAACAAAATACGGCTGTCGGTCGCCGCTGACGTCAGCGTCGCAGTCTTCATCTTCTTAGCGTGTCGAAGGCAATCTAAATTGAGTCGGCCTAAAACTGAGCTACTAGTTTGTCGCTTTCAGTAGCGTCCATCAGTTCCTGTAGTGAACAAACAACAGGACACGCAGGACACGATAATAAGTGCCCCATCGTTTGTGGAACAGCACCACATTTACACTCCAGGGAGGAGCCATTAATGAATCTCCACCTGAGCAGGTTTTCCTTGCTGCGGCCAACCTGGGTCCGGAGTCTATTTAAAGACTTCCAGGTCAGCCATGGCAACTCATGTCCAGGTGGGAGATTTTCAGCAGGTGGAAGGAATGGGATTGGTAAGGATGCACTACCTCGCCACAGCTTTAGTGTTTGCTTTGGAGCGCTCGCCACTGAGAAAGTTTTTTCGGGTTTTCAGCCTTTGCGACACGCGGGTATTCAGATGTAAAGGGTGTCGTGTATCTAAAACCATTTTGGCTCTTTAGCTAGAGCTTGCCGCAGTATGGTGCTATTATATAGAAAAAAAACTGGCCGTGCGCGACCGACCATCAGCGCGACAAGAATTCAGGCCTTACAGTATCTTATGTGTATCACGCGGATGAAGTTTACGGCCAACAGCTAGTGAACAATATTGTAGTTTCAGCATTTTACATTTGTATAACACAGGAAAAATAATTAGGTAGGTATTATGTACTTCGTTTTATATTAAATATAGGTACGTAGGTTAGGAAGGTAATAATTGTGAGCACTGAAATACCTACATACGTTCTATGTTTTTGTCCTTATTAAATTATAAATTAATTATTATTTGGAGGACATACAATAATTCTGTATAGGGTGTGTTTATAATGTTATTACGACTTTTAATCATTCCTAAACCGATTTTGTTTATTTTTAATTAAGGAACACAATAACTCATACCTTTGCTTATTAAAATACAAAGAACTGTTTATAAACATACCTAATAATGAAAACTTTTTTGCAAAAAATAAAATCGTCTTCAAACAAAACACAAAAAAGAGAAAAATAACTTTCTAAATTTCTCTTTTGTGTTTTTTGAAGCCGGTTTTATATTTTGCAAAAAAGTTTTTTATTTTTCCATTTTTAGTTGTTCCCAAACAAATATTTGCCATGAATTTATTTTACATTGTTAATAATGTCATGGTAATAGGCTTATCCCCAATAAATTGAACTTTACTTAACATACCTAACTGTCGAAATCTGGGTGTATTGTACACATCTGCGTACCCCCTCAGAGCATACAGGGGTGATGTTACGTCATGATGTTGTATAAACAATAAGCATCTAAGCGATTGCAGGTATCACGACAGATTTGCCGGCTATTTTTTAAGAGTTCTATTGTATATCTCCGAAGACCAGCTATCTTCACCAAATTTAAACGGGACCACCTCAGGAGCGTACTCTTTCAAATAAAAAAAGGACCATCAAAATCCATTCATAAATGCCGGAGTAATCGCGTAACAAACATACAAAAAAGAAAAACATACAGTCGAATTGATAACCTCCTTCTTTTTGAAGTCGGTTCATAAAACCAGGTTATACCTACATGAGTATAGCTGATAAGAAATTAAAGTAAGTAGATAAAAATACTTATGCTTGATTATACTTATAATAAAGTACCATTGATTTCAGTACATCGACCGATTAGATACGATCATGAACTTTTTATCCTTAGTTAATAGGCTAGTTTCCACCATCAATAAATTGCAAATCTATTTAGTCCGTCAGTTAGAGTATTGAACAATAATGAACACGTATTTTTTGTTTTTGTAAATCAATGAATATTGACAAAGATAAAACGCATCAAAACTCGAGAGTGGGGGCTCGTGACGACAACACACTAAAAATTATAGCACGGCGTGACGTTTTAAGAATTTTAAAAGTGTCGTATCTTCGTCAATTTTGGTTAACGTAACAAAAGAAAAAATACGTGTCAAATATTTTTTGATAATCTAACTGACGGACTAATCACTCCTAAAGAAAGGTGGCGACCCCAGATAGTACCGCCACTAAGATGGGTGACCATCCATTACATACCTACAGTTTCCTCCGTGCCTCGGAAAGCACGTTAAGACGTTGGTCCCGGCTGTCTTTTGTAGATCTTCGGCAGACGTTACGGGTAGTCATACAGTAGAAGCCCGATCGAATGTCTGACAACCAGTCTTACCAAGCGGTATTGCTTGGTAATTATTAATAATTACCCATTAATTGGGTTGTAGGGGTCAATTAGGCAGTCACTCTATATAAAATACTGGTATTCAACTGCACAGGTTCGACGGGAATGCGACCCCTAAATAGTTGGCAAAAACCTAGGCAGATAATAATGATTTTATATTTTCGGATTGTGGTTTAATTTCCAGTTTGAGCAGAAATATTGGGTTGTTCAGTCACAATGCCCATTTCCTCGAAGTGGTTTAATATGGGCAAAGAGCTATCACATTTGGTCAATTAGGTATTTAATAACTAGGGATTTAAAACAGACTCCAACGGGATAATGGCGTAAAACACTCAACATTCCCAATGTTATCCCTTTTGAAAAATCAACAACATGAAATATTATGCAAAATACATAGTTTTAATTCCGCGAAAAAATCAAAATCAAAGCATTTCTTTCAAGTAGGCCAGTTACAGGCATTTTTGAACTGTCAAAACAAAGACAATAATTAAATGTAGACTACAGTACCAGTCACTAGGCATAAAGCCTCTGAAAGTACCTACTGTAGTTTGTTTTGGTTATGCGTTTTGGCTTTGGCATCAACTAACCTAGGCAGTTCAACGCCATCTAGAGAGTTCTTGGAAACTATTTTTTTTTAATCCCTCAAAAAGAAAACCTCTCATTCCATAGCGTAGTTCTTGGAGAAGAACGGGCAACACACTCCATGAACATCATCTATTAAATCAGAATATTATTAAAAGGTCCAGACTTGGATGCACGATGCAGCGTGCATCGTACCTACCTCTCGGCTCCGATAAGCATGTGTTACACCCCTTTTTACACGTTTATACCGTCTAAATTAACTTCATAAACACACACACCCAACTAAACACACGCAAACTTTAAACGTTTTTTAATTTTATAGGTTTTCACACCTACCACTGCGGTTAGCGAGCTTAATATCAACGAGAAAATTGTACTAGAGGCCATATTTTTTTACCTGTTCAAGTAATGGCGGCTGGTGAGGACAAACTATTATCATATTATTTCGGGTCGGCGCAAAAGGTTTTTTCCCGACAACTGCGAAGCCAAATGGAAGGGTTATGATTTTAGCAGTCTATGTAAATATACAGGGTTAGTTTTCAATAACCAGCCAAAATTTAAAATTAAGATCTAGATATCAAACCAAAAGTGCACTTTAATATTATTGTCGAAAAAATTTAAATAAAATAATAGCATTTATTTGAAAATGTGTTAAAAATTTCCTAAATTATAATCCTAGTGGGAATCAATGCACTTGTGTGCGTGCACACGTTCGCTTTTTAGAGGTGGACAGGATTGACATTTTATTTAAAAATGTTGTTTTTTTTTATTATATCGAAAATATTATCGGTTCTAAACCATCTCTGAAAATTTGGCCTGTCATTAAAAACTAACCCTGTATAATGTGTGTTTGAATTTACGCATGATCCTCCGTAGCGCCTAAACTATTCATCCGATTTTGATGAATAAGGTGTCAATAGATTCGTTATTATGGCCCGAGTTTAACATAGATAGGCTACATTTTAACCGACTTCAAAAATAGAAGACGTCGATTTTACCTTGTAAACCCCGAATTTAATTTAAAGCGCGATTTTTCAGTACTTAGTGGTGTTTTTAGTGGTAGTATGACAACAAAAATTCTTGTTTGAATAAATTTGAACGCGCATTTAAGATTTCTAGCGTTAAACGTATATTTGGTTATTTAAACAAATCATATTAAAGTGAAAAAATCAAGATGTTTAATCTAGTGTCTGTGAAATCTTTCACATTATTAAAAAGCTGAAAATAATTATAATATTTTATTTCTTCCATTTTATGCTTGAAAAACCTACGGTCCTACCTACCTACTGGGTTACCTACGGTACTGGGCTACGTACCGTCGAAGTAGGAGAGCTCCCTTTAATTTTTTTTTTTTTATTACTTATTTGTTGTTACAGCGGCAACAGAATACACATTCTGCGTACATTCCAACTGTCTGCCTATTACAGATAATGAATTCATGATACACAGACCACAGCCTGCTGACAGACAGACGGGTGGACGGAATGACAGTCCCGTTAGTTACCCTTTGGGTAAGAAACCCTAAAAATTAGCTCGATCGATAACGTAAAACACAATGAATATCCTAAAATTGCAAGTACACGATCACCTCGCAGAATAACGTTTAGCAAAAAAAAACAAACAGCATCACATTAAGTCGAGCAGTTCCCTAGCTTAGATAAACAAACAAACAACCGTGCTACATTACAGTACATAATTACATGTTATGTTAAGAGCAATGCACTCTGACTCACTGTATGAATTCAACTTAAGTGTTAACTTATAACATCAACGAAAATGTTTACACTAAAGACATTTATTTCTCAAAAAGAATACAATTCACTTAATATGAGAAATACAAGGTAATCTTAAAACTAAATATAAGATTTACTTATGAAGAAGGTAAGTAAGTACTCGTAAATAAATAAGTTAAGTAGAGTAGACACTGGACACACAATTTTTACAATGTTGTTGGTAATAGGAAAAACTGAACTATTACATATCGATTCTTAAAGGCAAGGCAATAACAATTGCACATTGAACAATTTATATGTACTTTATGTTTCGGAAATACAGAATAGGTATCCTAGTTAGTTTTATACTTAGGAATTATGAGTAAGTAATGACAATTTGTAGATGTAAATAACTTTGAATTGCTGTGGTCGGTTAAATTTTAAAACCTAGCGAAATCATTTAAGATGTGGTGCTTTATGGTTTTTTTGTATAAAGTAAACGACTTGGCTGAAAATTGGAACAGG
Source organism: Xestia sexstrigata (assembly GCA_941918905.2). NCBI lineage: Eukaryota > Metazoa > Arthropoda > Insecta > Lepidoptera > Noctuidae > Xestia > Xestia sexstrigata. The sequence goes on along the minus strand of OW799228.2, from coordinate 10,050,106 downwards.
CGTATGTAAGGAGTCATTGCAAACCGCCTCGCCGAGCACCTTACGGGGACGGGGCCGGATCTTGCGGAACACCAGTTTGGTTTCCGCAAGGTGCGCTCTACGGTGGACGCCATCATGCGTGTGAGAGCCCTCACGACGGAGAATGCGGTGTGCAGGGGTGGGGTTGTCTTGGCGGTGTCTCTCGACATCGCCAACGCCTTCAACTCCATGCCCTGGAGCTGCATCGGGAGGTTCCTGCACCGAATCGGGCAGGAGGAAACGCCCAGGTGTTTCCATTGCAAGGATCGACCGGAGGACACGGTGGAGCACACGGTGGAGGTGTGCCCCGCGTGGGCGGAGCACCGCCGTGTTTTCGAAGCGGCGATTGGCGGCGGCGACCTCTCGCGTCCGGCCCTGGTGCAAGCCATGGTCCGGAATGAGACGGAATGGGACGCCGTCACCTCCTTCTGCGAAGCAGTAATGCTAGAGAAGGAGGTGGCGGAACGTGAGAGGGAGAGAACCTCACAGCGTCCCGGCCGCCGCGGGAGACGCCCCGGGCGGCCACCGTAGGCGCGGGCCTGTGGACGGTGGGCTATGGGCTAGCTCGCTGTCCATCCGTCTCATGACGACAGGCCGTGTCGACGGCGCGTTCGTGTTCCACGCGCGCCTCAAAGAGAGTCAGCAAAAGGAAGGGGTCCGCAAGGATCGATGCCTGCCGGGTTTGCGGCACTGTTCGAAAGAGATACCGTGGTCGGTACGGATGGGTTTTAGTCAGTAAAAGTCTGACACTCCCTCCTGCTCCGCCCAGAGCGGGAGAAGTCATTTGATGATTTTGCATCCAAAAAAAAAAAAATCTTAGCAGGTGCCATGTGGCAGTAATGGGTGGTCACCCATCCACGGACTGACCTAGGCAAGAGCGGCTTAACCTGAAGATCGACCCCGAGCTGCTGTTATAATTTAGCCACCAGTTCCTCGAAATAACTCTTATGGGCTCCAATTATTTTAAAATAGCACCCGCAATCTTTGTATTTCGATGAAACAGATAGCTCAATTTATAGTTTTCATAACTTTTTACATAATCTCCAAATTAATGCAAAACTCGTGACACGATGTTTTTTATTGGCGTCATTTCGACTAATTTTCATATTATAAAAACAACTTTATATACAACTTTAATTTTAATATCATGTCATGGTCAGAATAAAAACCCAGATTTTGATGTATTAAATAAACAATATTTCTCAATTTCTTTCCTTAATTCTAAAATCTATCGAAAATCTGCAATTTAAGATCTGACATTTTAATTGTATTATTTTGATCAAATTTTAATCTTCTTGAAATAACTTTTTCAAATAGAAGCTATTTTCCTCCTTTCTAATATTTTGGCCCACAACATAACATCACGCTTGTAATCCCCGAAGAGTTAAGCAGATGTGTACAAATAGTAAACCCACATTTCGCCAGTTACGTTTAAGTCATTTTGTTTTTTTTTTTCGGATCAAATCTTCTGTTAAGTTCAAGGGACTTTTTTAAATTGAAGTCGTTTTCCTCATTTCTAATGGTGTCGATTCTGTTGTGCACAAACTAAACTTAATTTAGGCTATTGCTATCTTTTTCTCTCTAATAAAACTAGAAAGAGACGGACGTAATTTAGAGCGGTCAAATTTAGTTGGAACTAATATTTCCATACAAATGAAGGGTGCACGTAAAAACATGTCGACTAAAAACACGGTGAAGCGCAAGGCATTTAAACTAGTTTGACATCTCTAACTTAGTTCATAGCTATAGCCGTCCTTTTCTCGCACTGCTTTTTAGTAAAAGATAGCAATAGCCTAAATTAAGTTTACACAGTTGTTTCACAGGGTTTAAAAGTAAAAATGGGGGTTCCACAAGGCTCAATATTGGGTCCTTTTCTCTTTCTAGTATATATAAATGATCTTCCCTATTTACTGAAAAACCAACCGCAAAATATGGTGTTATTTGCTGATGACACTTCCCTAATTTTTAAGATAAATAGGCGGGCCCAAAATCTAGATGACGTGAATAATGCCCTACTTCAGGTCCAAAATTGGTTCACAGCAAACAATTTGGTATTAAATGAAAAAAAAACCAAATGCATAAGATTTGCTTTACCGAATGTTAAAAGTAGTGATTGTGATATAATATTGAATAAAGAGAAACTTGAATTCGTAGATAAAACGGTTTTCCTGGGGATTACGCTTGATTCAAGGCTACAATGGGGTTCTCATTTGACTTCTCTTGCGGGGCGGCTAAGTTCAGCAGCCTATGCCATTAGAAAAATCCGTCAGTATACTGATGTAGATACCGCTAGACTGGTTTATTTTAGTTACTTTCATAGTATAATGTCTTATGGCTATTATTATACTGTGGGGACGGGCTGCAGATATTGAGTCTATATTTATTCTGCAGAAAAGAGCCATCAGGGCCATATATAATCTTCGTAAGCGCGATTCTCTAAGGGAACTGTTTAAGGATATTGGCATCATGACGGTACATTGTCAATACATCTACGAAAACATACTGTACGTCAGAAAAAATCTGCACCTTTTTGGTAAAAGGGGTGACAGACATAATTACAGTACTAGAAATAGGGACCAACTAGTTCAGCCAGGTTTCCGACTCGCTAAAGTAGACTCATCTTTCATGGGGTACTGTTTGAGATGCTATAATAAAATTCCACAAAGTATTCTTGAACTGAATGAGACGAAATTTAAAACATGCATTAAACGCACACTATGTAAGCAAGCATATTACAAGTTGAGCGATTATATCGCTGATAAAAATGCTTGGCTCAATGCTGGTCCTGCTCCACAAGGACAGGGGCGCATAAATTGATAGCATTAAAATGTATTGTTGGAGCTGCTGAAGATTGTACAACTATCTTTGCATTGTATAGATTCAATCTCCTTAGTATTATATAAATGCATAGCCCATATTGTGTGAGTACTATGTACTAGAAAGCTATCATTCACTGGAAACCTACGTCTTTTCTTGACTTGAATGTGCCCTGGCGGTTTAGAGTATGTCATGCTCACTCAAATGTCTCGCTGATGGTGGCGCATGTGTCGGATCATTTAGTTCCCTTCAAAATGGTTGAGTTGAATGGTGCTGATCCATGCGTCATGTCCGTGAACGGGCGCTGTCAGTTGTGACTGGTCATCTCTTAGTTGCCATGGCTTATTTGAATGAATTATTTTGAATTGTATTTTTTTTTTGTTTGTGTGTTTTTGCTGTGGACACTTTTAACGTGCACATCTTGCTACATTGTTCTCACATAATATACCATCTCAACATGAATGATGTAACCAAGATTTTGTAACAATATTCTGATTTAAAAGAGTGTCCATGGAGTTTCTTGCCCGTTCTTCTCCATAGAGATCTACGCTAGGGAATGGGCAACTACAGTACTTTCACAGTTTTTATGTCTTGTGACTGGGACTGTAGCTACATTTAATTTTCATCTTTGTTTCGACAATTCAAAAGTGCCTGTAACTGGCTTACTTGAAATAAATGCTTTGATTTTGATTTTGAGTTTGTGCACAACAGAGTCGACACCAATAGCTAACATAAGATTTGTAATGTAGATTTTAATCTAGCATAGTTGGACCATCAATGGTTACTTTTTATTCATTTTTGTACCCTATCACAATGTTGTCCTAATTAACCCGAATATTGACTGGTGGAGAATGCCTTGTGGCATAAAGTCAGCCTATGTACTATCGAGGACACTCCCGCCTGATCACCACTAAGCTAATTTTTGCTTGCACTTGCAACATAGAAACGCTCTCTAGCCCGGCTCGTTGATTTTGTGTAGAAATAATGAATGAAAAGATACCGATCGGCCGAGCGCACTGACGACGACGCAAGCCAAAAGAGAGTAATTGTTATTTTGCGCACCAAAGTTGACGCTTTCATAATAGGCCTAAACTTTAAGGGGGCGTGGCTCGGCGCCTCCGCATGATATAAGCGGAAAAAAAAATAACTGATCAGGGAGGTTACCGTGATGTCTTAAAGCAGGATTGTTTTAATGTCACTCCAGTGTGAGAAAGTGACGGAGCTATAGAGGACGTCTAACGCCATCTCTTTCTCACTCTGGAATAAGATTAAAACAGTCCTGCTTTAAGACGTCATGGTAGACCACCAGGCCGAAAAGACCACGACTGTACCTACCAGGGCCGTCCTAAAGCTCGTTGTGTTGACGATATCGTCGAAAGTCACGGGAAACACCTGCGGGCCCTGGATCAGGGACGCACAGAACCTGGAAGTGTGGCAGAAGAAAGAGGAGGCCTATAGTCAGCAGTAGGTGATTAATGGTGATGATGTACCAGAACTGTCCGTGAAGTTTAAATAAATGGAGATATTTATGGAAATAACAACACTAAAATGTAATGGCCAGTATGGTTAAAAGGCAAAAAATCTATGAAAAAATGACATAAAATAATTATGATTCCCAAAATACCTACTATTTTTATAACAACAATGAAGAGTGTCATCCTGAACTTAGACAGTTAATTATTTCGACATAGTTTCAATTTCGAATAACAATAGTTCGACTACTCATTGCTTCGACAGAACATACTTCGACAATACACACCTTCGAAAAGTACTACTTCGACAGATCCCTTCTTTGATAAGCTTTCATTAAGGGGCTCCCCCATGGCACACTAGCGCCACTTTAGTAAAACAATCAGAACTCGTTAAATACACAATTAATATAAAATCTGATTGACAAAATCAATCATTTGATCTTCTAAATTATTTACGTCTGCTTAACTTATTAAAACATAGCTTGCTATCGTTACAGATACAAAATGAAAAAAAACGGCCGTTTTTAGCAGTTTTTCTAACTGTAACTACAGTGAACTATATTTGAATGAATTAAATAGACGTCAATAATCTAGAACTCTAAAGCATTGATTTTGTCAATCAGATTTTATATTAATTGTGTATTTAACGAGTTCTGATTTTTTTACTAAAGTGGCGCTAGTGTGCCATGGGGGAGCCCCTTAAATACAGTAGTCTAGAATCACGCCCGTCAAGTAATTGCCTACGCTCTCCTTATTTAATGAGCTTTTTACGGATTATAATTTATTGTAGACACAGAAGATAGTTATAACGCACACACAGATTGATAGTTTATTTAAATAACAATCTGGGAATCGGAAAATAATGCCAAGTAGACAGATATTATGGGCAGAAAAGTTTTTTTTTTTTTTACACTTTTTTAAGTTCATTGAATATTTAATAAGTGATTGATAAGTCTTTATATAACCTTTGTACAACAATAAAATAACTACCAGCATCAAGTTATTTAAATAATGAGCTGAAAAATATGCTGGTAAAATATGCCTTTTGCCTTATTATGGGTTAAACTATCATAGGTTCTACTAAGGTGACATTTAGCAACTGAAAATCGTCACAAAAACAGTAAGTAATTTTTTTAATATAGGTATTATCGGTTGCCAAGTTCACACAGGTTATAATCTTACAACATCCTATAACATTCGAAAGTCTGCTGAGAATAAAAATATGAATAAAATAAAAATTAATATCTACCACTCACCTCATCATTTTTAGTCTGCAAATCCTCCAAACTCTTACAATTCTTCAACGTATTTAATGTTCCATACATGTTACGTCTCGAAAACATTATATCCTCATCGGAGCACGGCACATCATAAATATGTTCATCACTTTCAATGTAAAACTTTGAATTTTTCACTTCACATTCACAGTTCAGGTGACATTTAAAACTACCGTTTTTATCTTCATTTATTTTGCACTTTACACATTTTGAATCCTCTGAAATATTTGGATCAGTATTTTCATTTGTACACGCACAGCATGTCTTTGAATCTTCTTCGGCTTTTAGTCTTGTATATGGAAGACTAGATGTAGAATTGTTGGTGATGGCACAGTTAAGAGAATTCAGGCAACGGGAGATCGGATCAGGATTTTGGTTCGGTAATAAAGTACGGTTGGTTATGTCCAAGATTTCAGTACATAAGTAATGTATCTCTTTCGGCTTTTTCGCTGTTTCTACAGTCCCTTCACGCTTCTGCAGTACTTTTTCAAGCTTTTCGAGCATTCGTTTTGCTTCTTTCTTTTGTTGTTCACTGTCCTCAGGAATAGTCGAGACTTTGAAGATGCGAGGAGGTTTGGCAGGTGGTGGGCCTGGAGGCAGGGGTTGTTTTAAAGCCTTTTTCAAAGTGTCAGTTAGTTTTAAATGAGGGTTTTTACGTTCAAGCCGTATTGTCTCACTGGAATCACAAAATTCATCCATAGCCTGGAGATTTGTTAAGTGAGTTTTTTCCAGAGACATCTCAGACTTCTCAAATTGAGACATGAGACGTTTAATTCTGCCAGATTTGTCCTCTTCTACATTTTCCGTTTCAGAACTAACACCACTATCTGTCATGGCCTCTTGCTTTTCATTTTCTTTTCTTTTCGGTTTGATAACTGTCGCATACTGGTCTAAAATATGTTGAGGAACTTCAGTGTCTGGTATAGAATCAAACTGGCTGTCAACTTCACTCACCTGCCCAACAATCTCAGCGTAATCTGTCTGCGGAACAAAGTTTTCTTTCTTCATCTGCTCCTCCAAAAAGTTGCCTAATCTTTTCAGTCTGTCTTTGCTCAATTTTCTCTCCATCTTGAAAGAAAAATCACTTGTTTCAGATCGACCGTTGCAACTACCGTGGCGTTTGGGACTCACAATTTTTTGACTCTTGTCACAACGAAATGCATGGCTCCTATGCAATTTTTTGCCTGGATCACTGATTTGTCGGGACAGAGAATTTTTTGTATCACTAGCACTCCGCTTTACCTCAGTTTTACTGTATAAATAACTGGTGTTAGGTTTAGGCGTCCATTCGTCACTAAGCTCTGATTCATTCCCGATATTATCCTGTTTAAATGATAGTTCGTAATCGATTTGACCGTTTTCCTTCCCATAATGTTTTGTAAAAACATTCTTTTGTCTGCACAATTGATTTTCAACACGATCCGGAATGTTTTCACTGTTCAAATTCTCGAATTTACTTTTTATTTCTTGCACTCTGTTCTTTGCTGATATCATTTCGATGCATAGTACATTTTTAGTGGCGCAATTATTTATTCAACGATTTTTAGTAGCTTTATAGCTAAACGCTAACACTGAATCACTTTTATTGCACCCATTTTATCAATTTTATTAAAAGTTAAATAAACACGAAACAGACAGCTTGTTTTTTTTTTTCAAAATACAGTTCAAAGCACTGGCAGCTGTACTATCGGACTGATTATAAACTGTGCTATCTCAAAAATGAGCGTTATAGTAGGAAGTTGCACGACACAATAGTTTTAATTGCGAAAGTGGAACGTCAATTGTTATTTTACTCGGTGTTAACTATTTTGAAACACAATGCACTTGACAGAAAGTTTACATAAACAGTTGTTCGTTCGCGACGAGGCCGAAGCATGGCACATTCGGTATTGCCAGATGTGAGAAAACTTTTCCCTGATTATGTATTTTAGGAGAAAGTGAAAATATTTTGTCCCACTACACTATGTTTATTGAATTGATTAGGAATCGCAATTTTATCTATACTTGTCATATTTTTATGGCAATTAAATCACATTTGGTTAATTTAAATTTACAAAATTCTACTCTATTAGGTAATACGATTAAACCTAATCTGCTGAAAATGCCATTATAGTACATTTTGTAGTAGTTTTTTCCTTGACAACAGCTGCTAAATTAAAAACTGGATCATGATTCAGTTAAATGACTAATACATAATAATATTCATATAGTTAATGACAGTGGCTTGGTAAATTACCTTACTTATTAGAGACTCATTGTAGTAATACCTACTAATAATTTTCAGCTATATTACCAATAGCTTGGACCCTGCTCCCATCCACCAGTGTTGGGAGCAGGGTCATCACTAATTTATGAGTATTTTTTATTATTTGTTCACAAAAAAAAAAATGTCACTACTTAAATAAAGTAGGTAAGTACTTTATTTATTGCGGTACAAAATAGACGAAAATGATACTAATTAATTAAGTAGGTAGGTACCTACGGTGATTGAGAAGGCGGAAGCGTAGCCTATTAATAGTTTTCCCTGTTTGTTTATTTATAACAGATGGACTTCTCGTCAATGAAATGGTGACGAAGGCGTTTTAGATGACAACAAAGACTTAAAAGGGGGATTTATGTACGCCAGTGATTCAATAATGTTATATTTCTTTATTTAAAAAATATTCGCTTACCTTTGCAGATGCACAAGTGTTTAATATCAGAAACAGATAACGATAATGAATTAATCATACAAAGATAAAGTTATTTTTTCTTATCTCTATTTTAATCTCAAAAATTACTCGTTAGGAATTCACACTATTTTTTTTTATAAGTCAACAGAACATCTAAAAAAAATTAACAATGTAATGGTGTAACCACTGTACATTATGATGGTGCCCACGAATTTCTCCGTGTTAAGATAAAATCTCCCCGAATCGGGAGATAATTTTTTATCAAGATAACGACTATAACGAGCAGCTGAGATTCTTTAACCGGTCGGATATTCACATTTGCGAGTAACTTGTTTCATTTACAGTAAACTCTGTTTGTATGAAAAAATAATATTATCCTCACAAAAAAAATAAGGGATTTATGTGATTAAAATTAATTTAGTTACTAACTATTAACTAAATTAATTTTAATCACAAACACAATAATATTTCATAAGATAATATCCGAACACATTTCAGGTTGAGTTTTGACAAGAAAAAGATTATCACACAAGTTATTGTTTCGTTTAATCGTTGCGTAAAAATTAACTTTTTACAAAGTATTATTACAGTGATATAATTGCACGAAAATATATAAAACTTGGTAAATAAACATAATTCAAAATATTGCCATCTAGTGGTTAGTAGCTGAACCTCCCACGCAAGTTTTCAATGAAGATGTTGTTTGACGTAAAAGGCGGCAATGGCATAAAATAATTGGTTTTATGTCAGTAGATGGCGCTTTCAGATAAATTCAGAGATGAATTATATACATAGCATTGAAAATAAACACTTTTTGAATTATTGCCATCTAGTGGTTAGTAGCTGAACTTCTATAGAGGCAAGTCAACAGTGAAGATATTGGCTTTAAATAGTTTGCCTTTATGTCAGTAGATGGCGCTTTGAGGTTTAATGAGATATAAATAAAAAAATCCAGCCATAGGGTTCTGAGATTCTATTCCAGAGTCGATTTGCTTGGTAGCAGACTGTCCCGGAGTTCAGATTTATGTTTGGTTAATACGATAGGACAGCCTCGGTGCAAAGTTTCGACCACTACAAACAATCAGTAGGTACAATCACTCCTGTAATATCTGAAGGGTTATGCAGACCAACACATCTACACCCAAACCCACATTACGAAAGTTATATTAAAGTCCCATGTAGTAGGAGCCTATTGCCATCAAACTTGCACAAATTCAAACTCCTGGCTACTAATAAGAATTTCTTTATGGAGAACCTTAAAAAACTTTGCTTTGCCCAATACCCGAGAGTCGAACGCAGGATTCCACGATCAGCCACGATGTTTGTCATAGCTAGCTTAACGAAGCAGTCAATAAGATACTATTAAAATATAGGGGTATGAAGAACCGGGTGTAAAGTTGTTCAGTTCACTCCCCATAGAACAAGTAGGATCCTTCGACCAGACGGGTGTTATGTCTGGTCCTGCTCGACAGTTGTTGTCGGGTTCAAATGATATCTCTTTCCTAAAGTGCATATATCCGTCTTTTCCCTCCTGATCAGAAGGTAAATGTCCAACAGCGCGAAACGTCAAATGAGCAGTAAATTTAATTAGCAAAATGTCCATGTAGCAAAACGTCCAACTATCAGATGGTCTGTATAGCAGAACATCTATTTAGCCACCGCCTAAAAGTCAGTGTACTATTCATTTATTGTTTATTTATTTATTTATGGACCGCCAACAAAAAAAAAACACAAAATATCATTTAAATGAAATGAAATGATGTTTATTTTTGCAAGTAGGTTCTTACAAACACTTTTACACGTCATTTTTTCAAAACTAGATGGGGCCGGTGTTTCGTACCTGACTACTCTGAGAAGAAACAGCCGAAACAAACTCAGAGGTCATACTCTCTTTTGAAGTCCAGACATAATCTTGTTCAATTCAGATGAGGACTATGCAGATTAGTGTCTGAGATGGTCTTTTGAAGAAAGAACCACACAGCTTTGAGTGGACCTGTCCATTAGAAAATGTATCACTTAAGGTATTAGATAGGTGTGCTCCTTCACGTATAGGAGACCAGCAGCAGTAAGCAGTGATAGTCTAGTGCTGTTACCGTTGGACTGCCAAGTCATAGGTCTCGAGTTCGAACCCAAGACATGCACCTCTGATGTCTCGGATTGAAGTGCGTATTGTATAATTATCACTTGCTTCGGTGAAAGAAAACATCGTGAGGAAACCAGCATGCCTGAGAGATGTTTCTCGAAGGCATGTAAAGCCAAGTCGGAGGCCCATGGGCGGCATAACAACTCTGACACCAGATTAGGCACTAACCACACGAAAAAAAAAAGAAGGAGATCTAGCCCCAAATATTATCAAAATGTATCATTACATTGCAACCGACATCGGGAGGTCACTGTATTATAACCGGACACTGCAGGCCCACCGTCCCCTAGCCGTACCCCTGGTGATACGGTGGGTTTTTTAAAGTTAAACGATACCACCAGGTAATAGTAGAATACCAGTATTTTACATGGAGCGACTGCATAACTGATCTCCAAAACCCAGTTAGTACCTACTGGGTAATACGATACCCCTCGGTATTTCCTTGTACAGTGCGTACGGGAAGCCGGTAGGAATCGGGTTGTTAGGTAGCTTCTGACCTGCTACTTAACCATTCACCACCAACGACCTCATTGTTATTTTATCCTCCACGCCAGACAGAATGGCTGGCGACTGTCTAGCATTCCACAGGTTTGGCCTGAATCTGAAAACTCAAACTCAAAGCATTTATTTCAATTAGACTATTACGGCACTTTTGAATGTCAAAAAAACAAAATCAAAGCTACAGTCCCAGTCACAAGGCATAATAACTTGAGAAAGTACTGTAGTTGCCCATTCCCTAGCGTAGATCTCTATGGAGAAGAACGGGCAAGAAACTCCATGGACACTCTTTTAAAATCAAAATATTGTTACAAAATCTTGGAAACTGTTGGCAACTTGCAGCGCTTCCAATGGTAACGACTTTTTTGACCTTTTGAGAGTGGCTCACACGATCACTCAACGCTTACTCGATCGTATAACTCCACGGTTGGATGTCCCCAGGGTTTGGCAGCTTGCCAAGGGGTTGAAAGTCTGAAAGTAAGTACTCTTTTGTCCTTGAACCTAAAAGGAAACTGTGCTTTGTCACAGTTGACACAGAATTCAAGACATATTTTACATTACTTTGTACCCTATCACTATGTTTTCCTATTTAACTGGTAGAGAATGCCTTGTGGCATTAAGTCCGCCTATGTCCACTATTGTACATGAAGTTTAAATAAATAAATATTTTGAAGCGTTCACGCCTCTATTTACCGGAGGGTTGGGTAGAAGCGTACTATATGTAAGTGTATGAAACCAATGTTTGTTTTTTTTATACTTATTTAGACCATAAAGGGTGTAAAAAAACTCTTAATGAAGCCGAAAGGCACTTGTTCTCCCCGTCATTGCGATCAATTTTTTGTTCTACACAATACCTGGGAACCTTCTAGTTACAGAGAAATTGGGGGTCAAAGTTCCAACTTTTTCACAAGTTTTTTCTTTTAAAATACATGTTTTTATTGTAAGATTTTTACTTTAAGCACCTTCACGACCCCCGTACTATTCAATCCATCCAATCGGATCAGCACAATGTTTATATTAAGTCCTACTGAAAACCGGACTTTTCACCATAAAAAAAGTCATCTAACAGCAAAAAAAATTGCGCAGGGTTACTTAGTTTGATTTACAGAATGCTTGGTTGACGGCTTCGTGAAAAGTCTGTCTGTTTTTTTTATGTGGATGGGTAACCATCCATACATTCCGACTTACCGAGTTTCCTCCGTGCCTCGGAAAGCATGTTCAGCCGTTGGTCCAAGCTGACATTTGTAGTGACATTGACGGTCGTCACAGGTAGTCAATGGCCCGAAAGCCTGACAACCAGTCAACGTGGGACTTAAACATAACTGGCCAAATGTAGGTGTACTATTAGGTACAGCTCTACCTAACCCTTCGGGGCTTACAGGCGTGATGTTATGTTATGTTTTGTTAAATTTTATTTCAGTTGCCAAGCGGAGTTGCTGTGTTCCAATCATCATCATCATCATTTCAGCCGAAAGACGTCCACTGCTGGACATAGGCCTCCCCCAAGTGTCGCCACATTGACCGGTCCCGTGCGACTCGCATCCAGCGGATTCCCGCAACCCTCACAAGGTCATCGGTCCACCTAGTTAGTGGTAGTGATGTGTTTAGATGTGTTCCAATATCGTTACATACTTCATTTAAAACAAAGTCGCTCCCGCTGTCTGTACGCTTAAATCTTTTAAACTACGCAACGGATTTTAATGCAGTTTTCAGCAATAGATAGAGTGATTCAAGAAGAAGGTTTACAATTTTGTATATGCTACATTACACCCAATGAAAAACCCAATAACACTTTGCCCGACCTGGGAATGGAACCCAGGACCTCATGTTCAGCAGTTGCACTTGCGACCTCTAGACCAATGAGACATGTCTGTCTCATTGGTCTAGAGGTCGCAAGTGCAACTTAAGTGCAATTTACATTGCTTTAACTTTAAAAACTAGTATTAAACTCGTGAAAAAGTTGAAACATTGACCCCCAATTTCTCAGTAACAAGAAGGTTCCCAGGTGCATTTCAGCGTCGAGTTTGGGCTTTCGAGCTTCTTCTTAGACCTTTATAAGACTGTATAACCCAACATTGCACGTTGGCGCCGAGCACGCCCTTTATGCCTGGAGACTTAACTAAGCTTGAGATTTTTTTTAATATTTTATTTAATTATTGGTGTGTGCTTGTGACAATAATTTATTGTATTATAGATTGTTTGTTAATATTAACTTACACACTATTGTATAAAATCTGGTTCTTCTAACCTAAAATACAGATGTGTTACTGGGAAGTTTGTTCCGCCACTTCTTCCCAGCTAAAACACTAGTTTTGGGGGACTGTCTCTTTTGAACTTTAAAGTGTTGAATTGTTTTTTTTTTTTTAATTCGATCTGGATCCGGTCAGTTAGCTTAAAAGGGATGCTGACTGCATGGGAAACGTCTTTACAAAATCATCTTCATATTTAGTAGTTTTTGAAGTTTTTCCCATTTCCAATGTCCTAAAAACGGGCACTATCTACTTAGGACATGTTTTTATAGCTCCTTTTTTTTTTTTTTTGGATGGAAAATCATCAAATGACTTCTCCCGCTCCGGGCGGAGAAGGAGGGAGTGTCAGACTTTTACTGACTAAAACCCATCCATGTTCCTTCATCGCCCTTTGTGTTCCGGGGTCACGGTATCTCTTTCGAACAGTCCCAACCCCGGTGTTTATAGCTGCTCTCAATCAATAAAATCAAGACCCACAAATGTTTAAGGGTGATTCAGTCGTTTCGTGCAAATTGCGATGATCCGCGGAATCAAAAAAAAAATGTTAGATTTAACATTTTTTTTTTTTATTCGAGTTAAAATCGTCGTCACATTCATAAAAAGTGGAAGGCACTTTTTATATTATTTACTAATTGAGATATGGCTATCTGAAAATCAACAACAGGATCGTGATGAAAACTGTATGGATTGTAATGAAGTAGGGTGAGATTTACTCATATTTAAATTTAAATTATACGAAAAAACATGTCTCATGCAGATAATATACTAAACATACTTGAACACAATTATTTTTAAATAAAAATAAGAATTTTTCATTTCCTTCCAAAATTGTTCATTACCTTCCCGCAAAAAAATGGATGGAACGGATGGTAATGCAGAGGAGTAAGTTTTTTTTGTGACAATTCAAAAAAGAAGCTTTTTATATACATAGATTGCAATAAATTGAAAATTAAAATACATAAACTGTAGTTCAAGCCTTTAGCTTTAATATTGCGTATTAGTTAAAGTCATAATCACGAATGTAGAAAAATTAACATCGAAAGATCTACAGAAGTCCCAAGTTGGAAACGGACAGGAATGATTTTTCAGACAGTTTTACATTTTTTTTTTTAATATTTAATAAAAAAAAATATAGTATTAGCGATACTACTTGTAAAGTTATTATGTCTTTATTCTCTAAGCAAAAATCAGTTCACTTTTCTAATAAATTCATGGGTAAATTCGTCTGGAATTGCTTTTTGCACAAAACCACGGAATGACCCTTAAAACGGAGTGAGACAGAATTATGCAACAGTTTATGATGGACAGAGATGCATTCCACGCAAACGCAGACGTGATTTATTAACTGCGTATGACCTGTTGATACAGTGACCTGCAAAAATTTGTTGAATGTTTCTCACTTTTAATTAAATATTTTTTTAAACTTTATGCACAAGGAAAACTGTACAAAAGCGGACTTAAAGCCTTTTTTTACTCGCCTGCGCCAGAAGGAGGGTTATGTTTTAACCAGTCTACCTTAGGGTGATGCAGAGATAATACACAGTAGGTGCAATAACAGAAAACAAATTAGAAAATATTTATAACTAAAATAAAAGAATATTATAAGTACATTATTATTATATACCAAGGTCACCGACGTACCCCGTGACGTGACGTGACGCTTGTCTCATACAGATCTGGTTTGTATTTATACCAGCTATTGACTAATACAGGTTTGTGTATGACCACTAAAAATGGCAGAAGATAGGCAGGCAGGTGCAGGTCCAATTGAAAATCAGCGTCGGGCACTAGTTGTCCGGTATTTTGCTGAACTGGGCCCTATTTTTGGCGCAGCCTTGAGCCACACATTGTGATATTATTTTATTTTTATTTGGATTTAAGTTTTTTTTGTACCATTGCATGTGCAAAATAAATATATTTTCTTTCTTTCGTTTCGTTCATGCTTAATTCAAAAATCTTCCAACCCCTTTTGCCGTTGCATCCTTATTTTTAAAGTTGGTTAAACATAAACTATCAATTATTCCTCATATTAATTTTCATTCACATAAAACCTTTATCTTTTATAAGCATTTTTTTTCCCGCTCGACATTACACACAGCGCCATCTAGTGCCACACTTAGCAACGAGGCTTGTGTCGTGGACACCAGATAGTTGATATACTACATGGATACCTTTTTTTTGTAAAATATTATATAAAGCTCGATTACCACTCACTGACTCACTGACAGAATTGTTCTCCCAGATGGTGGATGGGGAGGTGGGTATATTTTGACAGATTCGTAAACAAGAAACTCCCGCGAGTATGGGAAAAGTGCCAAACCTCCCCTTTTCGCCTCCCTTTCTCCCCCTTCCTACCCTATCTCGGAACCAAGAGACTTGCAACATTTTTTTTTTCAGATTCGTATAGAGGAGGCTCGGAATAGTAAAAAACAGTTTTCAAAAGTTGACCCACTTGTCCCCCTTCTCCCCCCTTTAGGCAGATCTCGGAAGTTGAGAGACTTGGAACATTTTTTTTTGCAGATTCGTAAGGAGGGTAGAGTAGGTCAAAATCGCGAGAGCGAACCTGCGAGACCGAGAGGAGCGAAGGGGGGAGGTGGCGAGCGAAGCGAGCCGGCGACTTCCGTAGCGTAACGAAGGTTGAGTGGATGAAGCTTAACTCAGGGGCGACGACAAGCAAACTTTAGGGTAATGTATTTTTAATGGGTATAGGTCAGTTTTTTTATTAAATAAGGGTTCTTGAGGGGTTTCAAAATATTTAAAAGATTTTATAAAATTTACAAAATCTTTTAAGGACTACTTCTCAAGAACACGACGACACGCGAGCTGCGCGCATCTCGCGCACCCACGCAAATACTAGTTTTACATATGTAGGCTACTTTCATATTAATTACATGTACGAGTATATAATAGGTATTTATGTCTACAAGATATTTATTTATAACTTACACTAAAACATTTACACACGTACTTATTTACACAAATTATATCATAAATATCGAAATGATATTAATCGGTTGGTCGATGTCGATATCGATAGTCGATGGCTACGCGTTTATCGACACGCTGGCTGGACATCACTAGCGTACGTAAAGATAACGGGATTCACCGGCCGCGCGGGGCGGCGCGGGGGCACGGAATATTCCATGCGCCGGCTGCGCAGGCGCAGTGGAGTCAGTAGTGGTAACACCTTCGCGACGCGGAGCGCACGCTTCTTTGCTCGCCGATTTTGCCGCCGCGATCTTTTTACGCTTGCCTATATTTTATGCCATCATCTTCATTTCTCATCCTGAACTCTTTCTATCATTCTATTTCTACATCTGTGAACTCTTGGTTTGTGCTATTGTGCTTTGTGCTTACGCCTACCCTATTGTGCCTTCTATATTGCTTTGTGTTGGGAACTGTGAACTTTGGACAATACACCAAGTTGATTGTAAGTCTGGACATTTGATTTCTTACACCATACACCCCCAACCATACTGGTGACCCCGAAAAGGACATGGAAGGGGAATTGTTTAAAGATGCACAAGAAAAGGCCACGTTGCCCGGCACTAGTGTTGAGCCCGGCATGTCGATAGAAAACGGAGTACTCAAGGTGAGCGCCCGTATCCCAGGCTTCTGCCCGGAGGAACCCGAAATAAGGTTTTCTCAAATTGACGGCCAGTTCGCCTTAGCAGGAATTACAAGCGATACGACCAAATTTAATTACGTCATCGGGCAAATAGAGAACCGGCACGCCAAGGAGGTCAAAGATTAGATCATTAAGCCACCGGCCACAAATAAATATGAGAAGCTGAAGACGGAACTGATCAGAAGGCTCAGTTCTTCGAACGAGAAGAAGATTCAGCAGCTGCTAATGCATGAGGAGCTCGGGGATCGAAGGCCATCCCAGTTGCTCCGCCATCTTCAAGGACTCGCCAACTCCGAGGTTCCAGATGACTTCCTGAAGACCCTATGGACAGGCCGACTTCCCGTCTCCATCCAGACGGTTCTAGCAGGCCAACCCAGTTCCAGGTCATTGGAGGACCTGGCTGATCTAGCTGATCGGGTGCACGACATCGTTCCGGCAGCCCCGGTGGTTGCCGCCGTCAACGCTGCAGCCCCTGTGCCCAACTCAGCCAACGCTGATCTGGCTAAGGAAGTCGCCGAGCTACGCAAGCAGTTCCAGAGGATGATATCTGGGCGGAACAGCAGGTCTCGTTCTCGCGTTTCGAGAAACACTCGAAATTCTTCGAGGCAGCGCTCGCAATCCAATTACCGCAAGCACCCGCTTTGCTGGTACCACGGGAAGTTTGGAGACAAGGCAGCCAAGTGTGTCCGGCCATGTGACTACAAGGCGGAAAACTCCCAGGGCGGTCGCTAATGGCGGCTGACGATTGCCCTTCATCAGCTTCTGGTCGCCTCTACGTCACTGACCAATCATCGAAGACGCAGTTCCTGGTCGACACAGGGAGCGATCTCTGCGTTTTCCCGCGGTCAACGCTTCGTGATCGTCGTGCGAAGACTAAATATAGTTTGTGTGCAGCTAACGGTACTAATATAGCCACCTATGGCTGTATAAATTTAAATTTAGATTTTGGGTTGCGTAGAACTTTTAAATGGCGTTTCACCGTGGCGGATGTAACGAAGCCTATCATAGGTGTAGATTTTTTAAATTATTTCAGCCTTGCCGTAGATTGTCGGAATAAGCGCCTAATAGATACATCAACTACTGTAACAGCTGTAGCTTCATTAGCAAATTGTAATGATGTTTTTTCAGTTAAGGTCGTGACCGGTGACACCCGTTATCATAAAATACTTGCCGAGTTCCCCGAAATCACGCGACCAGCTGGCAAATATCATACAACACCACACAACACTTTACACCACATACGCACGACACCAGGCCCCCCAGTAAGCTCCACCCCTCGTCGTCTGGCCCCAGATAAGCTCAAGATTGCGCATCAGGAATTCGAGTCAATGCTGGCCAATGGCACAGCTAGACCCTCCGAGAGCCCGTGGTCGTCACCCTTGCATCTGGCGCCGAAGAAAAACAACGGCTGGCGTCCCTGTGGTGACTACCGTAAGCTGAACGCCCGCACCGTGCCTGACCGGTATCCGATTAGGCATATTCACGACTTTGCCCATAGTATAGCTGGGTGTAAAGTTTTTAGTACTCTAGACCTTGAAAAAGCCTATAGTCAGATACCAGTCAGCCCGGAGGACATTCCTAAGACCGCCATAACAACACCATTCGGCTTATTTGAATTTCCGTTTATGACTTTCGGTTTTAGGAATGCTGGCCAGACTTTTCAGCGGTTCGTGGACGAGATGACGAGAGGCCTAGATTTCGTTTACTGTTATTTAGATGACTATTTAATTTTTTCGAGATGCGAAGCAGAGCACGAACATCACCTGCGTGAGGTTTTTAAACGGCTCAAAGAGTATGGCATGTTGGTGAACACCTCGAAATGCGTTTTCGGTGTCAGTGAGGTAACCTTTTTAGGCTACAGCATTTCTGAAAGCGGTACTAGGCCACTTGAGTTCAAGGTGCAGGCGGTTAAGGACTTTCCTCCTCCTAAGAACGTCCGGCAACTAAGAGGTTTTCTGGGTATGCTTAATTTCTATAGGAGATTCCTGCCCCAAGCAGCTGAGATCCAGGCCCCATTGCATGCCCTGTTAACAGGATCTGTTAAAGGAACGCAGCCGATTACCCTTACAGGAGAGACTTTAGCAGCGTTCGAGGCACGCAAGGATAGTATCTCTAATGCCGCTTTGTTAGCCCATCCTGACTGTTCCGCGAAGCTTGCAGTGGTTACGGATGCCTCAGATAAAGCTATCGGAGCAGTACTACAGCAATTTAGGAATGATGCTTGGCAACCGTTGGCGTTTTTCTCCAGGAAATTAAGTACTTCCCAGAGTAAGTACTCGCCATATGACCGGGAGCTGCTGGCCATTTATGAGGCCATCAAATATTTTCGGCATATGATGGAAGCAAGGCATTTTATAATCTATACTGACCATAAGCCGATCAGTTTTGCCTACCATGAACGGAAGAAGAACTGCTCGCCCAGGCAGTATAGATACCTTGACTTCATTTCCCAGTTCACCACAGACATTCGACACATATCCGGTAAGGATAATGTGGTTGCTGACACCTTACCTTGTCACGCATTGACGAACTGGGAGACCCAGTGAGCCTTGAAAATATGGCCCAAGGTCAGTCTTCTGACCCGGAACTTCAGAAGATTCTTGCCGAAGGTTCCTCTTTGAAATTGCAGGAACAGGATACTGCGACGTCAGTACGTCAACTTCCAGGCCTTACGTTCCCAAGGGTTTACGGAGGCAGGTCTTTGAAAGCCTGCATTCCCTAAGTCACCCTGGCGCAAACGCGTCGGCCAGATTGGTTGCCGAGCGATTCGTTTGGCCAGGTGTGCGTAAAGATTGTAGGGACTGGACGCGCGCTTGTGTACCATGTCAGAGGTCTAAAGTCAACCGCCACGTGACTTCCCCTCTTGGCACTTATACTTTACCGCGTGCGCGCTTCACTCAGATCCATATCGACCTAGTAGGCCCTCTTCCGCATTCTCAAGGCTATCGGTATTGTCTAACAGCTGTGGATAGATTTACCCGCTGGCCAGAAGCAATACCGATACCAGACATCACGGCAGAAACGGTCGCGAAAGCCCTTTTATCCACATGGATTTCACGGTTCGGCTGTCCGACGGATATAATAACAGACCGCGGCCGGCAATTTGAGTCGGCCCTGTTCCATTATCTATCAAAAATAGCCGGATTCCAACACAAGCGGACAACAGCTTATCATCCGGCATGTAACGGCTTAGTTGAGCGGTTCCACCGCCAACTAAAAGCTGCAATCATTTGCCATGCTAATGACAGGTGGACCGAGTCGTTGCCGTGGGTCTTGCTGGGCGTGAGATCTGCCTTCAAAGAGGACCTTCAAGCCTCTTCTGCAGAACTGGTGTATGGCGAGTCCCTCAGGTTGCCCGGAGAGTTCTTTGAGCCCATTTCCAGTGGTACTACGGATATTTCCGAATTTACCGCAAGACTCCGAAATTTTGCCGAGAAGTTAAGACCCGTACCCGCTTCCCGCCATTGCAGGACTAAAGTTTTAATTTATAAGGAGCTCGACACTTGCGATCACGTTTACCTCCGCGAGGACGCATTGCGGGGTTCTCTCCAGCCTGCCTACTCTGGGCCCCATAAGGTCATTTCTAGGGGGGACAAGGTATTTAAAATTCTTGTCAAAAATAAAGAAATGACAGTTTCGATCGACCGACTCAAGCCCGCATTTATATTGTCTGTCCAAGACAATGAACCTCCACCAGGTGAATTACCAGGTTATGTTACACGTTCTGGCCGTCGCGTAAAGTTCACAGATTTTTATCGCCCTTGACGGTCTCTGGAGGGGAGAGGGGGGAGTCAGTAGTGGTAACACCTTCGCGATCATTCTATTTCTACATCTGTGAACTCTTGGTTTGTGCTATTGTGCTTTGTGCTTACGCCTACCCTATTGTGCCTTCTATATTGCTTTGTGTTGGGAACCGTGAACTTTGGACAATACACCAAGTTGATTGTAAGTCTGGACGTTTGATTTCTTACACCATACACCCCCAACCATACATATAAACATAAATGACTCGGAAATAAATGTCCATGCTACTATATAAACAGTTCAAACGTTAAAACTTGAATTTTGAATGATATGCGTCGTAAAAACGGAAGTTAAAAATTGAAGCTAACTTTTGCTGGTCACTGTACCAAAATATTAATTTGTCATCTCACTTTATCACCTGAGTCCGTCTAGCTCATCTATTGATTACCTACGGCGGGGCTGTTTCGGGAGGGCGGGAGATGACTATGGATGTGCAACGCCAATCAGCTAATATTTGTGTAACGACGTTGCGTTTTAAAATATGTATAAAAAACCCGCCAAGTCTAGGCAAGTCGGACTCGCGTACGAAGGGTTCCTTACCATTTTCTGAAAAATGGGAGCCTTATTTAATTTTTATTGTATTTTAAAATAATTATTTATCTTTAAATTGAATATACAACTAAATATTCTGTGAATATTTCAAGCGTCTACCTGTTGCCGTTATTAATATAAAGAAAAACGGCAAAAAAATCTAGTTTGTTGTCTGGGTGCCCCCCTTAAATATTTATTTTATTCTGATTTATTTGTTGTTATGGCGGCAACAGAAATACATCATCTGTGAAAAATTCAACTGTCTAGCTATCACAGTTCATGAGATAGACCCTAGTGACAGACAGACGGACAGTGGAGTTTTAGTAATAGGGTCCCGTTTTTACCCTTTGGGTACGGAACCATAAAAATAAAGTGGTGGATGAAATGGGGGGCTGGAATTTTAAGTGGGCATTAAATCTCTCAATCATAATGTAGGTTTGCTATAAGGAAACCCGAAATTGTTTTTGTTTTTTGTACGAGTACAGTAAAATTTAAAAAAAAATTATCATAGTTTTCAAAACTTACATTGTAAATCCAATTAACCTTCTTACGAAAACGTTTTGACCTCCCGTCTGTTACTAAATCTCCATGAGATTTATTTATTTTCAGTGCAGTGCGATGCGCGCTCGAACACGGACGTGTTTCCACTGTGCACGGCACGAATTTTATTCGCGTGTTGCGTGGCCATAGCCGCTGCTCGTTATAATTATAACTATGAGTTCAAAACAACTTATAGTAAATGAATTGCTGGCATTCCTAGTCCATGCCATCGACTACATGGACGAGGTGAGCATCCTGCAGATTTGCCGGTCCAATTTCAAGGAGGATGACATCAGCAGCGGAAAACTCTTGCTGTTCCAGTCCCTTGGAAAACTGGACCAGATGACCTCTCGGCGCAGAGATGGAACCGAGAAGAGCCTTCAAGATATCATCGATATGTTGAAGAAGACTGACCCGGACGACGTGCCAGATTTCGTGGCGAAGGAGCTAAGTAAACTGCCTCCCGTCACTTTCGATCACGTCGACGTTACACGGCTGCTAAAGGACATGACTACCTTGAAAGCGGAGATGACCAGGATGCAGTCCAGAATGGAGGTTTCAGAAAAAACCAATACTGAACTACGTGCGGAAATAGCATTATTGCGCAACGTGGGTTCGGAAATTGGGTCACCTGAGGCCTCAAAGGTGAACACACGTCGAGGGGCGCAAAATGCAACCATCGGCAGTTTTGAATCGGTGAACACAAGTGCGTCACCAGTTGCCGATAGCGCTGAGCAAGCGCCGCTCGCCGCCGTCGTCGCCCGCGCCACAACACCGGCTGCGGATACGTCACGCGTAGGTACGTCGACCCCAAAACGTGCCTATGCTGCTATTGTCACCAGCGGTAAAACTGATGCGTCGCAGCCTAAGCGACAAACCAGGAAAGGGGAAAAATTGAAAATGGGCGCTCAACCAGCCCTGGCTGCGGTCCGTAGCTCCGTGCCAAGAACGAGCCAAGTTGATGAGGAGGGCTTCACTAAAGTGGAAAGGAGGAAGAAGAAGAAGCCCTGTCCTCGTAACCTGTGCGGTACCGCACCGAGTGGAACCAACATGCTGCTGCGTCCTGCTGTGCCTACGACGCAGCTGTACATTTCACGTCTGCATCACTCCACTACAACTGAGGAAGTGGTGCAGTATTTGAAAGTGAAGACCAACTGGACTCTGAGGGTCGAAAGGTTGGAATCGCGCCATAACATCAACTTTAAGTCATTCGTGGTACGAGTTCCAACCCACCATCTACAGACCTGCATGAAGGAGGACTTTTGGCCGAAGGGTATCGTATATCGACGTTTCCGAGGTCGGTTACGCGACACCACGCAGCAAAACACGACGCCGACAACGTTGCGTGTATAGTTTTAGTCTCGAATAGTTAAAAATATGTATTAGTATATTTTTATTGTTAATTATTATTTTGTGTATTTTACCTATGGCCTAGTTGCCTGATAATAAAATGATTATTATTATTATTAAAATTGTTTAACTATGGTGTCTACTACCTAATTATTCTTACCAAAATCTACTAGTATCATATCGACAGTTAATATCCCACCAAAAACATTTTCATGTAAAATGTTGCCAAGACGAGACCTGTTTCATTTTGCTTACTAACACGATGGATCACTGTTGTCCGAAAAATTAAGAATTTTATTATTATTATTATCCATACCCAAGTTATAAGGGTTAAAAAACGACGAAGCGCTTCGAGAAAAGGTAGGTAGTGCTTGCGATTCGCTTGACTCGTCTTGGCGTTGGCGGGGAAATATAATTTTAATTTAAAAGTTCATCACAACACAAAACATCAAACTAAGCAACTCTACGCAAACATTTTTGCTGGGAAATTACTTTTTATTTTGGGGTGTAAAATCAAATTAAAACATTGTGCTGATGGATGCATTGAATAGTACCGAGGTCGTGGAGGTGTTTAAAAAAAATCTTACTTTAAAAACATGTATTTAAAAAAATCTTGTGAAAAAGTTGAAACTTTGACCCCCAATATCTCCGTAACTAGAAGGTTCCCAGGTACGGTGTAGAACAATAGTATATTGTTACCCTAGGGGTGAAAGTAACTTATTTAGTCCCGAGACGGGGTTTGGTGCCCGAGCGAAGCGAGGGCGCTAATAGTTTGAGGGACTAAATAAGTCTTTAACCCGAGGTAAACACTGTGCTTTTCATTACGAATACAAGGAAAATAAAAATAAAAACATTCAATCAACACATGAAGATCGGACCACGGAAGACCGCTTTCCCGCCTATTTTGCTTTTTTTTTCTGTGACAGCCATTACCTATTTTTCATTTTCATCATCGAAAAAATGGTAAATATTTTGCCCAAATCTATGTTATTTTAAAGAAATTGTTGAAACTTAATTATAATAAAGTTATTTAAAAAATACATATTCTCTAATTAATACTTAATTGTATGTTATTTGAATTTTACATCGAGGCTGTATAGAAAGTTGGAACATGGTTCAATAGAAAAATAGACTATTTTTTTTAAATAATTTGACAGCTGTCAGTTGAAAACGATTCTCCCTAGGGCTGAAAAGTATTACTTTCAACCCGCTCCTCAGGCAACTTTAGACCTACTTTCCGAGTATGAGTAATGAGAAAAAATTATGGCAATGACGGGGAGAACAAGTGCCTTTCGGCTTCGTTAAGAGTCTTTTTCCACCCTTTATGATAAGCACTTTTACCAAATAACCCAATTTTATCAACCCCAAACGGCTCTAATGTCGAGACATCAGAAGTGTTACATTTGCGCCTTTAAAGATTTTCAGCTGCTGCAGCTGCCGCCGATTACAATTGCATCATACAAATGAAAGGAGTTTGCATACCGACCCTAAAAAACCTAATAAAATCTTAATTTTTCAGCCTAATTTATGACACAACAAGGAAACGCATTGTCGATAAAAAACGCGATGCGTCGTCCCACCCCTAGGTCTTACTCTAGTCTACTAACTACACTCCACCAGTCGAGTCTCGGATCTCTTCCGGTATGCACGCGTGACAGTGCAATCTTGTGTATCTCCTGATATACCAGCAGAAGACACCTATCAAGTAAGTAGCTTATTAATATTCTAATTAATGCATTGTGTGTTATTTCCTGGATTTCGCATGTTTTTTAGCGTTTTCTTGGTTTTTGGGGTGGGTGGGGCGTGGGGGTCATGCGTGGACAAAGAAAAAGGTGATTTTAGGATGGCTGATAAGCCTAGGTCAAAGGGTCTTGGTAGGCGTAAGTCATGAGCGATTGGAGTGTTGAAAATTAGCGACTTTTTGGTGATTTATCGATTTTGGGGTGCGCGGGGGCTTATTGCGCAGATAAAGACAAAAGTGAATCTTAACGGTGGATGGTTGACAAGACTAGGTCTGTGGGTAAGTGATAGATCTAGTTTTTGTTTTTAAGCGACAAGCGTTTAGAGTTTAGACAATTTCGCGTCTCTGGCATTTTTATGTTTTTTGGGCTGTGCCCTTTGTTTGACCCCAAAGGGCGTGGCTAGAGGCTACCGAATTTCCTTGTTCTAAATAAAGTTATTAATCTTAAGGATTGTTCGGGTAACCGCTAAACGAATATAGGTCTAGTTTTTAAGCGCAGAGCGAGAACAATAAAAAAAATCGCGTTTTCATCACTTTTTGACCTTTGTGTGACCCCAAATGGGGGGGGGGGTTATGGGCGTTGGTTTTCGAATTTAGGTTGTCAAATTTTCGGTTTTAAGTTAATCTTAAGGACTGTCTGGGTAACCGCTAAACGAATATAGGTCTAGTTTTTAAGCGCAGAGCGATTTGTTTTTAGAAAATTCGCGTTTTTAGCATTTTTGGCATTTGCCGTTTGTTTGAACCCAAAGGGAAGTGGGTGGCGGGTGATCGGAGGTTGTGCAAGGAAGATAGAGCGATTAGCTAGATTAGATTAGAGAGATAGATAGTAGTAGATATATTTAAAAGTTTGTAGTATGTCCGCCTCTGCTATTGACGTTAAAAAGCTGATTCGGCAAACATATCACCAACTTTCGCGAAAAACAAAATGGACGTCCTAGTTTTCTTTGTTCATGCATCAGATTGTCTGACAGAATAACTAATGAGGATAAAGTAAAGAAAGAACAAGAATTCTGAAATGGGCAGGACAAATTATGTGTCAAAAGGGAAACGAAAGATGGACAATAAAATCGTAGAGAACAGGTTTCTCCGAAGAAAGAATCGATAAAATGACAGATTTCTTTTGTTCATGTGTCATTTATGTCATCTGTAATTTGTCGATTCTTTCTTTGAGAAACCCGTTTCTGCGGTGGTGGCGTAGCAACGCGGGCTGGAAGGAAAATCCAAAAAGGCCGCGAAAGCGCTGGGAAAAGTATTTAAAGGAAGATGTAGACCTTTTGCATGAGACAAGCCAGAGATAGGGAAAAATTGAGAAAATTTGTGGAGGCCTACGCTGCAGAGGCGACTTCTATAAATAATTAATTGAATAAAGAATTTAATGTTATGAATGTAATTTAATGCGTGCAATCTTATGAATTTAATTTTATGTTACATAATTTAATAAATGAAATGAAATTAATTTATTTTATAGAATGGAATTTTAACCTCCGTTTTTGTGATAATAATGATAAAAAGTAGAAATAAACGGTTTAATTTTATATATTAGTTTCTTTGTTTATAAATTCATACACGCATATTTTTAGAATCACTACACATAAATTTTATGCTACTAAGCATGTCGGTACAAAGCTACACATTAAGGTTGGGGTATCTGCTAAATTAACAACTCTATTTGTGGTGGTTCAAACTTTGTTTGAAATACTGTTAGAATAAAGTTCTAATCAGCTTGCACTACAAAGTGGTTGTTACGTCAGACACTGCGGGCTGAATAGTGCGAAATGAGTGGTTTTTATTTAACTGTAGCCTAATAAATCATTAAAACAAAATGCCAATTGTACAGTTTGTGAAGAAAAAAGTGAAAAATACTTGTGTGAAAAAAAATTACTAAAACATGCCGTTTAGTTAGGAGTAGTTTCGAAATTTCAAAGAAAAAATGCTTCACTTTCAATATTTTTTTCATATGGTAATAATAAAGTTAGAATTATTTCAATAGGCGAGACGCCAAAAAATACTAATAAGTACGTCAGTTAGATTATCAAAAAATATTTGACCCGTGTTTTTTCTTTTGTTACGTAAACCAAAATTGACGAAGATATGACGCTTTTAAAATTCTCAATAGCCAAGGTATAATTTTTAGCTAGTTCTGACGTCACGAGCCCCCACTCCCGATTTTGATCCGTTTTATCTTTGTCAATATTCATTGATTTACAAAAACAAAAAATACGTGTCCATTAATTTCCAATATTCTAACTGACGGACTAAATAGATCCGCTATTTTTTGATACTGTCGTCTCGCCCATTGTACCAATTAAAGTTTAGAGTCTAATAAGCATCATATTTTTTTTTTGCACATGTATATTCACTCAGCAAAGAGGAGTTACATGGAGAAAACCTCTCGTTAGCAGATACCACTTAATATAACTGCCTCGTTCGTCTTGTGGTTCTAGGTTCGATTCCCGGTCAGGCAAAGTGTTTTTGGGTTTGTCCATCAAGCATTTTTTAGTAGCAGTCACGGAGCCTGGATTTGTGCCGGGTTGATGGCAATAAGCTGGAAATAAGGGGGTATTATTAGGTACACCTCTGGCCTAACCCTCCAGGGAGTAACCTGATAAGAGCATGGACACCTCCTCTGCATATCCATCCCCCCATTGCGTCAGTACCCCTTCCCCTCACACCTGCAGCCCTTCACCCCATATCTGCATCCCCTACACCATGCACCCACTCACCTACCGCTAGACCGCCTCTACAGCATCTGCACCCACCACACCGTATCTGCTCCCCCGAGTGGGTGCCGCAACATGCTCTTCACCTCCCTAGGCTGGTGAGTGCCCGACAATCGGGGTTTTTCTAAAAAAGTTCTTTGCTCGTTTGCCTAGGTCGGACCTTAGGTGAGTGACCACCCATTACATACTGAGTCTCCTCCGTGCCATTTGTGCCAGATCTTTGACGTTGGTGATAGGTAGATAGTAGCCCGAAAATCTGATGACCAGTCTTACGTAAGGGTATCGTATTGCCTAGTACTAACTGGGTTGTGGAGGTCAGATTTTTTTTTATTCAGATGGTTAATCATCAAATGACTCCTCCCGCTTTGGGCGGAGCAGGAGGGAATATTAGACTTTTACCATTCATGTTCCTTCATCGCCCTTTGTGTTCCGGGGCCACGGTATCTCTTTCGAACAGTCTCGCAGCCCCGGCAGGCATCGGCCCTTGCGCGTGGAACACGAACGCGCCGTCGACACGGCCTGTCGTAATGAGACGGACGGACGGCGAGCTAGCCCATAGCTCTCCGTCCACAGGCCCGCGCCTACGGTGACCCCCGACGCCCGGGGCGTATCCCGCGTCGGCTGGGACGTGAGGTTCTCTCCCTCTCACTTTCCACCACCTCCTTCGCTAGCATGGCTACTTTGCAGAAGGAGGTGACGGCATCCCATTCCATGGATTGAACCAAGGCCGGACGTGAGGGGTCGCCGATTGCCGCTACGAGAACACGGCGGTGTTCCACCCACGCGGGGCTGACCTCCACCGTGTGCTCCACCAAATACTGGTCTTCAGTTGCATCCGGTTAGACTGGAAGTCGATCCCAACATAATCGGGAAAAGGCTAGGCAGATGATGGAGATGTTCTAGTCCTCCTCCCCCGAGTCCCTCACCCGGTTCTGCACTCCTTTCCACCAATTCTGCACACCCACAGCATCGGCACCCCCACATCGTCCTCACATCTGCACACCCCACCCCTTCCTCTCGATTGCAGAACCCCACATTTCCGCCCCCCCCTCTAATATGACCCCCCACCTGTACCGGCACCCCCTCGCCCGTACCTACACCCCCGCGCATCTGCATAATTACCTTTAACTCAAAGTTATCGATCGCCATGTAGAAGTTTTAGTTCTTCACTTGCGTAACAGATGGCGCTTACTGAAATCACAAGTTTAAGTCGTGTGACATCTACCAACCCGCACTGGGTCCGCGTGGTGGTTTACAGCCCACTCCTTCTCATAGAGAGGAGGCCTGTGTCCCAGCAGTGGGAACATTACAAATGCTTATGCTACCATACCTATTAAATTCCTAAAGAAAAACTAGACCGCGCTTTGCCCGCCTCGATCTTTAATCGTATAGGCGACGGGTCTTACAGTACACCACCCATTAATCGCCAGTTATATATAATTATGTCCCATGTCATCCAATACATTTTAATCATAATCAACCACAAAACAATCCTAATAAGGTACTCAAACACATTAATAGTTTTACTGCAATTTTTATTTAATTTTTATTTTAAATGTAATAGTAGGTGAAAGTTTGTATGTGTGTATGTTTGTTACTCCTTCACGCCCAAATGGCTTAACGGATTTGGA
Source organism: Xestia sexstrigata (assembly GCA_941918905.2). NCBI lineage: Eukaryota > Metazoa > Arthropoda > Insecta > Lepidoptera > Noctuidae > Xestia > Xestia sexstrigata. The sequence continues at coordinate 10,021,015 of OW799228.2, read as the reverse complement.
TGAAATTCAGCACAGAGATAGTTTATAACCTGAATTAACACATAGGCTACTTTTTTACCGGTAGTATGATCCCGTGGGGCAATTATTGTACTCCATGCGGGCGAAGCCGCGAGCATTAGCTTGTAATAATATATTTTAATTTTTCAGATATGGACTAGTTTAGTTCCTGGGTTGCTGGTTCCTGCAACGACGCTCCAGAGACCTTGGCAGCATGACTTTTAAAAGGTCACCAGCATAGCTATTCACAACGCTTCGATTCGATTTTTGATTCGGAAACTCATATGTCTATCTCGCTCGATTTCGTAATGTCAAAAAAAGATAGACTTTCCGAATCGAAAATCGAATCGAAGCGTTGTGAATAAGGGGCCTGGACGAATGAAGATGTTTCTCTTACCTTCGTGTCTTTTTTATTAAACATGTGTCTTGTCAAGGTGTGTCAGTAAGGTGACGGAGTTTCACGAAAAATGAGTCCATCATCTTCAAAATTCAAATTTTCTTCCGTTTTTTGCCTTTTGCTGGTCAGTGTCAAGTTTTGTGAAAAAACGTAAGAAAATTTGTATTTCGCCGGCTACCTTGGCATTTCTCCCTTAGAGTATTTTATACAGAAAGTGGGCAACGTTGCAAATAGCTGTAAATTATTTCGCTGTTTTGATTAATTTGACAATATAACTGTATGAAAAAAAAGAAATATGGCTAACTAGAGAACTAAAATATTGATTATGAAATGCAATAATTAATATCAAATAAGTATTTCAAAACTTTCCAAATGCCTTTTTTACACCTCTAACGGTTACAACATCGAAGTATAATAAATCAATTAGATTTTATTTTATAATCTTTACGTAATTAATTAGTAACTAAGTATTAAATAAACTAACAACAAACTATAAAAGGACATCGAAAAACTCCTCCTCAACGCTGTCAGCTCCTCAACGCTGTGTGCCCAAGAGAAAAAATAATAAGTATTAATATTCTAGCTCACTAGTTAGCCATATTTCTTATTTCTATACAGTAATATTGACAAATTAATTAAAATAGGTAAATATTTGATAGTGTAGCGCTTAGTTAGTGTAAATGATACTCCAGATGTAGTTATGAACTAAGGTATAATCAACACTCGGATAGCTTAGCTTGTACAGGTCTTATAGCAAAATGCATGAGCACAGGTAGTGGATTCCCTAAGATGTATTTACAAAAATGTAGTTGCTAAATAATACGTGTGGTGGCGCGCGAGTCGCAGTTGTAGATCGCTTTCCTTGCGAGCGCTAAACTGCGCCGCGTATAAATATCCCCTCTCGGCACGCGGGTCGCCAGTACACGGTTGGCAGAGCAGTGGTGCCAAATTTTTGGATGAACGTTCCTAAAGAATCATAAAGTATGTCAACACCTCCTGCCGGGGCTGCGGGACTGTTCGAAAGAGATACCGTGGCCCCGGAACACAAAGGGCGACGAAGGAACATGGATGGGTTTTAGTCAGTAAAAGTCTGACACTCCCTCCTGCTCCGCCCAGAGTGGGAGAAGTCATTTGATGATTTCCCATCCAAAAAAAAAAAAAAGTATGTCAACACCTCAGACCAAATAAAAAGGCGTCTTTACCTTTTTATTTAGTCTGAGGTGTTGACATACTTTTTTTTTTTTTAACTCTGCGAACAGCAAAGTGAGGCCGTGAAATTACGTCTCACCGTGTACGGTCGAACAAGCTATTTGGTTTACATTTCACAAGGTAATTCGTGGGTTATGGCCAACAACACCATACATAGATACGACCAGTAGTTTGGAAATAAAACCATCCGTTAAGAATCATTGTCATCTCATTTCCTCGCATAATTTCCCAACACCATTAACTGTCGACCCAGAAAGACCGAGCTCATGGGGAAGGCTATTGAGAGCTACGGCGAGAGCCCATACATTTTTGCACCTATTAAAAAACAAAGACAGTCCTAAAGAAATAACCGCCGAAGATCTGCGCGTAGCTGAATCACATATTCGAAGAAAAGCCAGCTCGATTCCTTCCCAGATGAAATAGTCTACCTCTCTGAGAAAAGGTCATTACATCGAAAAAGCCGATTATTCAATCTATCCCCCTACATAGATGAAGAGAATTTGCTGAGATTGGGCGGAAGAATCAACCGAATACAAGATACTCGTATTAGCGATGGCGTGAAAAATCCTATAATTTTAGATCCCAAACACCCTGCTATCCAGCTGTTTTCATTGCCCGTCATCACGTGAAGTCAGCCCACGCTAATTCCGAGACAGTAGTTAACGAAATGCGACAAACCTATTGGATAATCAATTTGAGAAGTGCGGTTCGAAAAGTCGCCCATGGTTGTCAACTGTGTCGGCTGAAGCGCGCTCAACCTTTCGCACCGTCTACCGGAGACCTCCCACCAGCCCGCCTAGCCCATCATCGTAGACCGTTCACTTTCGTTGGTTTGGACTACTTCGGCCCAGTTCAGGTAACAGTTGGAAGAAGGAAAGAGAAATGCTATGTAGCACTGTATACCTGTCTTGTTATACGAGCAGTTCATCTGGAGGTTGTATATAGTTTGTCAACCGACGCGGCGATCATGAGTTTGCGCCGTTTCATTGCGCGCCGTGGAACGCCGAGTGAAATATGGTCCGATAACGGAACAGCTTTTGTGGGTGCCAACAGGACGCTCAAAGGGCTGTAAGGAGCGGAAATTAACAGATTTGTAGCAGATGAGAAGATCTCATGGCGATTTATTCCCCCTTCAGCCCCATTCATGGGTAGAGCGTGGGAGCGGATGGTAAGATCAATCAAAACCGCACTCAAGATCACCCTAAGAGAACGCTCCCCCTCAGATGAAGTTCTGCAGACCTTTCTACTAGAGTCAGAGAATCTAGTGAATACGCGTCCACTGACATACGTTCTAGTGGATCCAGACTGTGAGGAAGCCTTGACACCAATGCATTTTATACTAGGATCGTCTTCAGGAAAACCTATACTAGCTACGTTGACAGATCGGGATATCATCGGACGAGACGGTTGGCGCAGAGCCGTAAGACTCACGGATCATTTTTGGTCTCGATTTGCTTTGAAATAACAATTACTTGTAAAAAAATAAAAATGAAATAGGTCGTTTTGTACTACTACAATAACAATAAAGCGAATTTTAGATAACTTATTTATTTATTTTGTTATAATCATTCTCCCGATGCATGTTTTCCTATCCGCAATTGCATTAAAATAACATTTCACATAAAATTCTCTTCTAAAATAAAATCTTCATCGTCTTGTCATTACTTTTCAACTTTCACAATAGGGTTGCAAAAAACTTTAGCAATTACTTCAGACAGTACTATTTATTATTAAATAAAAAAAAACGCCTGTAAATCGTAATATTGAAATAAATGCTTTGAGATTGCTTGAGTTTGAGTTTTAATAAAAAATAGTTTCTTGATTACGGAACCCTACTTATTTACATCGATAGACCGTCGATAGTGGCATTAAATAGTAATATAAGTGACATCGCAACTTGTTGTTGGTTTTTAAACCTTAAGCGCTTAACAGAACTTTGCTAATCCAACATCGCGTTTATGTCACTGACAGCATTTTAAGTTTTAACCGTCAATGTCGCCATTTCAATTGTCGAATATTTAGAAACACCGGTGTGTTAAGGCCTGCCTTTTTTAGAAACGGTGGACAAGATGGATGGAGCAAAGAGGACACCAAATTCATTTAATTTGCGATACTTTATATGGATATGGAACTCAACATGTGGTGTCAACTTATTGAGGCAACTGTAATCATGAAATTCAGTAATTCTAGACTAGAAATTTACAGTTGGTTATAAAAAAAAAGAATCACACATTTATACTGGTGAGTCTTGCATTTTTTTTTTCAAATGTATGTAATTGTAGTATTTTTTAAATAAACGTCGACTTTTAGTTGCGCGTTGATGTCTTTTACACTATGTATTAACAAGTTTTTTTTTTTGTTATTCAATTTATTAAATAATACATGTCATATTATTTGTCACACCTGTTTTATCTGTCACACATTTCTTATCCAAGTTTCCTCTCGCAGGTCTGCTGGAAGAAATTTCTTAAGAAATAAGTAGTACCTTTGTGCTCTTCAATGTACACACATCAAAAATGTCTAGGGATCAAGCATTTTTATGCGGATTTCTTGAGATTGAGATGTGGCTTTGTAATAAATTTATGATTTTATAAATTTATATGGATCCTTTTTGGTGCATTTCATAATTTGAATCAGGAACTCTCAATCAAATTCGAGTAAAAGATGAAAATAAGCTGTCAATATTTTCCCTATAAAAACATACAACGCATTGAAGACATTATTAGTGCTACTGTTTCCCTACTACTGATTAAAACCAACGTTATTATGGAGCGGCGACGTCATTTAAGCAGGGAAGAAATGCTCAGAGCCGTGGGAATGATAGAAGCTGGTTCCCGGCAACGTACTGTAGCTTTAGCTCTGAATACAAGTCAGAGTGTTATCAGTCGACTTTGGACACGTTACCGAAGCACTGGTACCGTGGTTGAGCGCCATGGAGGACGGTATCGCTGCACCACACGGAGACAAGACCGATACATTCAAATCTTAACTCGAAGAGCTCCAACAATAACCGCCATGATGTTAGCCGTGAGGCTTCATCACTCTTCAGGGAACTTAATTAGCGACCAAACAGTCAGAAACCGCTTGCATGAAGTGAACCTTCATTCCCGAAGACCGCTACGGGTACCACCTATAGCAATGCACAATCGTAGGATTCGATATCAATGGGCTCTTGAACACAGAAATTGGGCAGAAGAACAATGGCGTTTCGTGTGCTTTTCTGATGAGTCTCGTTTTGGTATGAGACCGGATACAAGACGTATACGACACTGGAGAACCCCTGGACGCCAACAGCGATTAAAATCCTGCCAGGAAGTCCATCCTTATAGTGGTGGAACCATCATGGTATGGGCGGGTATTTGGATCGGCGGAAGAACTGAGTTGATTTGGATCAGAGGCAACCTCAACGCTCAAATTTATGCTGAGACGATTGTATCAGACGTCATCGTTCCTCTACAAGTGCAAATCGGTCCCTTATTTCAGTTAATGCATGATAATGCACGACCGCACACCGCAAGAGTTGTAAGACAGACTCTCGCCGCAGCTAACATCAATGTCCTGCCCTGGCCTGCTCAGTCGCCAGACTTGAACCCGATTGAGCATGCATGGGATATGCTACAGAGAAGAGCTCTGCCGAATATGGAGGGTATCCAGTCGCAAGAAGACCTTTTTTTGTTGTTGCAACGAACATGGGCGGCCATTCCACAGCGTGATTTGGATGAACTCATTTTGAGTATGCCAAACCGATGTTCTTGTGTTGTTAGTGTTCGCGGTAGAAACACGGATTATTAATTGTTTAAGTTACCCAATAAAATTTTAAAGAAAACTGTTATTTCAGTCTTTTTTTCGAACTTTAATGTTAGTGGTTCAAATGTCAAAAATCCCTTTATTAGGAAAATGGCAAATTTCTTTATTAATGCAAAGGTGACTTGGTTTATCGTTACTGTGACAAACGAAAACACTTTATTTGATGAATCCTTAAAGAAAATTTTAATTAATATCAATCAGGAGAAAAGTTATTGCAAAAATATATGTTGATCCCTAGATACTTTTGATGTGTGTAAATGTATTGTCCTGCAAAGTATTTTGTGTGTACATAAATAAATGAATTATTTTGTTCACTGTTTTTAAAAATAGGATAGTCATGATTATAGTTATTTATGATACTAGTGCGGTAAGTTGGTTTTTACAAACGAGTACACGAATGTAAGCCCGAGACGAAGTCGATGGCTTACCATAGTTACGACTTTGTAAATACCAGTTTCTGCACGTGTGTCATACAATGTTTTTCAACACATTTGCGAGAAAACAGTACAATATGTAATGAAACAAACAGCGAACCCAAAAACCACGAAACCCATGTAGAAAAATCCGAAAATATGCATCGGCGCCATCTTGGATTTTCATTTTGACCTCATTTTCATAATCAGCGACCCCAAAAACCACGAAAACGACACCCATGAAGAAAAAACCGAAAATTTTCGTTGGCGCAATGTTGGATTTTCATTTTAACCTAATTTAAAAAAACCGTAAAGAATACGCTCGGTGCTATCCCAACGGGGTATGCGGTAAAATAGGTACTTAGGTGAGAGTACCTATTTTACCGCACGTTTCGTTGTAAGGTGCGAAATTTTTAAAAATAGGTTAATTAGTAACAATCTGAGTCATTCTTCTCAAAATTATTGTACACCTCAGGCTTCATACAACCACATAATGTCATCCATAACTCGGAAGGAATTAGATCCTAATGCCATAGTAACTGTACTTGTAGGTAATAGTTCGAACGTAAAAATTGACGATATCACTGACAATGTCACTCAACTGTTAAAACTAAAATGTAAGAAAATTATTCTGTGCGCATTTCCGTACTTTAAGAAATTGTCTAGCAAGCAAAATCATTATATCCATAAATTAAACAATCATGTGCATTTTTTAGTTAGTCATTATAGTGACAGGTTGATATTTTTCGACACTAACAGTTTCGTTCAGAAATTGAAGTCAACCAGGAACAATGCGTACTTGCCTATTAGTTTTAGACGTCAAATAGCTCGGCTATTAGCTTTTATTATAAACTCAGACATAAGTGGTATGTCGCAGTTTTTTGTAAATAGGTCTACAGAAATTAGTAATTATACTAATTGTAATTATACAAATATTAGCTTAGATTTAAACTAGTCACTAAGACAATAGAAGGTACGAGTGACAATTTAGTTAATCTCGTCAACTTCGAGGTATCTTCTAGCTCTCAATCAATTATTTGTAAAAAAGGGGCTGAGCAGAATTCCTTAAAATTGTTTCACCAGAATATTCAGGGACTTTCTTCCAAACTACTAGAAATAGAACTATTTTTAGAAAAAACCAAGTTTGATATTATCTGTTTTACTGAACATTGGATGAAAGATTATGAAGTAATGCAAATAAATTATGAGAATTACAATGTGAGCAGTTGCTTTAACCGAAAATCTAAGATGCGAGGGGGTACATTAATCCTAGTCAAAAATTGTATTAAATATAAGTCGCGTAATGATATAGTCGATCTATCGGTTGAACATAGCATTGAATTGTCTTGTGTTGAGCTGGATAAGCATGTAATAGTGTGCGTTTACAGACCCCATAATTACCTGAACTATTCTATCTTTGAGTCAGTAATGGAAGATGCTTTGGCAAAACTTGTAACTGGTAATAAACCAATAATTATCTGTGGTGACTTTAATGTTAATATCATAGAGAATAATGTGAATAGCAGTAGATTCTTAAGTCTCTTTAAATCATTTAATTTGTCAAATGTGTTTTCAGAACCAACTCGAATTACTACAAATACTGCTACATGTATCGATAATGTTTTTTGTTGCTGCGATTACTTAGATAAATCCATCGTAAATTACCTGCCTTCAGATCATAGTGGTCAGACCGTTACTTTCGCGTACAATATACAATTACAAAGAATTCAGATACAAACTAGACCAATAACACCCAGCAATCTAGACAAATTTAATAATAATTTAATTAACAAGTTAAGTATACCGGGTCATATTAGAAACAATGTAAATGTATTTTATGAAGAATTCTTTTCGGTAGTGCACACCGAATTTAATAATACTTTAAAAAAGAAATCTAAAACTATTGGCCCAAAGTTTATTTTCAGTGACTGGGCAACACAAGGTATTAGGAAAAGTAGGGAACGATTGTTTGAGCTGTACGGCCTTAAGCCTTACATCAACACTGAAGCTTTTAATAAATATGTTGCTACTTCCTCGAAAATTTTTAACAACACTTGCAAGGTAGCCAAATCCTTATTCATTAGCAACAAGATTAAATCAGCCGACAACAAAATAAAGACGGTTTGGAAAATTATCAACAATGAAACAAATAGAAATAAAAAACAAGGTAATGACTTCACACTAAAGACATCGCGTGGCCTTGTGAGCTCCAACAATGAAGTTGCTCAAGAATTTGTAAATTTCTTTACCAGTATCCCACTTAAAACTACAGAAACCTTAAATTCCTCTGCCTTGCTCTCTATTGATTTATTGAAAGCGAACGTTTCAGCCTGTCCAAATGAATTTAAATTTCAGCATATAAACCCCTTAACAGTCATAAAAGGTTTTAAGCAAATCAAGATCAAATTAACGGAAGATCTATGGGGTATGTCTATCAAAGCTTGTACCTCAATTATTGAGACTGTAGCGCCGTATTTAGCCTCAATATTTAATTTGTGCGTGGATCAAGGGGTCTTCCCAGATCTAATGAAATTCAGTAAGGTAATACCGCTTTTTAAATCCGGGGACAGTAAGGACACCAATAACTATAGGCCCGTATCCGTGTTGCCGGTTTTCAGCAAAGTGTTTGAAAAGATAATGCTCAATCAAATGCTTAACCATTTCAACACCAATAAAATATTACACGAGCAACAGTATGGTTTCACCAAAGGACGTTGTACAACTGACGCCGGTGTCACTTTATTAAAACACATATTTACTGCGTGGGAAGAGGCACAAGATGCCATAGGAATCTTCTGTGACCTTTCGAAGGCATTTGATTGTGTAAATCACGAAACCCTGATCTTGAAACTTGAGCATTACGGTTTAGGTAAACTTGCGCTCAGTTTAATAAAATCGTATTTGAATGATAGACAGCAGCAGGTACAAATAAATGGAGTCAACTCAATGGGTTTAAAAGTAAAAATGGGTGTACCACAAGGTTCGATATTGGGTCCCTTCCTCTTTTTAGTGTATATTAATGACCTACCCCATTTATTTAACAACCATCCGCATATGGTGTTGTTTGCTGACGATACTTCTTTAATATTTAGGATAAACAGACGTGCCACTGATCTTGACGACGTAAATAACGCCCTACTGCAGGTCCACAATTGGTTTACCGCCAATAATTTAGTACTAAATGGAAAAAAGACTAAGTGCATTAGATTTGCTCTACCAAATGTCAAAAGTAGTGATTGTGACATAATATTGAATCAAGAGAAACTAGAATTTGTCGATAAAACGGTTTTCTTGGGAATCACGCTCGATTCAAGGTTACAATGGGGTCCTCATTTAACATCTCTTGCAGGACGGCTGAGCTCAGCAGCATATGCTGTTAGAAAAATCCGTCAATTCACTGATATTGATACCGCGAGGCTAGTCTATTTTAGTTATTTTCATAGTATTATGTCATACGGCATTTTACTATGGGGACGGGCTGCAGACATCGAGTCTATATTTATTCTGCAGAAAAGAGCCATCAGAGCCATTTATGAATTACGTAGACGCGATTCTCTAAGAGAACTGTTTAAGGAAATTAATATCATGACAGTACCTTGTCAATACATCTATGAAAACATCATGTACGTTAGGAAAAATCGGCATTTATTCAGTAGAAGAGGTGACAGACACCACTATAACACTAGAAATAGGGACCAACTAGTTCAGCCAGGTTTCAGGCTTGCTAAAGTAGATTCATCTTTCATGGGGTACTGTTTGAAATGTTACAATAAAATACCTCCCCACATTCTTCAACTGAACGAGACAAAATTTAAATCTTGTATAAAACGCACACTATGTAGGCAAGCATATTATAAGTTGGGGGATTACATTGATGATAAAAATGCTTGGCTAAATGCTGGTCCTGCTCCACCACCATAGGGGGGGGGGCAAATTAATTGATTGTTTGGGTCGGGCATTATTTGAGTCCATCGAAACGTAAAGAAGAAGATGAATAATTGATTCCCATGTTAATGTTTTGTGGAAGCTGCAGAAGATTGTAAAAATATACTTGCATTATATAGATTCCAGTTCTTAGTATTATATAATTGCATAGCACATGTGTGAGTACTTTGTACTGTTCAGCCACCATTTACATTTATTTATATTTCATTGACTTGAATATGCCTTGGTGGCTGAGAGAATGTCATGCTCACTTAAATGTCTCGCTGATGGTAGCGGGTGTGTCGGGTCATTTAGTTCCCTTCAATATGGTTGAGTTGAATGGCGCCGGTACATGCGTCATGTTTGTGAACGGGCGCTGTCAGTTGGGACTGGTCATCTCTTAGCTGCCAAGGTTCATTTTAATTACTTTATTTGTAAACTGTTGATCTAATCTTTTACTCTGGACGCTCTTAGTGTGCACGTCTTTCTACATCGTTCTCACATATATGTATAATCTCAAAATTAAAGATGTAACCAAGATTTTGTAACAATATTTTGATTTTAAAAGAGTGTCCATGGAGTTTCTTGCCCGTTCTTCTCCATAGAGATCTACGCTAGGGAATGGGCAACTACAGTACTTTCTCAAGTTATTATGCCTTGTGACTGGGACTGTAGCTTTGATTTTCTTTTTTGTATTTTTGACATTCAAAAGTGCCGTAATGGTCTAATTGAAATAAATGCTTTGAGTTTGAGTTTTGAGTTTTGAGTTTAACTTTCGAACAATGTACACAGTCTCCGTAAATGCATTTTTTGAGAAAATGTGTTGAAAATAAAATTAGTGTCATCAAGGACTGGCTTTTACCTTGGCCTGGCTTAGTGTTGCCATATAACTTGGCAACGCCGCCAGTCTCCTGGGCCCATTACCAGCTGACAGCGTTGAGGAGGAAATTTTGATGCCCTTTTATAGTGTGTTTGTTGTTATGCCCTTTTGTCGTTTTAAATTGTAACAATTTATGTAATTAGTAAATTAAATAAAGACACAAATTATCATCACATTTTGAAGTTTTGCCAATGAATAAATTTATTTCTTTTTATAACAATCTTACCTACACTATCATTACAGATCTATGATCCAATGCGACAGAGTGGCCTTACTAACTAAATCCTAAATCTACACCTTATACCTAGTTAAAAAATATCCTAATCTAAATAACTTATTACATATAGTGTAACTTTTGCGAATTCACTCAAGTTGCACCACAATACATCAACCCTCCCGTGAACCTCATTCACCACACGTATGGCTCTAGTGTCTATAATAATCTAAATATAATAACAACATAGATTAATAGATATGTAGAATATACTCAAGGCAATAGCGCCAGGCTAGTTCATGAAAACTATATTCACATGCGTTTTTTGGAGTTTATAAGCTTGGTAACAGGTTTTTCAGTTTCATTATTTCTTAATGGGGCAGGTTTTTAAGCAGCTTTTCTGTATTTCAGGTTTTTTTTTCTATAAGAATATTCTTCTTTCAGGCTGGTGCTTTTTAGAGGAAGACATATTTTATTTACCGATTCTAGGTATTCTTTTATGTCTATATCATGCTCGAGATTCTTTTCAGGAAGCATTTGGAAAATAAAAATAAATAAAATAAATAAATATCGCTGGACATTACACACAGCGCCATCTAGTGCTACACTAAGCAACGAGGCTTGTGTCGTGGACACCAGATAGTTGATATACTACATAGATACTTTTTGTTTGTAAATACATACTTATTATACATATAAACATCCATGACTCGGAAACAAATGCCCATACTCATCACACAAACATTTGCTCCGACCGGTATTCGAACCCGGGACCCTAAGAACGTAAGGCAGCCTCACTACCGCTGCGCCATTCGGGTCGTCAAAACACACAACAACAACTGAACACAACAACAACTGATATACATTTAGTATTCTGCGAAAATTGTTGCCTATACGTGATTAGACCTAGCTCATATTGATTGGTGGTATAATTATGGTTTTTCGGACGAGGTCTTAGTTGATTTCCGCAGCGAGTAGTATATATCTTTAGTTGGATCCAGATTGGAAAGAGGGTTTTGGATGTTATTGCTCTCTAGGGTGCTGAATTTCTGATAAGGACTTTTAGTTTATTTAAGAATAGATGAAAAATATTGCATGTTGAGGTGTATGTGTGGTGTGACAAAAATGGATAAAGTGAAGAATGAGTGTATTAGAGGAAGTTTAAAAGATGCACAAGTTACAGAAAAGTTGAAAGAGAATCGACTGTCTTGGTATGGGCATGTGATGAGGAGGGACGAATTACATGTGATAAATGGAGAGGGAGAGGAAGACTAGGAAACGATGGATGGATTGTGTGAGGAATGATATGAGAGATGGAGGAGTAAATGATAGCGTGACGATTAGGTTAGGTAGAAGTAAACGATCGTTATGTTTTGGAGGTTGTCCTTTGCTCTTTGGTTTAAGGGTAGCAAAGCCAGCAGCATTATGAATAGTCATGTTAAGTTCTTCCACTTGGTTTTCTAGTTCTAGATCGGTTTCTTTGTAACTAGACGTTTTTGTAAAAAGACTTCTAATGACATGATCTTCATGAATTTTTCACAAAGTTATTAATTGAAGTAATTTGAACTTAGAGATTTGTATTTTGATGATCGTGAATCGACTGATGACACCTTGAAGCTGAGCTGTAAATTTCAAAAAGCTTGCAGAAAATTTTCATTTCGCGAGAAAGTTTATTTTATCTACAAGGTGTAAAACGGACCCTTCACGAAGCCGTCAACCGACGACGGTTTACCGAAAAATCACATTTTTCGGTAAAACTCAATATAACGCACTCAAAACATTGTGCTGAGGGATCCATTTCATGGAGGTATTTCAAGTAAAGTTATAACATTAAAAACTTGTATTTAAAAAAAAACCTGTGAATAAGTCGGAACTTTGACCCCCAATATCTCCATAACTAGAAGCTTCCCAGGTAAGGTCTAGAACAAAAACATGATTGCAATGACGGGACGGACGCATGAACAAGTGCCTTTCGGTTTCGTTAAGGGTCTATTTACACCCTTTAAGTAGATATAGTCAGTCTAAATTACTTTCTAGTCATTACTAGTGTCGTAGTAATTTCATTTATTTATTTCTTAGACAATGTTTTCAAAGTTGTAGACTTTTTCAGCAGGGTGCTACACCAGACTTTGTAGACTGCAGACCATAGGTAGTTAACTTCAGGAATTTAGGATGATAAATAATAAGACGAATTTTGAGATGAAAGCTGCGTGTGGAGTGTAGTGCGTGTGGAGTGTAGAGGGACGGAAACTTCTTCTTTTAGTGTGTCTTCAGCAGCGGTCGAGAGAATAATGATTCAAATTTTTAGGTGCGCTATATTTATAAGAAACGCTCCTAGCGCCGTGAGCGGCGGCGTCGAGCCAACATGGAATCTTTGTTTGACCAATCGGAAACGAGTATTAAAGTTGTATATGTGTGTGTGAGACGTAATCGCATGTCTGTATGTGTGTGTAATGCAACTTTATTTATTATAAACGTAAATCGGTTACATAATATGCAGTTAATTACTTGCTTATGATAAAATCTATATATATCTACGTTATATCTTTACTTAGCGAGCTAAATCATAATAACTTGTGTGTTAGATACTAAATAAGAATTAAATGAGATTCTTATAGGTCACTAAATGAGTAACAAGATTCTAATTAGGTTTATAAACAACTAATAAAAATCTAGCAGGACTAACAACTAAAAATAACATGTTTACATAGCCATTTTCTACATGTGTCTAGCCTTATATTTAAGCTGTTATTTACAATCTTCCCCTCGTGCGCGAGCACCAAAACAAAACGTTTTTAGTCCGCTGTTGAGATCAAGATGAGGCGAGAGGCTGGGCGACGAAGTAATCCAGCTGCTGTTCGTACTTCAGTTACTCGAACTCGTCCATCTGGGCCTGGGTAAACTTTCATGATCTCACCTCGAGGCCACACTCCTCTGGGCATCGTGCCATCACATATTACGACGATGTCGCCGACCTTTAGATTTTTGTGCTGAGGATTGGAGCTGGATCGAGGCATTAAGAGAGGCCTGTATTCTGATGTCCAGCGTGCCCAAAAAGTATCGGCTAAAGCTTGAGTGGTTTTCCAGGAGTGTGAGTTCAACTGCGTGTCTTTGAACGACCCAAGTGGTGACATCCCACTCGAGCGCCCAATGAGGAAGTGATTGGGAGTCAGCGCTTCTTCATTTAAGTTGGGATTCACCGGGGTCAATGGCCTCGAGTTTATCACGTGTTCAGCTTCTAGTAACAACGTGTGAAGTACGTCGTCAGGGGGAAACTTCTCTTTGAGAGTGATTCGTAGCGCTGTTTTCACCGATCTGACCATTCTTTCCCAGGCGCCGCCCATGTTTGGGGCACCAGGTGGTATCTTCTTCCAGGTGATCAGCTTCCCAGATGCGAAAGCTTTTAGGTCATGGTCGTTGCCTTGCATGGCTTCGGCGATCTCTTTTTCAGCGCCTACGAAATTAGTTCCGTTGTCGCTGTATATCACAGTCGGAGTGCCGCGGCGAGCTATCAGTCTTCGCAGGCTCATGATCATGGAGGGGGCCGAGAGGGATGTGGCCAGCTCCAGGTGCACTGCTCGTGTGGTGAGGCATGTATATAGCGCGCCCCACCTTTTCTCTTGCCTTCGTCCGACATTGACGTGCATGGGCCCAAAATAATCCACCGCTGTTGCTGTGAAGGGTGGTTGGTTTTGGGCCAGCCTTTCCGCTGGTAAGTCGCCTAAGGGGATTTTTGAGGGAATACCCCTATAGGTCCGACACCATTGGCATTTGTTGCATATATAGCGTATAACACCGCGCAGTCCTCTTATGTGGTAGCGTTGTCTCAGTTCATTCATGACAGTTTGATGGTTGCCGTGATTGAAGGTTGTGTGCGTGTGATGCACCAACAGCTGAGTGAAGCCTTCTTTAGCGTGTAGGACTGGCAGGTTGTGCTTTTCTTTTATTCTGCTATCAAGACACAGGATGCCGTTGCGGTCGATCTTCACGGAGAGTTTGTAGAACGGTGACTTCTTTGGCGGTCGTCGTCCAGCCTCAATCGTCGTGATGTCCTCGCCGAACGAGTTGTATTGACTTCTTCTTGCTAGCAATAGTTCAGCTAGTTTCATGTGGTTTGGTGCGAGTTCTTTACTTGTTATTCTTTTGAGTAGTTTGGCTTTAAATACCTCGGCGGCGAGCAGAACAGTGGCAGCAACACGTAATAATCGAGTGTATTTCGAGAAACGTTCTAAACGAGGTAAGTAATCGCTTACGTCGTGCCTAATATTCACGTGGACTCGTTTTAATACTCTTTCCTCCCCTGAAGGGGGTGGCGGTGGCGCCGCGGCTCGCTTTTCCTGCGGCCATGATGCGGGCTCGCTGGTTATGAACTCGGGTCCACAAAACCATCTATGATTCGAGTCGAAATCGATAGGAATGCCCTTGGTCGCGTCGTCCGCGACGTTATCGGCACTGGGCACCCATCGCCAGTTATTCGGAGTAGTCAGGCTTTCTATTTCAGCCAGTCGATGTGCTACAAACGAGTTGAATGTGCGCGGGTCTGATTTAATCCAGGCTAATACTGTTTTAGAGTCTGACCAATAATGGCATTTTATTATTTTATAATCCGACTCGCGCTTGACCGATTCGGCTAATCTACTGCCCAACACTGCAGCCTGAAGCTCTAGGCGAGGTATTGAGATAGGTTTCAGCGGAGCCACTTTGGCTTTACCTGCTATCAGTCGCGATGTTCTTGTACCGTTCGACATTGTACTTACGAAATAAATTGCGGCTGAATACACTTTTTCACTTGCGTCACAGAAAATGTGTAACTCCCCCTCGTTAGAGGGCGTGGCAGGTACGTACCTATCTATTTCTAATTTTTTCAGCAATTGTAAGTCTTTGATAAATGATGACCACGTCACGTGATGCTCGGTTGTGATGGGGTCGTCCCAATCTATCCCGCTGCGCCATATTTCCTGTATGAGACATTTGCCTATCATTGTAATCGGCGAAACTAAACCTAGCGGGTCGAATACCGACATGACCGCGCTAGTTACCTGTCGCTTGGTAGGCAGAGTGTCACCTTGTATGACGCTCGCGGGCGTGCTTCTTAGGTTGACGTTGAAACCTAACGTATCGCGTGCGTGGTTCCATATAAGGCCTAATGTTCGCTCTGTATCGCTTTTCCCTAGCGTGGTCGAATCGCTACTGCGCGTGTCGGTGACGTTACTTATCACTTCGGGCACGTTCGACGCCCATCCGCGTAATTCGAAAGACGCGTCTAAGTGTACTTTGTACATGGCGTTTATTACACGCTTTGCCTCGCTTTCAGTATCGAACGCGCCTAAGTAGTCGTCCATATAAAAATTACGCACTGTGGCCCTCGCGACCTCGGGGTATTTTAGGCCGTGATGTTCTGCGTTTTTATTTTTAACATAGATGGCAGTACATGGGGAGGAGGCTGCTCCGAATATTAACGACGTCATACGGTACTCCTGCGCCGGTCCTTCCCTATCTTCACCCCTCCATAAAAATCATAGGCTATCACGGTCTTGCTGCGCGATTTTGACCTGTAAAAACATTTCTTTAATGTCGGCTACTACTGCTATTTTTCCTTCTCTAAACCTAACCAGTACACCGAATAGCGATTGCAATAAATCTGGGCCTGGTAATAACGCGTCGTTTAGGCTTTTTCCCCCATACTTTGCGGCTGCATCGAACACTAAACGTACTTTACCCTTCTGCGGGTGCACTACTGAAAAGTGCGGTAAGTACCAGCTGCGTGGCGATGTAGATGGGGTGCCTATCCTTTCGGCGTAGCCCGCTTCTAACAGGTTATTTACTTGCTTGCTATACTCGGACTTTAAGTTTGAGTTTTTGTCTAATTTATTTTCCAGACTGTACAGACGACTGAGAGCTTGTTTTTTGTTATTAGGCAGTACCTCGTCGTCTGTTCGCCACAGTAATCCTGCTTCGAACCTGTTGCAGCTCACCTTCTTACACGTTTTATTTAAGATCGCTAGGGCGCGCTGATCTGGGTCAGACGTTGGCCGGCGTGGCTCTATTCCTAACGATTCTAAGCTAAAGAAATTCCTGATAAGTTCTAACGCGGGGTCGACTGTTGGCGTAGGCCGCACGTGATTCACCAACGCTACCGTGTTGCGTGGGCGTGCGTCTTGCCCGTGCAGCACCCATCCCAACTTGGTCAACGATGCTACGGGCTGGGTCTTTTGGCCGATACGTAACTGTCTAGACGTAATTAAATGCCAGTTGTCCTGGCCTATTAAAATAGTCGGTTTTCCCAACTCGTAGCACAGTTCATCCTCTAATTCCGCTAGGTGGCTGCACTGGCGCACTATATCTCTGCTTACCTCCTGCGGAGATAAATTTAAATTTCCTATGGTGTTCGCACTCATAGTTTCTAAGTTTCGACTACATATACCGCGGATTGACAATTTAACGTGACACGACTCCGTATCGTCTATACGATTGCCTCCTACTCCTTCTAGCGATAATAGTTGACCGCGACCTCTATGTATTACGCTGTCTGCCACGCCTCGTTCAACGAGCGTCATGGTTGAACCTTCATCCAGTAAGGCGTAGGTGGCAGTAGAGCCTATGGGGCCGCTTAACTCGACCGGTACTATTTTCAGGTAGGTACTAGACGTATTTACGTGATTCACCGAGCTCACGTTACCGCGGGTAGGCAGAGCTGTATTGTCGCTGCCGTGTAGCATTTTATGGTGTGACGCTTCACACCCGTTAATTCCGCATGGCACATATTTGCACCTAGCCATCCGCATGTGCGAGTTATTTAGGCACCTGAAACACAACCTATCGCGTTTAGCCACGTTCCATCGGTCGTTAATGGTTAATTTCGCGAAGTCTGCGCACTCTGCGGCGCCGTGATTTCCCGCGCAAATAACACATTTTTTATTTATATCTATTTCTACCGACGACTCGTTATTCGGTCGTGATGGGCGTGGCTTCTGCGGTTTTGACGCCTGTTTCTTTGAGCTCGACTTATTTACAGCTGCGAACGTTTTACGTGATGAGCTTGCCTCGATTTCAGAGTCCTCGCTTTCAGAGTCAGAGTGTTGACGACGCGTGCGTTCACGGGCCGTGTTCACCACGCGCGGTTTCGTACGGTTTTTTCTCTCATCTCGCGCTGTTTCGTAGGCGAACATAGCGCCACACTGGTCGGCCATGATATTCAGAAATCGAGCCAATAACTCTAACTCGGGCGCGCCGGTGCGTTCCGATTTGAATTCGTACCATTTATATTTTAAAATTACGCTGAGTTTTTCTACGATTCGACTTACTAACTCAGGTGAGTACAGATATTGCGGTTGATTGAGTGATTTTATCGCCACTACTGTGTTAGATACTCTGCTCGCGAAACTACTCACATTACGCCCGTCTTCGCTCATACGGGGCATACGTTTAATGTTTTCGAGTTCTGATAGGACGAGTAATTCCGGTCGGCCGTAACGTCTTTCTAACGTGTCTATTACTTCATACGGATCCGATACAGTGAATAATAACGCCCTAACCGTTTCGCGGGCTGCACCTCTCAGTACTCGTCTTAAGCGGGCCACGTTTTGTACGTCAGAAAACATGCCTACTGTGTCGCTAAAGACAGATTTAAAAGCCATCCACTCGGCAATCGCTCCGTCGAAATGGGGCAGTTCGTGGATGAACTTTGGTGCCGCGGATTCGGATTTATTAGAATTTACCGCCTGCATTATCGCGTTGGCCAGCATCGCCATGTCGCTGCTACTATTCGACGTGTCGTTGCCAACGCGCGGCTCGTTCTTAGTCGCATTGGGTGGTCGCGGCGCCTGTCCCGAGGCTTGGGCGTTATCTAATACTGCTGGCCTTTCTGCTACATACTGTTCCGAAATCCAGCCCTCAACACGTGACTCTTTAACTCTGGGTGGTCGCTCCGCGTCGTTGGAGCTTTCCAGTTCTATTCTGGCTATTTCCAAGCGACTTAAGGCAATTGCGGATGCCGCCTTAGCCCGTGCTAATTCGGAATTATATAACTCTACCTCGGCTTTTAACATAGATAATCGGCTACATGCCCTATCCACGGGAACATTAATTACGGTGCCCGGCGCACTCCTAACCAACGTGTTATTTAAATCGTCGACTTGCGCGGACCTATTTTCGATTATTTTCTCGACACTATGCGTGCTGCTTTCACCGTTCGTGTCCTCTGTGCTGGTGCCCTTACTCCACGTATTCGATTCGGTCGACTTTGTCTGACCGGACGCCGGCGTGGCGTCGGTGGCAGGCGTAGATTTGCCTGAACGCAATACACGTGCGTTTTCCATCGTGCACGAGGGGTCCCTAGTCCTACCAATTACTTAGAATTAACACTTTATCACTTTCAATTGCACTGTTCTCCTTGATGTGACGCCTACCTTGTCTATCAGCCTGGCCGGACTCCTAACGCGGTGATGCCGGACCAGGAATGGGAATGCAGGGGATTGGAAAGGTAGGAACCTCCCAGCAGAGGACGCGGGCGCTCACGGGTGCATCAGAGTGTGGCGGGAAAACCAACACCGTCGTTGCGTACCAACTTGTGGCCCCAGAACGTATCCGCACCGTACCGGCGGGGTCTGACTGTTACACCTGGGATGGTGCGTGGAGCCGTCAGGTACTCCACTATGCCTCCGTACGTAAAGAATGGCCGTTAACACCGCTAGGTGGCCACGTACGTGTGATGGTGATTGCTTCCAAGTAATTAGCAGCGGTTAGGCAAGACCGACTACTAACACTCGCGCGTACTTGTTTCTTTCTTGACTGATGAAACCGGAGCTTATTCTTTCTTGAAAGATCCGGCCGAGAAGGACCATTGAAAGTTGTAGACTTTTTCAGCAGGGTGCTACACCAGACTTTGTAGACTGCAGACCATAGGTAGTTAACTTCAGGAATTTAAGATGATAAATAATAAGACGAATTTTGAGATGAAAGCTGCGTGTGGAGTGTAGTGCGTGTGGAGTGTAGAGGGACGGAAACTTCTTCTTTAGTGTGTCTTCAGCAGCGGTCGAGAGAATAATGATTCAAATTTTTAGGTGCGCTATATTTATAAGAAACGCTCCTAGCGCCGTGAGCGGCGGCGTCGAGCCAACATGGAATCTTTGTTTGACCAATCGGAAACGAGTATTAAAGTTGTATATGTGTGTGTGAGACGTAATCGCATGTCTGTATGTGTGTGTAATGCAACTTTATTTATTATAAACGTAAATCGGTCACATAATACGCAGTTAATTACTTGCTTATGATAAAATCTATACATATCTACGTTATATCTTTACCTAGCGAGCTAAATCACAATAACTTGTGTGTTAGATACTAAATAAGAATTAAATGAGATTCTTTTAGGTCACTAAATGAGTAACAAGATTCTAATTAGGTTTATAAACAACTAATAAAAATCTAGCAGGACTAACAACTAAAAATAACATGTTTACATAGCCATTTTCTACATGTGTCTAGCCTTATATTTAAGCTGTTATTTACAGTTTACATTGTGTCGAAAATTCATTAAAAAGTAACACAACACGGATTTTAATGTTTACAATTCAATAATAAAAATTCGATACATTAGCAAAATAAAACAAAAAGTTATTAAAAAGTAAATCCAAATAAATCATTATGTAGGCGACACATGCCACAGTTTCATTTCTTTTATCTTGTATAAATAAAACTTAAATTTACTATGTTAATTAGTTTCTAGTTTTAACTAGATTAAGATTTAATATCGTAACAATTTTGTACTTTGGTTGTGTTTTCAAAATAAATAAAGCAACGTGCACGGGCTCATTCAAATTTAATAGCGCATTGTCCCGCCAGATGGCGACTCTCAATTTAAATCATGGTCATTCTGCCTAGTGTAAATTGAATCTGTGGCATGATATTGATTTGTTTAGCATAATCTGTTTTGACAAGCTACAAGTAAAAATTATTTTCGTGAATCGTGTGGTCGGGCTGTTATTTTTTGAGTAAGCCCTCGACCGGCCATTTTTTTCACCTCTGCACCGAGTTTCAATTTTTATCGCTTACAATCGTTGGTCCATCGAGCGGATCTAGTAATAGACCAGTTACAATGTTCAAATCACCATCTTACGATAAAAACCTGCGCAGCCGGGAACGAAATAAGCTTCATGAACGTTTGGAGTGCGCG